>CAWUFW010011693.1:0-595795 GCA_963921515.1 Calotriton arnoldi
AAATGTGTGACCACAGACAACGCACATCACAAAGTGAAGCACAGGTTTATTACACAGTTGCAACATGCCGTAACCACTACAGATGCAAGGTAATCCCACCTGGCAGCGGGCACACAGTCAACAACTGTAGACGGAAGGAAGTCCATGGGTGTGGCGCACATCACCTGTAGGGACACAACAGCTACCAGCCTGGATGTGCAATCACGTCGTCGGTGGACACAGTTGACCAAACGAATCTGAAAGTACCCTGTGAAGGACAGAAATGACACACAGTCAAAAGCAATGGAGTACAGGACAGAACAGCAAAACTCATGCACAATACATGTTACAAGATACCCACCCAGAACCAAGTTAGCATGTCAACACTGTTGGGGAGTACAGCCCACCTGTCACCACACATCGCAACACACATCCAGTCAAGTAGACCATGGACACACTCCAACAGCACCAGAGCACCACCCACACATCATGCCAACTCACATCATTGACATGACACCTCAGGATACTCACATTCAGCTAAAGAAGTTGGTGATGAGCTGTGTGCGGACATCACCATCATCATCATCATCATCATCGTCACTGGCATCGTGGTCCAGGCCAGGATCCTCCACAGGTGGCGGATGTTGGTCATTGTCATCCTGGATGAGAGGCAACTCCTTCCGCACTGCCAGGTTGTGGAGCATGCAGCAGACGATGATAATCTTGCACACTTTCGCAGGGGCATATGGGAGGGACCCTCCGGTCTTGTCCAGGCAGCGGAAGCGGCTCTTCAGGAGACCAAAGGTCCGCTCAATCACTCTCCTGGTCCGACCATGTGCCTCATTGTAGCGCATCTGGGCTGGTGTCACAGGGTTCCTGAGGGGTGTCAGCAACCACGGCATGTTGGGGTATCCCGAGTCACCTACGGACAGACAAGTGCACATTAGCTGATTTGGAAAAGTGGGCGGAATACTACAGATCAGATCACACACAATGGCACAAAGTCAGTACACACCGACAAGCCAGGCACGCTGGTTCTGCATCTGTGCCATCATCCTGGGGATGCGACTACTCCTCATCACAAAGGCATCGTGTGCTGAACCAGGGAAACGGGCACACACGTGTGTGATGGTCATGTCTGCAAGACACACCACCAGTGCATTGACCGAGTGGTAGTGCTTGCGGTTCCTGTAGGCCTGCTCCTGGGCCCGTGGTGGTACCAAAGCCACATGTGTCCCATCAATGGAGCCAATGACATGCGGCATCCTCCCCAGGACATAAAAGTCACTCTTCACGTCAGTGAGTCGTCGCAGTCTAGGGAAATAGATGTACCGGTTCAGGAAGAGCAACATTGCCGCCAAAACATCGCGGAGCACACGGCTCAACATGGTCTGTGACATCCCACCAGCAGTCGCCACAGTATGTTGGAAGGTACCGGTGGCAAAGAAGTGTAGGGCTGCCATCACCTTCACCTTGGGGGTCAGCGCTGTAAGATACGGCCAGCCAGGCTGCAAATGTGGGGACAACTGCACTGCCAAATCCTCAATCAGCTGCCTGGTGAAGCGGTACCGTCGGATGCTGTCCCGTTCCACCATCGTTGCCAGGTCTGGGAATGGTCGATGGACAGCAGGAGCCCTGCAGTGCAGAGGAGAAGTAAGCAAGATTGTCAGTCACCCCACATATGCGGCATTGAACACACTCAAGATCCCAACATACATCATTATGAGGCACAACTACATGAAGTGTGCAGTACCGGAAGGACATGTATGGTACATACATGGCCAACATCTGTCAACACGGTCCAACAGGTGGCATCAATTAGTCCCAGGTTGGCCCATTGGATATCATGAGGCCGTGTCATAGTTCCCATCTCCTGCTGCCGTGTCACAATAACCCCCCACAGTGACAAGTGAGGACAGATGTGCCCCAGGCACCACAGCTCAACGACAGGTACATTCCCAGGGACCCTGTAATGCCACATGGACACTGGCATTACATGGAGTATCATGTATACACCACAGCAAAACAACCATGACCCCCACAGGTAGTGGCTCCACTTGCCACGGCAGGACAGACATGGACGTCTGTGACACACACACGCACAACATCAGAGTCCATGCACACACAACGTGGATGTGGAGACTGTCTCCCATTGTGCACATGAAATCAGAGACATTGTAAACACTACATGCACAAAGACTGTGGAGGACCATCACTATTGTGCCACTGGGACACCCTGGCTCAAACATACCGTCCCACATGGGACTCACGGGGTATGTGACATGACATACACATACACCACCGTGAAATGTGACCATGGCACATGCACAGATATGAACAGTTGCACATCACAGTGGTCATGTACACGTAACACCCAGGATCCTGTCCCCATGAACACGTGCACAGCCTGGGGGTGGCTGCCCACAGGTGACACCCACAGGACAACATGTACACCAACATACACACAATAGGAAATGCAGCCTTACATGCCTTATGATTAAGTTTGGACAGGCTGTCGTGATGTAGGTGTGCCCCTCACTCCCTGGGAGCTATCTGTGGCTGGCATATGTCCATCTGAGACAGGCATGCTGACATATGCCAGTCACATGTACAGTGATGCGTTGTACTGCAATGGACCGATCGGTGCCTCCGGCCGGCCCATTGCATTCAATGTGTGTGGTACGCGCTGTACCCCTGTGCGCGTTGTACTGCAATGGACCGATCGGTGCCTCCGGCCGGCCCATTGCATTCAATGTGTGCGGGTACGCGTTGTACCCCTGTGCGCGTTGTACCGCAATGGACCGATCGGTGCCTCCGGCCGGCCCATTGCATTCAATGTGTGCGGGTACGCGTTGTACCCCTGTGCTGTTGTACTGCAATGGACCGATCGGTGCCTCCGGCCGGCCCATTGCATTCAATGTGTACGGGTACGCGTTGTACCCCTGTGCGCGTTGTACTGCAATGGACCGATCGGTGCCTCCGGCCGGCCCATTGCATTCAATGTGTGCGGGTACGCGTTGTACCCCTGTGCGCGTTGTACTGCAATGGACCGATCGGTGCCTCCGGCCGGCCCATTGCATTCAATGTGTGCGGGTACGCGTTGTACCCCTGTGCGCGTTGTACTGCAATGGACCGATCGGTGCCTCCGGCCGGCCCATTGTATTCAATGTGTGCGGGTACGCGTTGTACCCCTGTGCGCGTTGTACTGCAATGGACCGATCGGTGCCTCCGGCCGGCCCATTGCATTCAATGTGTGCGGGTACGCGTTGTACCTCTGTGCGCGTTGTACCGCAATGGACCGATCGGTGCCTCCGGCCGGCCCATTGCATTCAATGTGTGCGGGTACGCGTTGTACCCCTGTGCGCGTTGTACTGCAATGGACCGATCGGTGCCTCCGGCCGGCCCATTGCATTCAATGTGTGCGGGTACGCGTTGTACCCCTGTGCGCGTTGTACCGCAATGCAATGATCGGTGCCTCCGGCCGGCCCATTGCATTCAATGTGTGCGGGTACGCGTTGTACCCCTGTGCGCGTTGTACCGCAATGAACCGATCGGTGCGCACCCATTGACAATGGGCTTGCCTGGCAACGGACGCGTTTTCGAATTTCGAACGAGTCGGTTGCTGGAAAATCAGTTGGTCACCCACAACAATGTTGCAAAATCATGTATGTCATGAAGTTGAAGATTTGAAGGATGCTGTGGGCGTGTTTTGGTGCTGCTATTCCATGGATTGGCCAGATTCAGAAGATGCAAACGACTTGGACCTATCACTTTGGACACAAGGGACAGTATCTGCCTCTCCAGCACATATATATTGCTGGCTGTTCCCCTGAGAGCTCACTTGCCTGCACTACATGCTCCAGGACGACATCTGCCACTGCACTGCTGCTGTCTCTGCCCCTCTGGACCCTGCAATGGCATGTACTGTGGAGAGAGCCCCAGCCTTCAGCCTTGAAGAGAACCAGGCCCTGCTGGACAGCCTACTTCCACAGTACAGCAAGTTGTATGGGACACCAGGGGAGCAGGTGAGTGTTCTGTGCGCTGCCTTTCTGAATGTGCATTTTGTGTGACTAGCAAGGCTGAGAGTCTGCACGCCACTGGCTAGCAGGCTCACTGAGTAGTTGTCACCCCCCATAGTGTGTAGTGACTTGCACTGGACAGGTATGGTGCAGTGACAGTGCATTTGAACATGGTTTTACTTCCCATGCAATGATACCATGTAGTGACGTCTGGCAAACTGTCCATGGTCAGCTTTGCACTGCCTGTGTACATCATGTGCCCCTGTGATTGAGACATGTATATACAACTGTGTCATGCACGGATATGTTGCATGTGTGGTAATGGCCTTTTCACTTTGTCATCCTGACAGGTAAATGCCCATCGGAAGCAGGAAATCTGGAAGGACATCGTCCGGGCTGTCCGGTCCGTGGGGGTCCACAAGCGCCGGATCCGCAACTGCCAGAAGAGGTGGCAGGACCTTCGGGGCTGGACCCGGAGGATTGCACGGGTCCAGCTGAAGCTGTCGCCTCCTCGCAGGAGAGGCGGAACACGGACCCTGACCCCCCACATGCTCCAGATCCTGGCGGTGGTGTTTCCAGACCTGGATGGGCAGCTGAAGGCCAGACAGCAGCAAGGAGGGGGTGAGTCAAAGACTGCACTGTGAACTCCGTATTACATGCTTTGTGCCCTCCTCTGGCCTGGTTCAACTGCCACAGTGCAGCAGTCATGTTGTCCAGGAGCCATGTCCCTCTATTGTGCACTGCCCACTGCTCATCTGATACCCAGGTGTGGCCCTTACATTCAGGGAATTGTGTCACTTGGGACTGTGTCCTTGCAGTTTGCTTCACTAAAGGTGGGGGACAGCATCTGTTTCCCTAACTCTGTTGTGGGCATCATGGGTGGGTCCATTGTTCACACAACGCCTGGGTTTGGACATGTGATCTGCGTGTTGCTTTGATATGCGGTCCACTTGCTGAGCTGAGCCACCACATGTGCCTGGGGTATGTGGCACACGCCCATGCAGAGGGTGGGAACAATGTTTGGGCCCCAGGAGTGTGCAGATTACGTGTGTCACACATACATAGCCAGTTATCCACTGTCCAGGGCACATCCCTCATTCATGTGGAGCAGGACAGTCATGCCTACTCCAGGCCATGCAATGCACTCTGTACTCCCACTCCCGTGTATCAGCTGACACATTGTGCACAGTGATTTGACCCCTCAGGTGTCTGCCTCTGTGTCAGTGTGCTGTGGATTAGTTGCCAGGACTGCTGGGGTGTTTCTGGGTAGGGGCTCAGCATGCCCCTGGAGATGTGACCATAGGAGACGATACTTGTGTGTCACATAGGTGTTTGATCAGCTGCCCGTGCAGACTGGGGTATGCAAATGTGAAGTTCAGGCAGCTGTTCCCCATTCACAGCAAATTGTGAGGGGCTCAGGTTCAGAGGGTAGTGTCACAGGTCTCCCATATGTCCAATAGGTGTGACCTGGACAGATGAGGGTTAAGATGATGTGTTGTGTGGGGGATGTACATGTGCACTTGTGCAGGTCCAGGACTTGCATTCCCCATGACCTACTATTGTGACACAGTGCATAGTGTTGTTGTCTGGCTGCCAAGTCATACATCACTGAGACAGTGCTGTATGACTTAGCAGTCATGCCTCTGCCATGGCATGTGTCAACTTATTGGTGGTCCTGCAGGGGAGTGACATGTGCTACATGCACACCATTGTGGCGCTGGCTATCAGGACATGGGTGCATCATGGTGTCTGTCGCTGGTATGCATCACATGCATTTCCTATTTGACTCTGGGCATCCCTTTCATCCGGAAACCTGTACTGACTCAGTGGCAAGAGCTGTGATGTGTGCATGTCCACATGCCACACCGTGTCCTCTGCACTGTCCAACTACTGTGTACTTGGTGCATGTGTCCACACTGGGGTGTTGCAATCCAACAGACACCAGACAGATGGGTGCAAGGCCATGTGGGATGTGAGTGCCATGCTTGGCATCAGACTGACAATTGGCTTCTCCTGTTCAGTTAGGGCACTTTTAGCAATGTACAACTAATGATGCCAGGGCTTGCTCTGTAATGTGCTGTGCTCACAGTGGTGTGTGCGTTTGGTGCAGGTGACTGATGTCTGTCTGTTTCCCCATTGTTTGCAGATACATCCACGGCCACGGAAGGGGACAGCTCCACGGACCAGGAGGAGCCAGAGAGCCAGACTGGGTCAGCAGCCGAGGAGTGGTCGGAGGGACCCAGTGGCACGGAGGGTGAGGGGAGCCACACCGAGGAGTCCTCATCACCATCCACCTCAGCTGAGGACTAGAGCAACTCGGAGGATGACTCCCTTGTGGAGGCGGGTGTCAGCAGCCACCACACCCCAGCTAGTGTTGCTGTCCCCGCCACCACCAGCACCACCACCGCCCTCCCATCGGTTCCCATTCCCCAGGTCCGTGGAGGCTCCCATGTTCGGGAGCGTGTCTCCTTTGGCCCAAGCACCGCACCCCCTGCCCATGTGTCCCCTGCTGCCCTGAGTGAGGAGTCTGTGTACCTCCTTCGCCAGCTCCATGTAGGGCAGACAGCCATGCTCAGTGTCCTCCATGCGCACACCGCACTGTTGACTCAGCTGGTGTCGTTCATGGAGGGCATCTCATCGGGCATGTCTGACCTACAGAGGGGCAACAGGTCCATGGACTCCTCCCTGACGGCAGCAGTGTCCCTCCTCCGACAGTCCCTCACCCCTCCTGCCTCTGCTCCATCCACACTCCCCAGCACCTTACCCGTCCCAAGCACACACACACCGGCACAGGCACACACCAGCACACACACGTCCAGCACACAGACACACACGCCACAAACTAAACGCACACGCACGCACAGTCAGGGGACTGAAACCAGACTCACAGGGCACAGGGGATGGGGCCCTGGTACACACACACGCATCCACGGGCACTGCGCAGTCCTCAGTTGCCTCTCCCTCCAAAGCACCCTCCCTTGCCTCACCTGCAACCCCAAAGACCCAGCGCCTCTTCCTCAGTGACCTCGGCCTCTTCCCCTCCGATCCAGCTGCCCCAGCATCCAGGGGGAAGAGGAAGCCCCCCCCACACGGAGCAGAGTGCCCCTCGCCCCCGTACACCCTCCCCCAGGTGCAGACAGACTGAGGCCCCCACCCGCAAGTCCCCCGGAGTGCTAAGAGCAAGACCCCGCCACCGCCCTGCAGCTCAAGCACCAGGTCTCCTTCCTCCATCCCTCAGGCCCCCACTCCACAGGTGCCCCCACCACACCCTGCCCCAGGTTCCCCCACCCACAGATATACCATCCCCAAGAGGCTCCAGCCTTCTCCCCTGCCACTTGCTCTCCCGGAACAACACCCCCCGCTGCGCTTGTCTGTGCCACTGATGTGGTGAGGGTGTCCTCCCCTCTGTCCAGCCCACCTTGCCTGTTCCCCATTCTCCTCCCCTGGTGGTAGGCACTGCAGTGGAGTCCACTACCACCCTGTCTGACTTGGGCACTGCAGTGGCGGACCTGTCCACTCCATCTGCAGGGTCCACTGCAGTCGTGCCGGCACCCACGACATCTGAGCCATGCCCCCAGTTGTGCCGGCACACACCATGTCAGACACCTCCACTGCAGTTGTCAGTGGCTCTCCAGCACCCACCACCCCTTCCCTGCTTCCTCCTGGTGAGCCCTGATCCTGTCCCTGCGGTGCCTGGCCTACCCCCCGGTTGCCCCTCCTAGTGGATTGTCCCTGGTTTTGTGCAGGCATGTGTAGGGTGGCATCTGCCACTGTCACCCACTTGTGACTTTGTTGATGGACTGGCCATTGGCCTTTGTTTATGTTCTACCGGACTTCTACTTTTAATGCCACATATGCTGAATAAAGCAACTTTTTGTTCTCTAGTGCTTTTGCTTCTGATGTACATGATGTTGATGATGCTAACCATGCCCTTGCTGCAGTGATGGTGATATTTGATAATGAAGTGTTACTGTGCAGGAACCCATGTGGTCCAGGGGGAATGTGTCCTATCCTGTGGTGTATCCATGTCATCCATAGCAGCATCTGAGGGTGTCATGTGTTCAGTATTTGGCAATGGGATTTCCTACTTAGATTGGCAATTTCACATCTGTGGCTTCCACCCCTGCACATCTGTTGTGCCTGCCATTGTTCTATTCGTCTACTTCCCTGACCGTGTGGCCATCTCCACTGGACATGCAGGTTTGGGCATCAATGGGGAAGGACTCATTTGTGTTGTCAGTGCAACATTGCTATACAAGTGTGTTGGATCTGTGCTGATGATTCTGTTGGCACTTCCATGACCAGGCTGATGTGACGGGAGCCCTCATTTGGTGCTAATTGTTGATTGTGTGACCAAGTGCTCAGCTGACATGGTGGGGCCCTACTGAGGCAACATATGGCACAGCTTTCCTCACACAGGAGTGGAGTCCCCTCATGGCAGTGTGTACTCCTGTGACATTGCCTGCGCCCAAGGTGTGTGTTGTATGTGCATGTCTGTGTGTTCACTTCCGTTTAGCTGTGCATGCTGTGATCCCTAGTGTTGTACCTGTTTGTGATGCTAGCTGAGTTGAGCTATGTTCCCCCAAAGCAGAGGAAAAGAAATTAACCTGTGGGGTCCCGCAGGGCTCCTCTCTCTCACCCCTACTTTTCAATCTGTACATCTCTCCTTTGGTTTTGGCCCTGCGTAATAGAGAGGTCGTAGTCTTTAACTACGCTGACGACCTTCAGTTGATATTCAACATCGACACCTCCGTATCATCTGCGTCTAACTTCAAATCCACTATGAATTTCATTAGCGACTGGATGAACATTAATCAACTCAAATTAAACCCAGATAAAACAGAGTTGATTCTCACAGGCGGTTTGGCCAATCCCTGGGATTCCAACTTTTGGCCTCCGCTGTTAGGGAGCCCCCTCTCCCTGCTAACTCGGTAAAAAGCTTAGGAATTACCATCAGTAACGATCTTACCATGAAGGCCCAGATCAGCTCAGTGGTCTCTGCGTGCTTTTTCAACTCCGAAGAATTCGGAAAATCAGCAGATTTCTCTCCACTGCAGCTCTGACCCAAGTGGTACTTGCCCTGGTCATCTCGCGGATCGATTACGCAAACTCCCTTTATACTGGTATACCAGCCTACCAGTTACATCGGCTGCAACTCGTCCAGAACCAGGCAGCCAGGCTCATCTTTGGTCAGCCCAAACATCAACGAGTGAGTCCAATGCTGAAAAGTCTCCACTGGCTCCTCTACTCCAACGCTGCCTATTTAAGTTGGGCTGCATCATCTATAAAGCCCTTTCAGGCCATGGACCCGTTTTCATTGCTTCTAACATACAACGGTACATCCCTTCCCGCGATCTACGTTCCTCTAACAAAATTTGTTGATCCCCCACACTTTCAAACGGAAAAAACATGGTGGATTGAGATATACGATTCTGGCTCCCCAGCTTTGGAACACCTTGCCCCCCATTTGCGTACTGCTGACTCTTACACCAAGTTTAGGAAATTATTTAAGACCTGGCTCTTTACTCAAGCTTACAACTAAACTATCATCTGCAACCACGGACGCCCTCCCTCAGCGCCAAGAAACCGCCTGGTGAACGAGCGCTCTACAAATCACCTTTAACATAACATAACAAAGTCTTCTCCCTGGGTTCTCTGTGATGTGGGTGCATGGCACATTACTGGTCATTAGGGTGTCACCCATAGGTGTGCTTGCTGTCAGGGCTGAGTTTGTGTGCAGACGCAGCTGGGTCACAGTCAGGTTTCCCCTTGGCACTTGTTGTTTGCCCCTGTCATGTGATTTCCAGTTTGTGTTATCTTTCAGTGATTGTGACACGTTGTGTGTGTGACTGCTGGCACTCCTCAGGGTCCGGGCTGCAATGTTGGTTGTTGTCTATGTGTGTTCTTTGTGGGTGACCTTGGCTTCTTCATTGGTGTGTGACTGTGGCTGTGATCCCATTGGCTGGTGTGGTATTGCCGTCATGTCCATGTACGGCGTAGTGTGCAGTGTGTCAGACATTCAGGAGTCTTGTTGAGTGTCCATGTGTGATGTGTTTCTGCACCTTGGTTCCCACCCACCACCCTGGAATAGTCATGGGTGCATGTGCAATGTCACCAGTGCATGTTTGCTTCACTGCTGCACATTGTTGGAGGTCGAGGGGTGTGGTGTTGAGTGTGTGCAGATGAGAGTTGTTGCCCGGCTAGGCCCCTGCCTCCATGTTGGCCTTGGCTCACTGGCCATGCTGTTTGATTTGTGCTTGTGTAGGTGTGATGGGAGTTAGTTGCTCAGTACACATGACTGTGGTTCACAGTGTGAACCACATTTAGCTTTGTCATCACAGTGGGATTGTAATGCAGCCCAGGGTCACCACATTGTGGGGGCCCTGGGGGTGGTGCTGTGGTGTGTCTGTGTCTTGCTGTGTCAGTTGCTGTCCCTACGTGCCTGTGTGACATGTGTGATTTGTGCTCCCTCTCATCTGACAATGCCTGCTTGCCCACATAGGGAATTTGGATCCATGAGTTACCTTTGTGTGGCACTGTATGATTGGTATTCATGTCTCCTCATGTGTTGTGTGGTTGCCTGGGGACACTGGCACCCCCCACCCTCACCTGTTGTGTATGATGTGCAGGGTGGGTCTGCCTGTTTGTGTTTGTGCATCTGCACCACTGCATTGGCATATCTTGGGTGTGCCATTGGCTGTATGTAGTTTGGTGGGTTTCCCCTGCTGTCCCTGGGACTCCTAGGTCATCGGTCAGCACAATGATCATGGTTTGTGTGTCCCATTGCTGCCATGGTATGGTATCTGTTCACCTCACATCTGCAGTCTCCACAGGGTATCTGCATGTGTGTGCCCATTGGTGCAAATATGTGGGTCTGCATTCGGATGGTCACTTCTGTCATTGTGTCATTGATGATTGTTGACGGTGTCAGCCCCCATGGGTGTTGTTTGTCTGCACATGGCCAAAGTTATGTCTTATTTGCACTGCAGGATTTGGCTCCCCCAATTTATGTTGCCATGGGACACATACACTACTTTGCCACTGATGTGTTTGTTGTTCTGTGACCAGGAATCATCCATGCAGTTTGGCAGTTGCACCTCTTACTTTGTCAACACTTACCTTTTGGTCACTGTGATGATGGGGGTTTGGACCCCATTGCCACAATGTTCAAAATGTGCTGCAGCTATGGACCCCACACTTACCTTTTGGTCACTGTGATGATGGGGTTTGGACCCCATTGCCACAATGTTCAAAATGTGCTGCAGCTATGGACCCCACACTTACCTTTTGGTCACTGTGATGATGGGGGTTTGGACCCCATTGCCACAATGTTCAAAATGTGCTGCAGCTATGGACCCCACACTTACCTTTTGGTCACTGTGATGATGGGGTTTGGACCCCATTGCCACAATGTTCAAAATGTGCTGCAGCTATGGACCCCACACTTACATTTTGGTCACTGTGATGATGGGGGTTTGGACCCCATTGCCACAATGGTCATGGCCTGCTTGCATTGTGGGTGCCACACACATATTTGTGTGGCACATGTGCTAGGGGTCACATTGTATGTTCAAAGTCATGTTCGGTGTTGTAGGCATTTGACACAGTCTACACACGCTTGTCATGGTGTTGGGGGATGTCTTCTTCTTGCATTCCCTAGGTTGTGGTGTGCTGGTTGTGTCATGCATTGTCCATCCTATGAGTGGGGGTGGTAGTGGTGGTAGGCATCCAGCCCACCCTGGGTGAGGGTGGTAGTAGTGGTAGGCATCCTGCCCCCCTGGGTGAGGGTGGTAGTGGTGGTAGGCATCCTGCCCCCCTGGCTAAGGGTGGTGGTAGGCATCCAGCCCCCTGGCTAAGGGTGGTAGTGGTGGTAGGCATCCTGCCCCCTGGCTAAGGGTGGTGGTAGGCATCCAGCCCCCCTGGGTGAGGGTGGTTGTAGTGGTAGGCATCCAGCCCCCCCTGGCTAAGGGTGGTAGTGGTGGTAGGCATCCTGCCCCCCCTGGCTAAGGGTGGTAGTAGTGGTAGGCATCCTGCCCCCTGGGTGAGGGTGGTAGTAGTGGTAGGCATCCTGCCCCCACTGGGTGAGGGTGGTAGTGGTGGTAGGCATCCTGCCCCCCCTGGCTAAGGGTGGTGGTAGGCATCCAGCCCCCCCCTGGGTGAGGGTGGTAGTGGTGGTAGGCATCCTGCCCCCCCTGGCTAAGGGTGGTGGTAGGCATCCAGCCCCCCCTGGCTAAGGGTGGTAGTAGTGGTAGGCATCCTCCCCCCCCTGGGTGAGGGTGGTAGTGGTGGTAGGCATCCAGCCCACCCTGGGTGAGGGTGGTAGTTGTGGTAGGCATCCAGCCCCCCCTGGCTAAGGGTGGTGGTAGGCATCCTGCCCCCCCTGGCTAAGGGTGGTAGTAGTGGTAGGCATCCTGCCCCCCCTGGCTAAGGGTGGTAGTGGTGGTAGGCATCCTGCCCCCCTGGCTAAGGGTGGTGGTAGGCATCCAGCCCCCTGGGTGAGGGTGGTAGTAGTGGTAGGCATCCAGCCCCCTGGCTAAGGGTGGTAGTGGTGGTAGGCATCCTGCCCCCTGGCTAAGGGTGGTAGTGGTGGTAGGCATCCAGCCCACCCTGGGTGAGGGTGTTAGTAGTGGTAGGCATCCTGCCCCCCTGGGTGAGGGTGGTAGTGGTGGTAGGCATCCTGCCCCCTGGCTAAGGGTGGTGGTAGGCATCCAGCCCCCTGGGTGAGGGTGGTAGTGGTGGTGGGCATCCTGCCCCCCTGGCTAAGGGTGGTAGTAGTGGTAGGCATCCTGCCCCCTGGGTGAGGGTGGTAGTAGTGGTAGGCATCCTGCCCCCACTGGGTGAGGGTGGTAGTGGTGGTAGGCATCCTGCCCCCCCTGGCTAAGGGTGGTGGTAGGCATCCAGCCCCCCCTGGGTGAGGGTGGTAGTGGTGGTAGGCATCCTGCCCCTCCTGGCTAAGGGTGGTGGTAGGCATCCAGCCCCCCCTGGCTAAGGGTGGTAGTAGTGGTAGGCATCCTGCCCCCCCTGGGTGAGGGTGGTAGTGGTGGTAGGCATCCAGCCCACCCTGGGTGAGGGTGGTAGTAGTGGTAGGCATCCAGCCCCCCCTGGCTAAGGGTGGTGGTAGGCATCCTGCCCCCCCTGGCTAAGGGTGGTAGTAGTGGTAGGCATCCTGCCCCCCCTGGGTGAGGGTGGTAGTGGTGGTAGACATCCTGCCCCCCTGGCTAAGGGTGGTAGTAGTGGTAGGCATCCAGCCCCCCTGGGTGAGGGTGGTAGTGGTGGTAGAGCATCCTGCCCCCCTGGCTAAGGGTGGTGGTAGGCATCCAGCCCCCCTGGGTGAGGGTGGTAGTAGTGGTAGGCATCCAGCCCCCCTGGCTAAGGGTGGTAGTGGTGGTAGGCATCCTGCCCCCCTGGCTAAGGGTGGTAGTAGTGGTAGGCATCCTGCCCCCCTGGCTAAGGGTGGTAGTAGTGGTAGGCATCCTGCCCCCCTGGGTGAGGGTGGTGGTGCGCATTCAGGCCCCTGTGTGCATATGTGGCATTGGTGATGGGCATCCCGCCCCTATGGTGCTGCTGTTGCTGGTGTAAGTATATTCTGCATCCCTCTGTGTGTGTGTGATGTGTCGTGTACGTGTTGTATGTGTTTCGTGGTTGGTGTCTGGCTTACCTTCTGCGCCGTACGCGTCCGTGCCTGTTCCGGTAGTAAATGTAGAATATTGGTATGATCGGGACGAAGGGATTCATGGTTGGTTCGTGTCGTTCGTCCTTCTCATTGCTTCGCGTCGTCCTCGTCGCTTCGCCTCGTCCTCGTCGCTGCCGTGTTCGTCTCGGAGCCGTGGATTGTGTTGTGGCGCGAATCGGAGCTTATGTGCGCCTCTCCCGGATGCTTTGACGTGCCGTGCGTAGCGACGGGTTCGGCGCGTACGGAAAGCGCATCGTACTTGTCCGGCCGGACGGGGCTGCATTTTTCCTTCCGTGCGACTCGATTCGGCGTTTCCTGATTCGCCTCGGTCGGGGAACAGGACCTGGTTTGGGTGAGTACGGCTCGGCCGGATTCTTTGCTGTTGTGCGCATCGTACTTACTCGTTCGGTGTGCTGTACGGATCGGTCGGGAAACAGGCTTTCGCATGGCTTTTTTCCCGACCGAATGGTGTTGGGTACGCCTCCGACCGAGATCGGAATCGGCCCCAGAGTTGTGTATTTGCAGTGTAACATCTGCGGCATACAATTATCAAGAGAGATTAGTAAAAAGTATCCTTATGGGACAAGTTCCATGTGAAAGCATCTTGAAACCTTCTATGAAAGGACATACAATCCCTTAATGTGGGGGTAGGAAAATTGAGGAGAACGACACTCCTCTTCTTTAGTAGTCTTGGAGGAACCTTCAAATGTTCAACAAATAACATTACCAGCTTACAGCAACAAGTTAGCTGAGATGGTAACATTATTCTACAATTTAAACAAAACAATTAATAAATAAACATAATATAACTTATTTAACTATTTACAAATACACTTTTGTGCACAAGTACTTCAGATGAATGCAGGTATGTCTTTAGACCAGCAAGGACAACCTGACCCTGTACTGCACGATCAGGAAGAGCCACCTCCAAAAAAGAAGAGTAATGTTTGGAAACATTTCAGTATTCCTTCGGGAGAAAAAAAGGTTAGTGCCAAGTTTGTCCAGTGAGATGTAGCAGCAAGCAATTGTCAACACAGACTGGGAAGAAGTGTTCCCCTGAGACAAATTCCATATGGAAGTACATCAAAACTATCCATCAGTGCATGTACCATTGCATAATGCGGGAAAAGGCAGGTGCAGCAGAAGAACAATTGTTATCTGCAGTAGCCTTAGGAGAATCATTGTCACTGGCTGTCATAAATGTTCCACCTATCTCCGCTAAGTTATCTGAGATAGTAACTCACTGTAGTAAATGCCAGATGCCCATGGGTCTAAAGATGTAATCCATAAATGCATACCTGGATAAAGTGAAGAATTACCATTTTTAATAATTTTTTTGCTCCCCGTTCAACCTTCATGTTTTTCATAGACTGAAGCTAATTGCTTCTTCCCAGTTGCCTTTCATTACCTCTTTAAATACCTTGTTTATTTTCTTCCTAAAAAAATATAAAACTATTAGTGCTGCAGGACCATTAATAGCATTTCAATTACAGGCCCTAGATACACATAGTGCATTCTACTAGAGACTTACAGGTACATTAAATAACCTAATCATGATTAAGTCAATCAAACCATGTTTAGGGTGAAGCACATATACTTTACCACTTTGTAGCAGTGATAAACTGCTCATATTCCTGAAGCAAACTGGGTGTCTCCGTGTGTCAGTGGGTGTCTTAGGGGCCGATTCCGATTCGGGCCGGAAATCTCACCGACCGAGCCGGACCCGGAGAGAATTCCGACCGAATCGGACTCTGGCAGTCCGACCGAACGAGTACGATGCGCACGCATGCACCCGGACTCGATTCGGTCGGAATTCCATTGAAGTCAATGGGAGCCGGTCGTACAACGCGTACGCAGGCTCCCATTGACTCAATGGGTGCGAGGCGAACAAGGCGCGCCCTACAGTGGGTACGCGTCGAAGCGCATCGTGCCGTACAAGCACAGGTAGGGGGACCCATGGGTCCCCCCTGTGTGCGACTCACGTGGCTACGCGTACAGGGGGTCCGACGCGGACCCCCAAAGTCCGGCTCCGACAGCTCTTTCGAGCCGGACGGCGCGAGTCGGTCGGACTGCTCGCGGTGCGCATCGTACTTACCCGGCCGGGGAGCGTCTCCATTGCGCGGTGCGAGTTGTGTCCGTGCGAGTCGGTCGGAGCGTGTTGAAGCCGCGTTCGAGTCGGTCGGCGATTTCGCGGGCGCTTGCATCGTACTCGCTCGGCCGGACCCGCGTACGATTCGGTCGGGAGACAGGGCTCCGAATCGGATCCGGTAATGCCGAATCCGATTCGGAGCCCTACCGGCCGAGATCGGAATCGGCCCCTTAGTGTCTTAGTGACTGTTTGGGTGTTCAAATGGACATGCATGTAAGTGACAGTATGGATTTGTAACTGACTGTGTTAGAGGGTGTTTGGATGTGTAACTGTGAGTGCAAGTGGCTCTAATAGTAGTGGATACATAAGTACTATGTGAGTGGATGTTTTAGTGATTCTGTCACTAAGTAGATGTGACAGTGGCTATATGGTTTTCTAATAGGTACGTTTATGACTCTATAGGTGGATGACTGGCTGTATAACTGGGTGTATGGGTCTGTAAGTGCATGTGTAAGTGACTGAAACTTTAAAGTACATGTCTTAGCTTTAAACTACAGAGCACCTTGCCCATTAGTCTTCCAAGGTTGTACCTTAGGGGTGAATTTTGTGTGAAATAAGGGAGGTTGCTCACTTTGCCACTGGATTCAAGATAGCCTGGCTGATGATGGCTGTAAGCCAGAAACCGGTCCCAGGATGCTTGTTTCCGGTCCAGGGAAGACATGGCTTGGCAATTTGGGCTGGACTGTTCCCATGAGGCACAGGGTCAGACTGATTTGCATATGGCCATGTCTGAACTGGGGTGGCGGAGTGAGCTAAAGAATGATGATGGATTAAACCCAGATCAGTTGACTGGGGGTGAGTGCTTGCACTGTTCAACACTCCGTCCATCATCCCCTTTGGTTTTGCTATGTTCGCCCTTAGTTGGCAGGGTATGCCCGGAGACGTGGGTCCCTTGCTCACTTTGCCACTGGATTCAAGATAGCCTGGCTGATGACGGCTGTAAGCCAGAAACCGGTCCCAGGATGCTTGTTTCCGGTCCAGGGAAGACATGGCTTGGCAATTCGGGCTGGACTGTTCCCATGAGGCACAGGGTCAGACTGATTTGCATATGGCCATGTCTGAACTGGGGTGGCGGAGTGAGCTAAAGAATGATGATGGATTAAACCCAGATCAGTTGACTGGGGGTGAGTGCTTGCACTGTTCAACACTCCGTCCATCATCCCCTTTGGTTTTGCTATGTTCGCCCTTAGTTGGCAGGGTATGCCCAGGCGTGGGTCCCTTGCTCACTTTGCCACTGGATTCAAGATAGCCTGGCTGATGACGGCTGTAAGCCAGAAACCGGTCCCAGGATGCTTGTTTCCGGTCCAGGGAAGACATGGCTTGGCACTCGGGCTGGACTGTTCCCATGAGGCACAGGGTCAGACTGATTTGCATATGGCCATGTCTGAACTGGGGTGGCGGAGTGAGCTAAAGAATGATGATGGATTAAACCCAGATCAGTTGACTGGGGGTGAGTGCTTGCACTGTTCAACACTCCGTCCATCATCCCCTTTGGTTTTGCTATGTTCGCCCTTAGTTGGCAGGGTATGCCCAGACGTGGGTCCCTTGCTCACTTTGCCACTGGATTCAAGATAGCCTGGCTGATGATGGCTGTAAGCCAGAAACCGGTCCCAGGATGCTTGTTTCAGTCCAGGAAGACATGGCTTGGCAACTCGGGCTGGACTGTTCCCATGAGGCACAGGGTCAGACTGATTTGCATATGGCCATGTCTGAACTGGGGTGGCGGAGTGAGCTAAAGAATGATGATGGATTAAACCCAGATCAGTTGACTGGGGGTGAGTGCTTGCAATGTTCAACACTCCATCCATCATCCCCTTTGGTTTTGCTAGGTTAATATATTGGCAAGGAGTATTAAATGGCAAGTCGAAGTGCCAGTAAAGTGCACACACAGGCTCAGCAGTGGCAGGCCTCTGTCAGGGTTACAGGCTACTTGAATGGATGACTCAATTACTGCTACAGTAATAGCATTTAATTTACAGGCTCTGGGCATAGGTAGTGCACTGTACTAGGGACTTACAGATAAATTAAATATACCAATTGTGGATGTCAATGAAACCATGTTTAGGTGAGAAGCACATACACTTTACCACTATTAAGCAGTGGTAAACTGCTCAGATTCTTAAGGTGAACTGGGTGTCTCAGCATGTGACTGGGTATGTCAGTGACTGTATGGGTGTCTGTAAGTGCATGTGTAAGTGACTGAAACTTAAAAGTACATTTCTTACCTTTTAACTGCACAGCACCCTGCCCATTGGGCTAACTAGGCCGGACCTTAGGGGTAACTTATGTGTAAAAAAAAAGGAGACTTTAAACATTGCCAAAGAGTATTAAATGCCAAGTTGGCATACCAGTAAAACTGGTCACACACAGGCTCTGCAGTAGCACGTCTCTGTCGTTGCCTGACTGAGTGTATTAGTGGCTCTATGCTTTTGCACATGGGTATCTGAGTCACAGGATGGGTGGGAGACTGGATGTATAACTGGGCATATGGGTATCAAAGTACACATGTAACTCTGAAACTTCAGAGTATGCGTCTTACCTTTTAAGCACATAGCACCTTGCCCTATAGCCTACCTATGGCCTACCTTAGGGGCAACTTATATGTAGTAGAAGTGGAGTTTAAGGCTTGACAAGGAGTTTTAAATGCCAAATCAACATGGCAGTAAAACTGCACACACAGGCTTTACAGTAGCAGTCTCGAGACATGTTTACAGGGCTACTTGTCTGCATGGGTGACTAGGAGTGTCAGTACTTGATTACAAATCTGAGTGACTCTATCAGATCTTCTATGGGTGTGTCACTGTATGTGTAAGTAAGTATGTCTTTATATGACCAGCTCTGTTAGTTACTCTATGGGTCTGTAAATGTGTATGTAAGCGACTGTATGGATTGCTTACTGGCTGTGTTAGTGAATTTTGGGGTATGTGACTGTGCGTGCAACTAGCTTAGGTACTACTGGATAACTAATTGCTGTGTGGATATATGAATGTATGTGTAAGTGCCTCTATTGCTCTCTCACTGGGTATGTGAGTGGCTATATGGTTTTTTAAATAGGTATGTGAGTACCTGAATTGATGGATGACTGGGTGTATAGGTGTGTAAGTGCATGTGTAACTGACTGTCTGAACACTGTGTACATGAATGCCTATACAGGTGTATAAGTAGGTGTGCCAGTGACTGTTTGAGTGTGAAAATAATTAGGTAAGTATATGTATAGGTGAGTTAATAGGTGCGTGAATGGTAATATGGGTGTGTGACTAAGTGTGGCAGTCACTGTCTGGCTATATGAGTGGTGGGTACATATGTTATTCTATGGGGCTGTACCTGGATATGTAAGTGTCTGCCTGACTGTGTGAGTAGGTGAAAATTACATACTATTAAAATATTTGCTATAAACAAACACTCACATCTAATTGCAAACAAATGAATTCATTTTGGCTTAATAAAATGACTATATTTTCAGTATACCAATTCCTCTTTCTCCTTTCCTACTCACTCTATTTTTAGTTAATGTTCTCATCTAAGCTACCTTCTATTTTGCTTTCTAGTAGAGTCTATAAGCTACACATTTTCTTTCATCTTACACTCACAATCTTCTATCTAAATATACTTTTTTATACTACAACCCAATTGGCATACCTGTAAAGCTCTTTGTTGTTCTCCAAATTTAATTTCTGTTTCTGCTAACATGTGTTTTCATTCGCAATCTCTAGTCAGAGCTATGACAATCCTCCTCCACTCTCAGTACAAAAGCAGCTAAAATGGCTACCCTTCACCAGGTGCTCTTACTTACACTCCTGTTGTTAACAAATCACAGGCTTCCTTTCAGCTTTTATTTTTTGTTATACCACTTCTAAATGGTCTATTTTTTTTAACCCTTTCATTGTTTCCTGGGAAAAAACCCAATTTGGTTGTTTTTTCCTGAGAATCCGTTGATCCACTGCGACGCTCAGTGCCGGGCCCTGTGTAACTTCGGGGCGGACCCACAGATCCACACGGAAGCCCGTAGAAGCATTTAGCAGGTTGCATTTCTCTTTTACTTTGTAAAAGCTACTGAAATAAAAGCTAAACACTTCATTTTTGTTCCCCTCCTCCAAAGTCTTTTAGCTCCATGTCCATGGTGGCCATGTTACCAGCAATCTCTACCTACCACTAGGTCAAAAGCACACATTACTTTCTGTAAGCAGCATATTAGCTTAAAATTAAACTGTAGCATGTGTGCTTGACTGGTTGCAATTTCAAGCATATCCCTAAGAACGTAATTTCATTTTATTTTTTCAAAACTAATCACAGATGTAGTAACTTTTGTTCTCCAAATCACTATATATTTTTGTTCCATGCACATCCCCACTTTCCAATCAAATATGGTTTCTATATTCTACTTGCTGTCCTCCATTTTAGCTCCCTTTCATTTTTGAAACGGTATCATTCTACTGCAGCATTCTCCTCTGTGCTACTCTTCCCACACACTCACCCATACACTGATACAACCAGTCACACACACATAAAGCCAGTCACACAGTCACTCACACACTCAGAAAACCACTCACACCCATTTACAGACCCATAGAGCCACTCACACATCCACTGACAGATCCATACAGCCACTCACAAATCCACTCACACACCCATTCAGCCACTGAGAAATCCACTTACACACTCATACAGTCACACAGCCACTCAGATAACATCTGTTAGAAATAGAATCACTCATTAGTATTACAGAAAGTATTCTAATTTAACGTATGTAGTAGCTTAGCATATATCTTTAAATTGAATAAACTTTTATGAAACACTCATACTCACTGGATAATGTCAGCAGTGATGTCATCAGTGATGTCTCTGACCATGTCATGAGTGATGTAATATGTGCGGCCATGAGCAGTGCATTGCAGTACGTAAGCTATAGTTAGCTCAGGTAACTACAACTGCAAAATTTCTATGGTTTTGTACATATGAAATCTGAGCCTAACTATAATATTCCTGTAACCTTTGCTTTTTTCAGTGAATTTCTAAGGTTCTTTAAATTCTATTTCCTAACTATAACGTCCCTGTAACCTTTGGTTTTTTACGTGAATTTCTTATTTGTTAAAAAAAATATGTCCTTACTGTAATGTTTGAGAGTGGATGTGTGAGTGGCTGTATATGTCGGGGAGTGTGTGTGTGTGAGTGGCTGTATGGGTCCGTGAGTGTGTGTGTGAGTGGCCTTATGGGTCATTGAGTGGGTGTGTGAGTGGTTATATGGTTCTGTGAGTGGCTGTGTGTGTCTGTGAGTATTTGTGTGAGCGACTGTGTGGATCTGTGAGTGGCTGTGTAAGTCTGTGAGTGGGTTTGTGGGTACCTGTGTGGGTCTGTGAATGGGTCTTTGAGTGCCTGTGTGGGTCTGTGAGTGGGTGTGTGAGTGGTGATATGGGTCTGTGTTTTGATGTGTGAGTGCCTCTGTGGGTCTGTGAGTAGGTGTATGAGTGGTGCTATGGGTCTGTGAGTGGGTGTGTGAGTGCCTGTGTGGGTTTGTCACTGGGTGTGTGGATGCCTGAGTGGGCCTGTGAGTGGGTGTATGAGTGTCTATGTGGTTCTGTGATTTGCTGTGTGAGTGAGTCTGTGAGTGGGTTTGTGAGTGCCTGGGTTTGTCAATGAGTTGGTGTGTGTGTCTGTGTGGGTCTCTGAGTGGGTGTGTGAGTTCCTGTGTGGGTCTGTCACTGGGTGTGTGAAAGCCTGCATGGGTCTGTGAGTGGATGTGTGAATGTGTGAATGGGACTGTGAGTGGGTGTGTGACTGGGTCTGTGAGTAGTTGTGTTAGTGTCTTTGTGGGTCTGTGAGTGGATGTGTAAGTACCTGTGTGGATCTGTGAGTTTGTGAGTGGGTCTCTGATTAGGTGTGTGATTCTGTGAGTGGGCCTGTGAGGAGGTGTGTGAGTGCCTGCATGGGTCTGTGAGTGGGTCTGTGAGTATGTATTTTTCAAGATTTCAGGGCAATATCTTTACCTTTATGGGTCCCACTGTGACCCCTATTGTACACCCATGTGGTGAGGGTACCTCTACCCCAACCCCAACAATTACATGTTATCCCTTGTGACTGTGCTGCGATTGATAAAATGGAGACTGCAACTTTCTTCTTTTTAAAGTTATGGCAGGAATCGCAGATCCACCGTGGATCAACATGGGGGCAGCGTTGAGCGCCGCAGCGTATCTGCCAGTCCCCGCATGTGTAAAAGAAAAAGATTAGGGCAATTTTTTCATCTTTAAGGGTCCATGGGGTCAGGGTACATTTACCCTGAGCCTAACAATCAGTTTACACATTAAATTATAGCCCCCAAGACTGTGCTACGATCTTTAAAATGGCGCTGTAACTTTCTAGTAAAGGTGCAGCCAGGCAATCATCAGATTGATGTTGGGACAAGGATTCTCGAATCCTCCTCAGTCGATCAGCAAAGGATCCGTGTCCCTGGATATCTATATTTCTTTTTCTTTAATAACTCCAAAACTACTAAACATATTTACACCAAATCACAAAACGGGCTCTTTCTGGACCAAGAGGTACCTTTCTGCCAAATTTGGTGTAATTCTGTTCAATGGTTCGGGCTGTACACACGTCTAAAATCCCTCTGGGAAATTACAGGGAAACGCACATTTTTGACACTCCCATTTTCTCTGCCTCCGCATGATGGATCAACCCAAAACTTTCCATGGAGAACTAGACAAAGCAGTACACTTTTCTTGGAAAAGTTTGTGACGATTCCTCAAACAGTGGTAAAGTTATTAGGAAACGAAAAAGTATTTTCCTATGGAAACGAGGTCCTAACTATAACCACCAACTGGCGGTCCGCTGACATGCGGCAGGGCTCTTCCGCGGCTGGGCTGCCGCTCTATATCCATCAAAAAAGGTTGCCCCAAGGAAGAGCCTCACAGGTAAGTCATGTTCCACTTATTTTTTTTTTGATAAACAATTTTATTGTTTTGAAAAGCAAACAACAAATCAGCATTAGACACGGAAAATGATGAATCATTAGCATTTACAGGAGCATAACATCTCATGAGTCCCGACCTCTGAAGGTATACACAGACATAGTAACCCGGCAGAGTATTTTAATCATTCCACGGTACCCAGCCATTTTCCCCACACCCTCCGGTACTTCTTGGGGCATCCTCGTGCCGCATACAGGGTTTTTTCTTGGGTCGCGCACCAGTCTACTCCCTTCCGCCACTTCCCGGGGCCAGGTGGATCCGGATATTTCCACGCCGCCGCTATGTCACATTTAGCTATAATCATGGCTGTGTTAAAAAACAGCTTTTCGTTTCTGGACCCATCCAGCCCGTCTGTGATCCCCAGGAGGGAGTGACGTGGGTCATGGGGAACCACCCAACCCAGGACTTCTGTGAGCTCCTCCTCGATATCACCCCAGAATCGCGCTAAGCGGGGGCATGATGAGACCATATGGAAAAAGTCGGCTGGGGTGTGGCCACACCTCGCACAGGATGCGTCCGGGCACAAGCCCGCCCGGTGAAGGCACAAGGGGGTGAGATATGCAGCGTGCAGGTAGTATAGTTGGATCAGTCTGAGTTTGGCAGACGCAGTGACCGTCTTGGGCGCCATGAGGGCGTCACGCCAGTCATCCTCAACAAGGGGACCCACCCACCCCTCCCATTGGTCTCTTAACTTGTCCAGCATAGTGGGGGTGTTGTTGAGCTCGGTAAATGCGGGAGATACCCCCTTTGCCCAGGTCACCCAGCATAGTCTGTGCCTCGGGAGGGCTATATTCAGGGAGCCTAGTGTCGTCGGTGATATGCGCATGGAAGGCATGCCGCAGCTGTAAGTATTTGTAGAATTGGGATGGGTGGAGGGAGTATCGGGTCTGGAGGTCTTGAAATGAGCGCATGTGGCCGCTAGCCCAGACATCACCAAGTTGTGAGATTCCAATAAGGTCCCATGATCTAAACCCTTGCAGCCCAGTAAACTCTTGGAGCCAAGTACCCTGCCAGAGGGGTGTACATTGGGTCAGCTTGCGCGTCCAGCGAGTGTGACGCAGTGAGGCCCGCCAGGCCAACAGCACAGAACGCGTCGCGTCCGGTAGCTGAGATGGAATGGACCCCCCATACATCAGTGATTGGATTTTGGGTAGGCCTAGTTCGTTCAGCTCGAGTCGGTAAGCCGGGTCGGACCAACCCCCGTTGAACCAGTCGTGGATAACAAGGAGACGCGCAGCCAAGAAATAGAGATAGAGGTGCGTCATCCCCATCCCCCCGTCAAAGGAGGGGATCTGACATAGGGTCAGGGCCAAGCGTGCCCTACCCCCACCCCAGAGAAATTTGGTGGCAAGACTGTCCAACTCTCGAAACCAGGCCCTAAGAAAGCAGAAGGGGCGTTCTGGAGGACGTATAGAAATCTGGGGAGGATCATCATTTTGAACAAGGCGACCCTCCCCAGGGGATTCAGAGGCAGCGTCTTCCACTTTTGAAGATCCGCTTTAGCCTTCTTCACCAATGGGGTGACGTTGAGAGACCAGCCCAGTTCAGGAAGAAGGGTGACCCATATCCCCAAGTATTTGAACGATTGACGCCGAAGCGGTATGGTGGACTGCCAATCGTAACAGTCCCTGGATAGGTGCAGTGGGACCAGTACCGACTTCCCCGGGTTCAGCCGAAGAGCGGATGCTTGCCCGAAGGACTGCAGGATCTGGAGGCATTGCGGTCCCGATAAGGCGGGTTCGGCCAAGAAGAGCAGGACATCGTCCGCGTATAAGTTGATCTTGTCCGCCTCTGTGTGGGGTCATTCCCACCCCCGAATCCGACCCTCGGCCCGCACCATGGAGGCCAGGGGCTCCATCGCTAAGGCAAAGAGCAGGGGCGAAGAGCAGGGGCGAAAGGGGGCAACCCTGCCTTGTACCCCTAGTAATGGGGAAGGCCTCTGACAACACACCATTGACCAACATGTGTGCCTGTGGCTGGGCATAGAGGACGCGGACCAGCGCCCTAAAGTGGGGTCCAAACCCCATCTCCGCCAACACGTCCATTAGGTACGCCCAGTCCACCGAGTCGAAGGCCTTTTCAAAGTCTATGAGAAAGAGTGCTAGGTATGGAGTGAGCAAATGTCGGTGAGCTAGGGCCAGCTGTAACCTCCTAAGACAGTGACGGGTACCTCGCATGGGCATGAAGCCGCACTGGTCCGGGTGAACCAGCAGGGACAGATAGGGCTTCAGTCGTTGGGCGAGAATGGTGGCGTACAGCTTGATCTCCGTGTTGATAAGGGAAATGGGACGATAGTCCGCGCAGTGACTGGAGGATGGCTGAGATTTCGGTAGGACCACGATGGTGGCGATGTCCGTCTCGGGTGGGAAGGAACCCTTCTCCAACGCTTCTTCGAATAAGTCGGCCAGGCGGGGCACAAGAGTTTCACGATACAGCACGTAGTATTCTTGGGGGAGGCCGTCTGGGCCTGGTGTCTTGCCCGACGAGGTGAGGGAGATTGCTTCATCGATTTCCTCCCGAGAAATGGGGCGGTCCAGGTCTTTCTGGGCAGCCGACCCATCCGAGGGAGACATACGACGCCCTGCTCGAGGAGGGCAGAGAGCAACAGGCCCGGGGCTCGCGCTGCGTAGAGTCGTTGGTAGTAACAGGCGAAGGTGCGGGCCATCGCCAGTGGGGCGGTGTGTACCGCTCCGTCCTCGTCCACCACCTCCGGGATAATGCGGTTCACCCTGGGGTATGTGGCTAATCTATGCAGGAGTCCTCGGTGCGGACGTGGGAGACAGGCGGACAGGGTGAGGGGACCCGCTACAGCCTGCGACGGAGCAAAAAGGAGGATAAAGGTCCCCAGATCATTTCACAAGCGGTGATAGAACTGTGTAATCGGCAGAGGCGCGGCTGGCGGGCCCGGCCATTCTGCTACCCGCCATCATAACGGACTCTCCGGAGTGCTGCGTAGAACCTGAGGTGCACTAGGGAGGCTGCGGTGTGAGGGAAATAGCAGCGCTAGAGTGAAGAGGAGAGCTGTGTATATTGCAGCACTGGAATACGCATGTGGCAAGGCGCTCAGAGTACACGCCTAGAGTGATTAGGCGGCAACGGCTCGCCCGGTGTGGGTTCCATGAATACGGAGCCGCCATTTTGCGCATCCCTCTGAGAGGCGTACACGACCTGCGCAGACGCACAGAGACAGCGACGGAGGGCAGGGTCTGTGTTGTGCATGCTGGCAGAAGTTAGATTCACAGCACAGCACTTGTAGGCCTTGCGTGGTGAACACACACTGGACGCCACTGAGGGTGGGAGTGCCCCTGGATCACGGCAGGGAGTGTCGCTGCAGGAACCGCGGACTCAACAGGGGGGCAATTCGCTGCTCGAGTGCCACCCCTGACACGACCGGGAGCGCCAGCGTGGTGAGTGCAATTGAGGCGCTTGGTTGACGACTGTATTGTGGTAGCGGACGACAGTGGCTCTGTGATCGAACGCATCCAGGCAGCTGCTTTGTACCTGGCTCAATCTGGGCACTACTCTGGAAGGTGACAGCGCGTGGGCATGAGGGCTGACCTGCAGCAAGCTCTGCCAGAAAGAGTCTACTTGTCTGGCTTGATTGCTGATCGCAGGACATTTCTTTTGACTGAGGACCAGCTGCGATGGGTAGAGTAGACAAGACACAGCCTAAGCTTATGTTTGATCAACGGAAAGCTAAGGGAAGGGAAAATGCCACGGAAGATGGAGACAACGCGCAGGACCAGGCCCAAGAAGACGCAGAAGGAGACATTCGCGCTATGCTTGTAGCAATGGAAAAGAGCCTGCAGGGTAGCCTCTCTACTCTGGGGACTAAAATAGACTCCCTCTCTTACCGAATGGATAGAATGTCAGAACGCATGGACAAGCATGCAGAAAGGCTAGATAGGTAGCCAGGGAGAAACAGATGCTGCAATATGAGGGATCCAGTATATAATTATATCCGGACTTCACGACTCGAGTACAGGAAGCGCGCAAACAGTTTGCGCCACTGAAGCGACAACTACGGGATCTCAATTTGGACTACGCCATGCTATACCCGGCAAGACTCCGCGTCAATCGGCAGGGACAGTCGAGAATTTTTACAGACCCAAAAACTCTACAGAAAGCCCTGAAAGAGTGGTCTAAAGAGAAGCGCTGCAGCCCGGAATGGAGTACTTTGGAAGGGGCGGCCGGGGGCAGTAGGGACGATCAGGACTGATCTCTGGACTGTGTTACAGATAAGAGGGTCACTTTTTGGGGAGGTTGGTGGGGAATGATTTGGGTGGGCCTGGGACTGCTAGAGAGTAAGCTTGCTAGAGAGTGAGAATGATAACTGAAGAGCTACACAGACATGGTAGTGCTATAGATAAACCTGCAGGAAGGTTGGCACATAAGAGGAGTTGCGCTTGGATCCTCTTGGGGTGAAAAGATATGATGAAGGGAGGGACGGGGGACCACTAGCGCAGATGCTTAGTATTGGCTTGATGGCGAGCGGAGTTGGAACCCGGTCTGGTTCGGTGTTCTTACCCTACTAGTCGAGCAACATCCGCCCACGAGTGTATTCCACACCCTGGGAGTTGTACTGAGGGGGGAGGGGTTTTTCTTAGTTTAATTTTCACATGTTTTGGGTTGTTGAGAGTACAGATGACGAAGGAGAGGGGAATTTTTGCAGTGACTCGTCAAGGCGCCGTTGGGGTATGCCTGTCGTGGGTGGGGGGAGGGAGGGGTTTGAGACTAAAGCAGTATGGCAATTTACTGTTGGCACCGGTTTTGTGTTTAGTGCACGCATGTACTACATGTCTAAGCGGCAGGTTGTGAGTCCCCGACACTACACACCCCCATGACACTCCTGAATAGGTCCAATACGACTGCAGATAATAGCACGGTTCGAGCACTTACTTGGAATGTACGAGGCCTTAACGACCACAGGAAACTTAGAAAGGTCCTGGCCTACTTGGTGAGGCACCAAATAGATGTTGCACTATTGCAAGAGACACATCTTCCACTCACTAGTCCTATGCTGCGCAGTAAGGGACTGCTGGGCAATATACACGCAGCGGGTTTCACCACACATGCGCGAGGAGTGCTTACATGGGTGAATCCTAGGGCCACTCTCAAACTAGAGCCATTAACCACAGACCAGGATGGGCGATTTGTGATCACGAGATGTAGGGGCAAGGGAATGGAAATACTCCTAGTTAATATCTACGGCCCGAATTTTGACAATCCCAGCTTTTACACTGCCCTGTTGGAGAAAGTTCGGATGTGCAGGGAAGGGGAACAGCTCTGGGGTGGTGATCTTAATTTAGTCATGAACCCACAGAGAGATAGGTCGGGGGGGCCGGACAGGCATGTCACGGCGTCAGCGGGAACAGTAGGAGATGCAATGGTACAGCTAGATTTATGTGATGTGTGGCGGCAAAGATATCCGGAGAAGGGGGGATATACACATTACTCAGCGTACCATAATCTGCACACCCGCATAGATTATTGGCTGGCAACCAGACAGCTGCAGGAGAGGGTCCGGGCCTGTGAGGTGTTCCCCCGTACGTTTTCGGACCATTCCCCAACATTGCTTGTATTTGGCACCCCACAGAAAATGATTCCCCCCTTTACGTGGAGGTTCCCACCCTACTCACTGCTGGATGCAGTTTTTAAAGAGGAGCTGACGGAAGTAATTGAAACGTTCGTTGCCACGCATGTAGGGTCAGTGGAGAGTTTCCAAGTTGTTTGGGAAACGTTCAAAGTATATATCCGAGGTATTACGATGACCAAGCACTCCGGAGTCCTCAGAGCGCTACGCAAAAGACTTGCGGATCTTGAGGGTACATTGGCGAACCTGGAGCAACAACTCCTGGTCAGAACGGATGAGACTGTCATGCAGGAGTTTAAAATGCAATTAGGGGAATATCACGATGCCGCTGAAATTAAGCACCTAGGTAAATATGCCACGGCGCGCACGTACGGAGAGGGGGAACGGCCGGGTGCAGTATTGGCCCAGCTTCTCAAAAAGAGGCAGGAGAAAACAATGGTAGCGGAGGTCAAAGCTGCGGAGGGTGACGTGCTGAAAGATGAGGCAGCCATAGCGGATAGATTCCAACAATATTACTCAGAGCTTTATTCCACTGGCTGTGGTGACACTGAGGCGGAAATATTGGACTATTTGACACATATAAAGCTTCCATGGTTAACAAACACACATCGCGAATTCCTTATGCGCCCTTTGGAGAGAGATGAAATCATATTGGCCTTGTCGGGTATGAAATCTGGGAGCGCGCCAGGAGTTGATGGCCTGACAGTTACTTTTTACAAGACGTTCATGGACTTATTGATCCCGCATTTAGCTACTCTCTTTGATGATATGTGTGTAACGGGCACTATGCCACCCTCGATGAGATAGGCGACTTTAGTCGCTATCTTGAAGCCAGGCAAGCCTCCAGATGAGTGCGCGTCCTATCGACCGCTTTCATTGCTTAATGTGGACACAAAAATTTTCGCGAAGATTTTAGCAAACCGACTAGTCCCGCTGGTCCCGATATTGGTGGCGCCGGAACAGGCGGATTTTGTTCCAAATAGAAACTTAACTTACAATTTGAGGACTGTGTTCGGTGCAATACAACACACTAAGCCAGATATACAGGCGGTTGCTGTATCTCTCGACATGGAGAAAGCCTTCGACTCTGTTGAATGGCCCTTTCTGCGGCAGGTACTAACGAAGATGGGATTGGGGGCTGTTTTTTTGCAGCTAATAGGGGTATTATACAACGCACCCACGGCTAGAATCAAACTTGGCAACTTAGTGACGGAGACTATACACATCACTAGGGGCACGTGGCAAGGCTGCCCACTGTCTCCGATATTATACGCATTAGTGGTGGAACCCCTAGCCTGTGCGCTCCGAGAATACCACAGATATAAGGGTATACGATTTCCGAATTACGAGCTGATCGTATCCACCTACGCGGATGATACATTGCTATACGTAAGAGACCCTGAGCATCATCTCTCCTCTGTCTTGCGCGAAGTGGTGCAATTTGGAGCGGTGTCTGGGCTCCGTGTTAATTGGCCGAAATCTATAATATTTCCCCTCACGCAAGCTACGACCCCATTTGAACCTGACTACTCGTTGCAGTGGTCAACGGAGTTGGTGCGATACCTAGGGATCAAGATACATACGGACTCGGAAGTAGTGTTCAGGGAAAACTACGGGGTAGCAATAAGTAAGCTTGAAGATGACGTGGAAGGCTGGATCCATTTGCCAATGTCCTTACTGGGCAGAGTTTCCATTATGAAAATGGTGATATTCCCCCGCTTCTTGTTCCTTTTTACAAATATTCCCTTGGTTCTCCCTAGTTCTTTTTTTCGCCGGCTCACAGCCTTACTGATCAAGTTGGCCTGGGCCGGCAAGCAGGCGCGGGTCAGATGGGGCATACTTACTTTACCATACCATATGGGGGGGCTGGGGGCACCAGACTTGGAACTATATTACAGGGCAGCACAGAGTGCGCATGCTTACCATTGGATGCATGGCATGCCGGACACTCCCAACTTGCGTATAGAGAAAGTTGTGGCCTCCCCTCTCCCAATGCCAGTTCTGCTGTTTACGCCTGCGGACCGCAGGATCGGGATATTAGATTCCGTGAATGCTAAGACACATGCTTGGAACCACCTCCTGAAGCTGCAGGCAGGCGCCATACTGTACTCCCCGCTCACACCGCTTGATTGGTGTCACTGGCTGCCCCCTTGCAGGGAAAAGGGGGTCACGCGAGCACTTAATTCAATTGGAGTGCAGACAATCGGGAACTTGTTTGAGGGTGGCACAGCAAAGAGCTGGGAGGAGCTGGAGACCGATGATACAGTAGCAACCCCCCTTACTAAATTTCAGTTCCATAGAACAAGGCAAGCATTGTTGCATATCCTGGGTGGTGACTTGGCGGAGCTGCCAGAACTGTCCTCCTTATCCTATGTTATCAAAACAGAAACGCCGGCCCGGATAGTGTCTAAGATATACAAGCTGTCCATGGCCTACAGGGAAAACCACTACACTAAAGCCCGCCTGGCATGGCAGAGAGATCTGGGCAGGGAGATAGACGACGAAATGTGGGCGTATTGCTGTGACAGCACGAAACGAATCTCTTTAAACGGCAGGCACAGACTGATTCACTTTAAATATTTAAATAGGGTATATTACACCCCGGAAAGACTAAGTAGATACAGCTTAAGGGATGGGGCGGATTGTGAACGCTGTAATGAAAAGATGGCAGATTTTCTGCACTTGGCCTGGCAATGCCCTGGTATAGCCAAGTATTGGGAATTAGTTTTTAAGGAACTGGGACAGGTGGTAGAGCTGGACCTCCCTCCGGAACCGGCCCTAGCACTGCTGGGTTACTCCAAAATGATACCAAAAGGAATCTGCAGGCTGGTTGATAAGGGGCTGCTGCTAGCTAAACGTAGGGTAGCTTTGTGTTGGATGCGAGGTCCGACCCCTACGATAGCACACTGGTCAAGAGACATGTTGTATTGTTGCAGGCAAACGGAGAATTTCAGTGAACTCCTCATGCCACGTAGTAGGCCAAAGAATTTTTGGGCAATGTACAAAACATATATAGCCACCAAGGGCAGGAGTACTCCACCTACAGACGCTGAAAACCAGGAGTTGAGTGTGAACACTCATGTTGAATAGCGGCGCAGGGTATATGGGGTTTTCACACATAGTTAAGAGTGCTCCATGCAGATGCTGGGCGGGATCAGGCGGTTTGGCATCTCTAAGACGTGCTTACGAAGGAGTGCTGAGCCGGGAGGTTTGAAATGTGGTGTCGGAGGGTACGATCTGAAAACAGAATGATTCCAGATATGTCCAGCCTGTAACGTTCGGAATAGTACTGTATGCTATTTGATTGATATGTATCACTGTAATTGCCATACCAAAGGAATTGGTCTCATGTTTGTTCTAAACAAAACTAATAAAAACAATTTTAAAAAAACATTTGCAATTAAATTATTAATGAGAAATTGTGCATGATGAAGGCAAGAGTTATAGTTACCTTAGGGCACGAGTTTTAGTTTGTTGACATAAGTTTAACTATAACTGCTGAATATATATATGTATGTATATATATAATACAAAAAGAGTTGCCTCTAGGTGGGATGCACTCCCAGGTGGAAATTACGCCAAAGCAAGGGCACACGCCATGAACAAAGTCCTTTTCTGGTTACCTGCCAGACGCGTTTTGGGCCAACGCCCTCTTCAGTGGCAGACCATGTGACGTGCCGGCATGCGCCAACCACCAGTAAATCCCCGTAATAATTATGCTCAGGTGAACCACCTGAAGCAATGCTTCCTGGGACTGGTGGTTCAGTAAAACCCAAGTGGGTCGCCGCCGGCACTCACATTCAAAAATGTCTTTAAAGGATTGCCGATGTTCGCGCCGGCACCCCTGCATATAACAGGCACCTCCTGTTCCACAGTTAGCTGCCCCAATAAAGCAGCTGCGGACCCGCAAGTGTTTTGCGGTGTTGCAATCCCGCGACCAGGCAGGCCGCTGTAAAAAATACAAAAAGAGTTGCCTCTAGGTGGGATGCACTCCCAGGTGGAAATTACGCCAAAGCAAGGGCACACGCCATGAACAAAGTCCTTTTCTGGTTACCTGCCAGACGCGTTTCGGGCCAACGCCCTCTTCAGTGGCAGACCATGTGACGTGCCGGCATGCGCCAACCACCAGTAAATCCCCGTAATAATTATGCTCAGGTGAACCACCTGAAGCAATGTTTCCTGGGACTGGTGGTTTAGTAAAACCCAAGGGGGTCGCCGCCGGCACTCACATTCAAAAATGTCTTTAAAGGATTGCCGATGTTCGCGCCGGCACCCCTGCATGCGACAGGCACCTCCTGTTCCACAGTTAGCTGCCCCAATAAAGCAGCCGCGGACCCGCAAGTGTTTCGCGGTGGTGCAATCCCGCGACCAGGCAGGCCGCTGTACAAAATACAAAAAGAGTTACCTATAGGTGGGATGCACTCCCAGGTGGAAATTACGCCAAAGCAAGGGCACATGCCATGAACAAAGTCCTTTTCTGGTATCCTGCCAGACGCGTCTCGGGCCAACGCCCTCTTCAGTGGCAGACCATGTGACGTGCCGGCGTGCGGCAACCACCAGTAAATCCCCGTAATAATTATGCTCAGGTGAACCACTTGAAGCAATGCTTCCTGGGACTGGTCGTTCAGTAAAACCCAAGTGGGCCGCCGCCGGCACTCACATTCAAAAATGTCTTTAAAAGGATTGCAGATGTTCGCACCGGCACCCCCGCATGTAACAGGCACCTCCTGTTCCACAGTTAGCTGCCCCAATAAAGCAGGCGCGGACCCGCAAGTGTTTCGCGGTGGTGCAATCCCGCGACCAGGCAGGCCGCTGTACAAAATACAAAAAGAGTTGCCTCTAGGTGGGATGCACTAACCTTTAGTGCCTGCGATAGAAGTCTGTACTACATAAGTTCGTATATATAGTCCAAACAATGAGAGACTGAAAAGCCATGCAGTTTAGACAAAGTGTCTTGTTTAAAATTCCAAATTTGGTTGTTTTTGAAAAAATGCTAAATTTTCCCAGCACAGGATGAGCCAAATGTTTATGTGTCCTGGCTGGGAGACGCAACATCACTGCTGCCTGCAATCACAGACAACGGCCCCTGCAACACCTCGCAGATCAGGTCAATCGAGCACAGATGTTCCTCCGTATTCACCACAGCCATTGCTGGCGGTGTACTAGTGTCATCCGAGGCCTGAGTATTTGTTGAGGAGCAGGTATCCTTCCTAACAGGAGCTGAAGCATCCCGTGGTGGCTCTGAGAATGCAGACATCAACATTGGAATACGCTGAGGACACTGCAGAACATGGGCCGTTATCGGGTCCAGTAAAGCATCAACGTCTGGTGGGCAATTGTTGGAAGTGTTAGACAGAGATCCAACATGCATTCTTGTCCGCAGAACAGGCATCGGAGGACAGGCAGAATACAGTTGATCCAGACTGGTCTAAATGACAAGAACCAAGACTCGCTCAGTTCTCGAAGACGAGGTGTGCCCAGATGGATTACCATGCGATCACGGTATCGGCGCTCCAGGAGCGTTCGTTCCATCTCCTTGGTGACTGGGACGTCCATTGCGTAGCAGAAAAAGGACAATCAGGATACCTGCTATTACAAACAGGATCAGCGGAAACCCTCCTGAAATGCTTCCGAATACGGAGTGTATAAAGTTGGGAACAACTCTGAGGATTGTCTGAAAGGTGCTTAACAGTCCAGAACCTACGGTCTTAAATAGGTGGACAATACCGTCGTATCAGACATGTTAAAGATACGTTTTACCATTTCTGTGAAATGGAAAGGGCAGTTTGTTTGTATCAGTGCCTGTATCTCAGCCGAGGACTTTGCAACCTGACGATCATATGTTTCTCGGGCGGAGGTTAAGGTCACGCTTTTTTGTGTAAACATGGCTTTCATTTGGCTCAGAGTATCAAACCGTATAAAGGAAACATTCAACGAAGGCCATAACAGCGCCTCCCTGACTGTATGGGTTGGTGGAAACAATACTTGCATACAGCAAGTAACCCTGGAGTTTGCAGTGACAAGATATGCGATGCCCGGGAGCATCCCACAACAACATCATTCAGCATCAAGTAACTCCCATTTGAAAGTAACTCGAATACCGGATTAATCACGGCAGCTGGGGAACCTTTCAAGTGGCAGGATAAGTTAGCAACTGAAACATTACAGGCCCCATGAAGCATGATATCCTGGCATATGAGAGATCCACTTAAGGAATTCTCGCAGTTGGTACCGCTAAGGAACACTTCCATGTCCCCATTCCCACATCGAAATCTGTACGGCAATTCCCAAGATTCCTTGATGAATTCCCTACCCATCGCTTCATATCTGTCTGACTGGTGTTGTTCTAGGCAATACTGAAACTGGAAAGTAGTGACCGGTAGTGTTATATGGCCATGAATTAACCATTCTGTGGATGGTGACTCTGCCACAGTAAAAAATAACTTGTCAAGCTTTTCAATACGCAGCATTGTATATTTTGCTCCTCTTTGTGCCATCATAATCTGTTTTTCAGTCAGGTTGTATGCTGAAAATAGAGACATACTGTTGATAAATCGCCAAGGCACATAACCAGCGCAAATTGATTGCAGCGCTCCAGCTTAATACCATAATAGAACGTAGTTGAGATTGTCCGTGTTGTAGTATGGACAAGTCCTGCTCTAGTATATCAGTAGCAGAAGATACAATGTTGCCCAGTGAATAAATCCTGGATGTTAATGTAGTCATACCATTTTCAACTACAGCTAACACCTTTTCTAGGTTAATTCTATCTATTTCACGAAGTCTCTCTGCAGCTTCTTGTTGAGAGATTTTCCAGAGTTCATTATAGACAGCGTAATAGAAAAGTTTCTGACGTGGCTTTCGGGACCGAGTAAAAAATCCCTTAGATCCACCTCATCTGAGAGTAAGGATAAGTGCTGTTTCACCTGGGACAGTGTCGAGGTTTTTAGCAAATCGAGGCACAACTTCCCAACACTGTATGATGTCACTACCCCCGGATGTTCTCTCTGTACATATTGTGGGTCTGGCCTATGGATACTAAACCCTTCGGTTGTACCCCTGAATCTTGATTGACATCTATTTGTGTCTGTGGGCCAAACTAACCATCTCTTTCAATTGGGGTCTGAAGTATTATACTGCATGGTGTAATCTATTGTATCCCCTCCACGTGATGTAAAATTGATGTGTGAAGGTGCGGGAAACCGTGGTGTGTTCAAATCCTTGTTCTTGGCTACTCCAAGACAGGATGTCTGTTGCCCAGTTTCATTCAGAAATATTATTTGTTGCGGAATGAGGCATGCTCTAAATAGTGCTTCTGTTCCCTGAACTTGCCATTCTTTAGAACCCCAGACTGATTTTGTGTCTATAGCGTCCTTCCATAAGTCAAAACCCTGTTCAGACAGTTGGGCAATAAAGGATGCAGAATAAATCTGTTTGGTGTTAGTCAGCATATGTTTCTGTGCAGGTGTAGGTGCAACCTTATAGTAATATGAGGTTGGGTCAGAAGTGTTAAACCCTGAAAAATATGAGAATTTCTGTGCAAACGTTTTCGAACTAACTTTTGGCGGTGTTGGGCAATGCTCCCATTGGTGAGTATGTGAAAACATTATGAGGGATACTCAATTTGTGTAAAAAGTGATGAGCATAATGATGGTAACAGTACATACTATCAAAGTCAGATGTGTCTTCTAACATTTCATTATTTGAAAATGCAGCAGATTTTTCTAAATCAGACATACATATTATTTACAGTTTCAAAATCCCAATTATCGGAAAATGTACTGGAGGTAATGATATCATTGAGAGATAATTTAAATAAATGTGGTATTCTCAAAAGTTCAGTCGGGCCAAATACATCATAATCAACCTTGTCCCAAACTATACCATCAGGAATTGGAACAGCTATAATGTTCACGTAAAACAAGTCTTTTTGTTCACGATAAGATGATGTATGAGGTTTCAGGACCAAGTTCACGTTGGATACTGCAGTGCGTTCTGGGAGATATTTTCCATTTAAGAGTAGGCAAAAGACAGTCACTAGGCCAATCCAGAACAGAAAAAACAATTTTCCAGATATTATCCAGAGCTGGAACCAAGGTGATACTAAGTAAGTCTTTTTCAGAAAAGTGTAGAATTCACAAATTTGTTGCTTACGGGAAACTGGAGCTGGCGTTGTCTCAGGTTCACTGGGATCAAGAGAGAAGGTATCAAAATCGATGAAGTAGCCAAAAGCAGTTCGATCAATCTTTGGTAGCATATTGATGTAGACTTCGATGTTAGGTCGAATTGATATTTGTCTTCCATTTGTAGTTTGAAGTTCTGTTTCCAGAGGAACAAGTTCCATTTCATTGTTGGAAATTCCATCACTTCGAATTGGTGACTCTTCGAATCTTATGAGTCTTTCTATCTGAACTTCCTGTATGGTAGCGAGAGGATTGCGTCGGCAACCCAGGAGCCCATGAGGCCTACTATTCAGTATCGGCCACATAGTGTGATTTGATCTAATCTCTTTTCTTTTTTGCGGGCAAGAGGCGGAAGAAGTATTGTTCTTGTTCCTTCGACAGCCAGGAGAGGTACAGGCTTTCTGTAGGATGGCCCAAATTCTTTCTTGTTCTCGATCTTTTCTCTGACCAGATCCCTGACTTTTGGGACCCAGACAGGTCTTGCCGTGACTGATTTGACTTCCCCAGTGGTGGTCCGTTTTACTTGCACGTTGCTTAGTAGTGCTCTGGATTCATTCAGACCCTATAAAACAGCCAAACGTTTATTGATGTCAAATGGTTTGTCATCCGCCACTGTGCCTTCACAATCGAGATCAGGTACCCACATTCTCGTCCCAAATAGGACCTCATGAGGAGTGACACCTTCTTGGCATGTTGTTGAGGGCACGCTGTACCCCATATAGGTGATTGACCCAACTACCACCCGAGCCTAATATTCTTGCTGTTAAAGACTGCTTTAAGTCCCGGTTTTTCCTCTCCCCAACCGAATTTCCCTCGGGATGGTACAGAGAGGAGTACCGCAATGCTACACCCAAACCTTCCATGGCTTCCTTGTAAGCCCTAGAGCTAAACGTGGGGCCACGGTCAGAATGTAATGTGCCAACTGCGTATGTACCTATAAAGACTTGCAAATCTTTTATAACAGTTCGAGCATCAGCCGAGCGATGAGGCCATACCCATAGGAACCTTGAGCATGAATCCACTGCCACCAAGATATACTTGTAAGCCCCATCCGAATGTAGGGGGCCGCAGTGGTCCAGATAGACACACGCTAGTGGTCTGTCTGATATTAGTAAAGGTGTCTGCGCTGGACGTGCTACGGTGGAACCCTTCATCTGCTGACAGATGTTCCATTTTAAGACAAAATTCTTCATCTGTTTTGTTAAACCAGGCCACCAATAGCATTTTTCAGTAAAGAAACTGTCGCGGTAATCCCTGCGTGTGCAGAACCTAGACCCTCGTGTGCAGCTAGTATTAAGCCTAATCTGCGATCCATGTTTGGTATTGCTCTATCCCCCACTCCAGGAATCTGAGCATACGGAATGTTGTTTGCATCTAACCTGTAGGAGTATTTGAGTGGAAAACCTTTTGGTAAGGCTGTGCTGTTTTTGCGTGAAACAATGACAGTTACCATTATCTGTCCGTCTATTCTCATTTTTGAATAAGTGATTGCAGCTACGGCAGCAGTTCGTACTGCCCCCTTTGCAGCTTCATCAGCCAATGAATTCCCTTCAACGTGAACGCCATCATGTTGATGACTCAGCGTGTGTATCATGTGAACTCTTGGTAGTTCGTTTTTCATCTCAGCTACCTGTTCCCATAGAATTTTATGCTTTATTGTGCCACCTTTTGAGTCTTTAAACCCATTTTGACCCCAGTAGTGAAGATATTCGTTGTATGACTGGACACACTAAAAAGAATCGCACACTATAAGTGTAGGGAATTCTCGATCCATATTTATTAGTGCCAGTAATAGGGCTTTTAGTTCTGCCAGCTAAGCCGTGCAGTCTCCTAGAGACTGTGTCTTCGTATCGCTGGGATGAAACTTGTCATCCCGCATACGTCCTTTTACATTCGCACAAGCGGCGCTGTATTGTTGTTTACTCCCTATGGCCGGCTGAGCAGATCCGTCTGTGTAAATAATGTATTCATACTGATCTAGAGGCATTATTTCATTTGGGAGAGGATAGTCTTGTTCATATTGCAGGAATGCTTGTGTTTTTAGCCTAGGGTCATATCTGTATTCTACATCTGTTGCAGTGAGAGAATTAGCCCATTGTATCCATCTTGGATGTAAGGCTTTAGCATTAGGAACGCTTGCCTTTGTAGCAGCCTCTAAGGCTGGTACTGGAGTTACGACAATTATTCGTTTCCCCTGAGCCAGTGCCCTTTCTCTCACTACAGCGGTCTGTACTGCTGTCAGTATTTTTTCTGTAGAAGCAAAGTGCATTTCAGCATTTGTGTACAAATGTGATTTGTAAGCTATGGGTACTGTTTCGCCTTCATTGAAGGTTAGGTAAGTGTACCCAGATTGACTCGCTATAACGCGGATCACCAGATTGCGTACGTTTACGTGCATCTGCAAGTGCTTTGAAGCTATCATGTCAGCTTGTAGGGAACAAAGGATATCTGTGTGTTCCTGTGTCCAATGCCTAACTGAAAAATCAGGTCTTATTAAGTCGTAGAAAGGTTTTACTCTTTCTGCGTAATCCCAAATGTATGTTCTGCCAAAATTTAAAAATCCCAATATGGATTGTAAGTTTTTCAACGATTTAGGAGGTTGGAGCAGTGCACACTTTTCTAAAAAGTTAGCTGCCAGGCTTTTTCCTTCACTTGATAACTCATATCCTAAAAATAGGACACTGAGGTGGGCTATTTTTGATTTTTTTAAAGTTGAATTTGTAGCCCTCTAAGGCAAACCCCAAAATTATGGTGCGCACCCTGGTCAAGTGATCGTGTATATCATCATCCGTCAGATAAATATCATCTACATAGGACAATGCCTCCTCATCCAAAGTCTGAAGTAATTCTGTTACCCTAGCGCTAAACAACCCAGGGCTATTCTTATACCCTTGGGGGAGTCGACAAAATTGACGCTGTGGACCTAGCACGGAAAATGCTATTAAATACCTGCTTTCAGGTGCTATATTTTGACAGAAGAATCCATTTGAGATATCTAGTGTTGTTTTGTATTATTTCTGCACAATGGTATTCATTAATGCGGCACTGTGTGCATTCTGTACTGCAAATGTTTTAGTGCATGTGTTCAGATGTCTGTAGTCTAAAACTAGACGGTATAAATTATAGGGTTTCATTACGGGAAACAAAGGATTATTCATTGCAGAGGTGCAAGGTTCTATTACACCTTGGTATTCAAGTTGATCTAAGATCTCCCTGACCTGTTTTTTTGCTTCTTGTTTTATTTGGTATTGTCTCTGTGGAGTTGGACTAGTTTTTACTGGGATTACATGGTGAGGTGACTCAACATCCCACCCAACATGGTTGCGATATAGGGCCGGAGCAAGGGCTACCGCCCACTCCCGCGCATATGTATGTTTTAAGTAAACTGGAACGTGGTCGGAAAAAGCTGGTAAAATTACCATTTCTCCCTTTGGGCAATCCATAACAATTGCAGCCGGCCAATCTTTTTCAGCTAAAAGGATGTCATAGACGTAAGTCAAGTTCTCCCAAAACAGACCTTTAACTTTTCTGGGTTTGTCCCCCTCCATTTGGAGTGTTATCTCATGTAACCTATGTGGGACACTTACCCTCGTATCAGGTGTTTCCACCGTGATGTGCTCATTCAACTCCGCTGTCACAAGAAATTCCATCAGGTTCTAGCGAGCTATTGTTACTTCTGCTGTGCTGTCTAGCATCGTCAGAGCCCATTCCCCATTCAGAAGTTGAGTCCTCAGAATTCTGGGCAAGTGTAACTTTGAGACCTGCTACTTTCTTCTTTTTAAATTGAGGTTTAGATTGTGGCTTGTCTTCTTTTTTAGAAGGATAGCTTGAAGCGCATGGTGTGTCTCTGGACTTTGTACGCTCTTCTTGTCTGTTTTCTGACCGTCCTTCTCTCTCGGAGTTTCCCGGTGAACCCTGAAAGGAACGAGAGTAACGTGTATCAGTATCCTGATACCTGTCAGATTTTTTAATGTTATCCCTATTTCTAAGGTTATATCTCCTTTCGGATGGCTCCTGTTGAGGAATTTTTTGACTTTTATTGTTATTATCCCATTTCTTCTTGGAAGAATCAGGTGCTTGCTTTGTGTTATCCTTTTCAGGACCACCCATGAGTTGAGGTTTTGTTGCTCTAGCTCCCAAACTATCTCTACCTAATTCAGCATAGGTACCTGTCTGTGATAATTTTAGGTAGTTCACCTTCCTGTTGTAAAGGAGTGAAATCCCTCAAGCGTTGGCGTATTGCCACTGCTGCTGCCTCCCCTTTTATATTTGCTAATATTACAGTTGATACCTGGGCAAAATTACCTAGTAATTTCATCCCTAAGTTCAGAGCAGGTTCTGCTCCATACTCAGTCTGTATTTGTCTTAATACGTCTGCTTTTACTGCTAATGACGGGATACCACGAGTTCTGGTATATATGGCAGCGAAAACTGTACCCCAAGTGGTACAATCCTCTATCTGGGTAGCTATCCCCATTGTCAAACAGATTGTTAGCATTCTGTGTTTTTCTTGAGGGCTTGTGTGTGGAAATACTGCCTCTTGCTGTGTTATTTTTTGAGCTATCCAGAATGGCATTTGCTCACGTTTAGTGGGCATTCTACCCATAACTGCGTATAGCGTTTGTAGTGTAATTTTAGTTGTAGAACCCTGAATTTGTACTGCTTGTGTAGCTCTTGTGGGCTGAAGTGTGAGTGTTCTCATCATGAACTGTGTCAGGTTTCTGTAAAGTTTTATTATTTCTTTGTGAAGTGGACGTAGGTCTGCTACTGGCATTGTGTCAATCTCTGGATGCGGTGTGTAAGCCGCAAGGACTGGCCAAGTGGCTCCATCTCTTCTGAGTGGACCTAGTCTTGCTTTGTCTTTTGTATGGGGAAGGGCGCCTTTAAACCAGTTTATGTGCTCCTGGTAGGTGAGTGGAATTTCAATGTCCTCATGCGGACTGTATTCATCTGGTGTTTCATCTTCAGTGTTAGAATGAAATGTATTTGATCGGGCATCTGCTTGTGGGAATTTAACCCATGAATAGAATACCTCTGTTCTATATGATTCGTGATCCTCGATCACAAAGGTTACTGTCCCACCCCTAGCTGTGACTCCATAGTCTGTTAGCTTTTGAGTAAGGGCATACCTAACGTTTTCTGAAATGTTTATTTCCCCTTCTTCTTCCCTTAGTAAAACGCGTTGTGCTGGCACAGCGTCGTCTTCTGTCATTGTTGAAAATGTAAAAAAAACAAATTTTTAAGGAAGAGTTTCAAGGAAACTGAGATAAGGTTTTATGCACAATAGGAACTGTTTGTCCTTCAAGCTTGATAATCCTACAGCCAATAAATAGGAATTTTGCCTACTTAGCGGTGGCGGATAATTCCCTTCCCACTCCAGTTGTCTCTGGGGAAATGTGAGTAGGGGTCTCTGAGAATAGCACGACTGAACTACTCAGATTTGACTGTTAAATAAGTACCAAACCAACGTTGGCGGGACCATGTCGTGTAGTTCCTACAAACCTATATAGGATCTGCGCGTTTAGACAACATTTACTGTAGGATTGGAGTGAGACTGATTCTAGACACCCCTACCGATTATGTTAGCCTGTATACCAGCTAGCTCACAGTGCCACTAGAAACCCCTCTTACCAAGGAGAGAATAGTTCTTGGCAACTATCGAACATGACACCTCTGTCCCATCAGAGATCACGGAAACAGTGTACTTTTCGCTCAGTCACTCGTGCTCACTTTGCCTCAGAGAGATACACAGAATAAACTGTGGGGATGTTTCTCAGTAAACATTTATTGAACCAGCGTCATTCTAGTGTAAAATAGGTGTGCTGAAACAACCATTAGACAGTAACAGATATAAATGATAATAAGCACTAACAGAGTAAAAGGATGGTAGATTTCTACCATCGTGCTAAAACAATGATTACAGGCAAGTATATAAAATACATGACAGTAAAATGCATACTCCTACGATGCGTCCCTAACTAGATGTACCTAAATGTGCCTAGCATGTACGTGGGTTTTAAGCCAAGAATCCCTCTAGGATAAAGTCAACCCCATTACCTGAAGTGAGAGACTGTGGGACCCCGTCTTGGTCTCGAGGTGCACACCCCGCAAGGGATGTCAGACCACTGCGAGCTGGAGTGTCTCCGTGCAGGAGCCTCAGCGTCTCGCGTCAGTGTGTCAGCATGGAAGTCCTTTTCTCCTCTGACTATCTCAGCAAGAGATGATGTATATATACCCAAAGTGGTACCCCCTGGGGATATACCTTGCTGTGTCATGTCGGACTAGGATGACGAAAGGAATGACCCTTGTACATAGTTATTTTGCAGGAGATGGTAGGCCTACTGTCCTGCTGTGATTCAAAGAATCTTCATGCATAATGAATGAGGCTTAAGCTTTTCGGAGAAAACCCCATGTCATCTTTGGACATTACCGTAATTTGGTAAAAGGTCAATACTAAGAACCGTTATGCAGTGTAATGGTGGGGAGAATATAGGTGAACGGTTGGTGATTCCATGAGCCTATATTGGGGTACATATATGGAACATAACAATAACTTCTTTTGCACACATTGCTCTAACAACAGGTATGACATTAAAGCTAGGAATGCAACTGCAAAATAGCTCATAATAATATGAAGCATCATTAATGTCATCACAGATACAACTCCCTTAGGAGTACCAAACATGTGTTATGTGCAAAAGTGACCATATACCATACACTTCACGGGTAGACTAGTTTACATTAGCAATCAACCACAGATATATAGGAATCCCTCATTGCCTACAGTGTTCAATAGGTATGGAGAGAGTTTACTGTGTACCACACTATTTGCAGACAGTAAAACTCTCATGATAACTACACTACAGAGTATTAAAAAGTATCTACTAAGCATCAACTAATAACACACATATTGCTTTCTGTCTGTATTTATCTGTAAAAATCAGTAAAAATGGAAAACTGGGAGCCTTAGTCATAAGAAAGGCATGGCGGGCCACAAGTTATAGTTAGCTATGCTAACTATAACTGGTGAATTTCTGTTTTTTTTTTTAGTTCAACAAGTTAATGTTATCACTGAAATATTCATCTAACTATAATCTTATTTTAATCTTTGTTTTTTTCAGTGAATGTCTAAGGCTGTGTTTTAAACAAAAACCAATCTATTTATCCAACCTAACTATAACGTTACTTTAACCTTTGTTTTTGTCAGTGAATTTCTAGGGTTTTTTAAATGTAAAGTAATATTGTATTACAATACATAAAGTTAACACACCAAAGGGCGTGTGCTGTGGGGGGGTGGCCACAAAGCCTGGTCTGCATCCAGGCCCTATGGCAAACCCCCCTACAAGCAGCCAACCCAACATTGTGCAGAGCCTTTCATCGCAGGCAGAGTAGGGTTGGCCGGAGGGCCTGACTGCCTCACAGAAAGCCGCCTGGAGGCAACCAACCCCACGCTGTGCACAGCCTTTGGTTGTGCTTGGTGCAGGGTTAGATGCAGGGAGTGTCTTGAAGCCATGCCCTGTTTCCAGCTTCCTGCAGGCAGCCACCCCACCGGGTACACAGCCTTCGGTAGTGGGCAGTGGCTTGTTGGTCACAGGGCTTGGCCTACCACCAGGCCCTGTGGCCTAAACCCCAGCAGGCTACTAACCCCACATACTGCACAACCTTTGGTGTGCGCAGTGTGGGATTGGCCTTCGGGCGCCCGGGACACCATCCTCTGGGGCAAAACATATACATTAAAGGGAGGGGGTCATGCAGCCCCCTCCTTGACCCTTAATTGGCCCCAGGGACCCCATCCCGGGTGCAGTTCCAATAAAAAGAGGATGTTTATTAGGTCCGGGGATCCCATCCCCTGGGACCATGCCAATAAAGAGGGTAGGGGCCATGTGACCCCCTCCGGTAGTCCTATTAGGCCCTGGGGACCTCATATCTCAGTGCCTTAAACATTTTAAAAGAGAGGGGGGCCACGTGGCCCCCCTCATGGAGCCCCATTAGGGCTTGGGGACCCCATCCCCCAGGCCCTCTTTTTCGCAGGTGAGAGGGCTGCGTGGCATCCCTCCCTGAATCTTATTATGCCCTGGGGACCCCATGCACTAGAACCTTAACTATTTTAAATGGGAGGGGGGCCCGTGGTCCCCCTCCCTGAGCCTCATTAGGCCATGGGGACCCCATTCCCCGGGGCCTTTCTTTTATAAAGGGAAAGGGGGGGCACGTAGCCCCCTTAACGAGCAATATTTGGCCCTGGGGCCCCCATCCCCAGGGGAGGGGGGCTACGTGGCCCAACCCTCCCCAAAGCTCATTAGGCACTGGGGACCCCATTCCCCCAGGGTCTTTTTTTTTTAAAGGGGAGGGGTGTCTCGTAGCCCCCCTCCCCAAACCTTCCTAGGCTGCCCCACATGAAAGGGAAAGGGCTGTGTGAAAGGGAAAAGGCAGGAATGCGCGGTATTAAACATTAGATGGCACATTCCTGTCCTTTTCTTGCACTGGTGCACAATGTATTGCCTTTGCCAACCCAGGCACCCTTGCTCGTTGTAAGCAGGATTGTTTTTGTGCAGGAAAAGACACCTTCCTGCACAAAAACAGTCCTCTGAGGCAGTTTCCTCTTTCTGTGTGTGCTGCGAAAGAGGAAAAAACGAGAAGAAGTAAAGATATTTCTCCTTGTTATGCCTCAGTTGGGGAGGTGTAGTATTTTGACGCATTCATTAGGTCTACTAGTAATGGTAAATCTGTGAATGCTTCAAAATCCATGGGTGGATGCGTGGGAACACCCACGCTCCACTCATGGAATGCATCTCTGGGGCAGAGCAATGCAACAGAGCGATTTGGGCTGAGTTGCTTTACTCTAGATTTATCCAGCCATGCAGGCCCACTCAAGGTCACCTTGCATGGCTTGATAAATCTAACTTAGTAGTGGAGCTGCCCTTGTGCCCCCTTGTGTGGCACAAGGGCGACGCAACTCATTGATAAATATACCCCCACATGTTTGTCATTAACCTCAACTCGATTACCCTCCGAGCAAATTCTCATTAGTATCCAAACATTGTTTGGCTCCACAAAGTTCAATGGGATTATCCTCAAATCGTCAATATAACATCTGACCTTAAACTCTGTTTGGAGTTCACAGTTTGAGGGTCATGAACACTGGCATTGAACTCTGACATTGCCCAGCTTACTCAGTGGCCCTCCCGCAGGGAGAGAGAGGAGGGGGGGGGGGAGAGAGAGAGAAAGAGAGAGAGATCTGCATCTTTACCAACATTAATGAGCTAGAAGGAATTCGTCAAAAAACCATTTGTCAAAGCAATATGTGAAATTGTGGAATTTGCATTTCCATAATTAGGTGAAATTTCAGGAAACATTTGTGAAGTTACATGGAATGGAAAACTGGCCTTTCGCGCTAAAAGAAAGTGCAAAAACAAAAGAGCCACAATCAGCGACCACTTGTGTTCTGGTCATTTGCATATTCCTGCACCTCAGCCTAATTTTCACTTTGAGCGGTGCATAATTATGCAACATGGTGTGATACCATAATTTTGAATATTTCACATAAGTAGATGATTACGCCAACGTAATTTATAACCTGGTAGAAGTATATGTACGTTGAAATATTAAAATTACATTTTTAATTGATGCATTTCTGAATATAATATTCGTGGCATTTGAAATGCCTAACAGTCAACAGGCGCTTCGATTTATTTTTTCAAAGTACACTTCATACATTTACCTAGCACATAATTAGGAATAATAATCATTTGCATACTTGAATCTGTGAAATAGGCAATGATTCACGAAATTTAGCATAGTGAAGAGAATTCACCCAAAATATACATTTCCCAAATCATACTGATGCCTTTTGTTGGCAAGATAATGAGAATGAAACCAAACGGTGTTATGAATAAATAAGCAACGTAAAAAATAGTAATATTATTTTGTTTCATTTGAGCCGATAAAGTATTTAATGTCAGTGTAAGATGATTCTAATTACTTCATGTGTTGTGTGTGCAGCGTGAGCGCCTTCCTGGAAGTGTGTGGTGTTCACTTAATGGACGTACTTATGCATCTATTCATGCAGGCATAATGTGAAAGGCATGCGAGCAACGAAGACAGACACGAGATTCAGAAGCTGTTTTACTCATTATGAGCAGGCGCTGTCACTTTATTTCCTGTGAGAAAACAACATTTTAATGGGGCTAATCACTTCACGTGCCAGTCATTAGACTTGCCAAGGACAAGAGCTTTCCTGCTTGTGCAGTAATTGGCTTTTCGCCCATTTTCCTCAAGCCTGCTACATCAGCATGACATCTTCTTACTGGTTGTACAGACTGGTGTCAAGGTGGGAAAGGGGACGCTGTTAGCATCTGACAGACACACCTCTCTAAAATAAATTGCAATACCCCACACTTCCAAGTTAACTTTTGATTCCCTCCATAAAACTTCACAAATTAGGATATGTGTAAGGGTTTTAATCCAATACTCATTTTCTTTTTTTTTTAAAAAGGGAAGCCATCTGCAAAATGCACTCCTTCATTGCAGGAAGGATTTTCCCATTATCTTAGGGATTTTGACGCAAAAAAATCCATCCTTCATCGAGATCAGAAATTCATCAAAATCAGCAGGACCGAGTATTTGTTCCATCTGTAGAAAGGATTGGACTGCAGTATTGTAGAGCTATGAGAAGAGACTCCTCCACTCAGATCTCCCTCAAAAACAATCACCATCATTGTGCAATGCCCCAACTCAGAAATTAATTATTCTCCGGTACCAACTCCTCAAGCTTTCTCTAATGACCATCAACTTGCTTCCATGGCCTGTGCGCATTCTGATGCCTTTGTTTTCTAACTACAGGCCAGCAACCACTCCCAAGAGTCGCTCGGTTGCTGTCCACAACTATCTCAACACCACCCACTCCATGTCTACCCATTCCATTATTTGACCATGCTCCTCACTGTCTTTTAGCGCTATTCTTCTAGCTTTAAACCCTAACCTCTCACCACTTCCTGATTCGTTGATCCCTCGCCACAACCCTTTACTCCAATGGTCCAAGCCACACCTGATTAGCATAATAGATCTCTAGCCGAGAGCTTCTTAACCTGGTCCACAAAGAGTCCAAATCCATATTAATGGCTCTTTATCAGTGACTGATCAGAGTCATCTTCCAATTTGTCCCTGTCACCATCCTCCACTAAGCTTGGCTTTTCAGTGCCATCTTTGTTTTTTATATGTGCATATTCTGACCTTTGCCTATGGTAAATGTCCTAACCCAGCCCTCCACTCTGCAATTCATCTTACATCATTGTCGCCCGGGTTAAAAAAAAGTCTCTCTTCCCAGGTATTCAATCATTTCCCTCACTTACTTGGTAATCACTACTAATAGGACCAATTTACCCTTTTTTAAAACAATGTATATTATCCACTGTTTAAGAAAGTACTTTTCCAACCCAAACATCCTCTCCAAACACATCCCTTTATAATACTAAGAAGACTGGTGTTTAAAAAATCTAAAGCCTATAGTTGCACACACAGCATTTTCAGTCCCTCAGGTTAGGTCTACTTTGACGTGTTTGATAGACACTGCTCTCACTCATGTCTATAGCTTCCTCACTGCAGGTCATCGGAACCAAAGGTTCTCCATTCTTAGCTATCTGACCTCTGACTGCTACCTTCAGTTTGGATGGACACACATCTCGCTCACTGCCATGTATATGTTAGGCATCTCTGGCACTCATCCCTATGGATTAACTTCCTACTTCACAGATTGATCTTGCACAGTAGAGTGGTGTTCTTCCAAATTTCTAACCACCTTCTCCCTTTGAGTGTTCCTTACGGGCCTGTGCTGGGTACATGCATCTTCTCGAATGACACCCCTGCTATAGGGGCTATCTTCTCCTTATTTACTCTGGCTAAAATATCATCTATTCACTGACAATACTCAGATATTTCTTTACTTCTTTCACCCCTCACCGCCAACCCACTGATATTTCATTCCTAGGTGATCTCATAGGCCCACATCAATAGCCCGATACCCCATGATTCACTTAGATTCCTTCATCAATTCTACTTCCAAAGTCACTAAATTTCTTTTCTCAACATGAGAAAAATCTGTGCAACACATAGTTAGTTTATTCCTTTCTCCCCTTTAGAATGTTGTCATCCTTGTCACCCACACTCTGGTTTATTTCTCTTGCACCATCCCTGCTTTCGCTTCTCAGCAACTGCCAGGTAAATCAACACCCAAAATAGATTCCCACATAAATTCTCACACTGGTCATCAAGCCAATTTTTGGCTGGTCTTACTTAAAAAATCTTGGTCTACTGTTATTTACACACGTCGCTTCCATTCCAACATCACCCATCCACATGAAATCAACCTTCTCTAGTTTCAGATTCTAAACCTTCTTTCAAAGAAGTAGCCAAAAAATAAAACTCCCACCACTTGGAATCATATCCCAAATGGCATTTAGAGAGCAACTGATAGGAGCAAGCCTAGCACTTGTTCAGGTGGGCTGCAAGCCAGGACTTGTTCAGAAGGGTTGTTCCCCCCAAACACTCCCCTGAGTAAATTGTGATAACCATATGGCCAAATGATGAATTTTATATCTCAGTTTGCAAATATTTTGACCAAAAAGGTAGAGGTTTCCCTGGGCAATCTTTGCAGACACTTAGAAAAAGATCAAATTCATCAAAGGTTGCCTACTATGGCTCACCTTCCTCAGACATGTTGATGGGGCCACTCCTTCAGAAGACATTTTTGAAAAAACGGGGCACACTGCGCATTTCACAAAAAATATCCTGATGCATATTGCTAAAAATGTCATAGGTTTTACAGGCAAGAAATGGCCCTCCAGGGGAAGATAAAACTTAGCCACTCCAGAGATATTAGGGGAAAAGGTTCCCTATCTCTCTGTTATTCTTTTTTTCTCTCATAATTCTTTCCATGTCTTTCCTTCCTCCCATTTTTCCTTTTTTCTTTTTATGTTTCATTTTCCTTTTACATTCTTGTTTCTATCTTTCTTTCTAGCTATCCTTCTTTAAGTCTTTATTCCTTTCCACGTCTGTCCTTATTTCCATCTTTTAAACTTTTTAAATCTTAACTTATGCCCTTCTTTTTTCTTATTTACTTCTTATTTCTTTTCCCTCCTTCTTTCCATTTTCATATTAATCGTTTTCTATCTTCCCTTTCATGCTTCATGTCTCCTTTCCTTCAGTTTTCCTTTTCTTTCCATAATGACGTTGCCATTTACATAATTCCTTCTTTGCCTTTGTTCTTTTTCTGCTTTTCGTCCCATCTTTTTCCAATGCTTAATTTCTTTTTCTTCTTTCCATCTTTCTTTCAGTATTTTTTGTTTCTTTACTTCCTTTCTGCCTTCTCTCCATTCTTCATTCCATCCGTCCATAGTTTGTTCCATCCACACATCCATATATCCATCCATCCATCCATCCATCCATCCATCCCTCCCAAGATCTGTGACTATCCAGAAGTATTTCTCTCCACACAGCTATAGTATTCTAAGGTGTAGCTAGTTGGAACTTTTCTTCAGTGCATTCTGACATTGTGTTTGTTTGCACATCTATGGAATTTCAAAAGTCGGTGTCCTTCTGTTCATTGTTACTGTTGCACATGTTCTGCCCAATTCTCACAGATCTTTTGTGAGAAAGTGTGAATTATTCCTGATAGACTCGTGAATTTCCAGGAGTAGGTTAAGTTTTAAATAATGGTTTGTGAGTCCCCGTATTTAAACTTACTAACTCCATACTGATAGATTTGGTCTGGGGGGAGGATGTCATAGGATAAGCCTGTCTAAACTGCAGCTGCCAACATCTAGTGGGTGAATGGGAGCCCCAGATTTTGAAGCCTATTGTATAGCCAGGCAACTGCAATGGTTTTCATATTGATTGACAGGTCATAACTTGTTTGAGATTGGTTATACACCCTTACAACTGCAGCAAGGTAAGCTGCATACATTATTATGCCCAGAGTTCTCGATATCACACATAGGCTCATTGTTGTTACGAAATGCCATAAAATATTGGAAAATGCCCCTAAAATATTCGAACTCATGTACACCATACCCACCTAACATTCCACTCTGAGAGCAGGCTGGGGTGATGACAGTTGGATCCCTGTTTTCAGATGGAGTTCATACGCCCCACGCAGAGTTTGTAAAAATCCATGGGGTTCCCGATTCATTGTTCCTAACTCACACCAGCATTCTCCATTATTTTCGCAAGCACTGGATGGTGGATAATGGGGAACCTCCTACATACGAATTACTTTGAGCGCTTCACACAATGGGTCATGGGAGCCATTGAGTTCGCTGGCTTTATCGTGGTCTGAGAGACCACCTCATGGTTTCGCTTCTCCCCCTGAAACTTAAATGGGAATCTGATTTGGCAAGGGACCTGACCGACAAGGAATGGGCCAGTGATCTAGAATACCCTAAACGTATTTCCCGTAATACCTGATTGAAATTGATACAGTTTTCAATATTACACAGAGCATATCTGATGCCATACAAATTACATACTATGTACCCTGCAGTCTCTTCGGAATGCCCATGTTGTCACTCACCCAATGTGGAGTGAGGGAACTTATACATATGATCTGGTCCTGCCCATCTCTATCAGGGTATTGGGCAAAAGTCTCAGAAAGGCACTCTCACCTGTCTGGAATACATTCCTGTTCATCATTAGACTCCTGCATAATGGGTTTGACCCTACTGCCTAAAACAGCTAAGGTGCTACAACGCTTTGTTGACATTTAGTTACTTCTGTTAAAAAGATTGTTAGCACAACACTGGAAGTCGCCCCGAGCTCCTAGGGTGGGGTCCTGGGGTGAGGAGGTTTTGCGATGGGCCACCGCAGAAGGCAAGGCACTGCAACGTGAGGAATATAGGGGCTTCACAAGAAACCAATATCGTTGGATTGGGCTATACTGGTGGAACAGTTCCGTGTATACATATCTGAAGCATGAAATATATAATGGAGCATCCATTATTTTATCCTAAACGGTATCTGTCTTAGGTACTGATTGACCTCTTACCGCGCATAGGCCCTTCACGTACCCCCAACCGATGATACCCTTAACTATGACTAGACCACCCAAACTGGTTCTGGAGGGAGGGCTAGGGAGTTTTTGTTTGGGGATTGATTCTCTCACTTTCTATGTCTATGCATATTCACTTATACTGACTGTCTACTGCATCAATTCCGTGGACTCCCATTTTCTTTTTATTACAGTACTGTATATTAGCAATTATACATGTATTGACAAAACATTTATGTCAACACAGATGCAATAGATAATATACTATCTTTACTTAAAATGCTAAATAAAATGTGTTTTAAAAAAATAAAATAAAAAAATAATGGAAGTAATACCTATTTTCAATAATATTGACACCAGGGGAGTCCTTGGACCTAGCTTTAGCAAGGACCTCAACATATGATTCTCTATTATTTGTAGTTCCATTACATTACCATGGGCCCATAGTTCAGCTCTATAAAAGGCAGCAGGTGCTAAGTTATGTTTGTAGATCTGGAGCATTATACGTATATGGACTGGCAGCCTGCTTTTGGTTAAATCTAAGCATGGCCCTAGAGGTTTGCAATAAGGTGGTGCTTGCATTGAATATTTGTACTTTCCACTTGAGTTGTCTACCAAAACGTATATCCAGATAATCAAAATAGGAAGCACACTCTATCTTCTCACCACAGACCTTGGGGTTTCTCTTCAGGGGAGTTGAGGGCTTCATTACCATAACCTTTGTTTTCTTCATGTTAAAAGATAAGCCCTTCACTCTACAGCATTCTACAAACCAACCCACTAATTTCTCATCTGCAAAGAGGAGAACTGGGACCTTATTACTAGCAACAATTGGGACATCAAATCAAGAGCAGCCTCCAGCTGTTATTCTGATACTTCATTTATAAACAAGCTGAAAAGGATTGGCGCTAATACACAGCCCTGCCAATTCCCTTATCAGGAATGGACCACTGCATTCGCCGTGGGTCTCAGAACAGACTTTAGCTATTTTGCTAGTATACAGGCCCATTATTGCCAGCAAAATTGCATTACTGATGCCTAGTGCATGAAGAGAGATCTAGTGCTTTTCGTACTTGACAAGGTCGAATACTGACTGAAGTCAACGAAAGTAAGACACAATGGAGAATTCTTCACTACTCTGTACTTGTTGCAAATCATGTACAAGCATACAGCTTGATCCACTGTCCCAACTTGTAACCTAAAGCCAGCTTGGACCTCAGGTCAAAATATTTTTAGCATCCTCATGTTCCTGCAGTATGCTGAGCAAACCTTTCCCAAAAATCTAAGTAAAATATTGGCATTTGTATGGCCTGCATTAACTTGCTGTGATTTACAATTTTAATTTACTTGAAACTCAAACTGACATCCCCCCCACTGGCCCACGCTTTTTTGAATGCTTAGCAGGTTCATGAAATACAACATAACCATCCACGACATTCTCTGCCATGACCCATGTTTCTTGAAAACAACAAATTCTGTAGCCTCTAACAAAGCTTAGCCACTCCCCATCTGAACCTCTTTTTTCCAGCCCTGCAATATTTCAGTATAAGATACTTACAGAATCCTGATTAGTGCTGGCCGCTTTTCTCTGTGCCCATCCCTCACACAGCTGTAACTCCTTAGTGTAGTGGCATAATGCACTGGCATTGGCAGTGCAAAAATATAGCAGTACAAAAAACAACAGTATACATCATAACAAATTATCATGCACACATGCTACCACCTCCAGAATCCTGCTTTCACAATTTGGTGGTAAAAGATGGTTGCACCAAGCACTACCTTATTTACCCTCCAGGACATAAAACCGTCCCAGTCAAAAATGTTTTGTGACAGCCCTATGTCTAATGATTCCACAGTTTTCAATTTGAACAGTAGACCACAAATGGGATGTGGGTGTTTTTAATGGCATGACTAACCCTTCCAAGGTTACACCAGTGTGTTGGGGATCAAACCCCGATTTTTAGGTCGAGCCTGGGCAGCGCATGCACTGCTCTGCGAGGCATGCTGTATTCAGGTATGAACTTGAAGCTCCGCCCATTTCCCGCCTGTCTTTTCAATTCGCTACCGTTACTGTCCTTTCTAAATCCTAACTTTTGATTCATGAATAGGCTTAGTAGTCCCTCCTTGGTACCGCCTTGTCTGCATTTGTAACCTCCCATGAGGACTGGACTTTTTACTTGTGTTGTTACAGGATGTGCTTTATCTAGTCTGTGAGCACTATTTTCTTTAATGACACAGCGCTACCCCTTTAAAGCAGGCTTTAGCGTGGCGACCACAACCCCGTCCCCCCTTTTTTGGTTTTCAGCACGCCATACGCTTTCTGTTTTACAGTGGTTGCACACACCACTCTCAGGAGGCTGCCCTTGAGGAATAATGGCGGGCGCTTCTTGCTTTAATTTTCAGCACGCCATGCTTGTCAGTATTTACAGCCGCTCTGTGATCTTCAGGTCTCGTCTCTTCCTGATTCTTTCCGGTGCCGGCTCGGCTGTTGGAAGGGGGCTGGAAATGCTCTGTTACATTCCAGGAGGTAAGGGATGGGTTTCGGAAGCCAGTTCGTAAAACAGCGCACCTCCTTGAGATAGAGATGTGTCGATGCCAAGCATATGCTTTCACAGGTTGCGACACAAGTTTCGGAATCTGCACAGCTCACAATAGGCACAAGTGTTTCCAGACACGAGGTGTGGGCCCCCACACACAGAAACGGCTTTCATTTTCTTGGCCTCTTGTCACTTTTATACGTTGCGTTCATATAACTTGATACATCCGCATTTCGTTGGTCTACATAATGGCAGGAAGTACCATTAAGTGCAGCTGTATATTTTTTTTATTTTTCTAGGACGTGAAATAGTTTCTACTGTTGCCTTTCTTAATATAAGTATTTTTGGGGGAATCTATTTTGGTGCCATTTCTGCCTTTGGTGGCGAAGGACAAAATTACTTTAACTTCGACTTAGGCACAGAGTCTGGCATCTTAGTGTTTTCACTTCTGTTGGAGTCAACTTGTTTCGATCGCTGCCGTGTGGTATCTCAGCATTCACCCGTTGAGCACCGGCCTATGTCATGGTATACCTTGCCTCAAGTGGGAGTGGTAATCAAGTGTGCAGTTTATTTAAAGCAGACTCTGGAACGCTAGAACACAACCCACTTAAACGTAAAGGATCCATCTCACCACAACAGCACTGTTTCTATGCTGTATAAACAACCTACATGCATTGTAACCCATCAGTGTGGCACATCACACCACAGGCACTGACAACATGGAGTCTAATCCGTGCTTGGAGGGATAACGGTGGTGTGCTATGAGGGACTGAAGAATGGTAACACCATGTATATGAAGAATAAAGGTGTTAGGAGAATGTCCCTCCTCTTCCACTATTTCTCTCTGCCTTTATGTCCCTCCTACTCCTTTCTTTCCCTCCTATACCCCTCTCTCATTATTTCCAACTGCCTCTCACTATCCCCTTCCTGCAGGTGAGGTTGGTGGCTTTTTAGGTATTGATTTTGACAGTGCAGCTATATATTGTAAGATTGTAATACACACAGAGTGGGCCTTGGGTCCGCCTAGTTCGGCCTTTGCTTCACTTACACATCATTCATGTTTATTTCAGTTAATTAAATACTATAAAATGACTACAAAAAACACATACATTTTGTTTCTAAATAGTGCCAGGTAATGCGTTTAAGTGCAGACAAATATAAAATAAGCTACATATGAAGTTCCTTAAAATTATTTAAACAACAGGCTCTAGGAAAAAAAAGATAGAATCGCAAGCAGTGAAGTCTATTAAGAAAAGGACTATTACCGTAAAATGCATGTGATCATTGCCGGGCCGCACTGTAAATGTCACACTCTTTGTATGCCCCACAGAAAAAATGCTATTGGCATTATGAATCACAATGCCTTTTGTTTATGTTTTAAAAAACAACACATAAATAAAAGGCATTGTCATTTACAATGCCAATAGCTCAAACTCTCGCAAATGCGAGACCTATTGCATTGCAAATGCTTGTTACTATAATATTTATTACAAGCATATCTGCATAAAGTATTAAGAAAAAAATAGGATATTGAGTTCCCTATTCCATAGCTAAAATGCACCCATCTGATTACTTATTGTGGTGGTGTCTACGCTCAGCACTGAATTACCCATATTTCTGGGGATCTTACAAGATTTTTCTGTAGCATTCAGCACCATAGTTGAGCCTGTGTCAAATTCCTCCTTTATATTTTAAAGAGACAGTCATTAAAATATAAACTTTGTGTCCGCATCTGTCTGTCCTGTTGTTAGGTCTGGCATATTCACCATGCAGTGTTGTTAGTCTGTGTCCGATATGGTCTGTATCTTTTTAGAACTGTGATACTGTATTTCTCTAAATGACAAGTTGTGCTTCGGCCAGATAACTTGGCCTATGGCTTATAGAATCAACACACAGTTTTTAATTGTGCCCGTACTTATAAACATATGTCTAGGACAGACTCGGACAGACCTTTTTCTATTGTTCAGTTCTTGTCAATTACATCAAACTTTGAAAATGTCCTAGGCCTGTGCACCACTGGATAGGGCGAAACGTGTTGGCTGATAATTAAGATTAATAAATGGGAAAATAACTTTAGCTTAAGCATCTGTAATTAGTTCTTGCTATATGAACAATTAGTCAGGTGTCAAACTATTTCATGAAGTCAATATTTAAGACTCATGAAATTTGTCCATAAATAATTAATAAATTGGACTTCATTACTGGACTGCTTAGGAAAAATCTTTTTTAAATTAAAGCATCCACCATAGAATCAGATTTCTAAGCAACTAGGTTTAGGGTGTATACCTAGATTGGATATACAATCAAGTATTTCACCCACACACAACTGTGCATTAGATGGGTGTAGCTCTTTGACCAATGGTCCTTTCACTGTTCTCACCTTCTAATTGCTTGTGTATCGACTTTTTATATTATCATAATGATAGAGTCATGCGAATAAAAAAAACTGTCTACTTTCATAGCTGACCAACATCTAGGCTTACATCTCAAGCTCCCTCTCAAGCTTGTGAAAAGTATCATATTTTTCAAATGTGGTGGAATGCTGGAGGCATTCTACTTTCATATAATCGTTCTACAAGCCAATTCCTACTCTCTTCCAAGATCTCCTGTGCGCCTATGGATGGGCCCCTAGGGCTCTGCAACCCTGCGCCTTTGCTTTGGCACTACATGTGTTCAAGTTGACTTCAGCCTTTAACTCACAGCCAATACCCAGGAGCTTCTGACCTCATCCTGCCACTAATCTGTACTCCTGCCTCAGCCCCATGCTGTCTGTGCTGCTGAAAGGGAGAGATTAGACCTGCGTCTCGAGGGTCTGACAGCCTTCATTGATACAGGGAGTAGGTGGTAGGGGGGGAGAGAACAAACAGAAACTAGCCTCTTGGAGTGCGAACTATTCTCACTGTGCAGTTCTGCTCATGACACTGCCCCTTGTCTGGTGGGAGCAGAGAGAAAAACTTCTGGACATCTTCTTGCATCACGACTGATAGAGCGCAAATATCACTCTATTTGTATGAGTGCACTATACTCTTGGTTTAAACGCACTTCCATACATTCGTATTGTGTGCAGTGTTTTGATGATTAAGAACCATTTAATTGAATCATTTGATGTTGAACTAATGAACGTATTAAGTAGAATATTGTATGTATTATGATTCCTTCATGCATAATGTGCAGGACAATCTTATTTTATATATAAGTAAACTGTGATTTGTTTAAGTTGTCTGAAACATAGGCCCAAAGATTCTCCTTGCTCTCAAGAAATAATGAATTAATTGATTGTTGTGTTCGAGGTTAGCATGTTCTCACCCTGCAGAAATACACATCGTTATTTTCAGAGTTAAGGAGAGACCCGGAATGCCTTTGAAGATAACTGGAAGCGAGAAGGGAGGATGCTTTGCGTATCGAGTCTGTCTGAAAGCCAAGGCCACTGGAAGAAGATAGCTTTAATTAATTTTGCTTCATGAAAGAGAACCAGCTACTGTATAGAGGTCTAGTGGAAAGTTTTAGAAAAGGTGACGCAATGTTGATTGAATCCTGTCTTTTTGTATGATGCGCAGGGACAGAGAGACCAGACTTCTGCTAGCTTTCGGAGAAGAAAGAGCCTCATAGAGCGAGCTCCATAGCCTTAAGCTAAACGACCCATTTTTGACGTGAGTACTTCTTAGGAAGTCACACGTGCTGACACCATTGGGGAACGATAGAAGAGAGACAGGAAGGGCCCTCATATAGAATAGTGTAGGGAAAGATTTTGATTTCTTTCAATGAGTCGAGAGCTGAATATTGCATCTATTTTGTGTTGCATTGTGATTTTGGAATTTATAATCATTTGCCTGTTGGTCCGCATTACTTATATCAGAAAGATCGGCTCTGTATTAATTTTTCTGTATCTCTATACTTTGCTATTGAGATGTATTTACATCCAATTGTTTTTGGCCTTATAATAAATATTCAAACTGCACTTCGGAGTCAGTGATCTTTTCAGGCATGACAACTTTGTTGATATCTGTTTGAGTTGTTTTCCTCCCCTCGACCACTTTAGGTAAATAAAAGATCGATTGCTTACGCTATACTTAGTAGAGAACTTAGGGGTGCAAGTTAGCGTAATCAAATGGTAGCAGAGGATGGTTTACCTTAAAGTGGTTTACCTCTAAGGTGAGGGGAGCACTTAGGAGTAGGGTCGAAGGTCAGAAGGTCGGAGAGCCCTGAAGTGGAGCGGAGGAGACCGGAGACTGGCGGACGTTGACGGTGCGGCGGAAACAGTGGTGGCGTGAGTATGAAAGGAATTGTGTTAGATTGCGGTAATGAGTACGTGGGTGATGTCTTGCGGAGTTGGGGTGTATGTTGAGTGAATGTGGTTTTTGGTTTTGGTGAGCGGACTCAAGAGAAGTCCAAGATCCCGGGATAGTTTTGTATTGTAATTGTCTGATTAAATGTGGGTGTTGTGAAGCGCTATCAACAATCCACTTGTGTTAGGGACCTTTGTGTGAATGAAGAAGAGGTCGCGGTAGAAAGCCTCAGGTACCGGGGGTGGACTATAGTGATTGAGTGACCAACGCAGGTCGGGGGTCACTACGGCTGCATGTTCTTGTGAGAGTGTTCTATCGATCTTCAGTGACAGACAATTACTTGTTAATGTAACTGTAAGTTATTGTAATTGTGTAGGAACAGTTACTTGGTTGAATAACTTTTGGTTATACAGTTACTTGTAGTACGAATGTGTGTAAGTGAGTTTGCTGTGAAATTGTAAAGGCGGGTGAGCCGCTGCAAGGAGTGAGAAGTGACGTCAGGGTGCGCCACGCTGTGATAGGGTGGTCGGTGTAACGCTGCGCTGGGATTGGTGGAAGTGCATTAGCAGTGGAGCAGCGTAACTTTGGAGCTTGCAATTGATCGAGTTCAAAATGAGATGTTTTAGGGTATTGTGAGATATGTGTAGAGGTGACACAGGGGTAGTGACTCGGGTAGGGGAAGAAGCCCCGCCAGAGGACACGCCGGCACATTACACGGCAACGAATGTAGGACTTCATACTATCGTGTGGCTTCAGAATTGGCATAAAATTACAGAGAAAGAGGGTGAATTGGCTTTCCCTCGTTATGGGTCTTTCCGTATGGAGGTGCTGACTCAGCTGAGGGGGGTGATGAATGCATTGAAACCGCCCCTAGACCCACACAATTTGAAGCATTAGATGCATGGATGAGAGCAGCTCTAGTGAAAAAGAGAGAGGCTACACATGGAAGAATGAAAAAAGCAATGAAGGCATATCATGATGCTAGATGGGATGCTCAGTTGAAGAGATGGAGAGTAGATACTATAGAGGGAGAACGCTTGTACTCACTTCTTACAGTAGGAGAGGGGGCTGAAGGAAAAAGAAGATAGAGGGAGACAGCGATACAGATGACAGCTTTCTTGACAGATTGCTAGCGGAACGTCCTCCACCGTGCGACTCTAAATCAGAGACAGAGAGGTTGCGCCCATCAGAAGAGCTGTTAAGTGTGGGACAACTGGGTTCAGAGGAACAAATGGCAGGAGTAAGAGGCAAGATTACAATGGTACGCATTTCGGGAGGGTCAGGAGGAAGAAGGTATTCAAACAGTGATCCAGAACCACCTGTAGGAAACATGCAGTTGCCAGATGCCTTGTCAGTACCAGTTACCATAGGGCCAGTGGTTTCGATATATACCCCTAGAGAAAGAACTGATGACAGTCATCAACACAGAAGTGAAGGAGAAGAGACAATTTCTGGAGGGAGCCTCGCAATGAGTGGGACAGGTTTCTGACGAATACCAGTAGAAGCTAGTACTCCACTACCAGCTACAGCTGATCCATCCAGGATGGACAGTGGGGCAGAACGAGGATGGACAGGTGCTCTAGCGAATTTGAGATCCGATCTTCGCATGTGGGTTCAACCAGTGAGAGAGTCAATGATGCCAAGGGAAGAGATAAGCAGGAGACAAGAAGCGCCTAAAGTACTGTTTGGGCCATTGGTGATTTGTGCAGGTGACCACTGGAGAAGTCGAAGTTGTGAGAGAGAGAGTCGCCCAGATGAAAAGAGAGAAGAGGGTGCAGTTCTTAGGAGAACCCAAAGTTGTGACAGGGAAGAGACACAAAAAGAGGAAATTCAGAAAGTGTTAAAAAGCGCAATGAAGGTGTCAATGTTAGATGTATTACGATTAAAGGCAGAGCTAGATGAGGTGATTGAAGGTAATTTACCCCTGATTAAAATTGATACTTATAACTCAAGCGAACTACTGTTCGTAGCAAAGGACATGACAAGAAAGGCCAAACGAGCTTATGATGCATTGTTGCTTTTGGCACAAAGATATGAGGTTGATTTGTCAAAGACCAAGCTGAATCAGGGGTCTTGCAGATTAAATTACACAGATAAGGATCTGGAAGAGAAGCGAACGAGCGGATTGAAAGCACAAATTAGAGAACTAGTGATGGGGATACGGACATGGAAAGATTTAGACAGATGGAAAGATAAATGGGCCAAAAAGAAAAGCTTCCAGACTGGAATAGGGAATACTCCACCTCCGGGTGGGGGACAGGAGCTGCAGGAAATTACCCCTCAGGGAGGTACAGAATGGAGGGTATGTACATGTGCCATGGAGCAGGGGTGATTTGGCAGCATTTACCAATGATTTCCTCGGCTGAGGGAAAAGCGTGCTGAGTGGTATAAGCAAATGGACAGATTTGTAAAGATTTCAAAGGTATTGTGGATTGATTTGAACACTTTGTTTGATATTGTCGTGCCGGCAGATTTGTGGGCAGCGTGTAAGATTGCCATTGAGTGGCCTACTGTAGAGCCGCCTAGAGATTCATTGACTCATGGTCCTTCGCCTGATGTAATGAGAAAGTACGAGCAAGTGATTACATGGTTGCAATCGAAGGTAGCTCCTCAAACTGTTGATTGGTTGAAAATTGATTGTACCACCCAGGACTCTAAAGAGTCGGTACATGATTATTACGAGCGATTGTTGTTGGCTTTTAAGCAGCATAGTGGATTAGATACAATTGAACAAAAGGATATGGGACAGTTTGTCTCAAAGTTTGTGTTGGGACTGAAATCTGACATTAGCCTGATGATACAGCAGCATTTTATATGCTGGCAGAATAAGTCGGTGGATGAGATTCTGCGTTATGCTAAGTATTGCAGTGATTAAGTGGAGTCGATACAGAAGAAATTGAAGGACAAGTTGATGTTGGTGCAGTTGAGAAACGCTGATATGACATAAGGGTTTGGAGGAGGTCAAGGTAAAGGTAGAGGTGGTGGAAGAGGAATGGGACAACAGGTGGTGACCCAACCTAGTCAGGGCAGAGGAAGAGGAATGGAATCAGGTCCAAGCGATTGGGTAGCCCAACAGAAAAGAGTTACTGCCTGTCATTATTGTCACAAAATCGGGCATTGGCAGCGCGAGTGTAGATCAAATCCAGCAAATCAGATACCGATGGAAGGAGAGGGACAGCTGACCGAGGATGTCAATACCGTGACAAGACCCAGGTCTATGTATGGAGGAGGATATGAGCCACAAGTGCAAGTACCTCAACCTCCTAGAATACCCATGCAGAATCAGTTATACCATCAGATGCCTTATTTTGAAATACAAGATCGATTTGATAAAAATCAAGATTCACAGGAGTGCCAGAGGGGGGTGCACGAGGAATGCACCTTAGATGCGATTCTAGAAGTCGATCAGAGTGGGCCGTTTGTAGATGCAGACGTGAATGGATATCCTGTTACCTTTTTATTAGACACTGGAGCTGCTCGCTCTACAGTGAGAACGGAAGTAGTCCCAAATTTAACTCTTTCGGGACGATCGATTCAAGTAGTGGGGGTTAGTAATCAGAAAATGACCAATCCATTGACAGACGAATTACCTGTGAGAATAGGACCATTCCGGGATAGACATCAGTTTGTAGTGTGCAATTCAAGTCCGGTCTGTCTTTTAGGACGAGACCTTCTGTGCAAGCTCAATTGTACTATATCGTGCACTCCAAGAGGGGTGGAGTTGCAAACATATGATGACGATGCTGATTTTAAAATGGCTAACATGAGTTTGTGTGCAGAGATGTTTGTAGTGCTCACAACAGCAGAATTGCCACATGACTTGAGGGACTCAGTTGATCCGAAAGTGTGGGATTTCACGGGCGAGGATGTGGGTCTGATGAGAGGGGTTGAGCCAGTTAAGATACAGGTTAAACCCAATGCTGAATTCCCACGAACGTCACAGTATAAGTTGACTCCAGAAACTGTGTCCGGCATAAGACCTGTGATTGAGACTATGATTGCCCAAGGTATTCTGAAGGAGATAAGAGGAAGTCCCTGTAATTCACCTATCATGGGTCTGCAAAAGCCAAGCGGCAAGTACAGAATAGTGCAAGATCTGCGTCGGGTTAATGAGATTGTGATCCCATGTTGTCCTGTGGTACCGAATCCAGCTGTTATTCTATTCCAGATACCATGCAAAGCAGAATGGTTTACGGTAATAGATTTGTGTCACGCATTCTTCTCTATACCATTGCATGAAGAAAGTCAGTTTTTATTTGCATTTAGGATGGATGATCGGGTATTAACATGGAAACGAATCCCTCAGGGGTATACAGAAAGCCCCTCCATTTTTAGTCAATGTCTGAAAAAGAATCTTGAAGGATTAGTGATGGCCCACAACTCAGTCTTAGTACAGTATATCGACGACCTTTTGGTCGCCTCGGAAACTGAGGATGCTTGCAGGATTGACACTGTGGCGTTGCTGAATCATTTGGCAGAGAATGGACACAAGGTGTCTCCAAACAAATTGCAATATTGTTTGTCTGAAATTCAGTACCTAGGTCATCGGATTGAGAAAGGAAAACGAAGGGTGTCACCAGATCGCATAGAAGCGATTCTGCAAATGGGAACTCCGAAAACGCAAAAAGAAGTCCGCATGTTTTTGGGAATGGTCGGCTATTGTCGACAGTGGATCCCAAACTTTTCCTTGCAAGCAAAGCCTCTGTTGAAACTGACTCGAAAGGATGTTAGTGATCCGGTACCATGGGACGACGAGTGCTTGAAAGCCTTCCGTGAGCTGAAAGAAAGTATCTGTCGTGCTCCAGCTCTCGGAATGCCGGATTATAACAAGGCGTTTCGCTCTTTTGCTGTGAAAAGGAGGGATGTGCGTTAGCAGTCCTAGTTCAGACACATGGGGGTGCCCGTAGACCAGTAGCCTACTTCTCAGCTACATTAGATCCTGTAGCTTCTGTGTTGCCCGGATGTCTGAAATCCGTTCCTGCAACTGGTGTCAGCATTGAAAGATGTGAAAGCATAGGATGGGGTATCCGCTCATTGTTTATGTGCCCCATTCTGTAGAATTGTTGATGACCCGGACGAAAACACAGTATTTAACCAACAACAGACTTACCAGGTATGAGCAGGTTATCTTGGCTGCTGATAATGTTACCCTGAGACGTTGTACCACTCTGAACCCTGCTACATTGTTACCTCTTCCGCAGGAGGAAGGAGATGAGGATTGTGAAGAGCATGACTGCCTAGATGTTACTGACCTATCTACCAAACCCAGACCTGACATTGTCGATGAACCATTGCCCCAATCTGATTTGATACTTTTTGTTGATGGTTCATGCATAAGAGACAATGAAGGGTATTTGAGAGCAGCGTTTGCTGTGTGCACCATCATGGGAGTAGTGGAAGCTGCCTGTTTAAATAGAGTATTCTCTGCTCAGGGGGCTGAAATTGTCGCTTTGACACATGCCTGTATCATTGCAGCTGATCTGCGAGTGACTGTGTATACTGACAGTCAATATGGATTTGGTGTGGTTCATGATTTTGGGCAGTTATGGTCACAGAGGGGGTTTCTCACGTCCTCAGGGTCACCCATACGTAATGGCGAGTATGTGCGCCAATTATTGGAAGCTCTGCAAAAGCCTAAAGAGATAGCAGTGGTTAAATGTACAGCTCATGGAAAGGGAGAAGACTTTGTCACTAAGGGCAACAATTACGCAGATGAAGTAGCACGATTTTGTGCTGAACATGTTTGTATTTTCAATGGAGAATATATAGGCGAGAGCACAGAAGAGACTGAGCTCAGCATGATGTTAGCTATAGCCGATACTTGGGATGAGGTGAAGCTGTTGCAGGATGAGGTCACAGAAGAAGAAGCTGCTTCATGGGTCAGAGCAGGTTGCACAAAAAGAGATGATGGCATTTGGGTGTCCACAGATGAGAGAGCAGTATTACCCAATTGTCTACTAAGCCCAATGGCTAGGCAAATTCATGGAGCAGTTCACTTGGGAAGAGATGCAATGGTGCGATTGTTTAGGCAGACGTGGTTTAATCCACGCTTCCGTGTGTGGGCTGAAACGGTATGTCACAGGTGTGTTGCTTGTCAACAGATGAATGTGGGAAAAAGAACTGTGGTTGGAATGAGTCACATTGGAAAGTCTGGGGGTCCCTTCAATAGGATACAGTTAGATTTCATAGAGATGCCGAGGTGCAATAGGTTGAGATATGTGTTGGTGGTGGTGTGCATCTTTTCACGGTGGGTGGAAGCTTATCCAACTAGACGATGTGACAGTCTTACAGTAGCCAAATTGTTATTAAGAGAACTGATCCCACAGTTTCCCAACATCAGTGGAGACAGATAGAGGAAATAATGAAGTTGTTGTGCTCTGCGTTACATATTGATCAAACACTGCATTGTAGCTACAGGACCGAGGCGTCAGGTCTAGTAGAGCAAGTTAACGGCACCATCAAGTCAAGAGTGGCAAAAGTGTGTTCGTCCACTTCCTTGAAGTGGCCGGATGCGTTGCCCCTGGTGCTAATGAGTCTGCGTAGTACCCCTGATAGGAGAACAGGGCTTTCTCCACACGAGATCCTCACTGGAAGAGCTATGCGTTTGCCTATGGTGCCAGCTACAGCATTGATAAACATCACTGATGATTTAGTGTTGGATTATTGTAAAGGACTGGCTGATGTGGTTACTTCTGTATCCCACCAGGTCGAGGCTGCGACCTCATCCACCTCGAGAGACCTGCTGCATGATCTTAATCCTGGTGACTGGGTGCTTGTGCGCAAACACGTGAGGAAGAGTTGTCTTGATGTTCGCTGGCGAGGACCCTATCAAGTGATACTGGTCACAAGTACCGCTGTGAAGTGTGGAGGATTGGCGAACTGGATCCACGCTTCCCACACTCGTCGAGTTCAAGCGCCTGCGGAGGAAGAGAGTTCCCTGAGTCCGAGGAGTGTGTGTGGACCTGATACAGACAACGACGATGGCACAGACTCAGCTGTAAGAGTTTCGGATGAAACGGAACAGCCAAGTGAGCAAGAAAGAGAAGAGCTGAATGCTCCTGAACGGAGTCCAGATCCTGAAATTGAAGATATTGCAGAAGTGAGCGGTGCCTCAGATCAAGGTGAACTGTCTGTTGCAGAAAGATCAGATCAAGAGGAAGTGGAGAGAACAGATGCCAGAGCAGAAAAGTGGCCAGCAAGAAAAGAAAGGCTGAATATACGGCTTGCATCTGAGAAAGATCTCACTCCGATTCCTGAAACATCTGAATCAGATCAAAGTGACGTTGAAGAAAGACCGGATGGTCTGAGACGTTCCTGAAGAGAAAGAACAGCATCTCGAAGATACGCATCTCCTGAGTGGACATACCTGGCTGCAGATGCAGTGCCCAGCGAAGTCCGGGAGGTTGGGACCTGGTACAGTGAGCTACAGAGAGAACACCCTCTCGATTAAAATACGATTACTGGTCCCAGGTGTGGAAGCGTTCGGAATACTAACTCTGCATGTTCCGAATCCTCCAAGACTAAGTGGATTGCGTTACCTTATCCTTAATGAGGTTGTGTTCCCTGCATTTGGCCGACGGCTCACCGCGCTAGAATTGGGAGAGATCCGTGCAGAGATTCTGCAACTTGTTCTCGAAATTCTTGGATCAAATGTCATTAATGATGAAGCCTGAATTGTAATCAAAGAAAGCATTAGGCATTAGAAAGAAGATAACCTAGACCCCAGATTAAGAAGATCTAAATTTAGGGATTTTTCTTGTAGATGGCGGAGTGAGGAGCAGGGTTGTCTACATCTCTTCAATAGGTTTAGTAGCAATCGAAAGGACTCAGACATTAATTGCATGAAAGAAAAAGAAGCAAGAAAGACATTGTTAAACGAAGAAACAGAAAGAACTGTGTTTCCCTTTTATGCTTCGAAACAGACCAAGAGAAACCAAGGTGTCCGAAAAATCAACACGCAAACAGAAGTGGATCATTGGCACCCTCATCGTAGTGGTGCTTATTGTTATAACTGTGGTGATTGTTGTATCTCTAGTTGGATATCAATTTGGCGAACAGAACAAGGTACAGACAACACTCACTACACCAAGCTCTGAGATAGATGAGGATGCACACGCCCATGACCTAGAAATGATTAAGGAAACCAGTCGTAGACTGCATGTGGATCTGTCAAAGGGTGATTTCACTTTGAATGCGTATGCTCGATTATTGTATGAGTATGTGGAAACCATGGAAGCAAAGGATTGCTATGTGTGTATGCAGTTACCAGCCTCAGTAGAGGAAGGCATTCGATATCACCATTTGCCTGTGACTTATGGCATTACATGTAGTATATTATTGAGCATGTTTTATAGCAAGGCACACTTTGAGTACTATTTTTCAAATTATGACGTGGTACTCTCGGAAGTCCCCGTTCTAAAATACATGAATAAATATGATTACTATAAGCAAGTCGAGCGAATGTCAAAGTATTTTGTGCCTACCATTACTTTAGATACATCCTATGCCCATAGACATAATTTGACTTGCATGTTAACGGACATCGAAAAGAAATTTATAGATCAGATAGAAGATCGACATAGACAGACTCTATTTAGACCAGATCCAAAGCACAAGGTTACCCCATGGACCAAAGAAGAATTAGATCATAAAGCAAAGGGAGTTTTGGACCCATAGCATTAGATTTCCAGCAAAAGGAAAATTGTGCATTAGGCACCCGACCACATCTTATGATAAGACATTTGTGGGTGAGAGTGATTGTGAGCATGTCTTCTTGATCGAAGAATCAATCAGAAAAGCATTACTGGATAAAATAACAGTAGTGCCCAATGTATATTTTGTGTGTGGAAAGAATGCCTATGTGAAGTTGCCCAAGACCTGGTACGGCACCTGCTATTTGGCTGTGGTATTTCCTAAGATTTTCCATGTGAATGATCTATGGCCCCTATAGAGAAAGAGACCCCAAAGAGGGAAACGTGGTGAGAGTGCAGGAGAAGTGATTGGCGACATATTTGGAGCTATGATACCGAGTATGGGTGTGATTCTAAATGATTTGAAAATCAGAAAGCTGGCAACATTAGTGGATAAGCTCTCCATAAATACAGCTCAGATTCTACTACTCGTAGATGGGGAGATGGTTTCGATAAGGGCTATGGTTTTGCAAAACCGTCTTGCCCTAGACGTGCTGCTAGCAAAAGCCGGAGGAGTCTGCAAATTATTGAAAGTTCAACAGTGCTCACTTATATTCCTGACAACAGTCGGGATATAAGGAAATACATCAATAATATTTCAGATATACATCAAGAGTTACGTGGCTTGGCTGCTGAAGGACTCTGGGAACAAATGGGGAAAGGCTTCGGCAAGATAGGAAGTTGGTTTGGAAGTTTGGGACAAGGAATAATGGGATATATTTTGAAGCCTATTATAATAGCTGTCATTTGTATAATCGTCCTATTAGGAGCCATCAAGGCTTACAATTGGCAAAGGGCAAGACATCAGGAGACTGTGTTGAAAAAGAGAGAGCAACAACTTGAGCGACTGCAGGACAGTCATTACCAGCACCTTAAAGGATTAGAACGATTCAGACAGGGACGGCAAGCTACAGCTCCTGTTTAGGTCGGTCTCTTCTACTAGGAGAAACTACAAAAGAAAAGAGAATTGGAGTTATGACACTAGTCATAAGAGGGGGGAACTGATAGAGCGCAAATATCACTCTATTTGTATGAGTGCACTATACTCTTGGTTTAAACGCACTTCCATACATTCGTATTGTGTGCAGTGTTTTGATGATTAAGAACCATTTAATTGAATCATTTGATGTTGAACTAATGAACGTATTAAGTAGAATATTGTATGTATTATGATTCCTTCATGCATAATGTGCAGGACAATCTTATTTTATATATCGTAAACTGTGATTTGTTTAAGTTGTCTGAAACATAGGCCCAAAAGATTCTCCTTGCTCTCAAGAAATAATGAATTAATTGATTGTTGTGTTCGAGGTTAGCATGTTCTCACCCTGTTGCAGGTGCAGAAATACACATCGTTATTTTCAGAGTTAAGGAGAGACCCGGAATGCCTTTGAAGATAACTGGAAGCGAGAAGGGAGGATGCTTTGCGTATCAAGTCTGTCTGAAAGCCAAGGCCACTGGAAGAAGATAGCTTTAATTAATTTTGCTTCATGAAAGAGAACTAGCTACTGTATAGAGGTCTAGTGGAAAGTTTTAGAAAAGGTGACGCAATGTTGATTGAATCCTGTCTTTTTGTATGATGCGCAGGGACAGAGAGATCAGACTTCTGCTAGCTTTCGGAGAAGAAAGAGCCTCATAGAGCGAGCTCCATAGCCTTAAGCTAAACAACCCATTTTTGACGTGAGTACTTCTTAGGAAGTCACACGTGCTGACACCATTGGGGAACGATAGAAGAGAGACAGGAAGGGCCCTCATATAGAATAGTGTAGGGAAAGATTTTGATTTCTTTCAATGAGTCGAGAGCTGAATATTGCATCTATTTTGTGTTGCATTGTGATTTTGGAATTTATAATCATTTGCCGTTGGGCCGCATTACTTATATCAGAAAGATCGGCTCTGTATTAATTTTTCTGTATCTTTATACTTTGCTATTGAGATGTATTTACATCCAATTGTTTTTGGCCTTATAATAAATATTCAAACTGCACTTCGGAGTCAGTGATCTTTTCAGGCATGACAACTTTGTTGATATCTGTTTGAGTTGTTTTCCTCCCCTCGACCACTTTAGGTAAATAAAAGATCGATCGCTTACGCTATACTTAGTAGAGAACTTAGGGGTGCAAGTTAGCGTAATCACTACCTTTTCCACAACTTCAATCCTGATTTTATTGCTGTCACAAGGAAAGATGTTTTGAATTTTATTAGACTAGTACTTCCCAAATCTTTTGGAACCATGACACAATTTTTAGACCAACATTTTGCGTCCCACCTAGCTTTAATGGACAGGAGGCCGATGATTTTTTAATATAACGAGAGCATCGAATCCTAGAGAACTTTAATTTACAGATAGCACATTTTCCATTGAAATAGCCACTAAATTTCCCCAGACATGCAGTTTTGCTGATAAAACTATATTGCACATAATGGGTTCTGTGAATATTTATCATTTGTGCATCACCAAGTGTTGTGATTTGTTTTGATTCTATTAAAATCTTTATTTCCATAAGCCATCAGAATTGCAAAAAAATTGCTTCATTTTTGTTTTACCAAACTGCTGAATGTGTACAGTTCATTTACAGGTATTTAGATTTTCTTGTGCTATGAAAAAATGACATCCTGCAGATTTTCCTTTCACACTTTCTGTAGGATAGCAAGATTGTCACAAAATTAATTTTACCTTTCTTTCTCTGGCTGTAAAGTGAGAGGAGTTTGTGAACTCCAATCCCCATGTTAAAAAAATGTGCGCAATTTGTCAGAAAACATAGACTGACATTTGACCTCTGTCTTTGCAGTGCAGCAAATGTGACAAGATAAATACCGAATTAAAAGACATTTTTTTTTATTGTTTGACCTTTCATGGCCCACCAAAAATGGACCCATCTGTGGGTTCTGGCCCACAGTTTGGTAAACACTTTAATAATAATAATAATAATAATAAGCAATTTATAAAGCCCATGGCTGCTTCGCCAGAAGTGTTCCAGGGCTGACACAGTCTAGCTGCCAAGATGAGCAGAAGGCTAAAAGCGAAAACTGAGCTACAAAATGTGTGATAAACTCAAACGACATTGTTAGCCTGTGGTAAAAGCATTCAATAGTAGAGGCAAGGTAATTATGTGCTGGATTGGGAGAGGAAGATTTGGACAGGTACTCTCATTTAGAGAAAAGCGTAATTTGATATCATTAGGCTACTGCCACAGGCTACAAGCTTCAAAGAGGTAAGAAAAATATATTAAAAAAAATAAGAGGAACATAACGATTAAACGACTTATGTGAGCAATTAAAAGTAGCATGTTAAACACAAAGGGGCATATTCTCAAGGACTTATCGCCGAGTTAGCGGCACTTTATCGCAGCCAAAGTGGCGATAGATTTATCGCCCTATTCACAAGCAGGTGCTAACAGCCGATATCGCCAGTTTTCCTGCGATAACAGCCGCAAAAAACATCGCCACGGATGACACCGGCAACTAACGCTAATGAGATGCAGAGTAGGCGTTCCTGTGCAAAAAGCCGCGATAACACCACTTCGCAATATTCTCTACGACCAGCCAGATTGGCGATAAGATCCCAAAACAGGCGATAAGGCGCGTTAGCAGCAGGGATTTAACACCTGCTCTTACCTGGTGTTAAGTCAGACGACAACCTGCACCACAAAAGGGAGCCCAGACCAGAGCCACAAGAGGGCCACAACACCCACCGCCACCCCGGACAAAGATATTTAACATCAACTTTACGAAATCATGAACAAAACAATTCGCCTGATGTCGCACAAGTACAACAATTAACATTCATGTGTGGTCAGAAAAAGGAGAATCATTCATTCATCTTTGAATTTCCAAACAAATGATTTTATTCAAATTTAACTCAAAACAACTATTCGGAAGAGCCATGGCGGGTCTTCTCTGGACAATCTGTAAGACACAGCCTGCAAGACAAAATTCAAGATAAGAAGGTGTGTCATGCGCTCATCAAAGGACAGAGAGAGAGAGAAAGAGAGAGAGAAGGAAAGGGAGAGAGAGAGAGAGAGTGAAATAGAGAGAGAGAGAGAAAGAGAGAGAAAGGGGGAGAGAGGGAGAAGGAGAGAGAGAGAGAAACCGAGGAAGAGAGAGAGAGACAGTGAAAGGAAGAGAGGGAGAAGGAGAGAGAGAGTAACAGAGGAAGAGAGAGAGAGTGAAAGGAAGAGAGAGAGAAGGAGAGAGAGAGTAACAGAGGAAGAGAGAGAGACAGTGAAAGGAAGAGAGGGAGAGAGAGTGCCGACACTGCGGACCCCGGCCTCACTGCTCACCTGCTGCCACCGGTGTGTCTCCAACCACGTGCCGGTATACACTGCAGTCCACCAGGTCCCTTATCTGAAACAGAGTCCAGATTTATGAATGGCAGAGGTCATATCAATGCACACGCTATCATCGCTTGGCCGCCCCTGCGCACACAGGTTGCTGCACCCCAGCCCCTCCCGCCGCCCAGCGGTGTTTGCCCGCCCCTGCGCACCCAGGCCTCACTGCTCACCTTCCGCCACCAGCGTGTCTCCACAAGGGCCCACCACGTGCCGGTGCAAGCTCAAAGCCTGGGGCCCGCGACCTTGGCAGCCTCCACATCATGCAGCCCCGCCCCGCGGGCCACCAGGTCACACATGTGATTCTGGGTCTTGATTTCGCAATGGCAGAGATCATATCAGTACACACGGCATCATCGCAGGCTGCACACCCGCTCAGCTCTATAGGTGCCACTAACTCTGTGAACCGCGAGGCAACGCTACATGGTGGTAGGCCTGTGCTGCCCGCTGGCTCAGGCCTACACTGCGGTCCAGCAGGGCTCACACAAATCCTTACCAGTCTGGACCACCAGGATGGCGCATCATCGCAGGCTGCACACCCGCTCAGCACTTAAGGTGCCCCTACCTCAGTGCACCGAAAGTCAGCGTCCTGTGGCGGTAGGCCCGTGCCGGCCGCAGTGTTTCCGGTGCCACCAACTCTGTGCAACGCAAGTCATGGACCCTTTATGATTGAGTCTCGTGATATGCCAGGCGGACACACCCATGTCACCGCCGGCAGTGGGGAAGAACTGGGACACGTAGCGTCGTAGTCCCCCCTTTATATGTAAGCCGAGTGGGCTGGGTCGGCGTACGCCAGGCCAGCGTAGGGGTGTGAATAATTATCCCTGGGCTCTGGGCATGGTTCATTTCTGGGCTGGACAGGAAACCAACTGATGCGTGTGTCTCTGTTGCAGTGTCTGCGCCACACGGCCCGCAATCGACAATGTTGCAATGTTGCATGCACCCGGAGGGCGGCCGGGCAGGAAGGGATTGTACAAGGAGCGCAAGGCCGCTCGGGCTCTTGGCTCATGCATGCCAACTGTTGTGTGTGTATCGCTATTGGTGCACCATAAGCCTAAGGCCTAGCCTCAATTGCAGTGCGAAAGCCACATCACATTCCCAGAATGCAAGCAGTAGTCAGACTAATATTAGGGATGAAAGCTCCTTTGTCTCAATACATAAGGCGGAAGGACATCTGCACCTCCGACCTTGGTCTTGCATGCGGCAGGCACCCCCTGAGAGAGATACCATAGCAGATGATGACGACTCCCACACTACGCACAGCGCTAATGAAAGACCAACGTATCCACAACCCACACACAGAAGTTCTTGCTCGAGGTACTCTTGCATGGAATGCCCTTGACACTTACGTACACAACAACCCATACGTCCAAACGTTGCACACACATACGACTCATTGCTCTGAGCTGTGGCATATCATCCACATAACTGCCGCAGGTCAGAAGAGTGCCGGTTCTACGAGAGCCAACAACGCAATGGCAGAACATCCCGGGCGCATGCACAACGCCTGTCACGTGGAACTGTACCGTGACCGAATGCTGCCTGTTAGTGTCTGATGCATTGGTCTGCATGTTGTGGCCCTTGTCTTGCCCATACTGACACGCACATGCTAAGAAAGTCTACGCTACTCCACTAGTGTTCAACTGTGATGAGTGTTGATTAGAATGACAAATCGTGTGCCTTAATGAGCATTGTCCGTACACAGTGAGGGACTGACTGACGCATTTCACTTAGGGGTGAGTCCCTATTGCCAGCTCCACCTCTGTGAGCCAGACATAGTGGTTGGGATAGTGTCTTCAGCAATGTGAGTATGGTGTCCATATTCTTGCCATGTGGATCAATGTGATCCATCACTACAGGCTGTGTCCACCCAGTTGAGTGTGAGTAGGTATGCGAAGAGATGTTCTGTTGTCAAATGTGATGGCGGACACCACTTTAGGCCTGCCAACGACTTTGACATTTCATACCCAGCCCTATTTCAAACATTGCGTGGGGCAAGGTTGAGAAATTGCACGATTGTTGTTTCAGAGCAATGAGGCCACAGCTAGTGCACACATTCCCAGTCATCTCACTTCCGATGTGTGTCACAGTCAAACATGCGCATTGCTTTCATTTCCCAGGGTGTACCTTTTTGGGCAATCAATGTCCTTACATTCATCCATACTTTCATACTTGATCGATTATGGACATGACACATCTGTGTTAATTTGAATGATTTATTCACATTCGGTGGTGTGTCGGAGCTGGAGCAGTACATGGCCATGCCAACCCCACATTACATTGTAGCCCAGTGGAGGGCCAGCCAGAGTCATTTAGGGATTGACAAGTACATCGGAAGAGGAAGAGTACAGTCCGCAGTCTGATTGCTGTGTCATTGTTAAGCAAACAAAATATGGCAGTCCATGTCGAGGTCCAAGGTGAGTGTCACAGAGTGTTTCGGGGGACAGAGGGAGGTGTTGTTACAGGGCATGATGCAGAGGGCAGAACCAAGCTGAAACAGGGCATATGGCGGAGAAGAATGCTACTGGCTCCTTCTTACTGCAAAGGTGGTATCACCCGCATCTTCGTCCTCTATGTCATCTGTCTGACATGTGGGTGCTGATGTTTGGTCTGCAGCACTGTGTGCCACTGACACATCAGGGGCCGGAGATGTGTGTGTAGAAGTACCAGCACCATTCATCAGCGACTGCCTTAGTGGCAGCAATGCGATGATAAGGATCTGCAGGGCATGGAAGATCTCAACAACTTTTCGCTGGTGTGCATCCGTGGCAGCCATTCTTTCCGCATGCATCCGCTCCATGTTCTCCATTATCCTCAGCATCTGTGCCAACTCTCGGCTGACATCGCTGAGGCCACTCTGACTAGACAGTTGTTCTCCTCTCAGAGTCATGACTCCAGCGATGTCGGGCATGGGTTGTTGGACATCATGGAGCGAACTGTGGGTGTCCGTTAGGGAGTGTAAGTGGTCCCTGATGGGACTTAGAAACCCACGTATGGCATCTAGTTTGGCTGCCATGAGGTCGAACCCCACCCGCACCTGTTCAGCCACCTCCTTCTGGCAGTCTAACACATGGCCTTGGAATGCGATGTGTTCTTCGGTGAGATGCTGGGAGCCAGGCATGGTGGTGGGTGCTTCCAGCTGTGTGGTCTGTGCAGGGGGTGGGGTCTCCTCGATGCAGCTGGGCTGCCCTGCTCCTGGAGGTGGGTTGCCGTAGCTGTCCATGAGCTGTTGTAGGGCGTCAGTGTCGAAGGTGTGGAGGTCCTCTTCATCATCACAGATGAGTTGTCTGGTCTGCTCTGCAGGAGGTGTTGATTGTCCCTCTGCAATGTGAAGGGGAGATGCATTTTGACATTGTGTTGACATGTATGTTGACGCATTGTTCAAGTTTACATACAGACTGCATGACAATGTACATTGTGACTGTTTGGGAGGAGCTGACTATTTGATGAGGGACAGTGGACATTGAACTACATCACGGATGTGAGGTTGTACACGTACATTATCATCTCACAGTTTCCTGCTATGCCAGATGTGATTGGCCAGTTCCTACGCACAAGTGGAACCAGTTGTGTCCTCTGTTCTGTAGTGAGAGTGTTGCACTTTGTACCACATTGTCGTCAATGATGATGTGCTGTTATGTGTGTGTGCTGCATTGTGGGAGAGTCGCCCCTGCAGCTGTGATTTTGCTGCCCCTTATCCCTTTGAGGCGGTGTGCCTTTGACTTCTGTGCTTCTACAGAGCTGAGATGTTGCAGACTTGGCTAATTTTGGTTTATCCGCAGATGTGTTGTTGGCGTCAGGGGTTGTTTGTGCACGTGGATGTGTCAGAGTGTGACCTGCTCCTTTCCGGATGTGTTCCACACTCAGCCACCTCAGTGTCATGGCGTGCACCATGTCATGATAATTGGACTGCAGCCATGCTGTTCGTCATGCAGTGTCACTTTCATTGTCAGTGTGGCTCACAGACACGCAGCTTTGCTGGTTTTGACACGTGTGCATGGGTTGGTTGTGAGATTGGTGCTGTGTGGGGAGGGACCCCTTTGTGCCCATAGTGGACGGGGGCCTACTTGCTGTTTGTATGTGTGCTGCAGTGTGCCAAGGGGATCAGGGACATGATCCAGAGTCATTGTGGGTGTGCAGTGTGCTCTACTTAATTGTGCATGTGTGCCATTGTGCCCATCTCCCCCAGTCCCTGTTCGGTACTCACCCTGGTGCTGTTGTGTCAGGTCATGTCGAGCAGTGTCTGGACCCCCAACTCCTGCCACCGTCTCCCCACTGATGACTGTGGCCACCATTTCCTCCAACTCGTCCAGCTCCTGGTGTTCCGCTGGACTGCCACCTCCAGTCTGCATTCGCATCATTCCAGCGCCTCTTGACCTCTCCAATTGTCCTCCTCCTCACTCCGACTGCATTCACCTTGTCCAGGATGGACTGCCATATTGCATTTTTATTTGCCAATGACACGTTGGAAGTGACGAACAGTTGTTGGTGGTGTTCTATCACCTCCGTGATGATTATCCTGTTTTCCTGTGGACTGAACCTCGTCTTCTTCTCCTTGCCCTTCCGTGACCCCGAGGTCCCAGGCTGGTCCTCCTGGGGGCTTGTGGGGTTCTGGTCGTCCTCTGTACTTGCTCCGGCTTCCTCCATGGTGCTACGCAGTTTGAATTATTTTGTTTGGGTTTTTCGGTGCTTTTGTAGTGCTTTTTCCCGCATGACGCGTGGGAATTGCAGGCCTGTCGCTGGTTATCACTGATTTTTTTATCGCGGTTGGCCACATCGCAACTTTTTTCGCGTTCGTGTTTCGCGTTTTTTCGGCGTCGCGTTAATTTTAACACGGTCATTTGGCGCGTTGTCGTGAGACTATCGCATGGTGCAGCCAGGTTGAGAATACAACGTTAACACAGTGTTATTTTCTCGCGATAGACTGCGATGTGGAAAGTTGCGTTAAGCTAATTTTGCGATAATTATCACACGTTCTTGAGAATATCCCCCAAAGTTTTTAGAATTATGTAGATGGTAATAAATTACAGGTGAGAAGTTGTCCCAGGGTCTTTTAGTTTAAACTTTTTTGTAAGTGAGAAAGCGATAGTGGAGATATGAACAAAATCCGGCAGGAAAAAGTACTATGCACGTACTACTGAATTGGACACCTATTTTTGTGACCATGCCACACTACCACTAACGCAAGGAGAGGGAGGGTCTTTAGAGAGGGACATTTGGTTCCTATTGTGTGATCTGTATTTTTTTATGTTGCTCTTCTTTTAAAAAGAAATAAAAACTTATTTGAAATGTAAGAGATATTTTCCAGAATGTAAGCTCTGTAAGTGTTTAATCTATTTACATTTCAGATGCCCTGACAAATCATTGAACAAGAAGGGATACTAACAAAGATAGAAGAATTTAATTGCATAAGGCTATGCAAGTGTCTCAATCCCATCAAAATTGTGAGACAACCTTACAGCAACAAAAGGCTGACATTTATGGTGCAGACAATGCATAATCGAACACCTGGGGCCCTATTACACATAGGGCGCACTTTCCCTGTTTGCGCCACGGCGCACCTTCAAACAGGTGCGCCATTCGCAAACAGGGAAATGCAACCTATTAGATTGAATGCTGTGCCCTTAGGGCAGCAGTGAACTCGCGCTGCCCTGGGAGCAGCGCATTCAAGTGAAATACGGAGTGACAGCTTCAAAGCCGCTCTGTGTTTCACAGAGCAGGTAGCACCCACCTGCAATTTAAAGAGGGGCGGGAGACCCCCTTGCATGCTGTTGCCATGAGTGACAGTAGCTGCCTGCAAGGGGATGTCTGGGGGGTCCATAGGACCTCCTTGACCTCCTCCAGGGTGGTGTCATCAGGGGGCGCACTGACGGCTCACTTTCAGGTCCATAATATGGTGCAGTCACAGAGGTAAAGAAATTCCCTCATTTGCATGGGGTCATGCACCCATGCAAATGAGGGAACACTCTCTTCAGATAGTGCTGGCACAACATGTATACCAGCACTATCTGTATAACGGAAGGGGCCGCACAAGCGTCTGCAGCCCATTCTGTAATACTAAAGTGCACAAAGCAGGCAAAAATGCCCGTTGCGCCCCCGGGAAACTTTTGTAATACAGGCCCAGGTCTGAATGCAACATTAACAAATGCAGCATAGCAGTGCATAATACGCAGCAGCTATTTTTTGCCACGTATGTGAATATGATTGATAAGTTGTTTACTTTCGACAAGAGGATTACATCCTCTCAACAAAAATACCTTAACTGTGTCTCATGTTAAAATACCGATTCTGCTCAAGCATGGCAATGCTTGGGTAAAAACAGGAAGTAAACTTGAATTCAGAATTCCCATATGTGAAATCTGTGCTGCTCCAATAGCAAAGCTCATAGGTTAATTTGGCCTTAAAATCACGATTTATGCTAATGGCACACTGTTAGACTTGGCATCTTTTGGCGTATTTCCCCTGACTTTTTGCTTTCTGACCTCCTGTTTTTGACTCTGTTTTTGCTGGTGTAATGATTCTGCGCACTTTCCTCACTGCTGTCCAGTAGGAAAGTGCAAGTGCTCCTGTAGAAAGTGTGTTATGGATTGGTGTTTCCATGATTGGCCTATTTGATTTATGTGTCAGTCCCTAGTAAAGTGCACTGCGAGTGCCAGGGCCTATAAATCAAACGCTGTTGGTGGGCTGCAGCACTGGATTGTGCCACCCACGCAAACAGCCCGTAAAGTGGAACTCTGGCCTGCCATGGCAGAGCCTGTGTGAAGCCTGGGGCTGCCATGTCGACTTGGCAAGTACACACACTTTCCAGTCCCTAAACCTTCCCTTTTCAACATGTTAGTCACCCCTAAGGTAGGCCCAAGGTACCCCTGTGGGCAGGGTGCATTGTTTGTGAAAGGTAGGACATGCCCTGGTGTGTGTGGCATGTCCTGATAGTGAAATACAGCCTACTTCGTTTTTCACTATTGCAAGGCTACCTGTTCCCCATAGGCCTGAATGGGCAGTTTGATTATTACATCCTATGATCCTAACTGACCCAGGGAACATGGTAGAAATTTGAGTTTACTATGCCTGAACTCAGAATGATAAAATGCATCTTTTGGTGAAGTTGGTTTTAACATTCTGTGTTTGAAAATACCACTTTTAGAAAGTAGGTATTTTCTTGTCTAACCATCCAAGCCTGCCTCTGCTAGGTTGTGTATTCCTTGTCTGGAGTGTGAGTGACAGGGGCTGGGGGGATTCCAGGAGACAGGGTGAGTCAGCCCAGGGCTGAATAGCAAGATCTACATGTAGATGGGTGGGAGGAGTTGCACCTGGGACCTGAATAGGGCTGTGCCTTCCCTCCACAATGCTGGCTCCACCTCCTGTGGTGTGTCTGATGTCCCTGGCCTACACTGCAAAGGAAAAGAAGAAGTCCTGTCAACAAAGTGCTCCAGGACTGACCAGAACTGGTTTAGACTGGGCAAAGGCCTCTCTGCCTTCAGAGAACAAAGAGAAATTGAGGATAAAAAGGGGGACCCCAAACCCCAGAACTTTAGAACTCGCTGGAATCAAGAAGACTGCCAAAAAGAAGAGCTCGAGAAGCTGTGAGGAGGAACTTCCACTTTGCTGTGTGCTTTGCTGTGTTGGCCTGCAGTGGCTGCTTCTGTCTTGGGCAGTGAAAGGACTGGACTGAACTTTCTCTACTTGTGCTGAGTATCTCCAAGGGCTTGAGGTAGAGCTTGCCCCCTGTTGAAGAAGTCTAAGGAACAGCAAAGACTTCAAGCTCGACGCCGTCTACGACGCCGCTGCTGACTCCGTGTCCTGAAGGCATTGCCGCAACGCCGCACCGCGACCCTGGTCTCACCGACGACGTCTTCTGATGCCGCCACCAAGCCGCTGCTCGCACCGCGACCTGTGGGCACCGCACTCCGCACCGCCTCGCTTCACGACGCCGCCTTGGTATCCCCGACGCCGCCGCTCCATGCCGGAATCGATGCCGCTGCTTGCACCGTGGTTCGAGGGCACCGCTCGTAAAGTTACACGACGCACCGCCCTCATCCCGGAACCGCAGCCTTGGCCTACTGACGCCGGTGCCATCGACTCCAGTTCGTCAGACGACGATAGCGCTTCAGCAACGACGACGCCGCGGCATGCACCGTGACCTGCCAGCACTGTGACGAGCACCGCCTTCATCTCACACCGCGACCCTGGTCTCACCGACGACGCCATCTGACGCCGCCACCGAGCCGCTGCTCGCACCGCGACCTGAGGGCACCGCACGCCGCACTGCTGCACTTCGCATCGCAGCACCCGACGCCTGCCGACGCCAGCGCTCCTGATTCCATCAGAGAGGAGATCGACCTGCAACGCGTGGGACAACGAGAGGTCATCGACGACCTGCATTTCTGAAAGGTACTGTTTGCGGGTCTTCCCGACACCGTAGCTGACCCGCGACGTCGCGGTCAGCCAGAACTGTTTGGATTTGTTTGTTCACGATGCCGTGATAGCCCCGGACGGAGCTATCGACATCAAGGAACTGTTTTTAAGGATACTGTGATAACTGAAGATTTTTAAAGTACTGTACTGTGGATTTTTATCGTATTGGTCTTGTTTTAAGTATATAAAAGTATTGGATATTTTTCTAAACTGGTGTGGTGTCCTTTTGTAGTGCTTACACTGTATTACTGTTGGTTATGTGCAAATGCTTTACACACTGCCTCTAAGATAAGCCTGACTGCTCGTTCCAAGCTACCAAGGGGGTGAGAGCAGGGGTTATTTTAGGTGTGTAACTCCCTTATCCTGACTAGGAAGAAGGGTCCCTACTTGGACAAAGGTGCAAGCCCTTGCCAACTAGAGACCCCCATTTCTAACATTGGTTGTCAGCGGTGAGGATAGGACTTGTGTTTGCACTTGACTTACAGTGATTGGTGTGCACTACTACCATATCGCAGACCATTACGTACCACCTACAGGTTCTTTTTCTTTTTTGGCCTATTTTTGGTCTTGCCAGTTTGAACTTGCTACTTCAACATGCCTGAATCTATAGTATCATCAAATGCATCAGTAGAAATTGCCTTTCAGGAGGATCGATTGGAAGCCTACAATGTCAAGGAGTTAAAATCGATTTGCAAGAACCTGAAAGTCCAGGTCAGAGGCCTCACCAGGAAGGATGAGCTACAAAAGGCGCAGAGGGCCTGGGTAGCAGCCAGACATGCCAGTGGGCAATCTGGTGACCTCAGTGGAGAGGTGGAGGAGCCTGTTCCTAGGGTGGATGTGCTTTTAGGAGGAGGGGAGCCCTCCAGGCCAGGCAGCAGTAGCTTGTCCCCAGAGGAGCTGGAGGACAGGCGGGAAGCAAGGAAGTTTGAATTAGAGAAACTCAGAATAGAAAGTGAGAGGGAAGACAAGAGAATAGCCATGGAGGAAAGGAAAATGATGTTAGATCATGAGAGAATTATCAAGGAGCTGGAGCTAAAGAGTAGAACCGGCTCAGATGGTGGCACAACGCTTCAGCACACACAGACAGGATTGTACACATCCCCAAGAACGTAGGTAAAGAGTACAAAAAGGGTGATGACATACAAAGGTGGTTTCAAGAGTACGAGTCGTCTATTCATAGGAATGGGGTCCCTGAAAGGAACTGGGGGCAGGTTTGTGGCCTCTCTTTCCAGAAGAAGCTAGGGATACCCTGATAGCTTTGGGTAAGGGGCAGGACCTCACCTATGCTGACATGAAAGACGCTCTCCTCACTAGGTATGGACTCACTCCTGAGAAGTACAGGGATCAGTTTAGGTCCAGTAAAAGTCTGAGGCCAACACTTGGTTGGAATGTGTGGATATGTTCTGTAGGTCGCTGGATGGTTGGGTGAAGGGCAGTAATGTAACAGATTTTCAGGGGCTCTACAATTTGATTGCATGGGAGCACTTGTCTAGTCTATGTTTTGCAGATCTGCGCCAGCACCTATTTGATAGTAAGTTAACTGACCCCAGGAAGCTTGCTATGGAGGCGGACCGCTGGGTGAGTACCAGGGTCCACAAGAAAGCGTTTGGGGGAGACTCAGCCAAAGGTGGGCAGGGTCCCCAGCAGAAAAGTGGGGGGGACAAGGGTAAAGCACAGGAGTTCTCTAAAGGGCCCCAAAATAGTACCCAGGGTAAAGGTTCCCATCCCCCAGGTGATAAGAAGAAAGGAGTTCCTACAGGGAAGCCTGTTGAGACCGGCCCGCAAGTGTTTTGCATGTGACCAGGTGGGTCACTTGGAGGGGGACCCCAAGTGCCCAAAAGGGACACAGCCACCCACCGGTGGACAGACCAAGGTATTGGCTAGTGTAGTGCTTGGGGAGGAGGGGTGCCCACAGGAGGGTGGGGATCCCGCAGAAATGACCCTCATCTCACTAGGGGACAGTGAGATGGTCCCAGGAAACCAGGTGCCCCCTAACACAAAGAAATATAGCACCTGGGTGACCATCAATGGGAACAGGGTAGAGGCTCTCAGAGATACTGGAGCCAGTGTGACCTCAGTCCGGTGTCACCTGGTCTCTGAGAAGCAGGTAGTCCCAGGGGCATTCCACCAAGTAGTTGCTGTAGACAACTCTGAGCGCCAGTGTATGGTGGCGCAGGTTCCCTTTGAATGGGGGGGGGTCTCAGGTCCCTTGAGGGTGGTTGTGAGCCCTACCATGCCTGTAGATTGTCTGCTAGGTAACGGCCTGGAGCAGTCCTTATGGAAGGATGTTGAGCTCAGGTCTCACTTGGAGATGCTTGGGTTGCCAGAGTGGGCATGCATGTCTACTCGGTCGATGGCAGCCAGAAAGGGTGATCAAGAGGACTTGGAGCCTGGAACAATGGCCCAAGTCCCTGCAAGAGGAAGGGCAGGGGGCACGGAAAACCGGCCCCGAAGTTCCCACGGACCGGGAGGAGGCGGACCTCGAGGGGGACGCCCCGGTGCCTACAGGGGAGCAGGTAGCCGAACTGGGAGACATCTCTGAGCTGACCCATTGGCAGCAAGAAGGGGTCCCACCAGGGAGGAGTTCTGCAGGGAGCAGAACGAGTGCACTACACTGGAGGGTCTGCGGCGGCAGGCTGCAGGCCAGGCAGCTGGTAATCAGTCCGGGTCACATCTGATCTACTGGGAGAATGGTCTCCTATACAGTGAGCCTAAGGTTGCTGAGCCTGGGTCAGCCCGTGTGCTGGTGGTACCCCAGCGCTTCAGGACCTTCCTACTGGGTCTGGCTCATGACGTGCCTTTGGCAGGACATTTGGGGCAGGACAAGACCTTTGACAGGCTTGTCACCCACTTCTTTTGGCCCCAAATGCGAAGGCAGTCAGATGCACACTGTAGGTCTTGCCAAACTTGCCAGGCAAGTGGTAAGAGTGGGAGGAAGGTCAAAGCTCCTCTCCAACCTTTTCCTGTTGTTGGAACACCCTTTGAAAGGGTGGGGATGGATATTGTCGGGCCACTGGATCCCAAGACAGCCATGGGCAACAGGTATATCCTGGTCTTGGTGGACCATGCCACCTGGTACCCGGAGGCAATCCCTCTCAGGACAACGACGGCGCCAGTGGTGGGCCGGGCGTTAATGGGGATCTTTTCCCGTGTGGGCTTCCCCAGAGAGGTGGTTTCTGACAGGGGGACCAATTTCATATCCAAGTATATGACATCCCTGTGGAAGGAGTGTGGTGTAACCTACAAGTTCACCACTCCTTACCACCCACAAGGAAACGGTCTGGTGGAAAGATTCAACCAGACCTTGAAAGGCATGATCAAGGGTCTAACAGAACCCATGAGGCGTAAGTGGGACGTCCTCTTGCCATGCCGGCTCTTTGCATACAGGGAGGTGCCTCAGAAGTTCTTGGGTATAGCCCCTTTGAGCTCCTGTATGGCCACCCTGTCAGAGGACCTCTGAGTTTGGTAAAGGAAGGCTGGGAGGCAGCTCCCAGGAAAACTCCCCAGGATGTGTTTAGTTACATGCTGGCCTTTAGAAACCAAACTGCCCGCTTCAGGAAACTCGCTCAGGCGAACCTAGAAGCAAGCCAGGAAGAAATGAAGAGGTGGTATGACCAGAATGCCACTCTGGTCGAATTTCAACCTGGGCAAAAAGTGTGGGTCATGGCCCCAGTGGAACGTTGTGCCTTGCAGGACAAGTGGACTGGGCCATATGAGGTGGTGGAGCGCAAAGTAACGTCACCTACCTGGTGGATTTGCAGACTCCAAGGAACCCTTTGAGGGTCCTTCACGTGAACCGCCTCAAGCCCCACTTCGAGAGGTCCGAAGTGAGTATGCTCTTGGCGACAGATGATGGGGTGGAAGAGGAGAGTGAGCCTCTCCTGACCTCCTGTCTACCAAGGAGCATGATGGGTCAGTGGAGGGTGTGAGCCTCTCCCCTACATTGACTCAAGAGTAGCAGGGGGACTGTCGCCAGTTGTTGGGACAGTTCGCCCCACTGTTCTCTCTGACCCCCGGTGTTACTCACTGGTGTACCCATGATGTGGACACTGGTGACAGCCCTCCTGTAAAGCACAAAATTTACAGGTTGACTGACCGGGTCAGGGACAGCATCAAGGAGGAGGTCTCTAAGATGTTGGCGTTAGGGGTGATTGAGCCCTCCAACAGTCCTTGGGCCAGCCCAGTGGTCTTGGTCCCAAAGGCTGCTGCACCCGGTGCCACTCCAGAACTCCGATTTTGTGTGGACTACCGTGGGCTCAATGCCGTCACCAGGACTGACGCGCACCCCATCCCCAGAGCTGATGAGCTCATTGATCGGTTGGGAGCTGCCCGGTTCCTCAGCACGTTTGATTTAACGTCTGGGTACTGGCAGATTGCCTTAACCAATGGGGCCAAGGAGAGGTCAGCGTTCTCAACCCCAGAAGGTCATTACCAATTTCGGGTGATGCCCTTTGGGTTGAAGAATGCCCCTGCCACCTTTCAGAGGTTGGTCAATCAGGTGTTGGCTGGACTGGAGGATTTCAGTGCCACCTACCTGGATGACATTGCTGTGTTCAGTTCCAGATGGGAAGAACATTTACAGCACCTTGAGAAAGTGTTGAGGGCTCTGCAAGGTGCAGGCCTCACGATCAAGGCCAGTAAGTGCCAGATCGGGCAGGGTTCTGTGGTGTACTTGGGACACCAGGTAGGAAGCGGCCAGGTGGCGCCCCTACAACCCAAGATTGACACCATTCTGGCTTGGGAGCCCCCAAGACCCAGACAGAGGTGAGAGCCTTCTTAGGTCTCACCGGCTACTATAGGAGATTTGTTAAGGGCTATGGCACCATCGTTGCCCCCTTAACAGAGCTGACTTCGAAGAAGCAGCCCAGGAAGGTGATCTGGACTGAGTCCTGCCAGAAAGCTTTTGATGCCCTGAAGGCAGCCATGTGCACGGCGCCCGTGCTCAAGGCACCTGACTTCTCCAAAGAATTTGTCGTGCAGACTGATGCTTCAGAGCATGGTGTGGGAGCGGTGCTCTCACAACTGAATGAAGAGGGCCTGGATCAGCCTGTAGTCTTCCTTAGCAGGAGACTACTCCCGAGGGAACAGAGGTGGAGTGCCATAGAAAGGGAAGCTTTGCTGTGGTCTGGGCACTGAAGAAGCTGAGACCATACCTGTTTGGGACTCACTTCCGGGTTCAGACAGACCACAGGCCCCTCAGATGGTTGATGCAAATGAGGGTGAGAATCCAAAACTGCTGAGGTGGTCCATCTCCCTACAGGGAATGGACTTTACGGTGGAACACCGCCCTGGCACAGAACACGCCAACGCAGATGGTCTGTCCAGGTTCTTCCGCCTTAGTGAAGAGAACTCCCGGGAAGTTGGGTAGTTCTCCCTACTTTCAGCTGGAGGGGACATGTGTTAGACTTGGCATCTTTTGGCGTGTTTCCCCTGACTTTTTGCTTTCTAACCTCCTGTTTTTGACTCTGTTTTTGCTGGTGTAATGATTCTGCGCACTTTCCTCACTGCTGTCCAGTAGGAAAGTGCAAGTGCTCCTGTAGAAAGTGTGTTATGGATTGGTGTTTCCATGATTGGCCTATTTGATTTATGTGTCAGTCCCTAGTAAAGTGCACTGCGAGTGCCAGGGCCTATCAATCAAATGCTGTTGGTGGGCTGCAGCACTGTATTGTGCCACCCACGCAAACAGCCTGTAAAGTTGAACTCTGGCCTGCCATGGCAGAGCCTGTGTGCAGCCTGGGGCTGCCATGTCGACTTGGCAAGTACACACACTTGCCAGTCCCTAAACCTTCCCATTTCTACATGTTAGTCACCCCTAAGGTAAGCCCAAGGTACCCCTGTGGGAAGGGTGCATTGTATGTGAAAGGTAGGACATACCCTGGTGTGTGCGGCATGTCCTGATAGTGAAATACAGCCTACTTCGTTTTTCACTATTGCAAGGCCAGAATGGGCAGTTTGATTATTACATCCTATGATCCTAACTGACCCAGGGAACATGGTAGAAATTCGAGTTTAGTATGCTTGAACTCAGAATGATAAAATGCATCTTTTGGTGAAGTTGGTTTTAACATTCTGTTTGAAAATACCACTTTTAGAAAGTAGGTATTTTCTTGTCTAACCATCCAAGCCTGCCTTTGCTAGGTTGTGTATTCCTTGTCTGGAGTGTGAGTGACAGGGGCTGGGGGATTCCAGGAGACAGGGTGAGTCAGCACAGGGCTGAATAGCAAGATCTACATGTAGATGGGTGGGAGGAGTTGCACCTGGGACCTGAATAGGGCTATGCCTTCCCTCCACAATGCTGGCTCCACCTCATGTGGTGTGTCTGATGTCCCTGGCCTACACTGCAAAGGAAAAGAAGGAGTCCTGTCAACAAAGTGCTCCAGGACTGACCAGAACTGGTTTGGACTAGGCAAAGGCCTCTCTGCCTTCAGAGAACAAAGAGAAATTGAGGATAAAAAGGGGGACCCCAAACCCCAGAACTTTAGAACTCGCTGGAATCAAGAAGACTGCCAAGAAGAAGAGCTGGAGAAGCTGTGAGGAGGAACTACCACTTTGCTGTGTGCTTTGCTGGGTTGGCCTGCAGTGTCTGCTTCTGTCTTGGGCAGTGAAAGGACTGGACTGAACTTTCTCTACTTGTGCTGAGTATCTCCAAGGGCTTGAGGTAGAGCTTGCCCCCTGTTCAAGAAGTCTCAGGAACAGCAAAGACTTCAAGCTCGACGCCGTCTACGATGCCGCTGCCGACTCCGTGTCCTGAAGGCACCGCAGAGGGCACCGCCGCACCGTGACCCTGGTCTCACCGATGCCACCTGCTGATGCCGCCACCGAGCCACTGCTCGCACCGCAACCTGTGGGCACCGCACTCCGCACCGCCTCGCTTCACGACGCCACCTTGGTATCCCCGACGACGCCGCTCCACGCCGGAATCGACGCCGCTGCTTGCACCGTGGTTCGAGGGCAGCGCTCATAAAGTTACACGACGCACCGCCCTCATCCCGCACCGCAGCCTTGGCCTACCGACGCCGGTGCCATCGACTCCAGTTCGTCAGCCGACGACAGCGCTTCAGCAACGACGACGCTGCGGCATGCACCGTGACCTGCCAGCACCGTGACGAGCACCGCCTTCATCTCACAACGCGACCCTGGTCTCACCGACGACGCCATCTGACGCCGCCACCGAGCCGCTGCTCGCACCGCGACCTGAGGGCACCACACGCCGCACCGCTGCACTTCGCAACGCAGCACCCGACGCCTGCCGATGCCAGCGCTCCTGATTCCATCAGAGAGGAGATCGACCTGCAACGCGTGGGACAACGAGAGGTCATCGACGACCTGCATTTCTGAAAGGTACTGGTTGCGGGTCTTCCCGACACCGTAGCTGACTTGCGACGTCGCGGTCAGCCAGAACTGTTTGGATTTGTTTGTTCACGACACCGTGATAGCCCCGGACGGAGCTATCGACATCAAGGAACTGTTTTTAAGGATACTGTGATAACTGAAGATTTTTAAAGTACTGTACTGTGGATTTTTATCGTATTGGTATTGTTTTAAGTATATAAAAATATTGGATATTTTTCTAAACTGGTGTGGTGTCCTTTTGTAGTGCTTACACTGTATTACTGTTGGTTATGTGCAAATGCTTTACACACTGCCTCTAAGATAAGCCTGACTGCTCGTGCCAAGCTACCAAGGGGTGAGCAGGGGTTATTTTAGGAGTGTAACTCCCTTATCCTGACTAGGAAGAAGGGTCCCTACTTGGACAAAGGTGCAAGCCCTTGCCAACTAGAGACCCCCATTTCTAACACACACAGATTCTGGTTTGTTTTGACTCAGCAGTGACGGTGTCTCGAGCAATGTTTGTTTCCTGCCTCACTGCTGTGGCCCATTGGATGTGTCTCAAGTCTCTGAAAATAAATACTGACAAAACAAAGCTCTTGATTATACAAAATTCTCTACAGATCTGGACATCAAAATTGTGGCCTGCAGACCTTCCTCTGCTCCGCATCCAGCTCCCTCTGTTAGAAATCTGGTGCTTCTCTTTGACAACTCTCTCTCTCCCCACAGATCAACTTTCTTAAGCTTATTTCTGTCGTATTTGTTTATTGATTAAAGTTATTTAATTTCTGTCTTTTCAGTTTGACAGACGGATATCCAGGGGGTCACCTTGTCATGCTTGGATTATTTTAATTCACTGTAATTTGACTTAAAGATGGCCTCACTCACTCACCCAATTTTCTCTCCTTCAAAAGTATGTTGTGCAGGTCATTTTTCAACTCCCTCTGTGGTCACATCTTTTTTCTTTCTTTGCCTCTTTGCATTGGCTCCCAGTTCTTTTCCAAATAACAATTAAAGCTATCTGTCTTGCACATCGTACTTTACATCACACAGATCTTTTATACCGTCAATAGGTTTGCCACTGGAATGTGTCTTGGTCTCTTAGATCATCTTCTTTTGGCTCATTTCAATTCCTAAAGCATGTCATTCTCACTTATGTAGTTGTTCATTTTATTTTGCGGTGGCTAAAGCTTACAATGACCTACCTTCAGCTTTGCATGGTCAATAATCATTTAAAACCATGCGTACTAAAGGTTCGTTAAGGTTGCAAAGGGTCTGAGTTACCACATGGGACTATTTACATCTGCAAAATGGTCTTTTGGTATGTACCAAACTCAAATTGCGATTCAGTAACATGTTACCGAATCGCAATTGGGGTATGCAGCTACATACCGAATAGGTATGTGGAATAGGCATGTTTAGAGTTTCCCTTCTACATAGTGATTTGGAATGGGATGTATTAATGTTTTGCAACTGTATTCTGGTCCGGGGAGGGGTTATGCTGGGAGACTTCAGACTTGAAAGAGTAAGAAACTTCGACTACTTGGGGGTTAAAAATACCCCTAATCTGGATTCTCCAAGGAGATAAACAAGAATGCGCTCAAATTGCAGCAGAGCTCTGCAGGGATACTTAGGGGCCGATTCCGAACGAATCGGTCTCAGAATCGTTTCCGAACGAATCAGGTCCTGCAAGTCCAAATGGCCAGTTACGATGCTTCCCAGCATCTTACGGTTGGACTGACATTGACTTCAATGGGAGCCTGTGTTCCGAACGAGAACACAGGCTCCCATTGAAAAAAGGGGTGGTTGGAGAAAAGCTTGCACCCTGTGGCAGGCACCCCATTGTGACTGCCACATTGTGTATGTTTGGGAAAAGGGGTCCCTTGGGTAACCCCACGGGCCCTAATCATATGGCTCCGGGTGAAGGGGGGCCTGCAAACGGCCCCCTAAAGACAGATTCCGACAGCCATTTCGTGTCGGGCAGACCGGAACGGCTGTTCGAATCGGTCATCGTAATTGCTCGTTCGGAACCCGTGTCCATGGAGCTGTACAATTCAGCTCTGAAACACTCGGACTGTCTGAATGCCTTTCGGAACCGATTCGGACTGCCAGAACGGTTTCTGGGCATCATAATCAGTCATTGGGAATTGTGTACGATTCGTTCGGAAACAAGGGTTCCGAATCGGATTCTGCCATACCGAATCCCATCCAGAACGACATTGGAATCGGCCCCTTAGATTCTTTAAATCTACTACTGCCAGGTAACTTTCACCAGCGCTACAAATTTGAAATATTCCGACCCTTGGAGAGGCTCTCTACAGTTCAGAGCTAGGGGGAAGTAAGAAAATGAATCAGCTATCATTAGTAGAAAATAAATTCATGAGCGCTTTAGTGGGTATGACGCAAAGCACCCTGACAGTACCCCTGCATATAGATATGGGAGTAAAACCAATCACCCTAAAGCCTGACCTGAGAGTGTTGGTATATTGGAGGAGACTCTGGAGCACTGACGAGCTACTAAGGTACAGAGTAGCCTTGGAAGAGGCGATAGCCTTGGACAGCCTTCATAAGATTGTTTGGCTTAACGCTATTTTCCTTGGAGTTAAGTGCGTTAAGGGACAATCGGGGGGATGTTTTGAAATGATTGCTAACAGATAAGTATTGGCAGTTTGCCTTTGGAAATTAATGCATCAAGGACTGTCATGGCTCTCATATGGTTGCTTTTTTAGATATCAACTTGAACCCTCTTTGGACTACATCATCCCTTTAGCTGCTAGGCAATTGTAAGTTAAATTGAGATATTGGATACTCTCTACAAATAGTTTTTGTTCAAATGGCACAATTTGAGTGTGACAGTTGCTGTATGTCTTGTCTGCAAAGGGGAGAAGGAATCTGTGACTCACTAAGGACCGCCAGACTCATGGAGGCGCGGCAGTGGCAGTCTCCTGACCTCTCTATTAAAATAAGGGCAGTTGCAACGCCACTGCCCTGCCACAGCTGCCAGGGAATCTCCATTCCCTGGCAGTGGTGCGGCAGTCAGGAGGCAGTAATATGCTTGGTGGGACCGCTGCGGTCCCGCCAAACATATCACAAGTTTCCTCTGCTCTATGGTTTTCATGGTGGTTCCATCGCCATGACAACCGTGGTGGAGAGGAAACAAAGGGGGCCCTCTTGTGCCTCTGCACCATGTGGATGCACACAGGGGGGCACAACATGTGCCCCCCTGTGTGCATGCATAGCAGTTCCTTCACAGCATGGACTTTATAGTCCATGCTGTGTAGGAACTGTTTTTGGTGTTCCCATTGCGGTGCCCATTTTCAGGACATTGCCGTGGGAACATCAAAACAAAAGCCAGCCAGACGCGAGTTACACTCGTAATCTGCCAGGCTGCCCGACCACAGCTTTGGTGGTGTGGCGGCAGGGCGGACCCGGCGCCGCACCGCCAAAGTCGTAATCAGGCCCTTACTGTTTTTCTGTAAAGTTTATGCCCCCCTCCAAAAAATGAATACTGCCAGTTAGTAGGTTATTCGGGGTGAGACAATATGTGGCAGCACTGAGAAGTCTCAGATCCGACCCCGGCGAAGTTATGGTCTGCAACATAGCAAAGTTCTTATATGCTATATGGACCATGAGAAACAGATTCCAGAGTTGAGGAAGATTAGCCAGGTAACGCGTCTATAGACTTTTTTTTATAAATTTGATATAATAACAGCATGCACCCCTGAGGTGTAAGGCCCCGGAAAATGCTTAAGTAGTAAATTTAAGCAATATCTATAAGGCCAGAGAGGTTGCTGAGAGAGGGGGCCTAATCTGGGGGAGGAGTCATTGGAACTATTCTCTGAGCAGTCCTTAGCAAAATTCCTGTCTTCCCTTAATCTAACTAAGACAGCTGGGCTGGATAACCTACCCGTTGTTGTTATAAAATCTAACCCAAGTGGTAGGCAAGTTTTTTTCCCAAAACCTTTGTACTTATAACAAGGAAGAGTATTTTCACGCCAAGTTGGAAGGGTGCAATAATTAAACCAGATACAAAAAAAAGGATACGGATGTTCCAAGTAACTTTAGATTAATAAATCTGCTTGACATTGGAGCTAAATTGTACTCCAAGGTAATTTTATTGTCTCTTAAGAACTGGATTAAGTGCAACAATATTGTACCAATGGAACAAGGGGGCTTTAAGCAGGGGCACTCTACGGTTGACCATTGCTTTAGCCTGTGGGCTCTTGGGCAGAATGCAATGGGAATCTTTTTTGTTGCTGTGTCAACTTTAGCTCCGCTTTTGATTTTGTGGATCGTAGTATTCTGTGGGATAAGCTACATCAACTGGCAATCCCCAGGAGCCTACTTGCAATGCTCCAGGAATTGCACTCCCAGAATTAGGCTCAAGAGGAGTTAGACTTAACTGGGGCGCTGTCTAAAAGAATACCATTAGGTAACTGGTTGAGGCAGTCTTGTGCTCTGGCCCCCACGTTGTTTTCACTATTCCTCGCAGACCTTCCCCGAGCCCTTGCCAATACCAAATCCTTTTTGCCAAAGATGGGAGGTAGGCATATATCGTGTCTCCTCTATGAGGATGACCTGGTCATCTTGGATTTGACTCAGGTAGGCCTCCAGAGAAAATTGGAAAAATGAGGGCCTGATTTATATTTCGGCGGACAGGTTACTCAACAGTGACGGATATCCCTTCCACTGGAATCTAAATCCCATAATATCCTATGGGATTTATATTTCAGCGGACGGGATATCCGTCACCGTTGTGACGGAGTAAACCATTCACCAAAATCTAAATCAGACCCTTAATATCTATTGTGTGGCCAATGTACTAAAGGTTGATTTGGAGAAACAAAAATAATTTCCTTTGGGAAAAACACAAAACCGTATATGTGGTTATTAGGCAACAAGATCTTGGATGTGGTAACCTCATATAAATATCTAGAAATGAAGTTTAAAAAAAAACTTAAATTGGGCCTTACATAAAGAAATTGTGGAGGCCCGTGCAGCCTTTACTATAGGAGGATTAGTTAGATTTAAAAACACATTTGGAGGAAAGTCCTTGATCCCCGGTCCTATATGCTTATAATATGATGGTACCTGCACAATGCTTATATGGGGCTGAGATGCTGACCCTAAGCACAAAGGCAAGCTGGGAGAAGTGTGAGGTTAAATGTTTGAAAAAACTGCTAGGGCTACCAAAAAGCACAGGGTGTTCAGCGATAAGACTGGAAGGGGACTTGCAGGCTTGGAATTTTCTAGCCTACAAAGCATCCTTGCATTTCTCTCTAGGACATACTTTAGTCCTCAGCCGTCCAAAAGGTTTCAGTCCTATGTGCCAGTGAAATTGCAATGAGTGATCTAAGATGGGTGGTGAAGGTCAAGAATAAATTTGTGAAAATCACTACGACACTGAAGGTGGGGAAATTTAAAGTCATGAAGGCTTCCCACCTTTCGAAGGGGGAGTTGAAAGAGGCTTGTAGGAAAGAATCAAGGATGGCAGATTTAAGTTATGTATCAAGGAAACCCTCAGCAAACTATATGCTGGAGTCCTGGGATAACCAAAGGTCATTCCCATATATATCCACAGTGCCTTATGCCCAGTTACTGATGCAGTTATTAACATTTTGGGTTGCTTTGGATCGTCGTTATGTGAAGTATGAGAAAATTAATGCACTTTCTGATTCTGATAATATTTGTACCTGTGGATTGCAGTCTCAACATTTTAATTTTCATATTTAAATATACTGTTTGTACTTTTATAGAATCCAAGGTCAGATTTGAAAACTGCTTTTTAAAAAAAAATGTAAAATACATCATCATAACAGGGCACTTGCTCTACTTGCGAACATGGAGTTTTTAGATGTTGGCTAAGCGCAAGCATATTTAAAAAAAATAAGTCTGGGTTAGTAATGTTGAGAGTTCTGCTTCTTGATATCGAAGGTTAACTGCTATGTTGGACCTTGTGTAAGGAGACATAGAAGTGGCAAATATGATTTTATGTGAGAATTTGCCTCAATGCCTAATAGGGTGTTAACGTGGAGTTTTGTGAGCAGGTTGTGTTAAAGATTGTGCATAGATCGGGGGGAGGGTAGTGTTGGGGTTAATATTAACATCGTGTTTGTATGTATTTACTGTTTTATAGAAATGTGCCCAACAATAATTAAGGTAAAAAATTCAAAGTTAAAAAGAATGTTATTTGATAACATATTTTAAATGTATTTTACACTCTATAATATCAATTATTCAATTGTTGTATATTGCTGATGAATTTCTTTGTTTTTATATGTATGTTTTAAGGGGTTAAACTCCGAATAAACTAAATGTGTGTGTGTATGTGTGTGAGATTAAATCTGAAATATGGGATGGAAATCTGCATGGGTCAACAGACCTCATATCCAGGGATATTCATTCACAATGGGACCTTTGTCTCATAAACTCTACCACATTTTGAATGTGACCTTGGGGAAAGCATGCAGAGGTTCATCGTCTAATCAAGAATATAAGCCCATTAAGCTTGTTAAGTCTTCCTACATTGCATATACTGTAGAAATCGGAAATTGTGATGAACAGTTCTGATCTCAAGGGTCTCACAAGCCCTCATTAACAGATTTATCCACTTTTGGCATGCATATTTCATTGCCAATCACTCTTTCTCCAGTACAGAATCATTTTGTTCACAAAGATTTAACACATGGGACCAAAAAGATGAGATTTTCCAAATTATCATTAGATTGGAGTTGCAACAATACTGCCCCTATTGCCTTCTCAAAAGAAGCTGTTTGCAATCTTCCCATAAGACCCGCCTCATTTCTAAACTTCAAAGAAATAAAGTTTGTCAAAGAGTTTCTCTTGGACTGCAGAAGTAGAAACAGCTTGAGGAAAATCTTTTGTAAGGTCCTAGAAGGCTGTTTCTGCTTCTACAGTCCAACAGAAACTCTCTGACAAACTTTATTTCTTTGAGATTTGGAAATGAGGGAGGTCTTATTGGAAGATCCTTCTTCAGAAAAATGCTAAAAAATCTGCCTGTCCCATGAAACATTGGGTCTGCTTGACAGAAGTTGGTGAGATGTTTTTGGACTTCATGGCTAAACCTGTAGTAGATATCTTTTAGCCCAGATATTTAATATCCTCCTTTTCAAACTCTTACTTTTCTGACTTGATTGATAACTGATATTGGCTCAGTCGGGTGAGAACCAACGAAACATGACTTCTATGTTACAGAATGTTCTTGGAGAATATCAGGATTTCATCCACACAGACCACTATGAATTGGTGGAAAAAGTTGGACAAAACATGATTTATTAAAACATCTCAGAAAAACGGGGCCAGCATTTCGTATGCCAAAAGCGATAACCCTGTACTCTAAATGGACAAAGCTGGTTTGAAAAGCAGTCTTCAACTCATCTCCTTTTCTTTTAGTGAAGTAGGTGGTAAGCCCCTCGCAGATCCAGTTTTATGAACACAGTGGCCCCGCAGAATGATTCCAAAATGTCTTTAATAAAAGGAATGTCATTTACTGTAACACTGTATAATCCACAATAATCTATGCATGATCTAAGATTGCCTGTCTTTCCTGGTATGAAAAACAAAGTAGCTCTAAACAAAGGGGGTCCAGCTGGAGAAACAAGCATACAGTCAATCTCCTCTGTTGATTTTCATTAAGACTTCTTCTTCCATGACTGACAAAAGATATAGGGGCCGATTCCGATCTCGGTCGGAGGCGCACCCAATACCATTCGGTCGGGAAAAAAGCCATGCGAATGCCTGTTTCCCGACCGATCCGTACAGCAGACCGAACGAGTAAGTACGATGCGCACAACAGCACAGAATCCGTCCGAGTCGTACTCACCCAATCCAGGTCCTGTTCTCCGACCGAGGCGAATCCGGAAACGCTGAATAGAGTCGCACGGAAGGGAAAATGCAGCTCCGTCCGGCCGAACAAGTACGATGCGCTTTCCGTACGCGCCGAACCCGTCGCTACGCACGGCACGTCAAAGCATCCGGGAGAGGCGGACATAAGCTCCAATTCGCGCCACAACACGATCCACGGCTACGAGGCGAACACACCAGCGACGAGGACGACGCGAAGCGACGAGGACGACGCGAAGCAACGAGAAAGACGAACGACACGAACCAACCATGAATCCCTTCGTCCCGATCATACCAATATTCTACATTTACTACCGGAACAGGCACGGACGCGTACGGCGCAGAAGGTAAGTCAGACACCAACCACAAAACACATACAACACGTACACGACACATCACACACACACAGAGGGATGCAGAATTTACTTGCAACAGCAGCACCATAGGGGCGGGATGCCCATCACCAATGCCACATATGCACATAGGGGCCTGAATGCGCACCACCACCCCTACCCAGGGGGCCGGATGCCAACCACCACTACCACCCTTAGCCAGGGGGTGCCAGATGCCCACCACCACTACCACCCTTACCCAGGGGGCTGGATGCCTACCACTACTACCACCCTTAGCCAGGGGGTGCCAGATGCCTACCACTACTACCACCCTAAGCCAGGGGGCTGGATGCCAACCACCACTACCACCCTTAGCCAGGGGGTGCCAGATGCCCACCACCACTACCACCCTTAGCCATGGGGGTGCCAGATGCCTACCACTACTACCACCCTTAGCCAGGGGGGCTGGATGCCTACCACTACTACCACCCTCACCCAGGGGGGCTGGATGCCTACCACTACTACCACCCTTAGCCAGGGGGTGCCAGATGCCCACCACCACTACCACCCTTACCCAGGGGGCTGGATGCCTACCACTACTACCACCCTTAGCCAGGGGGTGCCAGATGCCTACCACTACTACCACCCTAAGCCAGGGGGTGCCAGATGCCCACCACCACTACCACCCTTAGCCATGGGGGTGCCAGATGCCTACCACTACTACCACCCTTAGCCAGGGGGCTGGATGCCTACCACTACTACCACCCTTACCCAGGGGGGCTGGATGCCTACCACCACTACCACCCTTAGCCAGGGGGTGCCAGATGCCCACCACCACTACCACCCTTACCCAGGGGGCTGGATGCCTACCACTACTACCACCCTTAGCCAGGGGGTGCCAGATGCCTACCACTACTACCACCCTAAGCCAGGGGGCTGGATGCCAACCACCACTACCACCCTTAGCCAGGGGGTGCCAGATGCCCACCACCACTACCACCCTTAGCCATGGGGGTGCCAGATGCCTACCACTACTACCACCCTTAGCCAGGGGGGCTGGATGCCTACCACTACTACCACCCTCACCCAGGGGGCTGGATGCCTACCACTACTACCACCCTTAGCCAGGGGGATGCCAGATGCCCACCACCACTACCACCCTTACCCAGGGGGCTGGATGCCTACCACTACTACCACCCTTAGCCAGGGGGTGCCAGATGCCTACCACTACTACCACCCTAAGCCAGGGGGTGCCAGATGCCCACCACCACTACCACCCTTAGCCATGGGGGTGCCAGATGCCTACCACTACTACCACCCTTACCCAGGGGGCTGGATGCCTACCACCACTACCACCCTTAGCCAGGGGGTGCCAGATGCCCACCACCACTACCACCCTTACCCAGGGGGCTGGATGCCTACCACTACTACCACCCTTAGCCAGGGGGTGCCAGATGCCTACCACTACTACCACCCTAAGCCAGGGGGCTGGATGCCAACCACCACTACCACCCTTAGCCAGGGGGTGCCAGATGCCCACCACCACTACCACCCTTAGCCATGGGGGTGCCAGATGCCTACCACTACTACCACCCTTAGCCAGGGGGCTGGATGCCTACCACTACAACCACCCTCACCCAGGGGGGCTGGATGCCTACCACTACTACCACCCTTAGCCAGGGGGTGCCAGATGCCCACCACCACTACCACCCTTGCCCAGGGGGGCTGGATGCCTACCACTACTACCACCCTTAGCCAGGGGGTGCCAGATGCCTACCACTACTACCACCCTAAGCCAGGGGGTGCCAGATGCCCACCACCACTACCACCCTTAGCCATGGGGGTGCCAGATGCCTACCACTACTACCACCCTTAGCCAGGGGGCTGGATGCCTACCACTACTACCACCCTTAGCCAGGGGGTGCCAGATGCCTACCACCACTACCACCCTTACCCAGGGGGGCTGGATGCCTACCACTACTACCACCCTTAGCCAGGGGGTGCCAGATGCCTACCACTACTACCACCCTTAGCCAGGGGGGCTGGATGCCTACCACTACTACCACCCTTACCCAGGGGGGGCTGGATGCCTACCACTACTACCACCCTTAGCCAGGGGAGTGCCAGATGCCTACCACTACTACCACCCTCACCCAGGGGGGGCTGGATGCCTACCACTACTACCACCCTTACCCAGGGGGGCTGGATGCCAACCACCACTACCACCCTAAGCCAGGGGGGTGCCAGATGCCCACCACCACTACCACCCTTAGCCATGGGGGTGCCAGATGCCTACCACTACTACCACCCTTAGCCAGGGGGGGCTGGATGCCTACCACTACTACCACCCTTACCCAGGGGGGCTGGATGCCTGTCACTACTACCACCTCTACCCATGGGGGGCTGGATGCCTACCACCAACACCACCCCCACTCATAGGATGGACAATGCATGACACAACCAGCACACCACAACCTAGGGAATGCAAGAAAAAGACATCCCCCCAACACCATGACAAGCGTGTGTAGACTGTGTCAAATGCCTACAACACTGAACATGACTTTGAACATACAATGTGACCCCCTATCACATGTGCCACACATATATGTGTGTGGCCCCCACAATGCAAGCAGGCCATGACCATTGTGGCAATGGGGTCCAAACCCCCATCATCACAGTGACCAAAAGGTAAGTGTGGGGTCCATAGCTGAAGCACATTTTGAACATTGTGGCAATGGGGTCTAACGCCCCATCACCACAGTGACCAAAAGGTAAGTGTGGGGTCCATAGCTGAAGCACATTTTGAACAGTGTGGCAATGGGGTCTAACCCCCATCACCACAGTGACCAAAATGTAAGTGTGGGGTCCATAGCTGAAGCACATTTTGAACATTGTGGCAATGGGGTCTAACGCCCCATCACCACAGTGACCAAAAGGTAAGTGTGGGGTCCATAGCTGAAGCACATTTTGAACATTGTGGCAATGGGGTCTAACGCCCCATCACCACAGTGACCAAAAGGTAAGTGTGGGGTCCATAGCTGAAGCACATTTTGAACATTGTGGCAATGGGGTCCAAACCCCCATCATCACAGTGACCAAAATGTAAGTGTGGGGTCCATAGCTGAAGCACATTTTGAACATTGTGGCAATGGGGTCCAAACCCCCATCATCACAGTGACCAAAAGGTAAGTGTTGACAAAGAAAGAGCTGCAACTGCCAAACTGCATGGATGATTCCTGGTCACAGAACATAAAACACATCAGTGGCAAAGTAGTGCATGTGTCCCATTGCAACATAAATTGGGGGAGCCAAATACTGCAGTGCAAATAAGACATACCTTTGGCCATGTGCAGACAAACAACACCCATGGGGGCTGACACTGTCAACATTCATCAATGACACAATGACAGAAGTGACCATCAGAATGCAGACCCACATATTTGCACCAATGGGCACACAAATGCAGATACCCTGTGGAGACTGTAGATGTGAGGTGAACAGATACCATACCATGGCAGCAATGGGACACACAAACCATGATCATTGTGCTGACCGATGACCTAGGAGTCCCAGGGACAGCAGGGGAAAGCCACCAAACTACATACAGCCAATGGCACACCCAAGATATGCCAATGCAGTGGTGCAGATGCACAAACACAAACAGGCAGACCCACACTGCACATCATACACAACAGGTGAGGGGGGTGCCAGTGTCCCCAGGCAACCACACAACACATGAGGAGACCTGAATACCAATCATACAGATGTGCATACAGTGCCACACAAAGGTAACTCATGGATCCAAATCCCCTATGTGGGCAAGCAGGCATTGTCAGATGAGAGGGAGCACAAATCACACATGTCACACAGGCACGTAGGAACAGCAACTGACACAGCAAGACACAGACACACCACAGCACTACCCCCAGGGCCCCCACAATGTGGTGACCCTGGGCTGCATTACAATCCCACTGTGATGACAAAGTTAAATGTCGTTCACACTGTGAACCACAGTCATGTGTCCTGAGCAACAAACTACCATCACACCTACACAAGCACAAATCAATCAGCATGGCCAGTAAGCCAAGGCCAACATGGAGGCAGGGGCCTAGCCGGGCAACAACTCTCATCTGCATACACTCAACACCACACCCCTCGACCTCCAACAATGTGCAGCAGTGAAGCACACATGCACTAGTGACATTGCACATGCACCCATGACTATTCCAGGGTGGTGGGTGGGAACCAAGGTGCAGAAACACATCACACATGGCCACTCAACAAGACTCCTGAATGTCTGACACACAGCACACTACGCTGTACATGGACATGACAGCAATACCACACCAACCAATGGGATCCCAGCCACAGTCACACACCAATGAAGAAGCCAAGGTCACCCACAAAGAACACACATAGACAACAACCAACATTGCAGCCCGGACCCTGAGGAGTGCCAGCAGTCACACACACAACGTGTCACAATCACTGAAAGATAACACAAACTGGAAATCACATGACAGGGGCAAACAACAAGTGCCAAGGGGAAACCTGACTGTGACCCATCTGCGTCTGCACACAAACTCAGCCCTGACAGCAAACACACCTATGGGTGACACCCTGATGACCAGTAATGTGCCATGCACCCACATCACAGAGAACCCAGGGAGAAGACTTTGGGGGAACATAGGTCAACTCAGCAAGCATCACAAACAGGTACAACACTAGGGATCACAGCATGCACAGCTAAACGGAAGTGAACACACAGACATGCACATACAACACACACCTTGGGCGCAGGCAATGTCACAGGAGTACACACTGCCATGAGGGGACTCCACTCCTGTGTGAGGAAAGCTGTGCCATATGTTGCCTCAGTAGGGCCCCATCATGTCAGCTGAGCACTTGGTCACACAATCAACAATTAGCACCAAATGAGGGCTCCCGTCACATCAGCCTGGTCATGGAAGTGCCAACGAAATCATCAGCACAGATCCAACACACTTGTATAGCAATGTTGCACTGACAACACAGATGAGTCCTTCCCCATTGATGCCCAAACCTGCATGTCCAGTGGAGATGGCCACACGGTCAGGGAAGTAGACGAATTGAGCAATGGCAGGCACAACAGATGTGCAGGGGTGGAAGCCACAGATGTGAAATAGCTTTGTAAGTAGGAAATCCCATTGCCAAATACTGAACACATGACACCCTCAGATGCTGCTATGGATGACATGGATACACCACAGGATAGGACACATTCCCCCTTGACCACATGGGTTCCTGCACAGTAACACTTCATTATCATGAGATCAAATATCACCATCACTGCAGCAAGGGCATGGTTAGCATCATCAACAACATGTACATCAGAAGCATAAGCACTAGAGAACAGAAAGTTGCTTTATTCAGCATATGTGTGTAATGAAAACTGAAAGTCCAGAAAAAACACAAAGGCCAATGGCCAGTCTATTGTCAAAGTCCAAACAGGGTGACAGTGGCAGATGTCACCCTACGCATGCCTGCACAAAACCAGGGACAATCCACTAGGAGGGGCAACCAGGAGGCCAGGCACCGCAGGGACAGGATCAGGGCTCACCAGGAGGAAGCAGGGAAGGGGTGGTGGGTGCTGGAGAGCCACTGACAACTGCAGTGGAGGTGTCTGACATGGTGTGTGCCGGCACAACTGGGAGGCATGACTCAGATGTTGTGGGTGCCGGCACGACTGCAGTGGACCCTGCAGATGGAGTGGACAGGTCCGCCACTGCAGTGCCCAAGTCAGACAGGGTGGTAGTGGACTCCACTGCAGTGCCTACCACCAGGGGAGGAGAATGGGGAACAGGCAAGGTGGGCTGGACAGAGGGGGAGGACACCCTCACCACATCAGTGGCACAGACAAGCGCAGCGGGGGTGTGGTGCCGGGAGAGCAAGTGGCAGGGGGAGAAGGCCGGATCCTCTTGGGGATGGTATATCTGTGGGTGGGGGAACCTGGGGCAGGGTGTGGTGGGGGCACCTGTGGAGTGGGGGCCTGAGGGATGGAGGAAGGAGACCTGGTGCCTGAGCTGCAGGGCGGCAGCGGGGTCTTGCTCTTACGACTCCGGGGGGACTTGCGGGTGGGGGCCTCAGTCTGTCTGTGCCTGGGGGAGGGTGTCCGGGAGCGAGGGGCGAGGGGCACTCTGCTCCGTGTGGGTGGGCTTCCTCTTCCCCCTGAATGCTGTATCAGCTGGATCGGAGGGGAAGAGGCCGAGGTCACTGAGGAAGAGCCGCTGGGTCTTTGGGGTTGCAGGTGAGGCAAGGGAGGGTGCTTTGGAGGGAGAGGCAACTGAGGACTGCGCAGTGCTCGTGGATGCGTGTGTGTGTTCCAGGGCCCCATCCCCTGTGAGTCTGGTTTCAGTCCCCTGACTGTGCGTGCGTGTGCGTTTTGTTTGTGGTGTGTGTGTCTGTGTGCTGGATGTGTGTGTGCTGGTGTGTGCCTGTGCCGGTGTGTGTGTGTGCTTGGGACGGGTAAGGTGCTGGGGAGTGTGGATGGAGCAGAGGCAGGAGGGTGAGGGACTGTCTGAGGAGGGACACTGCTGCCGTCAGGGAGGAGTCCATGGACCTATTGCCCCTCTGTAGGTCAGACATGCCCGATGAGATGCCCTCCATGAACGTCACCAGCTGAGTCAACAGAGCGGTGTGCGCATGGAGGACACTCAGCATGGCTGTCTGCCCTACATGGAGCTGGCGAAGGAGGTACACAGACTCCTCACTCAGGGCAGCAGGGGACACAGGGGCAGGGGGTGCGGTGCCTGGCCCAAAGGAGACACGCTCCCGAACATGGGAGCCTCCACGGACCTGGGGAATGGGAGCCGATGGGAGGGCGGTGGTGGTGCTGGTGGTGGCGGGGACAGCAACACTAGCTGGGGTGTGGTGGCTGCTGACACCCACCTCCATAAGGGAGTCATCCTCCGAGTTGCTCTGGTCCTCAGCTGAGGTGGATGGTGCTGAGGACTCCTCGGTGTGGCTCCCCTCGCCCTCCGTGCCACTGGGTCCCTCCGACCACTCCTCGGCTGCTGACCCAGTCTGGCTCTCCGGCTCCTCCTGGTCCGTGGAGCTGTCCCCTTCCGTGGCCGTGGATGTATCTGCAAACAATGGGGAAACAGACAGACATCAGTCACCTGCACCAAACGCACACACCACTGTGAGCACAGCACATTACAGAGCAAGCCCTGGCATCATTAGTTGTACATTGCCAAAAGTGCCCTAACTGAACAGGAGAAGCCAATTGTCAGTCTGATGCCAACCATGGCACTCACATCCCACATGGCCTTGCACCCATCTGTCTGGTGTCTGTTGGATAGCAACACCCCAGTGTGGACACATGCACCAACTACACAGTAGTTGGACAGTGCAGAGGACACGGTGTAGCATGTGGACATGCACACATCACAACTCTTGCCACTGAGTCAGTACAGGTTTCCGGATGAAAGGGACGCCCAGAGTCAAATAGGAAATGCATGTGATGCATACCAGCGACAGACACCATGATGCACCCATGTCCTGATAGCCATCGCCACAATGGTGTGCATGTAGCACATGTCACTCCCCTGCAGGATCACCAATAAGTAGACACATGCCATGGCGGAGGCATGAATGCTAAGTCATACATCACTGTCTCAGTGATGTATGACTTGGCAGCCAGACAACAACACTCTGCACTGTGTCACAATAGTAGGTCATGGGGAATGCAAGTCCTGGAGCTGCACAAGTGCACATGTACATCCCCCACACAACACATCATCTTAACCCTCATCTGTCCAGGTCATACCGATTGGACATATGGGAGACCTGTGACACTACCCTCTGAACCTGAGCCCCTCACAATCTGCTGTGAATGGGGAACAGCTGCCTGAACTTCACATTCGCATACCCCAGTCTGCACGGGCAGCTGATCAAACACCTATGTGACACACAAGTATCGTCTCCTATGGTCACATCTCCAGTGGCATGCTGAGCCCCTACCGAGAAACACCCCAGCAGTCCTGGCAACAAATCCACAGCACACTGACACAGAGGCAGACACCTGAGGGGTCAAATCACTGCGCACAATGTGTCAGCTGATACACGGGAGTGGGAGTACAGAGTGCATTGCATGGCCTGGAGTAGGCATGACTGTCCTGCCCCACATGAATGAGGGATGAGCCCTGGACAGTGGATAGCTGGCTATGTATGTGTGACACACGTAATCTGCACACTCCTGGGGCCCAAACATTGTTCCCACCCGCTGCATGGGTGTGTGCCACATACCCCAGGCACATGTGGTGGCTCAGCTCAGCAAGTGGACCGCATATCAAAGCAACACGCAGATTACATGTCCGAACACAGGCGTTGTGTGAAAAATGGACCCACCCATGATGCCCACAACAGAGTTAGGGAAACAGATGCTGTCCCCCACCTTTAGTGAAGCAAACTGCAAGGACACAGTCCCAAGTGACACAATTCCCTGAATGTAAGGGCCACACCTGGGTATCAGATGAGGAGTGGGCAGTGCACAATAGAGGGACATGGCTCCTGGACAACATGACTGCTGTACTGTGGCAGTTTAACCAGGCCAGAGGAGGGCACATAGCATGTAATACAGAGTTCACAGTGCAGTCTTTGACTCACCCCTCCTTGCTGCTGTCTGGCCTTCAGCTGCCCATCCAGGTCTGGAAACACCACCGCCAGGATCTGGAGCATGTGGGGGTCAGGGTCTGTGTTCCGCCCCTCCTGCGAGGAGGCGACAGCTTCAGCTGGACCCGTGCAATCCTCCGGGTCCAGCCCCGAAGGTCCTGCCACCTCTTCTGGCAGTTGCGGATCCGGCGCTTGTAGCCCCGCACGGACCGGACAGCCCGGACGATGTCCTTCCAGATCTCCTGCTTCCGATGGGCATTAACCTGTCAGGATGACAAAGTGAAAAGGCCATTACTACACATGCAACATATCCGTGCATGACACAGTTGTATATACATGTCTCATTCACAGGGGCACATGATGTACACAGGCAGTGCAACGCTGCCCATGGACAGTTTGCCAGACGTCACTACATGGTATCATTGCATGGGAAGTAAAACCTTGTTCAAATGCACTGTCACTGCACCATACCTGTCCAGTGCATGTCACTACACACTATGGGGGGTGACAACTACTCAGTGAGCCTGCTAGCCAGTGGCGTGCAGACTTTCTGCCTTGCTAGTCAGACAAAATGCACATTCAGAAAGGCAGTGCACAGAACACTCACCTGCTCCCCTGGTGTCCCATACAGCTTGCTGTACTGTGGAAGTAGGCTGTCCAGCAGGGCCTGGTTCTCCTCAAGGCTGAAGGCTGGGGCTCTCTCCACAGTACGTGCCATTGCAGGGTCCAGAGGGGCAGAGACAGCAGTAGTGCAGCGGCAGATGTCGTCCTGGAGCATGTAGTGCAGGCAAGTGAGCTCTCAGGGGAACAGCCAGCAATATATATGTGCTGGAGAGGCAGATACTGTCCCTTGTGTCCAAAGTGATAGGTCCAAGTCGTTTGCATCTTCTGAATCTGGCCAATCCATGGAATAGCAGCACCAATACACGCCCACAGCATCCTTCAAATCTTCAACTTCATGACATACATGATTTTGCAACATTGTTGTGGGTGACCAACTGAATTTCCAGCAACCGACTCGTTCGAATTTCGAAACGCGTCCGTTGCCAGGCTAGGCCATTGTCAATGGGTGCGCACCGATCGGTCCATTGCTGATCAACGCGTACAGGGGTACAACGCGTACCCGCACACATTGAATGCAATGGGCCGGCCGGGGGCACCGATCGGTCCATTGCGGTACAACGCGTACAGGGGTACAACGCGTACCCGCACACATTGAATGCAATGAGCCGGCCGGGGCACCGATCGGTCCATTGCGGTACAACGCGTACAGGGGTACAACGCGTACCCGCACACATTGAATGCAATGGGCCGGCCGGGGCACCGATCGGTCCATTGCGGTACAACGCGTACAGGGGTACAACGCGTACCCGCACACATTGAATGCAATGGGCCGGCCGGGGGCACCGATCGGTCCATTGCTGATCAACGCGTACAGTGGTACAACGCGTACCCGCACACATTGAATGCAATGGGCCGGCCGGGGGCACCGATCGGTCCATTGCGGTACAACGCGTACAGGGGTACAACGCGTACCCGCACACATTGAATGCAATGGGCCGGCCGGGGGCACCGATCGGTCCATTGCTGATCAACGCGTACAGGGGTACAACGCATACCCGCACACATTGAATGCAATGGGCTGGCCAGGGGCACCGATCGGTCCATTGCGGTACAACGCGTACAGGGGTACAACGCGTACCCGCACACATTGAATGCAATGGGCCGGCCGGGGCACCGATCGGTCCATTGCGGTACAACGCGTACAGGGGTACAACGCTGTACCCGCACACATTGAATGCAATGGGTCGGCCGGGGCACCGATCGGTCCATTGCTGATCAATGCGTACAGGGGTACAACGCGTACCCGCACACATTGAATGCAATGGGCCGGCCGGGGGCACCGATCGGTCCATTGCGGTACAACGCATACAGGGGTACAACGCGTACGTGCACACATTGAATGCAATGGGCCGGCCGGGGGCACCGATCGGTCCATTGCGGTACAAAGCGTACAGGGGTACAACGCGTACCCGCACACATTGAATGCAATGGGCCGGCCGGGGGCACCGATCGGTCCATTGCTGATCAACGCGTACAGGGGTACAACGCGTACCCGCACACATTGAATGCAATGGGCCGGCCGGGGGCTCCGATCGGTCCATTGCGGTACAACGCGTACAGGGGTACAACGCGTACCCGCACACATTGAATGCAATGGGCCGGCCGGGGGCACCGATCGGTCCATTGCTGTTCAACGCATCCCTGTACAAGTGACTGGCATATGTCACAATGCCTGTGTCAGACGGACATATGCCAGCCACAGATAGCTCCCAGGGAGTGAGGGGCACACCTACAACACAACAGCCTGTCCAAACTGCATGATAAGGCATGTAAGGCTGCATTTCCTATTGTGTGTATGTTGGTGTACATGTTGTCCTGTGGGTGTCACCTGGGGGCAGCCACCCCCAGGCTGTCCACGTGTTCATGGGGACAGGATCCTGGGTGTTACGTGTACATGACCACTGTGATGTGCAACTGTTCATATCTGTGCATGTGCCATGGTCACATTTCACGGTGGTGTATGTGTATGTCATGTCACATACCCCGTGAGTCCCATGTGGGACAGTATGTTTGAGCCAGGGTGTCCCAGTGGCACAATAGTGATGGTCCTCCACAGTCTGTGTGCATGTAGTGTTTACAATGTCTCTGATTTCATGTGCACAATGGGCGACAGTCTCCACATCCACGTTGTGTGTGCATGGACTTTGATGTTGTGCGTGTGTGTGTCACAGACGTCCATGTCTGTCCTGCAGTGGCAAGTGGGACCACTAACTGTGGGGGTCATGGTTGTTTTGCTGTGGTGTATACCTGATACTCCATGTAATGCCAGTGTCCATGTGGCAATACAGGGTCCCTGGGAATGTACCTGTCGTTGAGCTGTGATGCCTGGGGCACATCTGTCCTCACATGTCACTGTGGGGGGTGATTGTGAAACGGCAGCAGGAGATGGGAACTGTGACACGGCCTCATGATATCCAATGGGCCAACCTGGGACTTATTGATGCCACTTGTTGAACCGTGATGACAGATGTTGGCCATGTATGTACCATACATGTCCTTACGGAACTGCACACTTCATGTAGTTGTGCCTCATAATGATGTATGTTGGGATATTGAGTGTGTTCAATGCCGCATATGTGGGCTGACTGACAATCTTGCTTTCTTCTCCTCTGCACTGCAGGGCTCCTGCTGTCCATCGACCATTCCCAGACCTGGCAACGATGGTGGAACGGGACAGCATCCGACGGTACCGCTTCACCAGGCAGCTGATTGAGGATTTGGCAGTGCAGTTGGCCCCACATTTGCAGCCTGGCCGGCCGTATCCTACAGCGCTGACCCCCAAGGTGAAGGTGATGGCAGCCCTACACTTCTTTGCCACCGGTACCTTCCAACATACTGTGGCGACTGCTGGTGGGATGTCACAGACCATGTTGAGCCGTGTGCTCCGCAATGTTTTGGTGGCAATGTTGCTATTCCTGAACCGGTACATCTATTTCCCTAGACTGCAACGACTCACTGACGTGAAGAGTGACTTCTATGCCCTGGGGAGGATGCCGCATGTCATTGGCTCCATTGATGGGACACATGTGGCTTTGGTACCACCACAGGCCCAGGAGCAGGCCTACAGGAACCGCAAGCACTACCACTCGGTCAATGCACTGGTGGTGTGTCTTGCAGATATGACCATCACACACGTGTGTGCCCGTTTCCCTGGTTCAGCACACGATGCCTTTGTGATGAGGAGTAGTCGCATCCCCAGGATGATGGCACAGATGCAGAACCAGCGTGCCTGGCTTGTCGGTGTGTACTGACTTTGTGCCATTGTGTGTGATCTGATCTGTAGTATTCCGCCCACTTTTCCAAGTCAGCTAATGTGCACTTGTCTGTCCGTAGGTGACTCGGGATACCCCAACATGCCGTGGTTGCTGACACCCCTCAGGAACCCTGTGACACCAGCCCAGATGCGCTACAATGAGGCACATGGTCGGACCAGGAGAGTGATTGAGCGGACATTTGGTCTCCTGAAGAGCCGCTTCCGCTGCCTGGACAAGACCGGAGGGTCCCTCCCATATGCCCCTGCGAAAGTGTGCAAGATTATCATCGTCTGCTGCATGCTCCACAACATGGCAGTGCGGAAGGAGTTGCCTCTCATCCAGGATGACAATGACCAACATCCGCCACCTGTGGAGGATCCTGGCCTGGACCACGATGCCAGTGATGATGAGGGTGATGAGGGTGATGTCCGCACACAGCTCATCACCAACTTCTTTAGCTGAATGTGAGTATCCTGAGGTGTCATGTCAATGATGTGAGTTGGCATGATATGTGTAGGTGGTGCTCTGGTGCTGTTGGAGTGTGTCCATGGGCTACTTGACTGGATGTGTGTAGCGATGTGTGCTTACAGGTGGTCTGTACTCCCCAACAGTGTTGACATGCTAACTTGGTTCTGGGTGGGTATCTTGTAACATGTATTGTGCATGAGTTTTGCTGTTCTGTCCTGTTCTCCATTGCTTTTGACTGTGTGTCATTTCTGTCCTTCACAGGGTACTTTCAGATTCGTTTGGTCAACTGTGTCCACCTACGACGTGATTGTACTTCCAGGGTGGTAGCTGTTGTGTCCCTACAGGTGATGTGCGCCACACCCATGGACTTCCTTCCTTCTACAGTTGTTGACTGTGTGCCCGCTGCCAGGTGGGATTACCTTGCATCTGTAGTGGTTACGACATGTTGCAACTGTGTAATAAACCTGTGCTTCACTTTGTGATGTGCGTTGTCTGTGGTCACACATTTGACTGCCATTTGCTTACTGCACCTGTGGGCTACTTGACTACAACTGGGAATAGGTGTGGTGTCTGTGCATTGCACCGTCTTCCTGGCAACATCAGTGTAGGCAATGAGTCAGATGGCCTAGGTGTGTATGTGTTGTGTAGCCCTGGTGGTGTGTCTCCCTCATATGTGTCACGTTGCCTTTACTCACATGCCTGTGTTGTACTTGCTGTTGCAGTTCGCATACACAGTGTAATTTTGCAGTTCATCATCCCCATAACAGCACCCACGTTGGAATCACAACAGAGGCAAGTATGGTGTATTAGTGTGTTTATTGTGATACATTTGTGTGAATAGTGCATAGGATGGGTAGTGCTGTACATATATCTTGCAATCAGAAGTTCCTAGGTGAATTGAAAGTCCTGGTAGACAAAATCCCCAGTATCGGGGCCACAGTTGTCTGAGACATTGGTCCAACTTGTACTCCCCATGCAATGTGTGGGAGTTGTGTTGCCGTCAACAGGGTGAACAGTCTGTGCACAAAGGTGAACATCCAGAACAGGTTCAGGCTTCCTGGGAGTTGCGCTTGGCCATCGGCCTCTCACTTGCCCCTCCTCGGACGACCCCTCTTCTTTGGGGGGGGCCCCTCAAGTACAGGCTGCTGCGGTGCAGGGGACTCTCCGCCAGAGTCATCCTCCCTCCCTGTGGCAGTTGCAGTTTGTTCAGCACCAGATGTTGTTGGCACACAGGGAGGTGTGGACTGGTTGCTGTTCATCTGGCGGAGGCATTGTAAAATGTCCCTGTGCACCGCCGTCATCTCTTGCAGTGCGTCCCACTTGGACTCCACGCGGGACATGTGTGAGTCCAAGCGGGCATGATGGGCAGCCTGCTGCTGTTTCATGTCTCTGAGGAGCCCCACTACCTGGCTGAGATCTCCGGTGCTGGACTGGTACGCATCGGCTATGCGTACCAGTTGTGGGTCATCATGCACACCAGCAACCTCTGCAAGCAGCGACCTCGGTCTCCCACCCCTCCCACCACCCCTGCCGACATGTGCAGTGCGTGCAGTGGCATGCACAGATGACCCTGGTCCACCTTGGGGGTTGGTGGTGGTGGTGGTGGTGTCCATGGCCCCACGTTGGTCCAGGGTCCCTGTGCTGGTGTTGCTCCTTGTTCTGTCCATGTCGGCAGGGATGGTATTTGTGGTGACAGTCGTTGGAGGGGTGGGTGCAGGGGTGCAGCTGGTGGTCCTGCTGGTGCTGCAGCTGGTGGTCCTGCTGGTGCTGCATGTAGACTTGCACCGGATGTGCCAGGTTGGTCTTCTTCGTCCGAGGAGGGCAGAGGCTGTACGACACCACTGAGCTCCGCATCCTCTTGAGCCTGGGACTGGGACTCCTCAGCGTCTGCTGCTGTGTCCCCATCATCACCTGTTTTTGGGAGACACACACAATGTATGTTATGTTTCTGCAGGCATCAATGGTTGACACACCTGACAGTTGTGACTGTGCCTCTGGGTGCGGGCCTGTACATTGCATTGTCCTAAGTCGTCACAGTCAGGGGTTGATATTGGTGTGGCACATTGTCCTGCATTATTTGGGCATTTCTATGTATTTGTTGGGGTGTGAACATGGTCTGCATTGGTTGTATTTGGTTGACAGCCGGCCCTCCTTCCCACCCAGCCAGTCAGTTATCCCACCATGGACTGTGCTTGCATTGCAGGGAGTGGATGTTGTCTCTCAGGATGTCAGTCAGTGGTGTTGTGCTGTTTGTTGGTGCACAGTTGCCAGCAGGGCCTTGTGCTCCCCACAGCAGTAGCCAGTGTCAGCCATCTTGTGAGTCCTTCTCCACTCCCTGTGATGTGAGCATGGTTCAGGGTGGTGTTGATGGGACAGTTGTGGGGGGTGAGCTATGTCTGTGACTATGACTCCCATCATGCTATTGCCTCCACCCCACTTCCCAGCATTCCCATACTTACTTGCTTTTGTGGGGAGTTCAGTGTGTGTGGGTGTGAGGGCAATGGCAAGATGGCTGACAGTGGTGTCCTGCTGTTGGTTGGTGTGCAGTTCCCAGCATGCCCTTGTGCTCCCCACAGCAGTAGCCAGTGTCAGCCATCTTGTGTGTCCTTATCCACTCCCTGTGATGTGAGCATGGTTCAGGGTGGTGTTGATGGGCCAGTTGTGAGGCTGAGCAATATCTGTGCCTACTACTCCCATCATGCTATTGCCTCCACCCCCCGTCCCAGCATGCCCATGCTTCCTTCCTTTTGACTCTGCTTCCCTGTGGGGTGGGCTGGCTGTGCTGACAGGATGGCTGGGAGTGTTGTCCTGGCAGTTGTTTGGCTAAAAGTCCCAAGAGTGTCCCTGTGCTTCACACAACATAACCCAGGGTGGTGGTTCTTTGTGGGATCTTGAGTTAGGATGTGAGGCATTGCATTCTCCCAGGTGGGTTCTGTGGAGTTTGTGTTGAGGGGGTGTGAGGGGAGGTGCTTGTGACTATGGTCAGTGCTGCAAGTCCTCCTTCCCACCCAGCCAGATATCCCACCTTAGAACGTGCTTCCATTGCAGGGAGTGGAAGTTGTCTCTCAGGATGTCAGTCAGTGGTGTCCTGCTGTTTGTTGGTGCACAGTTCCCAGCAGGGCCTTGTGCTCCCCACAGCAGTAGCCAGTGTCAGCCATCTTGTGAGTCCTTCTCCACTCCCTGTGATGTGAGCATGGTTCAGGGTGGTGTTGATGGGACAGTTGTGGGGGTGAGCTATGTCTGTGACTGTGACTCCCATCATGCTATTGCCTCCACCCCACTTCCCAGCATTCCCATACTTACTTGCTTTTGTGGGGAGTTCAGTGTGTGTGGGTGTGAGAGCAATGGCAAGATGGCTGACAGTGGTGTCCTGCTGTTGGTTGGTGTGCAGTTCCCAGCATGCCCTTGTGCTCCCCACAGCAGTAGCCAGTGTCAGCCATCTTGTCAGTCGTTTTCCACTCCCTGTGATGTGAGCATGGTTCAGGGTGGTGGTGATGGGACAGTTGTGGGGGTGAGCTATGTCTGTGACTATGACTCCCATCATGCTATTGCCTCCACCCCACTTCCCAGCATTCCCATACTTACTTGCTTTTGTGGGGAGTTCAGTGTGTGTGGGTGTGAGAGCAATGGCAAGATGGCTGACAGTGGTGTCCTGCTGTTGGTTGGTGTGCAGTTCCCAGCATGCCCTTGTGCTCCCCACAGCAGTAGCCAGTGTCAGCCATCTTGTCAGTCGTTTTCCACTCCCTGTGATGTGAGCATGGTTCAGGGTGGTGTTGATGGGACAGTTGTGGGGGTGAGCTATGTCTGTGACTATGACTCCCATCATGCTATTGCCTCCACCCCACTTCCCAGCATTCCCATACTTACTTGCTTTTGTGGGGAGTTCAGTGTGTGTGGGTGTGAGAGCAATGGCAAGATGGCTGACAGTGGTGTCCTGCTGTTGGTTGGTGTGCAGTTCCCAGCATGCCCTTGTGATCCCCACGACACAGCAACAGTGTCAGACATCTTCGATGGGCCTTTCCACTCTCTGTGGGATGTGCATGCGTGAGTGTGAGCTTGCTGGGCCATGTGGTGGGGGATGTAGAGCTGTGACTACGACTCCCATCATGCTATTGCCTCCACCCCCTTCCCAGCATGCCCATCCTTCCTTCCTTTTGACTCTGCTTCCCTGTGGGGTGGGCTGCCTGTGCTGACATGATGGCTGGGAGTGTTGTCCTGGCAGTTGTTTGGCTGAAAGTCCCAAGAGTGTCCCTGTGCTTCACACGACATAACCCAGGGTGGAGGTTCTTTGTGGGATCTTGAGTTAGGATGTGTGGCATTGCATTCTCCCAGGTGGGTTATGTGGAGTATGTGATGAGGGTGTGTGTGAGGGGAGGTGCTTGTGACTATGGTCAGTGGTGCGAGTCCTCCTTCCCACCCAGCCAGCCAGATATCCCACCATGGAACGTGCTTCCATTGCAGGGAGTGGAAGTTGTCTCTCAGGATGTCAGTCAGTGGTGTCCTGCTGTTGGTTGTTGCACAGTTGCCAGCAGGGCCTTGTGCTCCCCACAGCAGTAGCCAGTGTCAGCCATCTTGTGAGTCCTTTTCCACTCCCTGTGATGTGCGCACGGTTCATGGTGGTGTTGATGGGACAGTTGTGGGGGGGCAATATGTGTGACTACGACTCCCATGATGCTATTGGCTACACTGACTTGCCCAGCATACACAGAATTCCTTTCTTTCAGCGGTCTTCACTGTGTGTTGGTGTTGTAGTGGTGGCTACATGTCTGGATGTGTTTGTTAGTTCTATTTGTGCCACTGCCTAGCTGTAGTTGTAGTTGTGTTTGTACATGTGATGACACGATTAAATGTAACTTTGAGATGGCATGTGTTGTGTTTATCTGACTGACATACACATTTTGGGATGATTCTGTTCTGGTTGCTGTGTAATTGCTATGAGTGCATGGTTTGACTCTCCCCTTGACAGTGATGTGTGTGTGTATTGTGGCAGAATATTGTGTACATTTGTTGTGTACTCACCAGGCTCTGGGATGTTCTCTAGTCCATATACGCTCACTGGCGGAAGGATGGCCCGCACCTTCTCCTCCCAGGGCCTGAGGTATACTGGCTTGGCAGGAGGGCCACTGCCGGTGTATTGGCTCAGGAGGTAGTCTTTCTTGAGCAGCTCCCGGACCCTCCTGCGCATGTCATACCACCTGTTCTGGATGTCGGTCTTTGTGCGCAGACATGGTGATTGTGCGTTCACCCTGTTGATGATCCTCTCCCACATCTTGGTTTTCTGGGAGATGGGGGTCTGTTGGACCAGTGTGCCAAACAGCTGTGGCTCTACCCTGAGGATCTCGTCTACCAGGACTTCCAATTCACAATCTAGGAACTTGTGATTCTTCTTGGGGGGCATGGTGATGGGTGGTGATGGTGAGTGATGTGTGTGTTGGTGTGCAGGTGAGGGTGTGTGAGTGTGTGTTTTGCTGGGTGTATGTGAGGTAGGTATTTGTTGGTGTGCTGATGGTGTGTGGCTTGTGTGAGGGATGAGCTGTGGGTGTGTGGTTGCTGTCTGTTGGGTGCTGGCAGTAGAATGGCATTTGCAAAGGATCATGGTTGGGAATTGTGTCCTTTATATGGGTGGAGTTGTGGGTGTGTCTTTGTTCTCTGTCCCCACCCCCCCCCCCAGTATTTATTGGCTTTGTAATTGCTTGTTTGGCCTTTTTTTGTGTAATTTTTCCTTTGTACTGTCTGTGCATGTTGGAAACGTTCTTGTGACCGAGTCGGACCCTGCATTTGTCTCGAACGGTCTTCTCCGTTTCGTTCACGCTGTGTTTGTGCAGTTTTCTATGCTGCGTACGCGTCGGTCGCGGTGTTTTGTGTTACTTCGGCTCGGTTTTGTATGCGTGTCGGTCGTACGGCTTGTCCTCCGTACGACTCGGTCGTGGTTTTCGCGCCTTGCATCGTACTTTGCGGTTTGGAGTTCGCGTGTACGTTTCGGTTGGATTTGTTCTGGGTGCGTGTCGGTCGGTTCGATTCGCGTGTTTTTCCGGCCGGATTGCTGTTTTCCGTGCGGCTCGGTTGTTCGGGTTGGGTTCGGTACGTGTCGGTCGGATTTTGCACGCCTTGCATCGTACTTGGCGTGTCGGGCGCCACAGGTACGTGTCGGTCGGAATAAATTCCGGCTCCGAGTCAATCGGTGCTTTTTCCGGCCCGAATCGGAATCGACCCCATAGTGTGTGTAGGTCAATGGATGTATGAATTGTGACATTTGTATCCAAGAAAAGTCCAACAATAACCACATGGTTAGGAGAAGATATTAGTTCAAAGTACAACATCTCTTTATGTGATCCCATTGACATTATTAATGGTGATGTCATTCTGTCACAAAATGAAAATGAATATCCATCATCTCTTTCTATCTTTTCTGGAACATAGTTCTTTAAGGCAGATATTGGTTGTTTCAGAGCCTACACTTGGTCCATATACATTCCTGAGGTGCCACAACCTAATAATGCAGAGACTGTAAGATTAACCCCTTGTTCTGAGTATAATTGAACAGGTAAAGAAAATTATCTAGGATCAGCTATTGTGGTATTTGAAGAAATCACCTCAGGGAATTGATCAGGATCTGTCATGCCCTCCATCACAGAAGAGGGATTCTGTTATTTCTCGAAGATCTTGATAGTCTTATAGGACAATTTCTGACCAAGTGTTTAAGATCAGCACAATATTGTCACACGCCTTCCTTCCTATGCCAATCATTCTCAGTGTCGGGTAATGGCCCTCGTGTAGTACTAGTTCGCACTGGCTCTTCTTGTGATGTTGTTTAAGTCTCAGAAATTAGATCTGCTCTCCTAGCAAATTAAGAACAAAAGCCAGAGTTAACACATTGTCCTCTATTTTTTCACTTCTTTGCCGGTGTTCTTGTAGGCGATGCTCGATTAATAAGGACATCTGAATGAGTTATTGAAGGGTAGTACATCTACTAGAATGCATTAACTCATAAAGAGTGCCATGTAGTTCCTTCCAGGCCAAATGGTTTTTGCAGCCAATCCTCGATACCAAGTCAAGAGAGGACACCCATATTTCTTGGGTAATATCACAGAGTGATTACTATGCTGACAATTCCAGGTCTGGCAATTCCAAATTTCCCTTAAAAGCATCACATGATTGGTGTAGTTGTTCAGACTAGGGTCATCTACAGACACCAGTGATGTTGCCCATGCTAGGACTGCTCCAGTCAGAGAACCAATGAGAAATCCAAATTTGGCATGATCATTGAAAAAATGACCAGGATGAATGCAGAGTAAACAGTGAAACCATCAAGAAACTCCTTCAAATTACTTGGGTCTCCAGAGAACTTGGGAGTGCTAGCACTGACAGTAGAAAGGTCCTGACCTCAGTTTGTCAGAGCTTGCTGTAATAGGGCATTCTCATACAATAACTGAAGCAGCTCCTGCGCTTGCTGTTGCAAGACTGCTTCCATATCTGCATTTGGACTAGGCCATTTTAGATGCAAGGGTGCATTTTAGGATAACAAAATAGCGCTAAATGCCCGTGGTAAATTATGGAAAAATCCTACCCCGAGAGCACATTTAGCGAGGGCACGTTACTCCCTATTTGTGTTCTGGTGCATTTAGTGCTATTTGTTAGGGGGCATTTTTGAAATAGCACAAACTGCAAAATTCCTCTTCTCGCGTAATTCAAGCGTAATCCTGTGGAATTCTCTGGTAATTCTGTGTGATTACTCTATAAGGGATTACGCGAGTTACGCCGACCCCTAATTTGGATCCATGAAGCTGGTGTAGAATGTTGTGAGCTCTTAAACTGTCGAGTCCTGAGTTCCCATATGTAGGAACGACACCTCCCAGTAGCCACTATACTCCTACACAATACTGATTACATGTAAGAAGTAGGTTTCTGCAGAGATGAGCCGCCTGAAAGTAGAAAGAAGCTAAATGTCAAAAAATCATCTCCAGGTGATGACATTATGAAACAAAGTCAACTGAACAGAGAGGTAAGGCCCCAAGGAAGAATCAATCAGCAAAGCTAACTGACCAAATTATCTTCAGAAGCAGCAAGGTTTCAGAATCAAATATTTCCAATTGGCAATGAACCTTCGAAGGACTCCGATTGTAGTGCAACTGAGATTTGATCTAACTTCATCACCTTTTTATAGGGAAAAAACAGGAAACAGGAGCAGGAACCTGAAAGCAGAGGGAGTAACGCCATATTGGATTGGTCAATTTCCCTTCCTATTACGATGCAAAAAAAGCAGTGAAGCTAGTTTGTAATGCACATCTCAGCATGCCCCACCCTGCTCCTGCAAGACCACCATCATCCTTAGGAGCCAAAGACTTACTTGAAGAAAAACAAAGATGGTAGCCACGTTTCCAAAGTGGCAAGCAGCCTGAACACGGCTGGGCACTGCAGGGGAAGAAAGATCAGAGAGACTGCGCACGTGCAGAATTCTGCCTGATGCTCCTGTACCAGTGCCTACTACAGAGCACCCCACACCCACCACCAGAAGGACAAGTACGTGTAGGGAGATGCTGTCACACTAGCACTGGTATAACAGTAAGTAATGGCCATTGCCATGCAGAACATTCAAATGAAGGCATTGCATCTTTGTTTCCAGCTCTATTCCATCTCTCTAACTATGTGATTTTTCATATCATTTTCTGTGCCATAGGGCTGCTAATAACAAGTAACAACAGGATTGTATAGTATTTGAGAAACCTACTCAACCTATTTTAACATGCATTACCTTACCTGGCTGTAACATAATCTACGGTGCCTTACTTAATCTCTAAATCAAGATACCAAGATTCCACTGGCTGTTTTTACTTGGACAAAAGCATATACTGTCTGTCACCTTACACGATTTAAAATTTAGGTGTGTGTGTGTACTGGTTCTTAGTGTTTGCTGCAAAGGTGTATGAGTTCTCTGGTTAGGAGTGTAAGCGCGGACAGGGGCCTAAAATGTTTACAATCTCTATGTTCTCTTCTAATTATAATATTATCATTATTCCACGCTAAATCATTCTTCTTCCTCTTGATGGACCTTGGAATGTTGTATTAGAAGTCAAGGAACATAATTAGACATCGCAAACTTAAATAATATCAGCAGTTTTAAGTCAATAATGAGAGCTGGATTGATTTTTCCAATACTTTAATTTTCATTGAGAGATTTGAACAGTTCTTCACTTTATTATTTGTCATTATTTCAGTTAGTCCATAAATTAAATATGTTAGCATAAATATTATTAAGAGAATGTTTAGAACAATGGGGGCGTGGCCAGCTGGCCATGATGGCGGACGAGTTTTAGTGAGGCTCTGCCCGTGATCCGCAGATCCATCATTTCTTCGGCACGCAGCATCGCCATCGAGCCGGCAGCAGCACCCCTCCGGTGCAGTGGTATTGTTTGTGGACTGTGTGGCGAGTTTGGAGCCCCCGGCTGAAGTGGACGCCACGCAATGACCGCCTAAGCTGGAGCGGCGCCATTGCCCCGTGCTGCGAGCCGAGTGGCGGCAGAGAGAGCGGGATCGAGGTGACAGATCCACGGGTCCGCGACGGTGACCCAGTGGCGAGGCGACCTCCCGGACACGCGCTGAGGTGCGGGGTCCGGGCGTGCCCTCTGGGAAGACCAGCGCTGAGGTGCGGCCCTGCTGACTGGCCGCAGCTTTCGAAGGTGAGGCGACCCCCCCCGGACACGGGTCATGGTGTGGGAGCCGGTCGCTTCCTCTGTGGGAACCAGTGACTGTTGGGCCCAGCTGGGAACCGCCGCGAGGCCCCGAGGCACAGAACGAGGCCCTTGGTGAACGCGGGGGGCCGGGTGCGGCCCTGCTGTCTGCAGGCGGCTCCCGAGCCCAGCTGGGGCCCGGCCTTGAAGTGAGGAGCCGAGTGTGATCACTGCCCGCAGCGGCGGGCTGGGGACATGTGAAGTGCCACCCAATGGATGCCGGGTGAGGGCCGCCGCAGGAGCGACATTGCTGGAGCCTTCGGGGTGGTGCTTGGTGTGGGGCTCTGTAGCAGCACGGGCGGGGGACTGGACTGGGCCCTGCCTTCCTCCTGGGAGCAGCAGCGCGGAGGGAGCGGAGGCGATTAGCACCGGCGCGTTGGATACTGGACACACTGCGCACTGCACACTGGTGGACTATTGCACTGTGAGCACCTGATCAGATGGGCAGATGACTGCCATGGGACTGCCGTCTGCCGAGGCACACTAGGGGGCCCCCTGCTACTCGGGGCACCGGTGGAGTGTGAAGCAGGGTACCGGCACGGCGGGGTGGCAGCAGGCCGCCTGAAGAATTGCTGCAAGTGGCGCAGACGGCTCATTCTCCTGGGAGTGCGCTGAATCGCGTGCTGAGGCGCAATCTGGAGGCTTAGCGGAGTAGGTGTGCGGGTCTGGCTGCATAGACGAGTGGGTCACCGTCTGCTGTGTACCTACCCGTTGGATCGGACGTACTCCTTTTGCGCTACAGCCGAGTGCAAGGGGCCACAGGGAACTTGGCTCGCTCACCGTGCAAGGGGCACTGCATTCTCAGTGGGATGGGTAGGCAACGCGCCGGAACGGGCGCGGTGCCCGCGCGCTCAGCGCCGGGCCCAGCGCAGTCGGACCAGGAATCCGAACCGTCAGGGGCCTCCGGAGCTACCAGTCTGGAATCAAAGATAGACTCTGTGCTACACGCGGTGACGCAGATTGGAGAAGCGCTGACACAGACCCGTACATCCCTTGAGGGCCGCATTGACAAAGTGACGTCAGACTTCACGCTCCTGCATGTGGACCACAGGAAGCGGACTGGAAAAGTTCACGACTTGGAGAAAGAGGTGAGAGAGGTGGCCCCAGCGGTTACGGCAGCGTCCAAGGAAGTTCGCACCCTCACAAACCGACTCCATTCGTTGGAGCGCAGAATGGATGATGCGGAAGGCCGATCACGGCGGAATAACGTGCGCGTGGTGGGCCTGCCGGAGGGCACAGAAGGTGGAGACGCAGTGCCGCATTCCGAAGTCTGGCTGAAGTCCCTGACACCTGAGGGAATGCTCTCTCCATTCTTCGTGGTGAAAAGGGCGCATAGGGTGCCGTCTGGCCGCCCTCGACCAGGCGCTGGGCCACGACCTTTCCTGATCCGCCTCATGAACTTCAAAGACAGGGACACCGTGCTTCGGGAAGCCAGGAAAAAGGACACTATCAAAGTAGGCAATTCGCAGGTCTTCTTTTTCCCATACTATGCCCTTGGTGTGCAACGGCAGCGGAGTACATTTCTAACTGTCAAGAGACGGATGTGCGATCTACATTTGCAATACTCCCTCATGTTCCCGGCTCGGCTGCGAGTGGTTGCGGATGGATCCACACACTTTTTTGATAAGGCTGAGGATGCATGGGATTGGCTGGAATCTCAAGGGCACCACACCTCGCCAAGCCAAAGACAAGGCAACGCAAGCACGCGGATGGGAACTCGGAGAGGCCGTCGAGCTGGACGTAGGTCACGTGCGGCGGAATCCCTGGTGCAATCGGTGGCTGCTCCGGATCGCGAACAGGTCCTTCGGGAGAGGAGAAACGCACTGCAGGCGGTGGTGGACTTGAGAGATCGACGGAGCAGTGGAGATGCTGATGCCTCTTCCGAACAGTCGCAGAGTGAGGACAGCACACAGGCCATATTGCCGACACCCGAGGACTCGCAGACACTTCCGGATGCAACGCCCCAGACGGCTGATGATATAATGTAGCGGCGTAACACAATTCGTGGACACGCAAGTATTGTATTGCATTGCACGGTCACATAACTAAAGGCCACTTGCATTTCGCGTGCTGCTCGTGCCCGGGTTGCCTTACCGCAATACACAGAATGACACGGTGGGATGGCTCTCACTGACAGGGTGTGCGCGCCGATCTGCTGACCACACATGCATGCTATGCAACGCTACGCAGTGCACACACATACACGTATAAGAAGGATCCAATACCACACACCCCATTCCTTGCCAGATTAGCCCACCCCTCCTCCTAATAGGATTGTAGCGGCGCTTGTTGCCGTGTCTTGCCTTCGGGCATTTTTGTCAGTTTGGGCGGACACATGTTGTTCCTCTGCCCTACCCCAGTTTACCTGATTAAGGGTTCCCCCCGGTTTCCCTGTTCAAGTTACCACACCCCTACCCGCCTGGACACTGCAGCTATTCTTTGTGCCCACTAACGATACCTCGTGCCACAGCTCTGTCCTTGGCGCTGGCGGCAGCCTGCGGCACGCACTATTCACTCGACATGTCCTATGCCTCCCACAAATGTAATCACCTGGAATGTCGGGGCCTCCACACACCAGCCCGCAGATATGGAACATACGTGTATCTTAAGCGGCATTCCGCTCATATGGCGCTCCTGCAGGAAACACACATCTCCCAACCGTAAGTCAGTAGTTTGCAACAGAGGTGGAGGGGTCAAGTATTCGCCACAGGTTACTTGGCTTACGCCAGAGGAGCTCTGATTTGGGTGAGGCCTGGTACCCAGTTTGCATCAGAGGAGGTCGTTATAGATCCCTGCGGTAGATACGTACTGGCCAGAGGCCGTCTAAATGGGATACATTTGGTGTTGGGGTCTATATACGCTCCGAACACGGATCAGGGGGCTTTTTGGCAAACGTTGACGGATCTCCTCTCCCGCTAGTGTCACATTCCCTGGTTACTGGGCGGAGACTTTAATACGGTATTAGACACGACACTGGACAGGTCATTGCCGCAGACGATTGCGTCAACCAATGCTAGGAATCTAGGGGAGTGGCTACGCAGGTGGGATCTATTAGACGTATGGAGAGCTATCCACCCGAGGGCGCGGAGGTATTCGCACTACTCACACCCACACAGACTGCATGTGCACATAGATCGTTTTGTTGCAACTGCCTCGTTGCTGGCGAGATGTCTCACTGCAGATTACTATGGCAAAACACATTCCGACCATAGCCCACATGCGATGACACTGGGAGGGGAGGATGGGGGACCAACCCCTCATCTATGGAGGCTCCAGCCTCTGGCGCTCGAGGACCCACCGTTTAGAGCAGCGGTACATGAAGCGATAGACGCATACTTTGACCACAATACAGGGTCAGTCACGGATGAAGGCATTCTATGGGACGCGAGTAAGGTGGTGGTTAGGGGGTGTTGCATGGGGCTGAGCTGGAGCATTAGGAAGCAGCTGGACGGAGAGGTGAAGCGAATTGAGGACTCATTGACTCAACTTGAGGCTGACTTTGCGCGGGGCGTTGATACACAGCTCGACATCGATGTACAGAGGGCTCAACATGCTGAGGTGATGGAACGCCTACGTTGTTTGAATTACGCGTCACACGCTGCACGCACCCATGCAGCGGCTGATAGAGCGGGCAGACTATTAGCGCGTATGATCCGGCAGGAGCATGCGCAGTCGCCTATATTACGGCTGCGCTCAGCGACGGGAGCACTACTCACCGCACAGCGCGAAATACATGATGAGTTCACTGCGCATTACACCAGTGTGTATCAAACGGTGAGCCGTGCGACGCTAGCGGACATCAAAACTTTTCTTGCCCCTTTACCTCTGCGTCAGGTCACAGCAGATCAAAAAGGAGAACTGAGCGAACCGCTCACACAGCGCTATCAGCTCCCTAGCTACAGGCAAAGCGCCGGGCCCGGACGGATACCCGGCAGAGTATTATAAGGCTTACCAGCAACTCCTGGTGCCGCGCCTCCTCGCAGTCTATAACAATGCGCAGGAGGTGGTCGTGCTCCCGGGCACGCTTCGTGAGTCCCTGCTGGTGTCCTTGCCCAAACCGCACAGGGATGCGGAACTGATTGGGTCTTACCACCCATTGGCGTTACTTAACACTGACTATAAAGTGTTAGTCAAAATACTAGCGAACAGGTTGGCCCCCTTGGTACCGCAGCTGGTCCACGCGGACCAAAATGAATTTGTGCCCGCTCGCAGCACATCGTTAAACTTGCGGCGCTTCTTCCGGGTGGCGACATACGCTGAGGATAATTGGGCGCGTGCCGGTTGCCTCGTGCTGGACTTAGAGAAGGCGTTTGATACCTTAGAGTGGGAGTTCCTGTTTGCTGCGCTGCGCCGGTATGGACTGGGGGAGGACTTTCTGGGCCTCGTTAAATTACTTTACACGCAGCCCATGGCCAGGGTAAAGACAGGCCCCTACATATCAGCACCGGTCCCCATAGAGCGCGGTAGAAGGCAGGGCTGTCCGCTCTCCCTGCTGTTATTTGCGCTCGCTATTGAGCTGCTTGCTGAGGCGCTCCATACCATGCAAGACGACTGGGGACTCCCACTGGGAGACGGCATGCATGCGGTCTCCCTATATGCGGACGACCTATTAATCTACCTCAGGGATGTGATGCACCCGTGTGGAGCAATCGAAGCCACTCTTCTTGGATTCGCCTCGGTGTTGGGGTTAAAAGTGAATTGGGATAAGTCGTGTCTGTATCCATTTGTAGGGTCAACTCCCGACCCCCACCTAGTAGTCAATGGCAGGATAGTGCACTGGCAGACTGAGGCATTCCGGTATTTGGGGATCCTCATTTACAGAGACCCACGGGACCTCCTAGAGGGAAATTTAATTTGTGCTGTCACGGCGGTGAGAGCTCAGATGATCTTCTGGGCCACCTTGCCTCTAGCGGTCATGGGCAGGATCGCATTGTTAAAGATGGTGGTTCAACCGCGTCTCCTTTATTATTTTACGAACTTACCGTTACAGCTTAGACCACCCTTTTTTTAAAAATTTGGAATCTGACATGAGACAATTTATATGGCACGGATCGCGAAGCAGAGTGTCCTTGGCTAAGATGTACCCACTGACCACGCAGGGCAGACTCTCTCTGCCCAACATGGAGCAATATTACCTAGCTGCCCAGCTCCAGTGGGTGGCGCGCTGGCTTAGCGCGCACCACCTTGAGGACACAGCGGGACGGATGCCCGGGTTCACCCACCCCCAAATCGTCGCATTGTTTCATCCGGGTCGTACGGGAGGGGTGCCTACGCAGCTACTGGTCAAGGTGGCATATCATTGTTACCGGCGTAGCCTACACATTATGCGCCATGTAGTGCCCTATGCACCATCACTCCCTATATTAGGTACGCCCAGGAGGCTATGGGCTGTAATGAGTGCGGAGCTGGTGCATTGGGAGGAGGCTGGTATACAAACATTAGGTGATTTGTATACTGACGGTCAGCTCCTCCCGTTCGCAGATCTGGCCAAGAGCTCGGGCTTACCACGGGGTCAGTTTCTGTTGCATGCCGCAGTGACACATGCGCTTAGTGTGCTGTGGGGCGACGTGACACAGGAACATCCCACCCACCTAACTATTCAGTACCTGCACGAGCTGGGCACCGGCCGCCACTTGACGAAGTGGTTTGCAGAGTCCCTTAGACTCCACATGGCACCGCGCCTGCTGTCCCTTCGAGCCACTGGGACGCAGACCTTGGGCGACCCGTCACAGACAGGGAGTGGGGAAGAATACTCGAGAGTCCCCGTGAATCCCCCGTAATGTCAGATTTCGCCTTATTCAATATTACATTGTCCATAGAGCCTACCTGACGCCGGACCTCATAAATAGGTATTTTGGTTGAGCCGATACTGCGTGTGCAAGATGTGGGGAAACGGACGCAGCTTTGCTACGCATGATTTGGTCATGCCCTGCTGTTCTAGTATATTGGGGTACCCTCACCAGCTGTCTAACCCAGTGCACGGATTGCACCCTGGACTGGTCATGGGAGGTGTGTATTCTGGGGCTATACCCACGATCCAAAGGGCACAAAGTGACTTCTAGGTTAATAGATTTGGGTCTCATAGTTGCCAAACGCCTGCTCACGCGTCGTTGGAAATCTCCTGCCCCTCCAGTGGTGGTAGCCTGGTATCACTCCTTGCTGTGTTGGGCGCAAGCAGAGAGTGTAGCGCTTAGTCGTGAAGATGCCACAGGGTTTTCGCAAACAGCCAATAGCAGAGGCGTGGGATGCAATATTGACTGACTTCCGCGCGAACTGGCGTGAGCATCTGAAGACGCAGGTGGATGAGCCAGCGGCAGACGCTGTCTGAGTAGTAGCTACTAACATCTAACGCGCAGGTAGGCGGGTGATGTGCGGCTGCTTATTCTGAGAGTGACTGTACATGAATGTCTGTCATGCGGTTTTCCCACAACCCCCCCCTTCCAGCCTCCCTCCCTCCCCCCTTCCTCCTCACTAACAATCTGCTTGCTCTCCTTACACAGTTTTATATCCAGCCCCTGAACATCCGCACACACCATCTGAGTGATGGTCATTGCATACTGGATGGTACAGGACGCTAGGATATACATTAAGAATAGTAGTCATAGTTGGGCGGGCTGCCCTGACGCAAATGATGAGACATAGTTATAGGACTTGAGGTGGCGCATTGCTTTGCTGTAAATGTTCCGGGCGGTGGGGTACACTGTTTAGAGTTATATATATGTTTTTATTTAATTGCTCATGGTTTAACTCTGTATGCAACGACAGCATGACATGGACTCGCAACTAGTGCCTGTAAAAACGGATGATGCTGGAAATAAGGAATGCCACAAAAGTATTGATTGTTTACGCAGCGCTTTAATTTGTATGGTGACATAATTACGTATAACTGTACTTTATACAAGGATTATAGCAACAATAATAAAAACTAAGTTAAACAAAAAAAAAAAAAAGAGAATGTTTAGATAAATCATCAAAAGTATAATTCATTAAGTGCACTCCAAGAAGGAATAGATTCCCTATTCTAAAGATCAGAATCAAAGCTTTAGAGTTCAAGAACCCTTGAAGAGATATAATTTCGAGGAGAAGAGTGAGTTTAGAGAAGCCTAAAGCTTTAAGCCAAATTAGAATAGCAGAACTTCCCATAAAGAGTAGTTCATAAGTCACAGCCGAGAAACAGATACAGCCGTACCCACAATTGTCATGGGTCAGAGCCCAGCAAGAGTGGCACACCTACCTAGGATCACACGCTAATATAAGAGTAGAGAAAACATGTCAAATACATTGTATCAGGCTTCTTCCTTCCATGAGCCAATAAGGTGGCAGTCCTCTTCGGTAAGCAGGTTCATCTCCTCCGTTCCCATGGAAATACATGCAGCTTGTACACTTTTACCATGAGTTTAGCTACAGTCAGACTTTGCGTAGTTAGATTCTGGAAACATTAAACCCGGTCAATAGGCCTTAAAACACAGATGACCTTTCACATCTAAGGGCCTGATTAGGATGGCGCTGAGACCGCCACCGACAGCCCATCGGTGACAGTCTCACTGCCATCCTAAGCAATATCCCCGCCCACCACATTTGGATGGCAGGCGGTGTGTTGGCGGTCGGAGTGATCTAATCCTTAGGTTACAAATGCTTAGTTATGAAATAAATATTCTTTTTCAAATGTATGCCGCCCATTAACTTCATGTTTGATACAACCCCCACTTACATTATTTGATATCATGGCAAGCCTCTGGCACCTGTTCAAAAGATTACAGGGAAAATTCTAGACTGATTCTACACTGTTTGTTGGAGTGTATTGTGAGCGACCTCTGAAACTCTAATTGTAAAATACTCACCAATAGCTCTCTACAGGTGATTTACCCTGATGAGTCAATGATCAAATGAATGGAATACTATGTTCCTGGAGTGGTTGTCATTATTAGGATGGTGAATGTTGTGCATGCATGCTCCTGTTCTATTTCATGGTTGTCAGGTGTGTTGGGACAGGCTTATTGATGAGTATTGCTGAGTTGTTTCTGGGCTTTGATGTTCTGCGAAGGGGCAGAGCAGTGGCGTAACGAAAGTTGAGGGGGCCCCCCTGCAAGGTACATGGAGGGGCCCCCTCTCCGGATTTATTCCGGAGTTCTCAGGCCTGACTACTGTGCTGAGGGGGCCCCCTGCAGCTCGCAGGCCCCTCACACCGCGGGGGCTGCGGGGGCCTGTGTTATGCCCCTGGGGCAGAGTGAATAAAAGCCATGTTTTTTGGTTGTAACCCTCACAGGAAGGAGGATTGCCTCAGAAAGATCATCTCAAAACTTGGGCGAGACCTGGGATTGGCAACATCTAAACAGGGGAAAACTAAGCCTATGTTTAGGCCACCAGCTTTCGTTCTGTGCTAGATTCCTGAAGAATGACTCTGTGGTTCACAGAATCAGGGGTGCACGCAGATGCCTGTGGAGCAGCCAGGAAGGCAGGTGAGCAGTGCTGTAGAAGAGTAGGAAAGACACAGCAAAAATCAGTCTTAAATTACAGTATCAGGCCAGTCACACGGTCTTGGTCTCTATGTAACATGTTCATTTCTCTTCACTTCACAGGTATACACTGGAAATACAAAAAATATAATTACTACAGAATTAAATCGATAACAATAGAAAAATCTGACAAAAATAGCAAAATAATACCATTACCCCAAATTTGCATTTATTCTTTACTATCATTAATTATTTTCACAAGGCAAGTAATCAACACGAGTAATTAACATGCTGTCAATCATTTGTTAGATAGGATGGGAATGAAACCAGAACCGGTGACACAACCATCGAATGAACTGCAAGAATATTGCAAACTTCCCTAAAATGCTTACTAGAAAGCAGCACAAAGCACTGATCACAACGATGATGCTAACTCTAAGGAATGAGAGTCGCGTAATTTGAAGTGGATAGAAGTACAGATGCTTTACTCCCCTCTGCCCTTTAGCTCCTCGCCCTTTCCTCTCTTTGTCTGTTAACTGGAAATCAGACAATAAGCTCAACATGTTTTAGAACATGGAAAAAGTGGTAGCGTGACATAGCCGTGCTGTCAGATTGTTGAAAGGCATCATGGCCCGGGAAACATCATAGTGGCCATAGAGATGAGATGAGGCAGGGAGAATCCTAAGGGGATTTTTGGATTTTCATACCAGTGCTCTCTTGTTTCCACTTGGGGGCTGATTATGATGTCGGTCGGAATGACCCTCCACCCGACATGGCTGCGGTGAGATTCCCACTGCAGAATCCGCGGTGTCTCCCATGATGTATACAAGTCTATTCTCCGACCATGTCGTTCGGAGTCAACTCCGCATAGACCGCGTCGGTCGGAAAGGCTGCCCATAAGAAATTCCAATTCCACGAATGCATCTGTAGTACCGCCGAGCAGATTATGAAGCATCTGACGCCATGCCGGTTCATTGGCGGTTTGTAGGCCACATGGCAAGTGTGCCTCTGAGAAACTTATGCTAAGGATCACAACACCAACCATAGAATGCGTTGACTAAACTACAAAGCTGATTTCAAATGAAAGAGTAGACACAGCTACAAATCCAGCTATGAAAACACCACTATCTCGCGTCAGCAGAGCAGGACAGACCGTATCACTTCCTTCAGTGTCACAGCAGCCAGCCCTTACCCACAATCACACACTTTCATAGCACCATTCACTGCACATATTGTTTGCAATTCTTTTTTTTGTAGACCCCTTTCATTTCATACTCACACTCACTAAATCACACACAATGTCAAAAAAGAAACAGCCACGTTTTTGTGACACCGAGTTGTCAGTGCTTATGGACGAAAGAATCAGAGTTGAGCCACAGTTATTCGGAACCCAAGTCCAACAAACTTCTGTCACCGAGAAGAATCAGATGTGATACAGGATAGTCAACAAAGTGAACGCTGCAGCACAAAGGACGATATCAGAAAGATGTGGCACAACGTCAAGAAGAGGGTCAAGGCCTTGGCCAACAGGAACCACCTGGCTGCACAGAAGACTGACGTTGGCCCTCCAGAGTCACCAATACAACTCAGTGCCTGGGAGGAGAAGGTGCACGCCATCCTACCGCCAGAGAGCTTGCTTGGAATACCTGAGGGAGTGGAGTCTGGTAAGTTACACCTCAATATTTGCCTTAAGCTATTTATTTCACTGTAACACACATTACAGTAATAGCCAAAGTATTGTAAATCTATTTTGTAAAACAAAATGTAACCAAAGTATAGAATATGTGAAAGTAATGCTGTATACCTGCACATAAGATTACAAATATCAAAAGCAATGACAATTTCACATGTGTACAAGTAGGCTGTAAGTACATACCCATTAAGCCATCATCCCAGCAACAATAATATTTGTAAACATCCTAAATGATAGCCCATAAATAGAGTAAGTAGTTACCAGGTATGTAATGCTAACCACTTAATCAGTAATCAGATATGCCAAATGGAAATGACTACACCTACCATCAGCCACTCAAACTCCACCTAATAACAACAGGCACCTGTGTTGTGTCTTCATACCTACTTGTCATCCATCTCTCAACTGAACTTCCCCTCACTGGCAGGCAGCTATTGGTCCAGGTAGGGTGGGTGGAAGGAGGACTCTTTGCACTTACCACAACTACCATCAGGCCTTGTACTCCAAACTACAGGCACCATCTCTCCAATGAACTTCCCCTCACTGGCAGGGAGCTATTGGTCCAGGTGGGGTGGATGGGAGGAGGACTCGTTGCACTGACCACAACTACCATCAGGCCTTGTCCTCCACACTACAGGCACCTGTATCAACCATCTCTCCACGTAACTTCCCCTCATTGGCAGGGAGTTATTGGTCCAGGGGGGTGGGGGTGGGAGGAGGACTCTTTGCACTGACCACAACTACCATCAGGCCTTGTACTCCAACTCCAAACTACAGGCACCTGTGTCAGCCAGCTCTCCACTGAATTTCCCCTCACTCCCAGGAAGCGATTGGTCCTGCTGGGATGGGTAGGAGGAGTACTCTTTGCACTGACCACAACTACCATCAGGCCTTCTAACTCGATCTCTCAAATACAGGCACCTGCGATGTACCTCAATAATCATTTGTCTTCCATCTCACTATGGAGTGTAAGGTCAATTTTACTGAGCTGTGTATACACAATGCTATGCTCTGACACATGTCTACCTACTTAGGCTGAATTTACCACAGACTCCTGAGCAGGAAATAATGAGCATATTACTGACACCATGCCAAATGTGTTCATCAAATCTCACAAATGCTTTGGGCTGAGGCTGTTACTTCAATGTGCCTGGTGATACATTGACACAGCACAGCACACAGGAATAACAGCAACTAAATATTCCCAATTAATGTGTAAGTATGTCCTGGGTATAATTTGGAAATTGAATATACTAATCCTCAAATGTTGTGTACATAGTGTCTGGTTGAAGTCACTGGGATTAGCTAAATTACATTCCCTATTGTGAAAATAACAATATCAGCACAGAGATGGAGCAGGATCATAATAATAATTGTGAAAAAGTTGCAATGTTGTCATCAAATGAATGCTAACATAATGAGGATAGGTGCCAATTTCCCCATCTAAATCTGTTTTATGTTCCAGGCAATCACTCAATGTATTCCTGTTGAGGTACATTGTAGACTTACATAAATAACTGTGTGATCTCTGTACCAGCAGGGTGATCTGGTAACACATCAAGGCACAAGGAGGAAACCACCCAGCCTCAGACTCCAACGTGGAATGAGCTCTCCGGTGATGATGACTCTCCTGCAAACCTGGACGTGGAGGAGGAACCTGGCCCATCAGGTTTGTCTGGGCAGACGGCACCAGTGAGTCCAGCTGGGTCCACTGCACCAACTCCCACCACAGCTTCCAACTCACAGCTGACCCCTACCCCAACAGCGACACAATCAAGCACAGGCTACATCATCTCCAGTGCACCACAGTCACTCCGGAGTTGAGGAGCCAAAACCCACTCAGTGAGGATGGAGGAGCAGGTGCAAGTATGCAGACACAAACAGTGCAAGCCCGTGGCGGTAAGGGTGGTGGGAGGGCACATGTGGGCCCACGTCATCAAACAGCTGGTGGCATGGATGTCCAGGCCAACCTTGCCTGAGTCATGGGTGCCTATGAGGGTTACCAGGGAGCAATGGGCCAGGTATATCAGGAACTCTGGGACATTAAACAACTGCAGGTGTCTCTAGACCACCTAATGGAAAGACACAATGAGCAAATGGATGAGTTCATTGGGGTGCTAGGGGACATTAGTACCACCCTCTGCCAGGCATTTGCACAAACAACTACCCTTCCCTGTGGTGCAACTACATCTGTCCCTTCAACATCTGCAGCAGCCACAAGGAGGGGCGGTGTGCCAGAAGGAGATTTCTCAGTAACCTCGGAGCCTACAGTTGTGGATCCCCCAACCCGACGTGGGGTGGGACATCCAAGAAAACATCCAGGAGGGTCAGATGGCAATGCTCAAACCACCCCCAGTAAGAAACAGTGCCCCTGATTTCCTCCTTTGTGTGCTAATCGTTCACTTTGTTGACTATTCATCCACAATGTTCCACCTCTGATGGGATGACTGTGTTGGACTTTGGACTCGAGTAAACGAGGCTTTGATCTCTATGATTTCATCCACCAACACTGACAACTTCACTCCATTGTGTTTTTTTATTTCTGTTTCATAATGTGTCAATTCTTCTAATTACCTTGTGAAAAACAATAAATTCACTTAACACAACAATACTATCTCATGTAGTATCGTTTAATTCTAGCGATATATGTTTTAATTACCATGTGATCCCTCTGATGAAAGTGTAAACTACTTAAGTCAACATGTACATATTAATTATAACTTAAGTGCAACAAAGTCACTCAAACATGACACCACAAGATAGACATACAGATGTACTGTATCTGGCAAACTTTATTCTATAGTGCCTAACAACAGATTGTTACAGGTACAATCAGCAAAAGTTGATATCCCACTCAAATGTCTGTGCCACTGACACCACATTTGTCATATACATATTTGTTGTTACCAATGTAGGAGGAGATACATTCGACAATGCTAAATGCAATTGGCAACAGTAGATTTGTTTTGCATAACCATCTGAAGCTAGATCCAATACATCATAAAAGGTATCCATAATCAGTAGACAAAAGAAAAGTAAACAGGGCAGTACTACTGATCTGTAAGCACAGGTCCCTTCCAAACAAGTTTTGCAGCATCTGTTGGGACGTTACAATCATATGTCAGTGGTGTCACACTAGCACTGTGTCATACAATGATGAGATACATCTACTGCTACATCCATATCTCACACATGGAGGATATAAGTAATGTGAAAGAAAACTAGCGTGGTCTGTCCCCACAACCACATTGTGTTGGAGCAAATGATGCCACACATATTGCAAAACAAACATTACAAGATAGGAAAGAAGTCCATTGGAGTTGTAGCAACTTCCATCCCTTCACTGTGCAAGCAGGCTTCATAACAGATCTGCATGCTTAAAGTATGTGACAAACATTCCCTAGAACAATCCATGTCCAGTTCTGACTTAGACACAGCATCATATACCTGCTGATGGCGCAACTCTGAAATGTCCAACTGTTTAAGACATGGCAAAGTTCACTAAAATTAATGATATAAAAATAGATTAGGTAGGAAAATATAGGTCTCACAAGCATCTGTCAACTTCAGCTTCACACAGAACATTGGTAATTGTCACACTTGCAAAGCTATAACAATACAGTGTGCATGTGACATTAACAATTTATAAAAACAGTCTTGCACAGACTTTAGCACACATGTTCAGAACTAAAATGTGTACATACACATCATGCTCACACCTACACAACAATCACTGTAACATTGGAAAGACATCTGACTGCACACTTACAGTCATGAAAAGAAGTTGTTGATGAGCTGTTGTCATATGCAGTGGCAGCTCCTCCGCAATGGCGGAGGAGCGTCGCCCCACTGCCTGGCTCAGATCCAGCAAATGCAAATTAAAACAATGGTCTTGCATCGTTTTATTTTATATTTGCCGGCTCTGCCAGTGGTGGTGGGAGGGGCGAAGCTCAGGCATGGGAGGAGGAGTGCTACGTGCACTCCACTCCCTAAGTGCGCATATGTGTTTTGGCCGGCCGTCTCAGGCTGACCAAAACACACATGCGTACTTAGGGTTTCTCCAGCCCAGCTGCATTGAGTAGCCAGGCTGGAGAAACCCCACAGACTCCCTGTTCTGAGCAGGGCATCTTCCCTGCCTTCTCAGACCAATCCCTGTGCTGCTCTGCAGCACGGGGATTGGATGGGAGTCTGGGCCCCAGGGGCTGCTGGGACCCAGGAAGAGGAGAGGTGGCGAACGCAACGCTGGAGGTGGCCTGCCACGGCGGCAAAAGGTAAGTTTTCTATTTTTTTAAATATTGTATTTCCCCCCGTGCGACGCCTCCTGTGTGACCCCAAATTTGTCTCCACCCTTTGTTAATGGCAGCCACCGCTGGTCGCATGTCACATCTTTCCTCCTCACCACTGTCATCATTAGCCATTCAAGGATACTCAGCCAGTGGCTCCTGCTGGTCTCCATCTTTTATAAAGAGAGGGATGTTTTTCCACACTGCCAGGTTGTGGAGATTACAGCAGGCGCCGGTGATCTGACACACCTTCCCACGTGAATATTGTAGGGCTCCTCCGGTTTTGTCCAGACAGCGAAATCTGGCTTTCAGGAGGCCAAAGCCCCCTCCACAGGCCACCTTTATCTCCAGTGGGCCTCATTGAAGCGGACTTCCCCTGGGGTGATAGGATTCCTCAATGGTGTCAATAACCATGGATGGTTGGGGTCTCCTGAGTCTCCTGCATTGAAGTACTGACAGTAGTGCAAGAGGATTTGGCTTAATGGCTAGGGCGGTCGACCGTAAATCTGGGGAACCGGGTTCGAGTATCGGCAAGGACGTGCAACATCTTGTGATTCTGGGCAAATCACTTAATCTCCCAGTGCCTAACAAAAATGAATGTGTCCTCATGTAACGCAACTGGTGCTTGTGTAAAGCGCTCTGATACCCACTACCCTCGGGTCAACTTCGCGCTATATAAAGCTCCGTTAAAAAAAAAAAAATACTGAATCTACACACAAAAACACACACATAAAACGTTATAATAATAATAATTACTTCCCAACAAGCCAGGCACCCTCTGGAAGAAATTGTGTCATCAAATGTGGTATGATGCTGTTCTGTAGTATGTAGGAGTCATGGGCTGAACCTGGGAATCTGGCACAGACGTGTGAGATGTACAAATCTTCTAGACAATCCACCTGTACATTGATTGAGTGGAAGTGCTTCTTGTTCCTGTACACCTGTTCATTGGCCGGTGATGGTATTAAAGTAATATGTGTCCCATCATTATCTCCAATCACATGTGGGATTCAACCAAAATCATAAAAGTCAGCTTTTACATTGGCCAATTCTTCACGCTTGGGAAACTGAATGTAGCTGTCAATGTGTTTCATTAATGCCTGCAGTACATCACGAAGTACGTTGCTGAACATAGGCTGGGACATTCTGCCAGATGTTGCTACAGTGTACTGGAAGGAACTTGTGGCCAAGTAATGTAGTACTGCCATCACCTTAACTATTGGTGTCAGAGATGTTGGATAGTTTTGATTAGGACATAATGAAGGTTTCAACTGCTGGCACAAACCATTGATGATCTGCTTATTGAGATGGAATTTGTGGATCACGTCTCTATCTTCCATGGTTTGAAGGTCTAGAAAGGGCTTGTAGATGGGAGGCTGTCTACCTGGTCCACCACGGTACCTATGTGTGGAGTGTATACACATTAGGTGTTACGTCACATTGTCCCCAGTAATATGTACTTAGAAAAACACAAAAGGCAATGTGACCACACATACCAGTAAATGTCAGTGCAAACCAGCAATTAAAAACATGTATACAATACATACAACAGCACACATACCATTTCCAGATATGAGGCAATTTGTGTAAAAACCAGGAATAAAGGGACATTAGACTCATATTTTGCCAGCGACAGATTACATAAATTAAAAGACTGAATGCATCCTATCTGATATATAGTTAATTGAATGTGGTGGCCCATGTGTAGATGACAACATATGTCTGTGATAGACTTTCACAGTAGGTGCCACCTAGTAACAGAGGTGGAAATACATGGATGTGAGTCACGTATTTCCAATGGCATTTATGGGTGTCACAGGGCAGATCAACATGTTGATGCAAAAACATGCATAGTTTGAAACATAACTGACCTGTCTGGAATTGTGCCTTAGCATACCTCTGAGAAGGGAAGGTTCAGTCAGGTGAGGACATTATGTGCATCTATGAAGGGTCAATATGTGCATAATGAAATTTATCAGGGAGGGATAGGCTGACATTTTGGGGTGAGATGTGTACATCAGCAGTATTCACTGGCTTGTGATTAGTGTTGCCATAAGGTTGAAAGCTACATGATTTTCCTTTCTGTTATGGACACAATAAAGGATTCTTCTGGGCCTGGAGGTATTGTAAGCCACATGTCATTTCACTAATCTGCAATCATTGTCATTGGCTGAGTAATAAGCTGTGCTCACATGCACCAATGTTGACTATATGTATTCCTAGGCAAACTCTTGTACATTGGTCCTCTGTGCTGACATGACACACTACTTGGAGACATATTTTGTCCTTTCAAGTCTTCTATTGTACAGGTGACTTCGATATGAGGTACGCATGTGGCACTTACAACTGCCTCATCTGCCAGTGGACAGATGTGCAAGTGTCATTTGAACTGTGTGGAATGGGCTAATCCATGCCCCATTCATCTTGATAGTAACATTTTTAAAATAGTTATCTGTAGCACATGGTCTGCTGTTCAACATGGTCTGGATTCGGGACACCTCACCATCTGCTGATTGTTGAGCCTTGCAGGGGTAGTCATTTTTGCTTTCCATGTGTAATTGCCCTTTGATAACATGAGGTAAGTATGGTATACTACAAGGGCATAGGAAATGAGTCAATATATCTGCTTGTACATTCATGAGGTTACATTTGGAACAAGGTCACACATGAGGTTGTAGCAGACTGTGGTTATGACAACATTATGTGACTGTGTGCACAGGTCATGTAGCTTTCATGCATGTGCTAATGGCTATATGTGAACTAAAGCAGTCAACCAAGTACATATTGTGAAATTTGCAATTGTGGTAAGAGTTGTGTTCAGACTTATGTGGCCAGTAGATGTAGACAAATGAAGTTCATTTTGTATAAAATGTTTTTCAGCATCACACCAGGGCAGTGAAGGAGACAGTGTCACGATTGTTGGAGAAGCAGCTGGCCACAGTGGTTCATGTGCTGGCAGTGACCAAGAGGGAACCAGTGTAGAAGAAAAAACCTTTCTAGGGGTTCACTGATGCACCTGGTCCTTAAACCAACAAAGAAGAGATTGGCACGGAAGCTGGAATATCAAAATGACAACTTTATTAACCTCACATGAGGGAAACTGTGTCCATACAGTACCCGCAGGCCACTGTATGAGACAGTCTAAGGAATACAAAGATCCTGGGCCTTTTATGCCCAGTTTACCGCTGAGTTAGCATGTAGACTCAAAAAGAGGCGGTACAAGTGTACACATGAATAGCTAGTTACATATAAGGATACATAAGAATTGCTTAGTCAACAGAGTGGGAGGGCTTACAATATTGCTAATATTAGTTAAAATAGCCTGACAGTTACTTCAAGAGCAGGTGCATTCTAGCAGCTAGACCTTTCTGAGCATGTGCAGTGCTCTGGCTCAGTACTGAAGGAGTTAATTATAGTTCCTGACTCAAGTGAAATACAAGAGCAGGCAACAGTGAAGAGGGAGAAAGCACATGGCGAGCACATGGCTAACTAAAATGGCTGCCGAAAACAAAATGGCTTCAGCTGATGCTAACAACCATTGCAGCTAGTTTTCCACAGATGGCCGTTTTAGCATTTGCTGAAGACATCCGCTATGATCTAGAAGCATGGAAGTTATCCTGCACATTTATCCTATCCATTGCTAGGTGGGCATTTACATTTTTAACATTACTTAACTGATGAGATACAAATAGAAATACATGGGGAACAGAGTATTGGGTCATAATGAACACACAGATAACAGGAGAAAATAATGGCTATTATTACAAACAGAACTATCAATGTTTCCAACCCTAAGCAAAAAGTAAATCCCAAAACCATCCAGTCCAATTCTATGTTTCAGGGTTCAATGTATTTCAGTGACCATCTATTTCAGCTTTAGAATAGCCAACAACACATATCTAATATAATATCTTAAATAAAAAGCATTTTTTTTAATAGACCTTTCCAGTGTTCTTTTCATGAGGGCTAGAGTACCAATTGAAATGCTCAGGATGAGGGCAGAGTAGGTTTAAAAAAAAAACGTTTTTCTTGCAGAATAAACATTTTTAATGCAAATATTAAAGCAAATACAAGGATCATTACAAAAACAATTTTCACTTCAGGGGACCAGGAAGACCAAACGGGGCCATGGGAATTAGGACGAGGAGCCGCAAAGGGCTGCTCCTCCTCAAAAATGGGACGACCAAAGGGATACATTGCTAAAAAGTACTTAAAGAATAGAAGCCACTGTACAACCAGCCAGAGGGGAGTCTTCTCCCTGTGTCCGTCTGAGCCTCACAGGCAGGCTCCTATCAAGTTCTTTTCCAACGGTGGAGCTGCACAACTTGCAACTCAAGAAAACAATCACAGCCCAGTTTTAAGGGAAAAGGTTTCTTCTTTCAGGATAGGGCAATCACCCTACGGGGCAAATGCCCTCAACGATCCTGTCCAGTGTCTCAGGCAGTGCACCAGTATTCTTCACTTTAATCTAACAGGCACCAAAGGCACAGCACCTGTACCCTGAACTCAAGTCCTTCCCTAACTCCTGTGTTGCTCCGCTGGCGCACTGCTCTTTTGTCGGGGCCAAAGATTGTACCCAGTATGCCCAGGCACCTCCTGATCAACAAACAAAGGTGCAGACTTGCATTCACTTGGGGACCAGGACTCAAAGGCCTGAAGCAACCCTTGTTTCAAAGGGGGTCACCTCAAGCAAAAGCCTCCTTGCCGTCCTTGTTGGTCTGTGACACTCTCAGCTGGGCATCAAAAACTGGATCCACGACTTCTCCATTCTGATTTGTGACCCCGTCTTTTCGTCCAAGACAGTAGCAGGGGTACACACTTCACGTCCCAGTGCTTCCGGCCTTCTACCTTCACTGAGGTCCTAGTTGCCAGCAATGCCTGTGCTGGTTCCCTTCACCTTGGCTTCAAGCTGGACTGGCGCTGACTCCCCAAGCTGAATCTGATGTCAGGGCCCCTCTGGCAATGGTTGTAGGCCAGCAGATATCTATTGATGGACAGAACAAAAAATCTTTAGGCAAGGCATACAAATAATCTATCAACAGAGAGGATAGTCCATTTCCAAATACCTTCTCCTTCTTTAGCTTGGGGCGCCCCATACATTAGCAAGACACCCAAGAACCACTTCATCTATCTGAGAGTAAATAAAACACCCCTGGACCTATTAGCGAGTACAAAAGGAACTTTTTTGGTGAACTGACAAGAGTAAAACGTTACACTATTTGAAGCAGCCAAGGAAGTCTATGTTTATTTACTAAATTCTGAGGGAAAAAGAAAAACAATACGGACATACTCTAAATCCTTACATTTGTGTATTCATATTTTAATCATCTGAAGAACCTCAAGAAAGGGAATTTTTAGAACAAGCATTCTTTTGTGCTTCTTGTCTTTAACAAGCTTGTGTTTCATAAGTTATAACCTTTCACTACTTGCACAGGACTGCAGACACTTCTAAAATTATTGTTCTTACATAAAAACACCTACATTTTACGCTTAGGACCATGCTCTCATGTTATAGGCGCGGCAGGAAAATCTAAAACTGCTAATTTAACAGGGATCCTGTCAGCTCAATTACACAGACTAATAAGAGACTAATAATGCCTTTGCAAAACTGTATATAGCATAAAAATAACAAACAATAATGGTGTTATCACCTGAGAATTTTAGAACAAAAACTACCCACATATAGTTCCCCTTTAAAGGTCAAATAAGGGAACATCAATCTAGACTACTCATCCGTTCATAATTTCATCAGACAGGATGGGCAGTAACATGGCGTATTTTTTATTCATTTTATTATTCTTAACAATTTTAAAACAGTATTACTGAATAGCCAATTAAACATCTCATGGCCGTTCCTAGACAACTTAGACAGGCTCAAGAGAGAGTGAGAAAAAGAGAGAGAGAGAGCACATAAATCAAGAAAAATGACAATGTATTACTTAATTGTAGTTACCCTTAATTTGCCCAGGAGCTAATCTCTCTAATCTCTTCCCCTCATTCGACAGCAGGTAACCTGAAACAGGTGACCTTCTGTCGACACTATCTACCCCTATTTTTGGCAGCTGGGCACAAACAAACTTGTAGGAGGTAAAGAGCACATTTGAGCTAGCTAGAAAACATTAATAACCAACTACCAATTCCTTTAGCAATTGAACTAGTGTAACATCAGGGCGCATGAATGCAAACTGAATTTCATTGCCTCCTTATTGTAGCCCTTGCACAGTAAACTTTAAACTAAAAGCATTATTTCTATATACATGGCAGAGCTATGCTCTACACAGGGCCCACATACGTTACTGCCTTTCCTTCGCTTCTTATGACTGCGCAAAACCTGTCTGGTCTTTTGCCAAAAATAATAAGCAAAGCTGCTCTTTCTCTTTGCGCTGTCATCCCTTCCTTCAGAATCTTTTCCAAGGTCGAAGTGCCAAAGCAAGCCTATTAGAAAAACCCCTCCCTTGTGGGTATTTTGCTGGTCTGCTAAATACAGAACTCGACCTTTGCCCCTTAAACCTGTTATCCCCTGTCAGTAAGGCTATTCCATGCTGTCTTTCCAATTCAAAGGAACTCTGGAGAAGCACAGCTGAAAAGCAGTCCTATTCCGTGCCTGTGAGCTAATAAGTTTAAAGGTAAGATGCACTGTTTGCTGTCTTATTTTATACTTATTTTTATTCGTATGCAGTGTGTGATGTGCTTTCTAGCAGTTTTAGAGGCCAGCTACTTGTTCTGCAGTCGCATGTGTGCACTGCTGAAACCTGAGATCAGTTTGAAAACAGCCCTGGGTGCCAGGACTGCTTTTAAAAGTAAATTGTGCCCAAAATCGACTTTGGTGGTAGGGGCACTTAAAAATGAATAACCTACAATGTTTTAGCATATTAGGGACCCCCAGGGTCTCCCCTAGATATCCCAGAGGTGGGAGGTCAGAAATGTATAAGGTACACCCTTCTAAAATAAGTTTTTATATGCCTGGGTAAAGTGAAATTTCACATTTCACTCCCCACAATGTGGTAAACTGCTGCTCAAACTCAACTTTGATGCTAGGAGCTTATATATTTGTCACAGTAGGATTATTAGACATTGAAAAATGCAAAAAAGATTTTAGTGCAATTATTTTTAATAACATTTTTTTATATAGTCAATTTTTTTAAAATAATGATCACTAACCCTTTTGATGTTTCCACATATGAAAAGCAAGCCTCATTCCTTTCCTTTTGCCTTTAAAGGCATGTATTTATAACACTAAGCACATAAGCTGTACTAAAACATAAAATAGTCTGTGCCACTTTTTAAAGGGCAGCAATTATTTACCATCAGAACCATAGATATGCTTATTGAGAAAAGCAACAAGAAAGAAAATCTCTGCTTTTAATCCTTTCTATTTTATCCAAAATAATGAAGCTGTATTTGTAACTTTTAAAATCAGTAGTCTTTAACGCACGTGTTGGATTTGTAGCTGGTGGCCGAGCATAGCCATGTGTTGTTTACTCAGCTGTGTTTTTACGACCAGCACGCCTTTTTCAGGAGAAAAACCCTTTGCTGTATTCTAATGTCCTGAAAAAGTTTGATCTCCGTCTGTTTTGACAGACAGCTTCCTTCGGTACAGACAGCTCTGAACAGCTGTTTTTTTTTTTAAAAGCTCTTTTTCTAGTGCTGGAAATTTGAGCACGGTGCAGTCTATTTAAAACACAGGCATTCCAAGCCGGCACAATTCTATCGTTTTGTAATGTAAAAAAGAGGCGCTTTTATTTCAGCAGCAACCAATTTACTCAGATGATGTGAATGCCTTTTAATATTAATACCTTAAGGATAATGCTGCAACATTTGGTATTAAGTCTTAGTTATGCAAAGCACACAAATTCGTTTTTTTATTTTTCTCTATGAGGCCTATTTTTTTCCTATTGAGTGTTAATTCTAATTTCTCTTGTGGCAATATTCACACATCTATACTTGGTTACTGTTTTACTTCTAATGGTAGCGTGCAGCTATTTAGCATATGTTACATAATTCATTCCTTGAATTTTAAAATGTAATTCTTTCAATGACATTTGCATAACAGAATGACGACAAAAAAACAAATTGAGCTCATTCCAGACATTTTCAAGAAGGGGGCCCACACACTCAGAGCACACAACACTGCTTGCTAAGGCAAGCCATTCTCACACAAAAAACATAGTCAGTACTTACTGAAACAAGTATTTTCACGCAGCGCCACAGGTGTCAATCCACAACCACATGGACACTTAAAAAAAACAATTAACCCACAAATTAACACTTAGGACAAAAGCAAGAGACAGCTCACAGACTGTACTTAAACCAAACCATTTGTAAATACCAATTGTAAGTCATATTTACAAACGAAAGGACTCTCAACAAAAAAAAAGGTACAGAGATTACACCAAGACAAATAGACAGCCAAAAGACTGCCATGTTCAAAAAGACAGGCTCATGCCTCAGGCCTTTTCCAATAATACACCAAATTACCAGTTGGGCTGGCAGATCAGGATCCTTCTATATATATATATATTTGTTCCATAGTGTACTAGTCATCATGGAAGAAATACCATTTTTAATATACCTAAACCCATTTAGGTAGCCCCTCTTAGGGGAGTCAGCGGAGTACTTCCTAAATCCATATTGGTACCTCCAAGACAGCAACACTTTCTACAAAGTGTGCTAGGAGCAGGCATGCCAAAAATATTATAGCATATATAATATTATACTCCAAGTGACACTTAACACAATTTGTGCCGTTCAAGTTTTCAAAGTTAGAGAAAAATCTCCTCATTACCTGCCTTCATTTGCTGCAGCAAACAAACAAACAAACCAAAATCTTGGCCAAGCTAATCCAAACAAAAGTGTTGCTACAGCAACCTTACCAAACCAAAGTCTCCAACCTCCACCTGCCAAGTTCTGAGTGACCTAACGGTCATTTTAAAATACTCACACCAAAGAAGATCTCAGTCGGCAGCGGCCAACACCTGGAGGGTCAGATCGGGAAAACCGGAAAATACGTTGGTCTGCAAAGACGAAGGGTCTTCCTCATGCAGGGTACCTCCTCAGTAGATTCCTGTCTTCCGTCAAGACCACTCCCTTGGATAGCCGCTTCTCCGATGAGCCCCACGTTGGGCGCCAATTTGTAGAAGAAAAAACCTTTCTAGGGGTTCACTGATGCACCTGGTCCTTAAACCAACAAAGAAGAGATTGGCACGGAAGCTGGAATATCAAAATAACAACTTTATTAACCTCACATGAGGGAAACTGTGTCAATACAGTACCCGCAGGCCACTGTATAGAGACAGTCTAAGGAACTACAAAGATCCTGGGCCTTTTATGCCCAGTTTACCGCTGAGTTAGCATGTAGACTCAAAAAGAGGCGGTACAAGTGTACACCTGAATAGCTAGTTACATATAAGGATACATAAGAATTGCTTAGTCAACAGAGTGGGAGGGCTTACAATATTGCTAATATTAGTTAAAATAGCCTGACAGTTACTTCAAGAGCAGGTGCATTCTAGCAGCTAGACCTTTCTGAGCATGTGCAGTGCTCTGGCTCAGTACTGAAGGCGTTAATTATAGTTCCTGACTCAGGTGAAATACAAGAGCAGGCAACACTGAAGAGGGAGAAAGCACATGGTGAGCACATGGCTAACTAAAATGGCTGCCAAAAACAAAATGGCTTCAGCTGATGCTAACAACCATTGCAGCTAGTTTTCCACACCAGTGGCACAGAGGGTGATGGGAGTGTGAAGGAGGAGCAGACAGACGTGACAGCAATGTCATCATCGTCAGAATCAAGCTCCAGTGAGCCTTCCCAAGTCGTGGTGGATCCCCCTCGACATGTGTCTACTCCATCTCAGTCCGCCACCCCCTACCATCTCCCCCTCACTGCTGCTCCCCAGTTAGCTGTTCATGACCTCTCCCCTAAAAGGGGAGGAGTCTCCTTTGCGACGGGCACCTCAACCCCTACCTCTATCTCTCCTGCTGCCCTGAGTGTGGAGGCCATTGACCTCCTGCGGCAGATCTTTGTGGGTCATACAGCAGCGATGGATGTACTCCAGGTACATACCAATCAGCAGACGCAGATGGTGTAGTACCAGGAGGGTATTCACTATGACATGTCTTCCCTACAGAGATCGTTTCAGGCTCTAGCATCCACACTCACAGCAGCCTTCACCCAATTCCAACTTTCTACCCACCCTCCTGCCTCTTCCCGATCCGCAATCCCTATTCCCATACCTACCCAAATCAAACATGACCACGCATCTACCTCAACATCCACACACAGCACACAAACACACAGACATAAGGCAAAAGACAGTCACACACCCACTCAGCAGTCAAGAGACACCCTCACTACCACATCCATTGACACACATCCATCCCAACTGCACCACATACCTCCAATACAGACAAACAGGCAGACATTACAGCAGCAGACACAGCCACTACAGACACCACACCAGCAGACACAACCACTACAGACACCACACCAGCAGACACAGACATATCACATAAATCACATCCTTCTACCTCCACAACTCACCCCTTGTCTCTTCTCGTCCCCAGTGTGCCCAGAAACTCTGCCTGATTGCCCTAGACTCTTCCCTACCCAAACTCACCCACCCCTTCCAAAACCTAAAAAGAAGGCCCTGCCACTCCTACCATATCCTTCCACATCAACCCCCCCAAAAAACCCAGCCCACTACTAAAACCCAACCTACAGCCCAAGTAAGCCAAAAAAGGAAGGGGACCGGTCCTGCCAAAGCCCCACCCCCTCCTGAGACCCAAACATCATCTTCCCCATCCCTTTCCAGTTCCTCCAAGGGGAAGAACAGTAGGCATAAAAAGTCCCCTCCCCCTGTTCCCTTCACCACCCTTCTTGGGTACAAAATTCTAAAAATGATGAAACCCAGTCCCCCCAACTGAATCCTGCCACTGAGCCATCCGACCCTCCAAATCCTACGCCCAGCCCTTTCAAGGACCAACCCAGCCCACCCTAAGTTTGTCCTTTTAGTGCCTGGCCTGGATCCTAAGTAGATACGTCTATTGTGACCTTGTGTGGCATTATGTACCTATAGTGGTCGAGGGTCAATGTCCACAGGATGTATATGTAGGGGTGTGGGGTAAATGGCCAGACATTGCATTGGATGTTCTATGCATTCATTGGTTTTGCAGCTTTCTCTGGCCAGTGTCCAAGTGTGTCAACGGACAGAACTCCATGAGATGTATGCTGCATGTGTATTGGATGGGTACAAAGTAGGCATTTTTCTCAGCACACTTGGGGGGGGGGGGGGTTTGTGTTGCCATTGATGAAGCAGGGGAAACAAAATACTTTTTGTACCCCTTGGAAATTAATGACCTCATAACTATTAATAATACTAATCGTTTGAAATGCATGAATTAGCCAACAAATACACCTTTTTAGTAGACACTACACGTGGGCAATATGCTGAAATGTTGCAAAATCTAATTTATTTACAAAATGTGAAGTTAATTAACGTTAGTATTGTGATTTGCGTAGTAAATAGAGTAAATTGCATGATTTGTATTGCGTAGTAAAATTGTATTGTGGCAAAAAATGCAGATGGTAAGTAAAAGTGCTTTAAATGTCGCTTCTGCTAGGTAATATCTAACACGGGTCTTTAGAATGGCGGGTGGTAAACAGAAAGGCTTATTTTTCATATTTTAATTTCTTTTGTGTTTGTTTTATATTAGTTTCGTCCGGGCCTGCTAGGCCGTGCTTCTAAAATGGGCGCTGGTAAAGACGAGATTGCGTGCTTTGAACAAGATGGCCCCTGCGCAGATGCAGAATGAAAGCTCCAGTCACGTGTATGCGGCCTGTGCCCGGAGTGAGAGATGTCAAGGCCAATCTGACCTGCAATAAGGAGTGTGCCACGTATTCAGCATATATTCCTGGGAACGGATGGGAAAGAGCCGAGTGACAACGGATGATCAAAGATCGTTACAAAATGAATTAACAAATTGGACTACTTTTGACCTTTCGATCATGAGACTTACTGTGTGCTTTATTGTCCCCAAACCGGTTCGAACAAGGAGGGCGATGAGGTGACCATCACCACCCCTCCAATGGACCAATTAGCGTGATTCTTGCCCCTAAGGATTGCAACTTTTATGTGTAGTGAGCCAGAGAATAGGGTACAAGAGAGTCTGCTCTTATGATGTGAATTAATGCTGCTTATGCTGCTGTAGGCGTATTTTTCATTTTCCACCTTGATGCTGCGAGAGACACTGTCATTTTTGGACTTTGAACTTTGACTGGGGAAGGAACGAGATCGTTGCGGAAATTTACCCGGGAGGTGCGTCCGAGGAGGTTAGCGGGACAGTCAGTCAGTTTGGGAGTCCTATCCTGTGATCTGCGGTTCATCTTCCTTGGTGAACCATTCTTGTCATCACCCCATGGCCGAAGGTAATGCATAATTTCTCACTTTTTGCATAATAAAGAATTTTACTTATCTGCTCGAAGAATTTAGATAAAAATATATTCTAACTCTAAAATGAGTCTGTGGTTTTTAATAAATTTATGAGTTATAAAAGTTAAAAGTTTTAACTGTGATTGAGCTGGTCTTAATCACCATCAACTAATTCTACTAGTTGGTCCATCGACCGAATAGCGGAGTACCTTGATGTTTAGAACCGACAGGATCCGAAGATAATGTATATAATGTATAGATTATTATTCTGTCAAATTTAACAAGGTATCCCGTTCATGCATCAGCTCATGCTCCTTAGTGTTTAATCCAGAAATTGAATGAATGTATGTATGCGGTGTCATGGGCCCCACCGACATAAGTTTTAAAAGACAAAGGTTGTGCAGGTGTTTTTCTGGATTGGTGTCCTAAGGAGCAAGTTATATTAGCCGCGCTGGATCACCATACATGATAGGTACTTTGAAAACACATGTACCCAATGCAATGTGTACATTTCAAAATTTCTCTTACTAGCTATGGGCCAATTACTGTTTTTTCTGTCGTCATTGTTATGAACTTCCAATGACACATTTGCCACATGTGTATACCACTTTGTGCCAAAACCCATTAATCCCAGATGAGCCTAATTCTACATGTCCTGTCTACGTGGAGGCTCGGTGGTAGGTGCAAACTCACACTGTGTCCTGGCCTTGTAGGCTTCCAGGACTCCACCTATTTTTGGGAAACATTATATGCAAGGAGGCTATACACTGTGGCCTTCTGATGTTTTGGAACTTGGATAGTTGAAATCCCTTTCACTTTACTTCTCTTTTTCATGTAGGTCCATTACAGTGCTTTGTAAGTTAAGCTGTGTTTACTTAATTACAAATTCAATACAGATGTATGTGTTAGTTGCAAGAGGACCTAGCTTATGGTACAAGATTGTGTGCCACAGGAGTTGATAGCTATTTAAATAAGGGTGAGATTGTCTTGAATGACGCTTCATTGCACACATATGTACAGCAGCTTCTGGGCAGAACTCACAGGTAGAGTATGTCAGTCTGTTCCTGTACATTGTCAGTAACCTGAACATAGGGGACATCATGCCGATGTGACGTAGATTTACATTCTGTCTTGTTGCAAATATGTCCCCACAATAGATCTTTCACCCAGGGATAATATGTCCTATACTTTTCCATGGTCTCCAGCCTCCAATGGGATGTATGTGCTATCACTGGGCCATGATTGTTGTAAGGAGTGGGCCATGGTTGTCAAGGAATGTTTGTGTGTCGAGTGATGTGGAGTGTGTGTATGTGTCCAGCTAGGATTTGTCACCTGCAACCACTGGCACATACACACGCTCTTTGACTTCTGGGTTGTGGTAGAGTGGATCAGTCTATTGATGTTTGGCTTTGTAACCAGTTTATCTTGTTTGTCACGACAGGAGTTTGAGTGGCTTCAGATAACAGGGAATTAGGGTGGGGCATCATAGGGACGTGTATCATGTCCATGTGCCACCCTTTACAGACATATATGCCACATAAATGGGATTTGCATTTAGTACCACACATATGGTATGTCATTACTTCTGGTATTGAACAAATCTAGATAGGTGATTGTACACATTACATTGTACCTAAGAATGAAAAGCTTTTGTTATTGGCAATGGGTATTATTTGCAATTCATTTTGGTGACACAAGTATAACCTCATTACATAGGTATTTGTAGTAGGTTCATTTCTGACATTACGAGATTGTGATTGTAGTATTACAGATATCTCAGCTATTACTTCTGGAGCAGTGGTAGGTGATGCTGCTGAAAACTCAGCTTTATGTATGTACCTAATGGCGCTGCACTCAATGGACAGTAGGTGGAAGCCTTCTGAGCAAAATAGTTTTCATACTGCCATTGCTATGTACTATCACTCACGAAACCACCTCATGGCCTGCTATACACCTGTCAGTGCTCGCTCCTCAAATGCACCTTTCTGCCCCCTCATGTGGTTTACCTTTTGACCCTGACACTGCGCTGCAACAACCTCTTTCCCGGTGCAGAGCAGAAGCTCAGCTGTACCCTCAGTCTTTGCTTCCAGCAGTGGTGAGGAGGGTATTGGTGTCAGGGAGGATGATGTGCGCCACTGTATTGGTATCAGTAGCACATACATTTATGTGTGCATTTATGTTATGTTGCCATACCATGTGGCACATACAGCAGTGGTGATCTTACAATACATGTATATTCATATTTATGTGTATATGTGCATTTCTAGTCCTGCCTTTATTTTATTTCAAACTCTGGTTACCGATGCTGAGATTTCCTCCCTCCTCATACTCACCATGCTACAGAGCACTTTCTCATTGGAGGACCATGGCTTTATGGTCACTTCAATGTCTACGGGTAGGTGTGTCACTTACCGGCGGTGACGTCTACGATGGTTTCGATTTTGCAGATAATCGAGTAGGTAGAATAGCGGTATGATGTGCGCAATGGGCTCCATGCCTGCACTGTGTGGAGATGAGATTCGGCCTTATATGCCTCCCATTGTGCCAGCTCTGATGAGATGGTTAGATCGCCACAGACGGCACATTGGAAATACTCATTGTAATTGGGCGGGCAGTTCCTAGGAAGGACCGTGCTCCGATCGGCTCCATTGGTCGTTTCCGAGACCTGTGTGGTCGGAAATTCCTGTTGGAGTCTGAAGAACAGTGTGGTCGGAAAGACATGTATTCAAATGTATCATAATCCGGCGGTCGGAGCAACCGCTTCCAAAAAGACCTTCAGCAGTCTGATCGCCTCCGACAAGACCGCGGAAGCTCGTCCACCTAACATCGTAATGAGGGTCTATGTCTCTTACTCACTAGTCCCAGCATCCTAGGTTTCTAGAGCTGTCGGTCAACCCAGCCCTTTGGAAAGTACTCATCTTTGTAGCAAAGCTGCACAAAGACGAGCATCTTTGCAACAAATCTTAACTTAAGTAAAGCTCTTCTATAATCATGACCTTCTATAATTACTTCTCTAACAATTTAAATCAGTCAACTTTTGAATGGCCTTCTACTTGTAGATGCACTAGATTTTATGTTGTGATGCCTCCTGACATCTGAAACTGAATCCACATAGCTTGTCCCCCATGTCACACAATTTCTTCTGATGTTGGTTAAGAGTGGATGATATTTTAACCTTCATCATCAGAGTTGGGATCACTGATATAATATCGATGCATACGATATAGAAACACAAAAATATCAGTTAACAAAAATATAGCCTTCCTATACTTACCAAATAAAACCACAATTATCGAGAACACAAATATCTTTGTTAAAGATATGAATTTTAACTTATACCGAAAACACAAATATCAGAAGAAAAACCTTTAAATCAACATATGATATTATCGCCTCACACAATATTAACGACAATAATATTGCCAAAATAATTACATAATCTTTAATAAACATACAAAAACTACTGTTTTCATTAAATAAATATTTACAATTAAACTATTTATACGCGTTTGGATAAAACAAATTATGTTAAATCACCAAAATGATTATAATTCACCCCAATAAAGTATATAACTAAATACATAAAAATATAAGCAACAACAATTATTTACATAAACTACAAACATTTATACAACAATCTAAATATTAATACATTTGTATATATATATAAATCAAATAATATTAAACTATTGATCTTCATATTAAACATCATGAACAAAACCTAAATTAGCATTTACCATAGAAGGACATAATGATAAAAAAAAATGTAAAACTAAAACTAAACTAGCCAATAAAATCAAACTATAAATAAACGTAATTCCAACCGCTCTATCTGTATGTCCCGTGGTGCGCTGGATTCACTCTAGCCCCCTCCAGTCTGGCAAAGCCAGGCTGGACCATCACCTCTGGCGGTGCCTCGGTGTAATCATAGGAATTCATGACCTATTCCTTGAACCCCACACCATCTAGAAAAATCAGTCCAAATTGCAGATGCACAACCCGTTTTACATCCCAAGTCTGAATGCCAAACCCAGATGACCGCCTTAACCCAGTCCTCAATCTTCGGGGGTAATGGATCAATCCACAGCTTACAAATTTCCCTCAGTGCGATGAGCACCAGATAAAACAGTAACCCACTCTGATAAAGTTGCGTGTTATCATGTCCACTCCCAGGAGAACTAACCATGGATTCATGAAAATCGCTACCCCAAAGATGTCTCCCAGGATGGACTCTATTCTGCTCCAAAATACCTTTATCCTGGGGCACAGAAAGAAAATGTGGTCATTATTAGCTTTCATAAAACCACATCTTCTGCACTTGGGGGTGGGCAATGGGGCAAACTTAGCTATTTTAAATGGCGTCCAATAGAGCCTATTAATAATGAAAAAATGGTTCCGCTTTAAATTCGCCTGTTTGACGACAGAATATAGAAGTTTCAGAGAGTCACACCAGACTGGTAAAAAAATCCACCTCTTGGAAAACATCTCCCCACACCATGTGCGGTGGTTTTAAATTCCTTTCGTCCGCATCCAAAATCTCCAATACCATACTGCGACCTCCTTTCTTTTAGGTCTTACATCCTGGAGGGAGATCTCAAAATCCCAGTCTCCCTCATCTCCCGTTTCGAGGCCACAAACAAGGAAAATAGTTGTACAAATTTAAACCTTGATAGGCTGTCCTCAACTTTCGCTCTAAGAACTTCCCAGGGAAGCACCCCTTGCATTGTCATCAAACCTGCCCAGATGGCGATCCCAGCCCGCCTTAGTGGGAAGCCAAGTCCTTCCTTCATACATTCTGGAGTGCCCGGGGAGTCCCATATTGGAGCAAAGTCAGAGTAGTATCCTATACTGAGCATTTGTCTCATCCTACACCAGAGACTCAGTGCGGACCTTAAAACCTTCAAAACACATCTTTTTAAAGAATTTAGGGGCACCAAAATTATACAAGAACCCCTCTAACCATTTCACCTAAAAACATTCCCCAAGTAGAATTATCAGGTTTTCCTATTAACATCTGAATATTCTTAAACTGAATATTCAGTTATGCAGTACAAATTGAAATCCGGAAGAGCCAGACCGCCCTTATCAAGCCTACGCCTAAGCTTTTTCCACGCCAACCTGGCCCCCCGGGAGGTCCAAATAAAGCTAACTATTGTCCCCTGGATTTTATCTATTCTAGATCTTGGAAATGTAAGAGGGATACAGTTAAAAAGGTATGCCAATTTGGGGAGAATCGCCATCTTTATTAAACTTGCACGCCCATAGATTGTTAGAGGCAAGTTCTTCCACCTAGAGAGCCATAAATCTACCTCCCTGGCAACTATTTTTAGGTTACACTGGGGGATTTCATCCACCTCATTGACAATTGTCATCCCTAAATACTTAATCTCCAAGCTAACCCTCCCACTCTAGCCTTCTACATTCCAACACATTACTTCAGTTTTGGAGTTATTCACTGAGTACCCCAAGAAGGCACCAAATTCTGCAAACAACTGCTCTACTCTCAGGACAGTTACGGTGGGGTCCGATGTGTAGATTAACATATTATCAGCATAGAGCGCAATCTTACTGCTATAAGCTGATGAGCTAAAGGGGTCAACCTGTCTATCTGCCCTTAGCAGTTGCGCCAAAGGCTCAATGTAGATATCAAACAACAATAGTGAAAGCCCTGTCGCGTACCCCTTAGTATACTAAAGCTGGTTGTTAACACACCATTAAGAAGGGTCTTAGCCAACGAATTCTCATACAGCTTCTGAAGGGTATACGTGAAAGCAGGGCCAAATTCCATGGCCCCCAAGACCTCCCATAAATACGACCAACATACCGGATCGAATGCCTTGGCCGCGTCTATCGTGACCACGGCCAAGGGAACTGAGCGAGTTTTGGCAAAGTCTATTGTGCCTATCAATTGTTGCGTGAGCTCCTGAATTTGCCTCTTTGGGATAAACCCTTTCTGATTTATATGGATCAGCTGGGGGGCAAGCTTAGCCAATCTCCCTGCCAATATGCTCATAAAGATTTTATAGTCTGCGTTCACCAGAGAAATTGGTCAGTAGGAGTCGGCTTTCCTAGAATCCTTAAAGGGTTTTAGAACCACAACTATTGTGGCCTCCTTCCATGTTTTTGGGATCCGCCCTCCCTGCCGGTATATTGAATTAAACAAGCCCTCCAAAACTTGAATCAGTTCTTCTATTAAAAGCTTATACACGCGGCCTTACCATTCCTGCTCTGAAGTAGACATGAGCGGATCTCTTCCTTAGCAATAGAGGCATCCAACCCTTCCCTACCCTCCATTGTCGGTTTCAGCAATTGCACTTTTTCCAACCAGACCCTAAGCAAGTCTTGGTCGGGGTGGACCTCCTCTGTATATAACTCTGCAAATAGGGATACTAGACAAGCTTGTATTTCCCCTGTCCTGTTGGAAACATCCTCCTTGGGCTTAATTACTAACTGCCTGATGAAATTTCTTGACCTGTCTGCCCTTGCCTTCCATGCTAGTAGTGCCCCCGCTTTCTCACCATACTCAAAGTTCCTCATACACCCGGCTTGCCATTGCTCCCTACCCTTCTTATCCAGTTTAATCCTATAGTTCAGCCTCGCCTCTTTCAATTGCCTTAGCAACTGCTCCCTTCCTATATTTGACCCAGGGCCCTGCTGTTTAGGATCAGCCTCTAAAGCCCCCACTTCACTTTCATTCTTTTTAGGTCTAATCTCTCAGTCTTGTTCTGAAAATGGGCCAGATTATGCAATACCGCTCTAATAAATGCCTTGAAATAGTCCCAAACTACATCAGGGGAGGCTGACCCCACATTATCAAGAGAATAGCCTGAATTAGCTTGTTTCAAGGCCTCAACTACCTCAGGATCTAGTAGAATGGCCCTTTTCAGCATTCACCTTGGCCTTGGCCGGCCGCTTTCGCCCTTTAAGGACACAGTAACCCCAGCATGGTGCGAAATATGGCCGGGTAAAATATAAACTGCCTTTAAATCTTCCACCAAGGTTCTATCCAAAAAGATATAATCTAAGCTGGAAAAGTGGCCATATTTTTTACTATGAAATGTGACTCCTTGCCTGGCCCACATAACATGCCTCCAAACATCGACCAAAGCTAAATTCTGAAGCATATTTTTGAGAGCCTGTCTCACACGGGGGGCATGGGCATAATTCTTTGAAGTAGACCTATCCATAGTAGGATCAAGAAGGACATTAAAGTCCCACCCGATAATTATTGGAGATGCAACCTCCATTAGGTTCCACTCCAAATTGGATAGGGGTCGGGGATCATCGATGTTAGTCCCATAAAAAATAGCACATACTAACTCAGCTTCCCAGCATCCCAAAATTGCAATAATCCACCTCCCAGTGTTATCAGTTTTAGAGGATTTTATCACAACCCCGGCCCCTCTCCTAATTAAAATTGCCACACCCTTACAATGCTCTATTAGCTTAGAGACTACGTGACTTTCTATCCACCTACACTTAGAGAAAAGTGCCCTACCCTAACTAGCAGCTAGGAGGGTTTCCTGTAAAAGGATAACATGGCCCGACTTTCTTCTAGGTGTCTCATGGCTAGTCTCTGACTGCGATTTGGCCTGAGGCGATTTACATTCCAGGACAACAGTTAGCTCATTGATTCCTCCCACTGATATAGTTAAATATACTATTCAGACATACTTGCTGTGCTACGTTTATATGCTCAGGTGATATTGAGGACTTATTTTTTGTGATTTTTTCCTACTGCTCCCTACCTAGTGCCCAACCCCAAACGCAATCCTGTGTCCCTGTCCCCCTCTCACCCTAGGGAACCCTCCCTTGGTTTTTAGGCATGAACACCTAGTGGGCTTCTCCCAGAAGGTACAGACATAGTGAGGTACATACTATGGCGGGCTCATGCCCCCCCCCCAACAGCCCATCCCTGCCCGGTTGGAATCAAGAACTTGCTCCTTCCCTAATAAGATCAATCAATCCGTCCACTTTCTCCACTGATCGATAGTTGTGCATATGATTGTTCCACATTGCCCGAAGCATAGCTGGAAATTTCAACTGTGCTTTAGCACCAAGCTTGTTCAACTCCTCCATCCTCTTTCCCAATTCCCATTGCTTCTGATCGGTAGCACAACAGACATCCGATCTAATGGAGAATGAATAAGTACTGGCTGAATAAAAGCCATTCCTTAACGCGGCGGTCAGGATCACCTCGTTTACTGTATATGAAAGAAAGTTTATTAGGATTTTTCTTTGTCTCTGCCTTTAAGGGTTCCATTTGAAAGGGTCCCTGTGCACACGCTAAATCTCAGAGTCAAGGTTGATATCTGGCCTATCTTTCAAGGCAGTATCCCGCAGCAACGAAATTATAAAGGCCTTGATATCTGAACCCTCAGTAGACTCAGGGACATTTAGAAGCCAGAGATTGTTTCTCTGTGAGTGGTTTTCGAGCCTCTCAAAATCTTCTTTCAGATCCTGGCTTTGTTTAGACAGTCAGCTTATACCAGCAGTATTTTCTGCTATATCCTGCCACATAAAGGTCACTTCTTCCTCCAATACTCCAGTTCGAGAGGCCACCTCCTCAAGTGTTTGAGCTAAAGCTGCACAAGAGGCCAGGATATCCGCTTGGTTTTTCTCAGAGTTCTTAAATCGATTCCTCATCCCATCTTTTAGCCCTAAGAGGATAGAAGCCATAGACTCCTCCGGCGGCGCCCTGGGCGTATTCCCCATACCCATTTCCTGTTCCACAGGGCAAAGCTCATCGACAGATGCAAGGGCATAAAATCTGTTGAAAGTAGCAACCAAAGCCATAATGTTAACACTCTTTGATGGTCCTTTATTTACTTCAGAGGATTGACCAGTCCTTGGTGTATTTTCCACTGTGGCTTGACTAATGCCCTTTTCCATACTGAAAGGCTGTGGCCTATGCCTCAGCCGACTCCTCTTCCTACACTTTGAGGTCCCGGTGATGCAAGGACCCTATAATAGGATTTGAGAGAAGCGGTGACCTTTACCTTGGAAGGAGGCACTCGCTTACCCCTGCCCCGCGGGGTCTTCCCCTTAGCCGCTTGTCCTGGTTTCTCAGCCTTTGCAGTGGGACCCCCCTCCTCCACAACCCACCTAGACAGCACGTTTTGTCCCTTAGCAGGAATTTGAGTATCAGAAACTAACACAACGGGGGGCTCCAATACTGGCCCCACTCCTGGTGCTACTGTAATATCTCTAATGCACAAGGTATATCTAGAGATTTTACCTGCAGATTTACTAGCTGCTCTTTCTAGATGGTGTTTGCCCTTCTCCATGGGCAAGAGAGACTGCAGCCGCCCTACCGCATGAAGAGGGCCTCCACACTTCTGCACATCCTTTAAGAAAAAATTAATACCTCCTACCTCCTGGGGGAGAGTTTCTTCCAAGCTCCTACCGATACCTTGGAAGAAGAACACTGCAGATGGCCTACACGCTGACCCGGGCACCTTACCAGCCTGCGCTTGTGCTGATGCAGCCTCTGTTACCCCAGAACAGCACGCCTGCCACACGGCACCGGCAGAGCTCTCTTGCGGCCCTCTCCCAGCGTGGATTCTTCAGCGAAGCAGAACCAACGGCCAACGCAAATACCACCAATGTCGATGTGTGTTGACGCACACCCATCTGATGGATCCATGTAAGTTCAGACAGGGATCAGCAGCGAGGACCCAGCGAAATCGGGCCGGAAGGGGCGGGGTTAGGCCCCGCTCAGCGCTGAAAAAACATCCCTTCTGGTGAGCCCACGGCCGGTTAGCTGGTGGCCGCCATGTTCCCCCATAAATAAACATAATCAATTAAATTACACAAACAATTAAGTCAATATTATGAATGGCACACAAATTAAAGATCAATACTGCAAAAATGACAAAAGCTGCAAGACGAGGAAACTGCTGGATTTTCTGATCAGACCTTGGAAAAAAAACATATAAATCTCGACACCTACCCTGCAAAGTAAGCAAACCATAAATTTAAACTAGAAATTAATTGCAATTAAAATGAAAATTTAAATATAGTAAAAAAATGACAAAGCACTCTCTAACTTCTATGTAACACCAATCACAAACTGGAAAAAGACATAATAAAGTAAGCATATAAGAAATTCACCCCAAAACTAATTAAAATAAAACTGACCGCAGCCTTTACAAACTACTAACAACTAAGGTGCACATGCATCAAACCTTGAAAAGCGATTCCTTATTTGCGAAAAATAAGGATTCGCAAATAATAAATCGCTAAGCGGAATGCATCATGAGAATCGCTAATAATTAGCGATTCGCAATAAATCGCTAATTCGGGACCGAGTACACATTTGCGACTCGCTAACACATGAAATCGCAAAAAAAGCGATTTCGGTATTAGCAACTTCGGTATTAGCGAAATCGCTAATACCGAAATCGCTAAAAACGGGTCGCACTGGAAGCAGGCTGATGACATCACAATCAGGAAGTCATCCAGTCCATGCTTCATTCAGTGCCCTGAGGAGCTCAGAGGAAGAGGCAGAGACCTGAATCTGAGTGGAGAAACCTCACACTCTGGGGCCGATTCCGATTCGGGCCGGAAATCTCACCGACCGAGCCGGACCCGGAGAGATTTCCGACCGAATCGGACCCGTGCAGCTCGACCGAACGAGTACGATGCGTCCGTATGCTATCGTACTCGAGTCGGTCGGACGCCCATTGAAGTCAATGGGAGCCGGTCGTACAACGCGTACGCGGGCTCCCATTGCCTCAATGGGTGCGAGGCGAACAAGGGCGCCCCCTACAGTGGGTACGCGGCAAAGCGACTCGCGCCGTACACGCACAGGTAGGGGGGACCCATGGGTCCCCCCTGTGTGCGACTCGCGTGGCTACGCATACAGGGGGGTCCGACACAGACCCCCAAAGTACGGCTCTGACTGCACTTTCGAGCCGGACGGCGCGTGTCGGTCGGACTGCTCGCAGCGCGCATCGTACTTACCCGGCCGGGGAACGTCTCCATTGCGCGGTGCGAGTCGTGTCCGAGCGAGTCGGTCGGTGCGGTTCGACCTGGGAACGAGTCGGTCGGAGCAATTGGGACGCCCAAACGAGTCGGTCGGCGATTTCGCATCGTACTCGCTCGTCCGGACGCGCGTACAGATCGGTCGGGAAATAGGGCTCCGAATCGGATCCGGTTAAGCCGAATCCGATTCGGAGCCCTACCGGCCGAGATCGGAATCGGCCACTGTACCCAGACCCAGGATGGAGAAAAACGATGCAGGGAAGAGTGTCACGGCTAGGAAGAGGAAGCTGAAGTTCTCTGAGAGGGAACTTGAACACCTGATTGAAGGTGTCAGCAGTAGTCACGACAAACTGTTTGGAAAATTGTCCCTGAAGGTGCCAGAGGCTGTGAAGCGCAAAATATGGCTGCGCATAAAGGAAAAAGTGAATGCTGTGGGAGTCACACACCGCAGCATTGATGATTTAAAGAAAAGGTGGTATGACCTGAGGAAACGCGCAAAGGAGCGCATAGCAGAAAGGGTGAAGGAAGCAGCTGGTACAGGAAGGGGTCTATCGAATGCACCCGCAAACACAGCCCTGGAGGACCTTGTTGAGGGGACAATCGAGCCTGAGGCAGTCGTCGGAGTGACACAATTGGACACATCCAGCACAGCAGGAACATCACAAGGTAAGATGCATGCAAGCGCTACTCCTCTGCGTACTGTATAACCGTGCACAATCCCCCAGGCAAATCACAGTGTACAGGTAAAACCCCATGCCACGTTTCACCTCATACACAAAATGCATCATGGGAGTTGTAGTCATGTCAGACAAGTGGTCATTCAAAAGCCAACATGGTTAATTAAACATACCAATACCGCATGCCAGCCAGTGTGTTTAAGTCAGTGATTTATTTAGAAATAAGTTTGCCAAATGATAAACAGAATTAGGATAATACAAGACTAACACTGCACTGTTTCACATCACAGATGCAGCGGAGGCAGACTCCAAGGAGAGTGACCAGCTCGTCATCTCAGAAACACCTGCAGAGACGGATGCAGAGACTCCTGTGGTCCCAGAAAAAACACCACCCCCACCACCAAAACGCAGGGCACATGTACCCTCACTGGTAGAAATGGAATCCGATCAGACTCCAGCACCCACTACATCCTCCAGCCAGCCACGCGTCTCTTCACCAACTCCAACACCGGCACAGCTCCAAACAGGACGACGGCGCAGGTCCAGGGCCCGTATTGCGGCACATGATGAGCAGGTCCCAAATGTATATGGCGGTGTGGAGTCTCAGATGCTACGTGTGCAGCGCCTGCAGGGGAGACACATGGGCACAATCAACATGCAGATCACAAAGCTGGCCAAAAACATAAGCACAATGGCAGACAATGTGCGCAAACTAACATCAGTGGTTGCTGAGGGGAATCGGCAGACAAACTTGAGCTTACAGGAACTCACCCGTGCAGTGCTCGCAGGACAACGCATGAAGCGGAGAAGGCATCACCAGAGCCTGATCCGCATGTCAGCGAATACCAGGGCCATCAACAAGCTCTGTAATACCACTGCGCTATTGGCACGGCGTTCCGTGTCAATGCAGATTGATCTAGGCCATTTCTGTGGGGATGTTGCCAGGTCCTTAGGACAAGTCACCACTGCTGTGGAACACATCCAGTCCGAGACTGTGAGTGCCATCCACCTGGAAGGGGAGGAGGGGAGTGAGGAGGCCTCTAGCCTGAGTAGCCTATCGGTGCCAGTGACCACTAACAGGAGGCGCAGTTCGCGCAGCTCAACCTCCATGGGATCACGTCAGGGTGATGGTGCAGAGGCAGGCGACAGGAGGCTGGGGGTACGTGGCAAGAGGCGCTAGCCATGCATATACTTCTTTTTGGACATGGTGGGGTAACCATGGGCAATTTCTACTTGGTGATTGCCCTCCAGTGCTGAGTACAGTTTTATTTTGTCTTTATAGACCAATGCAATCACCTTCCAATATTTCTAAACGCACGTCTCAAGTTTGACATGTGCTCATGTTAATAAATATTTACGTACAGCATTTGTTTGTCATGGCTCATTCTTACCTACCTCAAAAATGATGTTGTGTGATGTGTGCACGTCTCCTCTGACCCTCTGCAGTGTTTGCCACATGCGCCTGTCGGTGTTGTGCGGGTGGTTGCTCGTCGCCATCCGAGTCACTGTTGTCCATCTCAATGGTAATGCCCCTTCTGGTGGCAATGTTGTGCAGCATGGCACATACAGCCACAATCCTGCAGCATGTCTCGGGGCTATATTGCAATGCACCACCAGTTTTATGAAGGATGCGGAAACGACTTTTCAGTATGCCGAATGTCCGTTCTACCACATTCCTTGTGCTTATGTGTGCCGCGTTGTACCTCTGTTCCTGTGGTGTGGCTGGGTTGAGGTATGGTGTCAGGATATATTCGCGCAGGGCATATGCGCTGTCACCTACAGGGTGGAAAGCAAAGGGTTAGACACAGTTATGCTATTACATTTTGCTTCATGATGTAGCAACTAGATATATGTATGTACCAAGTAGGTGTCCTTCGCCAAATTCACCCCTGAGCAGACGCCTTTGGATACCACTGTGGCGGAATATATACGAGTCATGTGTGCTCCCTGGAAATTGTGCCACGATGTCCGTTATTATATGCTTTGCATTGCACATGACCTGCACATTGAGGGAGTGGTACGACTTCCTGTTCCGGAAGATGTACTCGTTGGCTGCTGGTGGACAGATGGGGACATGCGTGCAGTCAATGCATCCGATGACATGTGGAAAATGTGCCACCTGGTAGAACTCCAGTTTTGTCTGGTTCAACTCCTGTGGGGTTGTGGGGAAGGTGATGTGGGTGTGTATCATTGTCAACATGGCGTCAAGGAATTTTCGGAAGAAGCATGAGAGCGCGCTTTGGGATACACCTCCGGCTACGGCTACTACCCCCTGGAAACTGCCTGACGCTAGTAGGTGCAGGCTGCATAGGACCTGTACGTGTGCAGGGATGGCATTGGTCCTAAGGGTCTGGTGATGCAGCAGGGGTTCCAAATCTGCAATGAGGCTCATTATCATTGCACGGTTCAAACGGTACTTATCATATATTTCGTCTTCATTTTGGCCCAGCAATGTTATGCGCACTCGGAATACCCTCTCCTGTATCCTCCTCCTGCGCTGGGCTGCTGCATTGATCCTCATCCTCCTTGCCAGCACGTAGAGGGCTGCCATTGTGAAAGGCTTACGGGGTCTCCTGAGGCATTTTTCAAGGGTTTCTGATTGTTTGCACCTGTTGTTTGTGTTTTTTTTTTTTACTTTACCTCCTGGTTGAGATTCCCCTTATTCTGCTCTTGCAAATTAGCGATTTTCATTGTATTCGCTAATTGCGAATTTTGATGCATTGCTTTGCGATTCTTTATTTGCTAATCGCTATTTGCGGGAGCAACTGTATGTTTTGCTATTATGGTTTCACTATTTTGCGAGTCGCTAAACTTGCGAGGGTTTTTTTTGCGAATCTGTAGTTTTTTCGGTATTTCGGTTGATGCATTGGAAATGTTCGTTTTGCGGTCGCTAACGGCCTATTTTGCATTTTCGCAATTTTTGCCAGTGCTATTATGCTTGATGCATGTGCAGTAAACATTTAAAATGAAACGGACACTCTTTTTTTCTTACACCTGGGCCACCTTGCAACACCCCCAATGGAAAAGCTGCAAAAAAGTGTGAAACATCTTAGAAGAACATACATGTACGTATAAATAATAAAAGTAGTTGCATTATTTTATATGTAAATATCAAATTTATATAATTTGAATTATTTACACTATTACACTACTTTTAAACACGATGACAGAAAGACCAAGATACATAATATCAAAGAAAGGAAAGCTATTACTTAGGACATCATTGCGAGTTCAGTGGTCCACAGGACTGCCGAAACCCGTGGTGGCGGTCCAATCACCACCACACTGCGGGACCGCCCGCAGTATTTTGACTGCGGCAGTCGGACTGCCATGAGACTGCCGGAACCGCTGGGATTAAGGATGCCGCTGGTCCAGCGGTCTGCATCCGGCTGTAATATGCTGGCAGTGCAGCTGCTGGCACCGCTGAGCATATTACGAGTTGCATTTTTGTCACCCTTTTCACGATGGTGATCGCGCCATGAAAAGGGTGACAGAAAGGCAACAAAGGACCTCTGATGGATTATGGCCGGGGGCTGCATGCAGAGGGCACATGTAGTGCCCCCCTGTATTTGTACACCCACTTCATGCACAGTGTGTGCATGTATGCCACAATGTTCAGAAAGGGGCAGTCGGCGGTCTGACTGCGGCAGTCTGCATTATAGGCTCTTCTATGAGCCTTGCAGACCGCCGCAGTCAGACTGCTGCAACACCGCCCGCCAGAACAGAATTTAACTCCTGATCTGACGCAAGGGAGGCGTTCCATGGGCGTTGTGGTGGGTGTTCCCACGCAACTCACATCGTTTTACTCGACTTGTTTTTCTCCTCGTATTTTCCTCTTTCTACATGTGCTGCATTCTGCAGCACACATAGGAAGAGGAATAGGCTTTTCAGGATTGTTGTTGTGCAGGAAGGTGCCCCTTCCTTCAGAAAAGCAATCCTGCATGCAACAGAGGTACCCTTGCACCATGGTGCAAAGTTGCCTGCATTGGCGCTAGGCTGTAAATGGTGCCAGTGCAAGGGGAAAGGATAGGAATGCATCGCATTGGATAAATATGGTGCATTCCTGCCCTTTCCCAGTGACTCAGGGCAGTGCAGTAAGGTGACTTGCTGCACTGCCCTGTGCCCCTAATTTCATAAATATGCCCCTAATTGTAGAATGTGCTACAAACAGTCAATTTGACTTTGAAATAAAAAACATGATAGCACTAGCCTATGGCCCCATCACTGAGGTAGGTAACCACTACAATTTACTAATAGAAAACCATTTCTACCAACAAAATGAACACAAACTAAGCCCCCTAATAGATTATTTCAAAGATAACTGGGTTGGCAGACTACATCACTCCATACACAAATGCCAACCCAAATTCAAAATGCCATGGTGGAATGTCTATGACAGCATCTTGTCACAGGAAGCCAAAACAATTAAAGTAGTGAAAGAATGGTCAGTGGCATAACAATAGCACCCGAAGCCCCGGCGGTGCAGCAGAGCCCCCGAACTCCAGGTAGCCCCCTCCTCTCCTGAGATCTCCTGACAGGATCCAGAGCATGGGGTGCCCCCTCCATTTACTTTGCAGGGGGCACCCTTAGGTTTTGTTACGCCACTAAGAATGGCACAATGCCTTCCAACCCACAATAGGCAGAACCCAACCTACACTCTATAAATTTATAGAAGGTTTACAAAAAGAGCAACAACTATAAATAGAGCAATCTGTAACCCAACCTGCAGCCTAAACTTACCAAACAAACGAAAAGAATGTGCAAAATGCTACAATTTAAAGTTAAACTCTTCATAAATAACAAGGGATTAGGGGCCAGATGCATCACGCATTTTTCTCCTTGCAAACGGGCCGATTCGCAGAATCGGCCCGTTTGCGATCGCAAAAAATGCTTTTGCAATGCATCAAACCCCATTTTGCGATTCGGTAACCTGTTACCGAATCGCAAAATGGGTTTGCGCTTCGCTATTTGGAAGGGACGTGTTTTGGGCGTTCCTTCCAAATAGCGAATCCTAACAGTATGCATGAATGTTTTGTGACCGTGAATGCGGTCGCAAAACATTCGCATATTACCACCTTCTTCAAGTAGGTGGTACAACATTCGCAAATGGGAAGGGGTCCCCAAGGGACCCCTTCTCCTTTGTGAATGTTTTTAAACCATTTTTAAGAGCAGGCAGTGGTCCCACGGACCACGACCTGCTCTTAAAATATGAAAAGAAAACTTTTCATTTTTCTTTTTGTAAAGCATCTCGTTTTCCTTTAAGGAAAACGGGCTGTTTTACAAAAAAAAATGATTGCTTTATTTAAAAGCAATCACAGACATGGTGGTCTGCTGATCTCAGCAGGCCACCATCCCTGTAATTATTGCGATTCCTAGGGGGTTGCAAATTGCGACCTACCTCATTAATATTCATGAGGTAGGTCATTTGCGAACCCCTAGGAATCGCAGAAAGTGTACTGCACACTTTCATGCATGCCGTTTTGCGATTCCCTAATTACGAATCGCAAAGATTCGCAAAACATTTTTTTGATGCATCTCGCCCTAGATTACTTAGAAATGTTAGCCAAAACATATTATAAAATAAATACTAACCTGCAAAACTCTCAATATAACTATAACATAATCTTAACCAATATAACAAATATTTCTTTTACATAAATAATAAACATACTATTTTATTACATCAGTCAAAGCATTAGATTAAACTCCAATTTTAAATAAGACTGATATAATAAAATAATATATAAATTATTTATATTAAAAATTGAAACCTCATCAACCAAAAAGCTCCAGGAACAAACTCAATCCATTGCGTAAAATAATCACAACACATAAAATGCACATTTCCAAATAGCAATCACATAATAGTTACACAAATAATAAAATATAAAATTTTCTGCACTTGTAGCTCATTCTCTGTATCCACCTAGTCAGAAGTATAATCAACCAAAAATGGGAAGAATATTTTCCAAAAAGCCCCCCCCCAAAAATAAAAATAGAACCAATCCAAGAGATTCTAAAAAAATTCAAAGTATCTACGAATCATAAAAACCCGAAAAAGTGTTTAAAAAAAGAAACGTTCCTGGTCACTGAAAAAAAAGGAAATCAAAGTAAAAGATATTGGTTTATTATAAACCAAAAGAGATTTCCTTTAAAGCATATGGTAAATCCAAATGCCTGTAAAGGACAACACACCGGCAAAAAACATTATATTCCCAAACGTACATATACATTACACTTAATCATCATGAAGCAAGTAACATAACACAATATAACAAACCATACCGATACATTAATAAAACAGTGTACGAAAACCCAAGCCAACATACTAATGAAAATACTACAATTAATACAATTTAGGGCCCGATTCCGCTGAGGGTCGGAAAGTCTCCGACCGCAGGTCAGAGGCTTTCCGAGCCTCATTGCAGTTTCAGTTCCGACCGCCGCATCACAATGCAGGCGGTCAAAACTGAAACCGGCCGGTCACTCCAGCTGGATTCCGACGGGCTCAAGGAGCCCGTCACCCAGTCAGAGACTGGCATGTAATTCCAATGGACGGCGTTTCCGCCGTTGGGATTACGATGTCGGTTTCCGACAGGCTTCCCATGTCGGGCTTTCCGACATGGAAAGCCTGTCGGAAAGTGACAGTGGGGGGCCCTAGCAGGGCCCCCTTTACCCTGGGGCCTCCGGTTGGGAGCCGCTGTGAATCTGTGCACTGTGTGGCAGGCACCATGAGGTTCACACAAACTCCCATTTCTCTATGGGAGCTTGTGCTACGGCCAGTTTACGTAATTAGCTATGCTGAGCCACCGTCCAATGGTCAGGCGGTTCCCATACGATACGGTGTCTGGCGGACGCAAGTTCGCCCGACATCATAATAAGGCCCTATATGTACAAACAACCCACAAATAACACTATAACTAATCTCTAGACCTCCCCTACATCCCCCCTACCCTAAAACTACCTAAAAGAAAACGTTAAAAGGACTTACCTGTTCTGACAAACAGCAACACCTTACAATGACCTGGTGCCCGCAAAATAGACTAAAAATGACACAAATAGACAATAAAATAGCAGGTAGTGGTAAACAAAAGAGGCTGCTAGGTGAAACAAAAAAAATAGAAATAAATTGAAAATAAGTTAAAAATGTTGAATTAAAGTATTAAAAAATGTAAAAAATTATTAAACATGTAAAACATCCTAAATGTTGTAAAAATGTTCGACAATTGTGACGTATAGATTAAATATTATTATAAAAACATAAAATTATTTAATATATACTGAAAAAATGTACACTAAACGTATGTTAAAATGATGTTAAAAATGGAAAAAACTGGAAAATCTACAACATAAAATACAATCTAAATAGGGTTAACATGGTTTATTTAATAATAAAAAGGTATTAAAAATATTTTATTTATCAACATATAATTGTCTTTAAATGGAAATATATGTTTAAAAATGTAAAAATATGCATTGAAACAACTTTGAAAAAAGAAATAAAAATTGAACATGTTACTTGTCTTTATTCTATGAAAATATTTAAATGATAATAATGTTATTCATTACAAATATACAACTAACTACTGTTCAAGTATCTTTCTAAACACCAACAATGCTAATCAAATGATAAAAACTACTTCTACTACACAGAAATACAGTTTAAAGAAAGTTTTTCAAACTAAAATGGTTAAATTAAATAATCACACACCAACATAAATCATTTTGAAGAAAATGTTGGACACTAATGGGGTGACATTTACTATTCCCACTCAAATCCAAAACAATTTGGGGAAGGTGTTGTACACTTAAAGGGTGACCTTTACTATTCCCACTCCAATATAAACCAATTTGGGAAATGTGTTGGACAATAAAGGGGTGGAATTTAATATTCCCAACCCAATCTAAACTAATTTGGGGAGCTTGTTGGACTCTAAAGGGGTGAAATGTACTATTCCTACTCCAATCTAAACCAATTTGGGGAAGGTGTTGAACACTAAAGGGGTAACATTTATTATTCCCTTGTCGTGTGGTTTGTGGACTCATGGTCTGCGTTGCTAAGTTAGCTTAGGCCTGGCTGCCATGATGCCTTTTTGCGCACGTTACTTTGTGCCTTTGTTTTTCCAGCCTCTGCTTGTGCCCGGCTATTTTAGAACTGTCTGCATTTCTGCCTTTCACCTTTCTTCCTATCCCCTTTGGGTTTCGTCTGCACATCATGTACAAGGTCGAAAAACAATGTCCCTTGTTCTTGCTGATTTGGCCAGCCCCTCGCACTTAGACATAACACTGAATGCAGCTGCACTGGGGAAATTCGTGTGCTTTTAATAATGCGTTTTCACTGTTAGAGGCACTTGGAGAAAAACCTTTCCAGAGAGAAGAGCTGTGCTTGTCTGATGATGTAAACCTGACATCTAGATATTGAGGTATGAGGGTCTGCCCGACAAAGCCCAGAGGTCTTCTATTTTTATAATACACTAGCTAATAGCACAGGGAGGGTGGTATGGTCATTTAGCCATATATCCACTGCTTTATGAAATGCTTTCCCCGTTTATATTCTATGGAATTGTAACTATGCTTATTGTTTTATTCTTATACATTATGCTGATAGTACTGGCACGTGCACTGCATCTTAGAGCACGGTAGTTGAAATAAACATTTTAAACTATACAGTGACTCTTATTGCGCATGTTGTGGACAGGTATGAGTGAGTGATGAAATGGTGTTCTTGTTTCCGCGAGTCCTGAGAGAGACCGTGTTCTGGGGTGTCTAATCATTGGTAGCATCGTTGCTAATGAGACGCTAATGCTAGTCGGGTGGGGATTGTGGGTACTAAGGTGTATTGTTGGCTCACCACTATACTCCGAGGTCCTATTATCCTGTGCATAGCTCTGTGTATGTGCAGAATCCCTACAACACCCTCTTCAATCTATACCAATTTGGGAAAGGTGTTAGGCACTAAAGGGGTGACATTTACTATTCCCACTCCAATCTATACCAATTTGGGAAAGGTTTTGGACACTAAAGAGGAGACATTTATTATTTCCACTACAATCTAAAACATTTTATGCAAAGTGCTCGACACTAAAAATGTTACATACACAATCAATACTCCATACTAACACATAATTTTTGATCAATAATATAAAATATAAATTACTTAAAAAACAAAATAACCCAAATTAAAAACCTATATATTTATTATTGAATATTACCATATTCAATAATATGTTCATCACTGTTAATAAGCAATATACTTTTATTAATTGCTACTCATATTTCAAAACTTTGAAACATAACATGAAAAATTAATAATAGAAAATCATAATAGTCATCATAAAATTATAAAAGTTAATACATAATTATTATAATATAGTTAATCCTGAAAAATATAATAATAATAATATTAATAATAATAATAATTCAATATATTGACATAATAGTTCATCAAGAAATATATTATAATAATATAGTTGATCATGAAAATCTTAAAAGTAAAAAACACATGAAACTCATTTTCAAATTAAATATTAAATATTTTTATCTTAAAATTAATATATTTTTAGAAAATATATTCCCAACAGAACTAATTCCAAGAATATGCATATTAACAATGTCATTAATAAAACGTTAATACATTTTTCATAAATAAAACTATCACTTATATAACAAAATATAAATGTATACGTCATAAATGATACATGTTTATTCTATTTTCATAATTTAATTAGACATTTAAAAAACTTTTAAAATAAATGGAAATATGAAAATTAAAAAAGATTCCCCAGTGTATATACAATGACATTATAATTGTCAACATTTAAAATAAGTCATTAAAATAATTAATTTATAAATATTTTACATTATTAATTTTTTTTAACATATTTTACATTTTACGCAATTCTCCATAATTTAAATAATTATTTTAATATTTACAATTTTTTTATTTATTGTTTTTATATATACATTCACAATAATTCTAAACTTTTAGTTAGAAAAAATATTAAAGTAACAGAATTAATTTATACATTTTACAAAATTAATTTAAATACCATTAAAATAATTACCATTATATTTAAATTAAAATATTCACTTTTTAAAAATCTCCTCACACTTATCCCCTAAAAACCCAACATCCTGCGGCTAAAATAAATTATATATACATTATTTTAACACATTAATACAACTAAAATGCAAATTTCAGAAAAATCATAATTAATAAATTATCTTACTAAACACAAATAAAAAAAAATATTAAATATAAAAAAATCAAACACACTAGAATGAAATACAATACGATACAAAACAAAATAACTCTTAAAAATGATATTATATACGATAGTTTCTAAATTGATATTTTTCACATTATTCGAAATTTTCTCCACACACCCTAAGTTGTGTATAGTTCAGATACTTCATATTTTGGGCAGTTTTTAATGGTTGTAATGTTAGCGAACTTCGTTCAACTTCATTTGTGGGAGAGATTCGTTCTGCTAAACATATGGTCCTCCTGGATCCTACAAGACTGCATTTATTTCATGTTTACCTCAGCGATGTGTGTTTTTTAAAATTTTATGAGGGTCAGAAAGACTGAGAAGTAAAAAAAAAGGCTTCACAAAGTTCCAGAAGAAAAAACGTTGCTGTTTTATGCGCTCCTTGTCCTAGGGCAGCCAAAGATTAGTGATCAGTACCATAAGTAGCTACTGTCATTTACCAATGCCAGGCTCCTGGGTACTACGGCAGATCTACCAAGTACGTCTTTCAACCCTTGACTCTCCAAAGGCAGCTTATCAAGCTCACGGTTGAAAATTCAGAAAGCAAATAGAGTCTGAAAAGGAAATGGGACACTTAATAAAGATCAATGTCAAGGTCAGAGCTTTGTTTAATAAAAATAATATGATGGGGCGGAGTAGGACAGTTAAAATTGTGACTGAAACAAAAATGAAAAGGTTCCACCACATTCTGCGGTGGAGATATGGCCATAAACTTAACTGCAGATCTTACCTTAACATTTGAGCAAATGGATTGTGACCCAAGATGTGTTTCAGTTCATTGCTCTCTCTTCAGAGAACCCCAAGGGCATCCAGACTGCTTCTAGAGACAATGATGTTGCTCCAGTCAATGACCAGAGACATAGGGGTCGATTCCGATTCGGGCCGGAAAAAGCACCGACCGACTCGGATCCGGAAAAAATACCGACCGACACGTACCAGTGGCGCCCGACACGCCAAGTACGATGCAAGCCGCGATAAATCCGACCGACACGTCAGGAAACCAAGCCGACCGACCGAGCCGCTCGGAAAATAGCAATCCGGCCGGAAAAACACGCGAATCCAACCGACCGACACGCACCCGGAACAAATCCGACCGAATCGTACCCGCCAACTCCAACCCGCAAAGTACGATGCAAGGCGCGAAAAACACGACCGAGTCGGACGGAGGACAAGCCGTACGACCGACACGCATACAAAACCGAGCCGAAGCAACACAATACACCGCGACCGACGCGTACGCAGCATACAAAACTGCACAAACACAGCGTGAACGAAACGGAAAACACCGTACGAGACCAATGCAGGGTCCGACTCGGTCACAAGAACGTTTCCAACATACACAAACAGCACAAAGGAAAAATCAACCAAAAAAAGGCCAAACAAGCAATTACCAAGCCAATAAATACTGGGGGGTGGGGACAGAGAACAAAGACACACCCACAACTCCACCTATATAAAGGACACAAATCACTACCATGAGCCTTTGCAAATGCCATTTCACTGCCAGCACCCAAGAGAAAGCAACCACACACCCACAGCTCATCCCTCACACAAGCCACACACCATCAGCACACCAACAAATACCTACCTCACATACACCCAGCAAAACACACACTCACACACCCTCACCTGCACACCAACACACACATCACTCACCATCACCACCCATCACCATGCCCCCCAAGAAGAATCCCAAGTTCCTAGATTGTGAATTGGAAGTCCTGGTAGACGAGATCCTCAGGGTGGAGCCACAGCTGTTTGGCACTCTGGTCCAACAGACCCCCATGTCGCAGAAAACCAAGATGTGGGAGAGGATCATCAACAGGGTGAACGCCCAATCATCATGTCGGCGCACAAAGACGGACATCCAGAACAGGTGGTATGACGTGCGCAGGAGGGTACGGGACCTGCTGAAGATAGACTACAGCAACAGCCAACAGACCGGCAGTGGCCCTCCTGCCAAGCCAATATACCTCAGGCCCTGGGAGGAGAAGGTGCGGGCCATCCTTCCGCCAGTGAGCGTATATGGACTAGAGAACATCCCAGAGCCTGGTGAGTACACAACAAATGTACACAATAAACTGCCACAAAACACACACATCACTGTCAAGGGGAGAGTCAAACCATGCACACATAGCAATTACACAGCAACTAGAACAGAATCATCCCAAAATGTGTATGTCAGTCAGATAAACACAACACATGCCATCAAAAAAGTCACATCCAACTGTGCCAACACATGTACAAACACAACCACAACTACAGCTAGGCAGTGGCACAAATAGAACTAACACACACATCCACACATGTAGCCACCACAACAACACCAACACACAGTGAAGACCACTCAAAGGAAGGAATTCTGTGTATGCTGGCCAAGTCAGTGTAGCCAATAGCATCATGGGAGTCGCAGTCACACATATTGCCCCCCACAACTGTCCCATCAACACCACCCTGAACCATGCTCACATCACAGGGAGTGGAGAAGGACTCACAAGATGGCTGACACTGGCTACTGCTGTGGGGAGCACAAGGCCCTGCTGCCAACTGTGCACCAACAAACAGCAGGACACCACTGACTGACATCCTGAGAGACAACTTCCACTCCCTGCAATGCAAGCACGTTCCATGGTGGGCTATCTGGCTGGCTGGGTGGGAAGGGGGACTTGCAGCACTGACTATAGTCACCAGCACCTCCCCTCACACCCCCCAACACAAACTCCACAGTACCCACCTGGTAGAATGCAATGCCCTCCATCCTAACACAAGATCCCACAAAGCACCACCACCCTGGGTTATGTTGTGTGAAGCACAGGGACACTCTTGGGACTCTTAGCCAAACAACTGCCAGGACAACACTCCCAGCCATCCTGTCAGCACAGCCAGCCCACCCCACAGGGAAGCAGAGTCAAAAGGAAGGAAGCATGGGCATGCTGGGAAGGGGGTGGAGGCAATAGCATGATGGGAGTCGTAGTCACAGACATAGCTCACCCCCACAACTGTCCCATCAACACCACCCTGAACCATGCTCACATCACAGGGAGTGGAGAAGGACTCACAAGATGGCTGACACTGGCTACTGCTGTGGGGAGCACAAGGCCCTGCTGCCAACTGTGCACCAACAAACAGCAGGACACCACTGACTGACATCCTGAGAGACAACTTACACTCCCTGCAATGCAAGCACGTTCCATGGTGGGCTATCTGGCTGGCTGGGTGGGAAGGGGGACTTGCAGCACTGACTATAGTCACCAGCACCTCCCCTCACACCCCCCCAACACAAACTCCACAGTACCCACCTGGTAGAATGCAATGCCCTCCATCCTAACACAAGATCCCACAAAGCACCACCACCCTGGGTTATGTTGTGTGAAGCACAGGGACACTCTTGGGACTCTTAGCCAAACAACTGCCAGGACAACACTCCCAGCCATCCTGTCAGCACAGCCAGCCCACCCCACAGGGAAGCAGAGTCAAAAGGAAGGAAGCATGGGCATGCTGGGAAGGGGGTGGAGGCAATAGCATGATGGGAGTCGTAGTCACAGACATAGCTCACCCCCACAACTGTCCCATCAACACCACCCTGAACCATGCTCACATCACAGGGAGTGGAGAAGGACTCACAAGATGGCTGACACTGGCTACTGCTGTGGGGAGCACAAGGCCCTGCTGCCAACTGTGCACCAACAAACAGCAGGACACCACTGACTGACATCCTGAGAGACAACTTACACTCCCTGCAATGCAAGCACGTTCCATGGTGGGCTATCTGGCTGGCTGGGTGGGAAGGGGGACTTGCAGCACTGACTATAGTCACCAGCACCTCCCCTCACACCCCCCAACACAAACTCCACAGTACCCACCTGGTAGAATGCAATGCCCTCCATCCTAACACAAGATCCCACAAAGCACCACCACCCTGGGTTATGTTGTGTGAAGCACAGGGACACTCTTGGGACTCTTAGCCAAACAACTGCCAGGACAACACTCCCAGCCATCCTGTCAGCACAGCCAGCCCACCCCACAGGGAAGCAGAGTCAAAAGGAAGGAAGCATGGGCATGCTGGGAAGGGGGTGGAGGCAATAGCATGATGGGAGACGTAGTCACAGACATAGCTCACCCCCACAACTGTCCCATCAACACCACCCTGAACCATGCTCACATCACAGGGAGTGGAGAAGGACTCACAAGATGGCTGACACTGGCTACTGCTGTGGGGAGCACAAGGCCCTGCTGCCAACTGTGCACCAACAAACAGCAGGACACCACTGACTGACATCCTGAGAGACAACTTACACTCCCTGCAATGCAAGCACGTTCCATGGTGGGATAACTGACTGGGTGGGTGGGTGGGTGGGAAGGAGGTCTGGCTGTCAACCAAACACAATCAATGCAGACCATGTTCACACCCCAGAGAATACATAGAAATGCCCAAATAATGCAGGACAATGTGCCACACCAATATCAACCCCTGACTGTGACGACTTAGGACAATACAATGTACAGGCCCGCACCCCGAGGCACAGTCACAACTGTCAGGTGTGTCAACCACTGATGCCTGCAGAAACATGACATACATTGTTTGTGTCTCCCAAAAACAGGTGATGATAGGGACACAGCAGCAGACGCTGAGGAGTCCCAGTCCCAGGCTCAAGAGGATGCCGAGCTCACTGGCGTCGTACAGCCTCTGTCCTCCTCGGACGATGAAGAACAACCTGGCACATCCGGTGCAAGTCAACATGCTGCACCAGCAGGACCACCAGCTGCAGCACCAGCAGGTCCACCAGCTGCACCCCCTGCACCCACCCCTCCAACGACTGTCACCACGAATACCATCCCTGCCGACATGGACAGAATAAGGAACAACACCAGCGCAGTGACCCTGGACCAACCTGGGGCCATGGACACCACCACCACCACCAACCCCCAAGGTGGACCAGGGTTATCTGTGCGTGCAACTGCACACACTGCACATGTCAGCAGGGGTGGTGGGAGGGGTGGGAGACAGAGGTCGCTGCTTGCAGACGTTGCTGGTGTGCATGAAGACCCACAACTGGTACGCATAGCTGATGCGTACCAGTCCAGCACCGGAGAGCTCAGCCAGGTAGTGGGGCTCCTCAGAGACATTAAACAGCAGCAGGCTGCCCATCATGCCCGCTTGGACTCCCACATGTCCCAAGTGGAGTCACACATGTCACGTGTGGACTCCCACATGTCACGTGTGGACTCCCACATGACCCGCGTGGAGTCCAAGTGGGATGTACTACATGAGATGACGGCGGTGCACAGGGACATTTTACAATGCCTCCGCCAGATGAACAGCAACCAGTCCACACCTCCCTGTGTGCCAACAACATCTGGTACCGAACAAACTGCAACTGCCACAGGGAGGGAGGAGGACTCTGGCAGAGAGTCCCCTGCACCGCAGCAGCCTGCACTTGAGGGCCCCCCCAAGAAGAGGGGTCGTCCGAGGAGGGGAAAGTGAGAGGCTGATGGCCAAGCGCAACTCCCAGGAAGCCTGAACCTGTTCTGGATTTTCGCCTTTGTGCACAGACTGTTCACCCTGTTGATGGCAACACTACTCCCACACATTGCATGGGGAGTATAAGTTGGAACAATGTGTCAGACAACAGTGGCCCCGATACTGGGGATCCTGTCTACCTGGACTTTCTATTCATCTAGGAACTTGGGATTGCAAGATTCATGTACAGCACAATCCATCCTATGCACTATTATCACAATAAACACACTAATACACCATACTTGCCTCTGTCGTGATTCAACGTGGGTGCTGTTATGGGGATGATGAACTGCAAAATTACACAGTGTATGCGAACTGCAACAGCAAGGACAACACAGGCATGTGAGTACAGGCAACGTGACACATATGAGGGAGACACACCACCAGGGCTACACAACACATACACACCTAGGCCATCTGACTCATTGCCTACACTGATGTTGCCAGGGAAGACGGTGCAATGCACAGACACCACACCCATTCCCAGTTGTAGTCAAGTAGCCCACAGGTGCAGTAAGCAAATGGCAGTCAAATGTGTGACCACAGACAACGCACATCACTAAGTGAAGCACAGGTTTATTACACAGTAGCAACATGCCGTAACCACTACAGATGCAAGGTAACCCCACCTGGTAGCGGGCACACAGTCAACAACTGTAGACAGAAGGAAGTCCATGGGTGTGGCGCACATCACCTGTAGGGACACAACAGCTACCAGCCTGGATGTGCAATCACGTCGTCGGTGGACACAGTTCACCAAACGAATCTGAAAGTACCCTGTGAAGGACAGAAATGACACACAGTCAAAAGCAATGCAGTACAGGACAGAACAGCAAAACTCATGCACAATACATGTTACAAGATACCCACCCAGAACCAAGTTAGCATGTCAACACTGTTGGGGAGTACAGCCCACCTGTCACCACACATCGCAACACACATCCTGTCAAGTAGCCCATGGACACACTCCAACAGCACCAGAGCACCACCCACACATCATGCCAACTCACATCATTCACATGACACCTCAGGATACTCACATTCAGCTAAAGAAGTTGGTGATGAGCTGTGTGCGGACATCACCATCACCATCATCATCATCATCGTCACTGGCATCGTGGTCCAGGCCAGGATCCTCCACAGGTGGCGGATGTTGGTCATCGTCATCCTGGATGAGAGGCAACTCCTTCCGCACTGCCAGGTTGTGGAGCATGCAGCAGACGATGATAATCTTGCACACTTTCGCAGGGGCATATGGGAGGGACCCTCCGGTCTTGTCCAGGCAGCGGAAGCGGCTCTTCAGGAGACCAAAGGTCCGCTCAATCACTCTCCTGGTCCGACCATGTGCCTCATTGTAGCGCATCTGGGCAGGTGTCACAGGGTTCCTGAGGGGTGTCAGCAACCACGGCATGTTGGGGTATCCCGAGTCACCTACGGACAGACAAGTGCACATCAGCTGACTTGGAAAAGTGGGCGGAATACTACAGATCAGATCACACACAATGGCACAAAGTCAGTACACACCGACAAGCCAGGCACGCTGGTTCTGCATCTGTGCCATCAACCTGGGGATGCGACTACTCCTCATCACAAAGGCATCGTGTGCTGAACCAGGGAAACGGGCACACACGTGTGTGATGGTCATGTCTGCAAGACACACCACCAGTGCATTGACCGAGTGGTAGTGCTTGCGGTTCCTGTAGGCCTGCTCCTGGGCCTGTGGTGGTACCAAAGCCACATGTGTCCCATCAATGGAGCCAATGACATGCGGCATCCTCCCCAGGGCATAAAAGTCACTCTTCACGTCAGTGAGTCGTCGCAGTCTAGGGAAATAGATGTACCGGTTCAGGAAGAGCAACATTGCCGCCAAAACATCGCGGAGCACACGGCTGAACATGGTCTGTGACATCCCACCAGCAGACGCCACAGTATGTTGGAAGGTACCGGTGGCAAAGAAGTGTAGGGCTGCCATCACCTTCACCTTGGGGGTCAGCGCTGTAGGATACGGCCGGCCAGGCTGCAAATGTGGGGACAACTGCACTGCCAAATCCTCAATCAGCTGCCTGGTGAAGCGGTACCGTCGGATGCTGTCCCGTTCCACCATCGTTGCCAGGTCTGGGAATGGCCGATGGACAGCAGGAGCCCTGCAGTGCAGAGGAGAAGTAAGCAAGATCGTCAGTCACCCCACATATGCGGCATTGAACACACTCAAGATCCCAACATACATCATCATGAGGCACAACTACATGAAGTGTGCAGTACCGGAACGACATTTATGGTACATACATGGCCAACATCTGTCAACACGGTCCTACAGGTGGCATCAATTTGTCCCAGGTTGGCCCATTGGATATCATGATGCTGTGTCACAGTCACCCCCCAGTGACATGTGAGGACAGATGTGCCCCAGGCACCACAGCTCAACGACAGGCACATTCCCAGGGACCCTGTAATGCCACATGGACACTGGCATCACCTGGAGTATCATGTGTACACCACAACAAAACAAACATGACCCCCACAGGTAGTGGCCACACTTGCCATGGCAGGAGAGCCATGGACGTCTGTGACACACACGCACAACATCAGAGTCCATGCACACACAACGTGGATGTGGAGACTGTCTCCCATTGTGCACATGAAATCAGAGACATTGTAAACACTACATGCACAAAGACTGTGGAGGGCCATCACTATTGTGCCACTGGGACACCCTGGCTCAAACATACCGTCCCACATGGGACTCACGGGGTATGTGACATGACATACACAAACACCACTGTGAAATGTGACCATGGCACATGCACAGATATGAACAGTTGCACATCACAGTGGTCACGTACACGTAACACCCATGATCCTGTCCCCATGAACACGTGCACAGCCTGGGGGTGGCTGCCCACAGGTGACACCCACAGGACAACATGTACACCAACATACACACAATAGGAAATGCAGCCTTACATGCCTTATGATAAGGTTTGGACAGGCTGTCGTGATGTAGGTGTGCCCCTCACTCCCTGGGAGCTATCTGTGGCTGGCATATGTCCATCTGAGACAGGCATGCTGACATATGCCAGTCACATGTACAGTGATGCGTTGTACTGCAATGGACCGATCGGTGCCTCCGGCCGGCCCATTGCATTCAATGTGTGCGGGTACGCGTTGTACCCCTGTGCGCGTTGAACAGCAATGGACCGATCGGTGCCTCCGGCCGGCCCATTGCATTCAATGTGTGCGGGTACGCGTTGTACCCCTGTGCGCGTTGTACTGCAATGGACCGATCGGTGCCTCCGGCCGGCCCATTGCATTCAATGTGTGCGGGTACGCGTTGTACCCCTGTGCGCGTTGAACAGCAATGGACCGATCGGTGCCTCCGGCCGGCCCATTGCATTCAATGTGTGCGGGTACGCGTTGTACCCCTGTGCGCGTTGAACAGCAATGGACCGATCGGTGCCTCCGGCCGGCCCATTGCATTCAATGTGTGCGGGTACGCGTTGTACCCCTGTGCGCGTTGTACTGCAATGGACCGATCGGTGCCTCCGGCCGGCCCATTGCATTCAATGTGTGCGGGTGCGCGTTGTACCCCTGTGCGCGTTGAACAGCAATGGACCGATCGGTGCCTCCGGCCGGCCCATTGCTTTCAATGTGTGCGGGTACGCGTTGTACCCCTGTGCGCGTTGAACAGCAATGGACCGATCGGTGCCTCCGGCCGGCCCATTGCATTCAATGTGTGCGGGTACGCGTTGTACCCCTGTGCGCGTTGTACTGCAATGGACCGATCGGTGCCTCCGGCCGGCCCATTGCATTCAATGTGTGCGGGTACGCGTTGTACCCCTGTGCGCGTTGAACAGCAATGGACCGATCGGTGCCTCCGGCCGGCCCATTGCTTTCAATGTGTGCGGGTACGCGTTGTACCCCTGTGCGCGTTGAACAGCAATGGACCGATCGGTGCGCACCCATTGACAATGGGCTTGCCTGGCAACGGACGCGTTTTTGAATATTCGAACGAGTCGGTTGCTGGAAAATCAGTTGGTCACCCACAACAATGTTGCAAAATAATGTATGTCATGAAGTTGAAGATTTGAAGGATGCTGTGGGCGTGTTTTGGTGCTGCTATTCCATGGATTGGCCAGATTCAGAAGATGCAAACGACTTGGACCTATCACTTTGGACACAAGGGACAGTATCTGCCTCTCCAGCACATATATATTGCTGCATGTTCCCCTGAGAGCCCACTTGCCTGCACTACATGCTCCAGGACGACATCTGCCACTGCACTGCTGCTGTCTCTGCCCCTCTGGACCCTGCAATGGCACGTACTGTGGAGAGAGCCCCAGCCTTCAGCCTTGAAGAGAACCAGGCCCTGCTGGACAGCCTACTTCCACAGTACAGCAAGCTGTATGGGACACCAGGGGAGCAGGTGAGTGTTCTGTGCACTGCCTTTCTGAATGTGCATTTTGTCTGACTAGCAAGGCTGAGAGTCAGCACACCACTGGCTAGCAGGCTCACTGAGTAGTTGTCACCCCCATAGTGTGTAGTGACTTGCACTGGACAGGTATGGTGCAGTGACAGTGCTTCTGAACAGGGTTTTACTCCCCATGCTATGATACCATGTAGTGACTTCTGGAAAACTGTCCATGGGCAGCCGTGCACTGCCTGGGTACACCATGTGCCCCTGTGATTACGACATGTATATGCAACTGTGTCATGCACGGATATGTTGCATGTGTAGTAATGTCCTTATCACTTTGTCATCCTGACAGGCTTCTGCCCATCGGAAGCATGAGATCTGGAAGGACATCGTCCGGGCTGTCCGGTCCGTGGGGGTCTACAAGCGCCGGATCCGCAACTGCCAAAAGAGGTGGCAGGACCTTCGGGGCTGGACCCGGAGGATTGCACGGGTCCAGCTGAAGCTGTCGCCTCCTCGCAGGAGGGGCGGAACACGGACCCTGACCCCCACATGCTCAGGATCCTGGCGCTGGTCTTTCCAGACCTGGATGGGCAGCTGAAGGCCAGAGAGCAGCAAGGAGGGGTGAGTCAAAGACTGCACTGTGTACTCTGTCTAACATGTTATGTGCCCTCCTCGGGCCAGGTTGAACTGCCACAGTACAGCAGTCATGTTGTCCAGGAGCCATGTCCCTCTATTGTGCACTGCCCACTCCTCATCTGATACCCAGGTGTGGCCCTTACATGCAGGGAATTCTGTCACTTAGGACTGTGTCCTTGCAGTTTGCTTGACTCAAGGTGGGAGACAGCATCTGTTTCCCTGACTCTGTGGTGGGCATCATGGGTGGGTCCATTGCTTACACAATGCCTGTATTCTGACATGTAGGGTAGTGTCACAGGTCTCCCATATGTCCAATAGGTATGACCTGGACAGATGAGGGTTAAGAGGATGTGTTGTGGGGGGATGTACATGTGCACTTGTGCAGCTCCAGGACTTGCATTCCCCATGACCTACTATTGTGACACAGTGCAGAGTGTTGTTGTCTGGCTGCAAAGTCATACATCACTGAGACAGTGATGTATGACTTTGCAGTCATGCCTCCGCCATGGCATGTGTCTACTGATTGGTGATCCTGCAGGGGAGTGACATGTGCTACATGCACACCATAGTGGCGCTGGCTATCAGGACATGGGTGCATCATGGTGTCTGTCGCTGGTATGCATCACATGCATTTCCTATTTGACTCTGGGCATCCCTTACATCCGTAAACCTGTACTGACTCAGTGGCAAGAGCTGTGATGTGTCCACACCGTGTCCTCTGCACTGTCCAACTACTGTGTACTTGGTGCATGTGTCAACACTGGGGTGTTGCAATCCAACAGACACCAGACAGATGGGTGCAAGGCCATGTGGGATGTGAGTGCCATGCTTGGCATCAGACTGACAATTGACTTCTCCTGTTCAATTAGTGCACTTTTAGCAATGTACAACTAATGATGCCAGGGCTTGCTCTGTGATGTGCTGTGCTCACAGTGGTGTGTGCGTTATGTGCAGGTGACTGATGTCTGTCTGTTTCCCCATTGTTTGCAGATACATCCACGGCCACGGAAGGGGACAGCTCCACGGACCAGGAGGAGCCGGAGAGCCAGACTGGGTCAGCAGCCGAGGAGTGGTCGGAGGGACCCAGTGGCACGGAGGGCGAGGGGAGCCACACCGAGGAGTCCTCAGCAGCATCCACCTCAGCTGAGGACCAGAGCAACTCGGAGGATGACTCCCTTGTGGAGGCGGGTGTCAGCAGCCACCACACCCCAGCTAGTGTTGCTGTCCCCGCCACCACCAGCACCACCACCGCCCTCCCATCGGCTCCCATTCCCCAGGTCCGTGGAGGCTCCCATGTCCGGGAGCGTGTCTCCTTTGGGCCAGGCACCGCACCCCCTGCCCCTGTGTCCCCTGCTGCCCTGAGTGAGGAGTCTGTGTACCTCCTTCGCCAGCTCCATGTAGGGCAGACAGCCATGCTGAGTGTCCTCCATGCGCACACCGCGCTGTTGACTCAGCTGGTGTCGTTCATGGAGGGCATCTCATCGGGCATGTCTGACCTACAGAGGGGCAATAGGTCCATGGACTCCTCCCTGACGGCAGCAGTGTCCCTCCTCAAACGGTCCCTCACCCCTCCTGCCTTTGCTCCATCCACACTCCCCAGCACCTTACCCATCCCAGGCACACACACACTGGCACACACCAGCACACACACATCCAGCACACTGACACACACGCCAATGACAAAACGCACACGCAAGCACATTCAGGGGACTGAAGCCAGACTCACAGGGGATGGGGCCCTGGAACACACACACGCATCCACATGCACTGCGCAGTCCTCAGTTCCCTCTCCCTCCAAAGCACCCTCCCTTGCCTCACCTGCAACCCCAAAGTCACAGCAGCTCTTCCTCTGTGACCTCGGCCTCTTCCCCACCGATGAAGCTGCTCCAGCATCCCGGGGGAAGAGGAAGCCCACCCACACGGAGCAGAGTGCCCCTCGCCCCCGGACACCCTCCCCCAGGCGCAGACGGACTGAGGCCCCCACCCGCAAGTCCCCCCGGAGTGCTAAGAGCAAGACCCCGCCACCGCCCTGCAGCTCAGGCACAAGGTCTCCGTCCTCCATCCCTCAGGCCCCCACTGCACAGGTGCCCCCACCACACCCTGCCCCAGGTTCCCCCACCCACAGATATACCATCCCCAAGATGCTCCGGCCTTCTCCCCTGCCACTTGCTCTCCCAGCACCACACCCCCCGCTGCGCTTGTCTGTGCCACTGATGTGGTGAGGGTGTCCTCCCCCTCTGTCCAACCCACCTTGCCTGTTCCCCATTCTCCTCCCCTGGAGGTAGGCACTGCAGTGGAGTCCACTACCGCCCTGTCTGACTTGGGCACTGCAGTGGCGGACCTGTCCACCCCATCTGCAGGGTCCACTGCAGTTGTGCCGGCACCCACGACATCTGTGTCATGCCCCCAGTTGTGCCGGCACACACCATGTCAGACACCTCCACTGCAGTTGTCAGTGGCTCTCCAGCACCCACCACCCCTTCCCTGACTCCCCCTGGTGAGCCCTGATCCTGTCCCTGCGGTGCCTGGCCTGCCCCCCGGTTGCCCCTCCTAGTGGATTGTCCCTGGTATTGTGCAGGCATGCGTAGGGTGACATCTGCCAGTGTCACCCTGTTTGAACTTTGACAATGGACTGGCCATTGGCCTTTGCTCTTTTTCAGGACTTCGTTTGGCCTCAACACATATGCTGAATAAAGCAACTTTCTTTTCTCTAGTGCTCATGCTTCAGATGTACATGTTGTTGGTGCAGCTAACCATGCCCTTGCTGCAGTGATGGTGATATCTGGTCTCATGATTATGAAGTGTTACTGTGCAGGAACCCATGTGGTCCAGGGGGAATGTGTCCTATCATGTGGTGTATCCATGTCATCAATAGCAGCATCTGAGGGTGTCATGTGTTCAGTATTTGGCAATGGGTTTCCTACTTACATTGGCAATTTCACATCTGTGGCTTCCACCCTGCACATCTGTTGTGCCTGCCATCGTTGCATTTGTCTACTTCCCTGACCGTGTTGCCATCTCCAGTGGACATGCAGGTTTGGGCATCAATGGGGAGGGACTCATCCGTGTAGTCAGTGCAACATTGCTATACAAGTGTGTTGGATCTGTGCTGATGATTCCGTTGGCACATCCATGACCAGGCTGATGTGATGGGAGCCCTCATTTGGTGCTAATTGTTGATTGTGTGACCAAGTGCTCAGCTGACATGATGGGGCCCTACTGAGGCAACATATGGCACAGCTTTCCTCACACAGGAGTGGAGTCCCCTCATGGCAGTGTGTACACGTGTGACATTGCCTGCGCCCAAGGTGTGTGTTGTATGTGCATGTCTGTGTGTTCACTTCCATTCATCTGCGCATGCTGTGATCCCTAGTGTTGTACCTGTTTGTGATGCTTGCTGACTTGAGCTATGTTCCCCAAAGTCTTCTCCCTGTGTTCTCTGTGATGTGGGTGCATGGCACATTACTGGTCATCAGGGTGTCACCCATAGGTGTGTTTGCTGTCAGGGCAGAGTTTGTGTGCTGACGCAGATGGGTCACAGTCAGGTTTCCCTTTGGCACTTGTTGTTTGCCCCTGTCATGTGATTTCCAGTTTGTGTTATCTTTCAGTGATTGTGACACGTTGTGTGTGTGACTGCTGGCACTCCTTAGGGTCCGGGCTGCAATGTTGGTTGTTGTCTATGTGTGTTCTTTGTGGGTGACCTTGGTTTCTTCATTGGTGTGTGACTGTGGCTGGGATCCCATTGGTCGGTGTGGTATTGCCGTCATGTCCATGTACAGCGTAGTGTGCAGTGTGTCAGACATTCAGGAGTCTTGTTGAGTGTCCATGTGTGATGTGTTTCTACACCTTGGTTCCCACCCACCACCCTGGAATAGTAATGGGTGCATGTGCAATGTCACCAGTGCATGTGTACTTCACTGCTGCACATTGTTGGAGGTCGAGGGGTGTGGTGTTGAGTGTGTGCAGATGAGAGTTGTTGCCCGGCTAGTCCCCTGCCTCCATGTTGGCCTTGGCTTACTGGCCATGCTGATTGATTTGTGCTTGTGTAGGTGTGATGGTAGTTAGTTGCTCAGGACACCTGACTGTGGTTCACAGTGTGAACGACATTTAGCTTTGTCATCACAGTGGTATTTTTCTTCAGCCCAGGGTCACCACATTGTGGGGGCCCTGGGGGTGGTGCTGTGGTGTGTCTGTGACTTGCTGTGTCAGTTGTTGTTCCTACGTGCCTGTGTGACATGTGTGTTTTGTGCTCCCTCTCACCTGTCAATGCCTGCTTGCCCACATAGGGGATTTGGATCCATGAGTTACCTTAGTGTGGCAGTGTATGCACATCTGTATGATTGGTATTCAGCTCTCCTCATGTGTTGTGTTGTTGCCTGGGGACAATGGCACCCCCACCCCTCACCTGCTGTGTATGATGACAGTGTTGGTCTGCCTGTTTGTGTTTGTGCATCTGCACCACTGCATTGGCATATCTTGGGTGTGCCATTGGCTGTATGTTGTTTGGTGTGTTTCCCCTGCTGTCCCTGGGACTCCTAGGTCATCGGTCAGCACAGTGATCATGGTTTGTGTGTCCCATTGCTGCCATGGTATGGTATCTGTTCACCTCACATCTGCTGTCTCCACAGGGTATCTGCATTTGTGTGCCCATTGGTGCAAATATGTGGTTCTGCATTCTGATGGTCACTTCTGTCATTGTGTCATTGATGACTGTTGACGGTCTCAGCCACCATGGGTGTTGTTTGTCTGCACATGGCCAAAGGAATGTTTCATTTGCACTGCAGTATTTGGCTCCCCCAATTTATGTTGCAATGGGACACATACACTACTTTGCCACAGATGAGTTTTTGGTTCTGTGACCAGGAATGATCCATGCAGTTTGGCAGTTGCAGCTCTTTCTTTGTCAACAATTACCTTTTGGTCACTGTGATGATGAGGGTGTAGACCCCATTGCCACAATGGTCAAAATGTGCTTCAGCTATGGACCCCACACTTGCCTTTTGGTCACTGTGATGATGGGGGTTTAGACCCCATTGCCACAATGGTCAAACTGTGCTTCAGCTATGGACCCCACACTTACCTTTTGGTCACTGTGATGATGGGGGTTTAGGCCCCATTGCCACAATGGTCAAAATGTGCTTCAGCTATGGACCCCACACTTGCCTTTTGGTCACTGTGATGATGGGGGTTTAGGCCCCATTGCCACAATGGTCATGGGCTGCTTGCATTGTGGGTGCCACACACATATATGTGTGGCACATGTGCTAGGGGGTCACATTGTATGTTCAATGTCATGTTCGGTGTTGTAGGCATTTGACACAGCCTGCTCACACGCTTGTCATGGTGGTGGGGGGATGTCTTAATCTTGCATTCCCTAGGTTGTGGTGTGCTTGTTGTGTCATGCATTGTCCATCCTATGAGTGGGGGTGGTAGAGTAGGCATCCAGCCCCCCTGGCTAAGGGTGGTGGTAGGCATCCAGCCCCCTGGCTAAGGGTGGTAGTAGTGGTGGGCATCCTGCCCCCTGGCTAAGGGTGGTAGTGGTGGGCATCTGGCACCCCCTGGCTAAGGGTGGTAGTAGTGGTGGGCATCCTGCCCCCCTGGGTGAGGGTGGTAGTAGTGGTGGGCATCCTGCCCCCCTGGGTGAGGGTGGTAGTAGTGGTAGGCATCCTGCCCCCCTGGTTGAGGGTGGTAGTAGTGGTAGGCATCCAGCCCCCTGGCTAAGGGTGGTAGTAGTGGTGGGCATCCTGCCCCCCTGGGTGAGGGTGGTAGTAGTGGTAGGCATCCTGCCCCCTGGCTAAGGGTGGTAGTAGTGGTGGGCATCCTGCCCCCCTGGGTGAGGGTGGTAGTAGTGGTAGGCATCCAGCCCCCCTGGCTAAGGGTGGTAGTAGTGGTGGGCATCCTGCCCCCTGGGTGAGGGTGGTAGTAGTGGTAGGCATCCTGCCCCCTGGGTGGGGGTGGTAGTAGTGGTAGGCATCCTGCCCCCTGGTTGAGGGTGGTAGTAGTGGTAGGCATCCAGCCCCCCTGGCTAAGGGTGGTGGTGGGCATCCAGCCCCCCTGGCTAAGGGTGGTAGTAGTGGTGGGCATCCTGCCCCCTGGGTGAGGGTGGTAGTAGTGGTAGGCATCCTGCCCCCCTGGTTGAGGGTGGTAGTAGTGGTAGGCATCCAGCCCCCCTGGCTAAGGGTGGTAGTAGTGGTGGGCATCCTGCCCCCCTGGGTGAGGGTGGTAGTAGTGGTAGGCATCCTGCCCCCTGGCTAAGGGTGGTAGTAGTGGTGGGCATCCTGCCCCCCTGGGTGAGGGTGGTAGTAGTGGTGGGCATCCTGCCCCCCTGGGTGAGGGTGGTAGTAGTGGTAGGCATCCTGCCCCCCTGGTTGAGGGTGGTAGTAGTGGTAGGCATCCAGCCCCCCTGGCTAAGGGTGGTGGTAGGCATCCAGCCCCCCTGGCTAAGGGTGGTAGTAGTGGTGGGCATCCTGCCCCCTGGGTGAGGGTGGTAGTAGTGGTGGGCATCCTGCCCCCCTGGGTGAGGGTGGTAGTAGTGGTAGGCATCCTGCCCCCTGGGTGGGGGTGGTAGTAGTGGTAGGCATCCAGCCCCCCTGGCTAAGGGTGGTGGTAGGCATCCAGCCCCCCTGGCTAAGGGTGGTAGTAGTGGTGGGCATCCTGCCCCCCTGGGTGAGGGTGGTAGTAGTGGTAGGCATCCTGCCCCCCTGGTTGAGGGTGGTAGTAGTGGTAGGCATCCAGCCCCCTGGCTAAGGGTGGTAGTAGTGGTGGGCATCCTGCCCCCTGGGTGAGGGTGGTAGTAGTGGTAGGCATCCTGCCCCCTGGCTAAGGGTGGTAGTAGTGGTGGGCATCCTGCCCCCCTGGGTGAGGGTGGTAGTAGTGGTGGGCATCCTGCCCCCCTGGGTGAGGGTGGTAGTAGTGGTAGGCATCCTGCCCCCCTGGTTGAGGGTGGTAGTAGTGGTAGGCATCCAGCCCCCCTGGCTAAGGGTGGTGGTAGGCATCCAGCCCCCTGGCTAAGGGTGGTAGTAGTGGTGGGCATCCTGCCCCCCTGGGTGAGGGTGGTAGTAGTGGTGGGCATCCTGCCCCCCTGGGTGAGGGTGGTAGTAGTGGTAGGCATCCTGCCCCCCTGGGTGGGGGTGGTAGTAGTGGTAGGCATCCAGCCCCCCTGGCTAAGGGTGGTGGTAGGCATCCAGCCCCCTGGCTAAGGGTGGTAGTAGTGGTGGGCATCCTGCCCCCCTGGGTGAGGGTGGTAGTAGTGGTAGGCATCCTGCCCCCCTGGTTGAGGGTGGTAGTAGTGGTAGGCATCCAGCCCCCCTGGCTAAGGGTGGTGGTAGGCATCCAGCCCCCCTGGCTAAGGGTGGTAGTAGTGGTGGGCATCCTGCCCCCCTGGGTGAGGGTGGTAGTAGTGGTGGGCATCCTGCCCCCCTGGGTGAGGGTGGTAGTAGTGGTAGGCATCCTGCCCCCTGGGTGGGGGTGGTAGTAGTGGTAGGCATCCAGCCCCCCTGGCTAAGGGTGGTGGTAGGCATCCAGCCCCCCTGGCTAAGGGTGGTAGTAGTGGTGGGCATCCTGCCCCCCTGGGTGAGGGTGGTAGTAGTGGTGGGCATCCTGCCCCCCTGGGTGAGGGTGGTAGTAGTGGTAGGCATCCAGCCCCCTGGCTAAGGGTGGTAGTAGTGGTGGGCATCCTGCCCCCCTGGGTGAGGGTGGTAGTAGTGGTAGGCATCCTGCCCCCTGGCTAAGGGTGGTAGTAGTGGTGGGCATCCTGCCCCCCTGGGTGAGGGTGGTAGTAGTGGTGGGCATCCTGCCCCCTGGGTGAGGGTGGTAGTAGTGGTAGGCATCCTGCCCCCCTGGTTGAGGGTGGTAGTAGTGGTAGGCATCCAGCCCCCCTGGCTAAGGGTGGTGGTAGGCATCCAGCCCCCCTGGCTAAGGGTGGTAGTAGTGGTGGGCATCCTGCCCCCCTGGGTGAGGGTGGTAGTAGTGGTGGGCATCCTGCCCCCCTGGGTGAGGGTGGTAGTAGTGGTAGGCATCCTGCCCCCCTGGGTGGGGGTGGTAGTAGTGGTAGGCATCCAGCCCCCCTGGCTAAGGGTGGTGGTAGGCATCCAGCCCCCCTGGCTAAGGGTGGTAGTAGTGGTGGGCATCCTGCCCCCCTGGGTGAGGGTGGTAGTAGTGGTAGGCATCCTGCCCCCTGGTTGAGGGTGGTTGTGGTGGTTGGCATCCAGCCCCCCTGGGTTGGGGTGGTGGCGCGCATTCAGGCCCCTGTGTGCATATGTGGCATTGGTGATGGGCATCCCGCCCCTATGGTGCTGCTGTTGCTGGTGTAAGTATATTCAGATTCCCAGTGTATGTGTGTGATGTGTCGTGTACGTGTTGTATGTGTTTTGTGGTTGGTGTCTGACTTACCTTCTGCGCCGTACGCGTCCGTGCCTGTTCCGGTAGTAGATGTAGAATATTGGTATGATCGGGACGAAGGGATTCATGGTTGGTTCGTGTCGTTCGTCCTTCTCGTTGCTTCGCGTCGTCCTCGTCGCTTGGCTTCGTCCTCGTCGCTTCGCGTCGTCCTCGTCGGTGCTGTGTTCGTCTCGTAGCCGTGGATCGTGTTGTGCCGCGATTCGGAGCTTATGTGCGCCTCTCCCGGATGCTTTGACGTGCCGTGCGTAGCGACGGGTTCGGCGCGTACGGAAAGCGCATCGTACTTGTCCGGCCGGACGGGGCTGCATTTTCCCTTCCGTGCGACTCGATTCGGCGTTTCCGGATTCGCCTCGGTCGGAGAACAGGACCTGGTTTGGGTGAGTACGGCTCGGCCGGGATTTTTGCTGTTGTGCGCATCGTACTTGCTCGTTCGGTGTACTGTACGGATCGGTCGGGAAACTGGCTTTCGCATGGCTTTTTTCCCGACCGAATAGTATTGGGTGCGCCTCCGACCGAGATCGGAATCGGCCCCATAATATCCCAACAGCCATGATTTATCTACATTTTATATGTATCTAAACGTGCAATAGTAATTGTAAAGCTCAAACTTATCTGTAAATCAGATGAGCACAGAATTAGATACAGTAAGTTCAGCTTGCGTTTAGGGTGGTGGAGGTCTTCTCAGCTGGTGTCTTCTTGTGAAGATGGCAGAGGTAATTACTAACTTTTGAAACGTTCTTTCTAAAGATGAGATCTTCAGTTGCTCCCAGAAATGCAAGCACCTGTTTGTGTAAGGATGGTATTTCTAATCTTTGCAGCAAAGTAGGAACACCTGTCTTCTAGTCATTACTTCCAGATTTTCTTGATTTCAGGCTTAAAGAATTCTAGGATACAGGTGTTGCATTCTTCACCAGTGAACTTTCTTTTTGGTCAGGTCTTAAAAATTATCAGCACATCTTAAAGGTAGTGCATAAGGAAAGCGAAGTTAGTGGAGTAACTGAAGCATTGGGTATGGGCCTGTCACATTTTCTTGGGCCTTTGATGAGTCTTGGCTGTGTGCAGGACACTTTTCATTGGAGTGCGGCGAGTGTTTGGGATGCCGAGGAGCAAGTAGTTTATTCTTCCAGTGTCATTGCTGTGAGCCATTCTTGTACTTGGACATGTTCATTCACGTACACGGGGTAGGCTACACCTTGGGGTAGGCTTTCGCCATTTAGGCTTGGAAGCGTTAGGCAGCACTTTAGGTGATTGATGGCGTTGTGGAAGAAGATCCTTAACTGGTGTCCACTGTATGCTTTTGGATCCTTATGCTCTCATCAACCCATAGTATACAAAGAGGTCCAATATACAGATAGGTGTTCCTGAATGAAGGTTGGCATATTGCAGCAATGGTGGGTATGCCTGTATATTAGAGCAATAGCAGAGCACGTTTTAGTTATTTGTATTGAACAGTCCTTTGTGTGATGTTTTCCCCCTTTTTCTTCAAATCTAACAGGGATAGGTCCATGCCATGGAAAAGTTAAGGGAACTATTGGCAGGAGATAGGATACTTTCCCAATCAAATGTGAGGATTTTAGCAAAGAAAAAAGAACTTTTCCTTCTATTTGCTTTTAGGTTTTGAAAGGGATTATGGTGTTGTAGGACGAAGCGGTGATCCCATTTACTATGGTGACAACAGGATGACGGCTGGAGAGTAAGAAATACATTTGTTTGTAAAAGTATATTGGTTTAGTCTTATTGCTCGGGGCCCGGAGCAAGGGTAGGACGATTGTTAGTTGACTGCCTACACCTCAATCGGAGCAACGACGTGCTCTGGTTATCCCCGTCATCCTTAGACTATGTAACTAGGGGTCTACAGTACTCCCCAGTACAAGTTTACTAGGGAATTCCTACCGTATCTGGTAATTTTTGTCACAGAATCTTAATACCAGATGGTAGTGCACTTTTTACACTCAGCTTTCTCGGTCCTGATGAAGTGCCATTTGACCAGTTAGGGGCAGACTGGGCACGAAACATGTTGACCATTCACATTTTTGATAGCCCTTTAGGAACATTATTCCCACATAGGGGCACACGCACAGTTTTTAACTAGGCTAGAGCTACCTAATACATTAAAATGTTATCTTACTAGGACTGCTCCTGACCTATTTTACTTATCTCACCCCCCGTGCACTACCCAGCCCCCACACCCGCACGCACCTAACGGCTTCTTCAAAAGATCCCCGATAAAGAGCCCCGATTCCGGGAGCCCGTCAGGCATTGCAGCGTCGGCCTGATGAGGGGCAAACAGCCCAATGATGAAGCATGACACCTCTCGGGGTGTGTGAGGGCATCATGAAGAAAGACCTGTCTTTCCCCCACATCCAGACAGGAACTGCACACTCCCTTTAGACTTGAGCTTCCTCCGGAGCCCGTGTGCAGGACCTCTAAACTCGGCTCCTTGTCCCCCCTTTGTTAAAAAAGCTTTGAAACATCCCTGCACCATGTGGCAGGCACCTCATGGTGCCTGCATCACGGTGCAGAGATGTGAAGGGGGGTGTATGGTGCCCCCCATGGCCACATGCGGCGGGCCAAGGGTCTTTTATTTACTGATTCCTGGTACTTATTGTGTAGCCAAATGGATTACACTGTTAATTAGATGTGTTTGACTAATGCTAACTCAATTCCCCTCTCAGTCAACAAAGAAAAGGTCCATCAGAAATCAATGGTAAGAGATTGGACCAGCATTGGATCAATAGCATCCACCGGAATTCTTTGACGGAATTTAAAAATACAATCTACATGACACCAGGAATCTATATATGTTACTAAATAAATTCATGGATACCTGGTGATGTGAGAAGTAGATGTGCTCTTTCGTGAAGACTGAGCACCACTAGGTAGATATAGTTAAGACCTAGGGGCCGATTCCGATCTCGTTCGGAAGCTCACCGAACGGAATTCGCCCGGGAAAAATACGAGCCGGGCGCGTTTTTTCCGACCGACTCGTACAGCTGTCCGAACGAGCTAGTACGATGCGATTGCACGCGTTGTGTCCGACCGACTCGTTTCCGGGTCTGAACCGCTCCGACCGACTCGTACGGAAACAAATCGCACCACGCAATGGAGACGTTACCCGACCGAGCAAGTACGATGCGCGCTTCGAACAGCCCGACCGACTCGTACCGTCCGGCTCCAAAGAGCTGTCGGAGCCGGACTTCGGGGGTCCGTGTCAGACCCCCCTTCACCCGTAGCCTTACGAGTCGCACACAGGGGGGACCCAAGGGTCCCCCCTACACATGCATGTACGGTGCGGGTTGCACCAACGTGCACCCACTGTAGGGGGCGCCCTTGTCCAAGACGTACCCATTCAGTCAATGGGAGCCCATGTACGCGTCGTACGACCGGCTCCCATTGACTTCTATGGGAATCCGACCGATTCGAGTCCGGCAGCACACTGACGCATCGTACTGCCCCGGTCGGACTGCAGGAGTCCGGCTCGGTCGAAAATCTCTCCGGGTCCGGCTCGGTCGGAGAGATTTCCGTCCCAGATCGGAATCGGCCCCTTAGTTTCCATATCAAAAGCTTTTTTTCTATTGCCAATAACTTTGGCACTGTTTGACGAGTCTTTACAAAATTTTCAAAATGAGTATGACGCTCAGTTCAGCTGCTGTGTTGAAAGTTTCGGGGGGCTGAGAAAAAGAGGGGTGGTCCCAAAACGCTTTTTCACAATCCAGTTTCCCATAGGGATTTTGAACATGACTACAGCCCGAACCGCTGGACAGAATTACACCAAATTTGGCAGAGAGGTAACTCTTGGTCCAGAAAGGGACCTTTTTGTGATTGGATGTAAATCCATTCAGTTGTTTTTGAGATATTAAAGGAAAAACAATATTGTATATCTAGGGATACAAACCCTCTGCAGGGGAATCCGCGAAGTCAAGCGCCACCAGCAAGGTCCTGATTGGCTGCCTGCAACCTGAGTGAAATGTTGCAGCCGCCATTTTATGTATCAGGAATTGGTCCCTGAGGCTGAAATGTAGGCTGCAATTTATATGAAGGGGTCAGGGTGTAGGTTCCCTGACCCCATGTTTATGTTATATAGGTGTCAAAAGTAGGTATGATGGGCAAGAAATTGGTTACAAATGTTTTTTTTGCCATGTGCGAGTTCTGGGATCCTCCACGAGACTCAGCACAGCCTTTGTGTCCATCCATGAGGGGTCCGCGATTCTCGCCGTGAATTAAACAAATGTATATACTCGCACTCCCACTCACAGACCTATTCAGAAACTTTCACATCCACTCAATCTTACATGCACTCACAGACCCACTCAGACTAACACCCCCCCTCAGAGACCCACTCAGAGACTCACACACCCCCTCAGACACACTTGCACCCACTCACATACCCACTCAAACACTCACTCTCAGATCCATTCAGATACTCTCCCACCCTCTCACAGACCCATTCAGACACTCACAGACCCACTCAGAGACCCACTCAGACACTCATGCACTGACTCACATACCCACTCAGACACTCACACACCCACTCACACACTCATGTAGACACTGATCCGCAGTTCTCGGCCGCCACAAATTAAAATATATATATACTTAAACACCCACTCACAGACATACTCAGGCACTCTCACACCCACTCACAGACCCACTCAGACACTCACTCACAGACACTCACACATCCACTCAGACAATCTTATACCCATTCACAGACCCACTCAGAGACTCACACACCCACTCAGACACTCTCACATATACTCACAGACCCACTCAGACACTCATGCACCCATTCACAGACCCACTCACACATCCACTTAGACACTGATCCACGGTTCTTGCCGCAAATTAAAATATATCTATATACTTACAACCCATTCACAGACCTAGTCAGACACTCTCACACCCACTCACTCTTACATGCACTCACAGACCCACTCAGACACTCACACACCCATTCACAGACCCACACAGACATTCACAGACCCACTCAGAAACTCTCACACTCACTCGCAGACCCTTTCAGACACTCTCACACTCACTCTCAGACCCTTTCAGACACTCTCACACCCGCTCACAGACCCATTCAGACACTCACAGACCCACTCAGAGACTCACTCAGACACTCATGTGCCCACTCACACACCCACTCAGACACTCACACACCCACTCACACACCCATGCAGACACTGATCTGTGGTTCTGGCCACAAATTAAAAAATATATATATAGATACGTACACACCTACTCTCAGACCTACTCAGGCACTCTCACACCCACTCACAGACCCACTCAAACACTCTTACACCAACTTACAGACTCACAGATCCATTCAGACACTCACACCTCTAGCAGCAGACCCACACAGGAACTCATACACCCACTCACAGACCAACTCACATACCTGCACAGGTACTCACAGACCTATACAGGTACTCACACCACCACTCTGAGACCCATGCATCCACTTACACATCCAGTTACAGACCCACAGAAGTACTCACACAGCCACTCACAGACCCACACAGGAACTCACACACCTGCTTACAGTTCTATGCTGACACTTTTACACCCACTCAGAGTTCCACACAGGAAATCACACATTCATTCACAGATACACAGAGACACTCACACACCCACTCACAGATACACACAGGCACTCACACACCTATTCACAGATCCACACACATAGTTATACATCCACTCACAAACCTCTACAAGCGAATGTTAAATGTGCTGCTTTATATTGAATGTGTGCTTTTGGTTTGTGGATCCTTAACGGATCGGTGGAGTTGAGTAAAATTTTCAAAAAGGATTTAAAAAGAAGACAAATCAGTGTTTGGGAAAAAGGGTGACTCTAAAAAGAGCCCTTGTGTTTATGTTGTGCCGATGATAACAACACATAAAACAGGATGCAATCTTTCAAGTTGTAGAGGAACACCCTGTCGCCTTTGTCTGTGAAATAAACTCCATCACTTCTATAGATACCATCCATGTCAAAGCGTAAATTGTTGTTCGATATAGAGCCCATATTATGGTCTCTGAGGAATGCTGAAACAGTTTTATTGACATGTTTCCTGACTTAGTCTATCTCTGGACAGTTTGACCACTTCCATTCTGCCTTTGGCAAATTTTGAAGAACACCAAGGCAGTGTGAGAGAAAAGTGCCATTAATTGACCAAAGGTATCCTTCATTAGGATTTCCAGTCCTACCCCAGGAAGTGTGCCTAGGTCATTGCCACCACAGTGCACAATCATGAGGTCTGGATGTTGGCAATCTGCAATGCTTCCAACCAAAGGCAGTAATTGATTCTCTCTGGCCAACCCAAGTAATGTCCACAATAGGTAAACCCAAGTCCCTGTCAATGCCACTCTTTCGAGCAACTCTCTGGCCCAAAGCACAAAGTTATGACCCACAATCCACACTCTAACCATTTTGACGGCAAGAAGAAGTAGCTTACAGGAGAAGGCTGGAGCTGAATGAGACAGTTTTTAAAATGAAAGGCAGTTAAAATAGAGGACAGCATCTAATTAAAAAAAGAACGTATTTCATTGAATGGTGCAAATATGCAGGTAGCTAAAACTAGGTGGAGATTTTCAGCAGAAAGTAAGTAGATCTGTAATTGGCTCTGGAAAAATTAAAAAAATGTTATGCTATTTTGGATATACTTATATTTCCAACCAATCAACCACACCTACTACAGTTGAACTTGTAGCTATTATGCTGCTCACAGAAAGTGTTGTGAACTTTTGACCTACTGGTACAAGAGAGTGCTCCAAATAGGTTGCTATGGAAACTGAGCTAAAACAGTGTGGAAGGAAGAGTTCTAAAGAGACTGCACTTTCAAAGCAAAAGGAGAGTGGTTTAGACACAGTGCTTATTATGGAGGACTTATTTTCTAAATCAGTACTATCTTATAAAGTAAAATGTAGATGCACTCATAGTAGTTCTTATATATTTGCAAATCAGCCATGAAGTTACACAGGTGGCCGCGCTGAGCACTGCAGCGGGTCTGCGAATTCAGCCAAAACCCCTACCACATTGGCCTTTCTTCAGAGGAGTATTAGAAATGGTTAACTATTCTGACCATTCAGAAGTGGTATAGCATAAGTCAAATATGAAATGAAGGTTGTGATTTGTGTTCTGCCTGGGTAATCCTGAAAGCAAAGTTGAAAAGTTAGCCATTAATGGAATGGTTGCTTTGTATGAGAGTGGTGTACCATTCTTATGCTTAGATTTTACATTTTCAGTGAGAAGAAATGCTTACTGATACTGAGAAAAACATTTACAGACCAAAAAACTTATTTAACAGGTATGTGAATTAAGGTGTAGTTTAAAAAATGTGTTTGAAAAGGTATGTGTGTACATAAAGTGGATGAAACGGTCTATGATGTATACAAAAGTAAAAGGGAATATAACAGAGGTTCCATGAAGATAATAAGGAAAACTACATTGGCCAGCAAACAAGGGGGGAAAATTTGTAAAGAGTGTCATAAGTTATTTTATCAAGGTGCTAAAAAAATAATGTGTTTTGGAAGTACATGTAGATAACTGGCTACACTACATAAATGAATAGTACATATTTTGTACGCAGTGAGAAACAGAAGCAGGTAGTAATACACCACATTTCAGTTTTACAGAATTGATTATTATCAGCATACTAGTACAGCTAGACAGTAAGTGACATACTGTAGTAAAATAGTTTTTGAGACACCATACAGACATTGTGTGATTCTCTTATAGAGATATAGAGCCATTTCTAAATACAGAAATAACTCTGTTAAAGAAAGATGTAGAGAAGCATACATCCAACTGTAAAAGTACTCAATGACTTACTTAGCTACTGATATACATTTTTTAAAAACTATAAGCAGCCTTAGACTGGCTGTCATATGATAGAGAGATTTACACATATACCTTGATATATAGAGTAGTTATGTACACAAAACAAATAGATCCACTTCACACACACCTACACTCAATAACGCAGCCACTGACCAATCCATATAGGTACCTACACACCCATTTAGAGACCCATACAGTTACTAAGACAGGCAGTCATACATTGAGATTGTTACTTACAAATCCAGTGAGATAACCGCAGAGGCATTCATACTGTCACTGAGATATGTACTCAAGTACTGATACTTCTTGTCACTTATCCATAGCGTAACTTATAAATGTATGTATAAATTCATAGTGCAAGTTACACCCAGTTAAAGTGTCAGAAAACCGCAAAAGTGGTATAGCTAGATCATAACTGACACAGTGAAAAAGACACTAAGAAAAGTTTTCACACACCCATTTAATCACCTATACATCTGCTAACATACTCACTGACACTAATACAGCCACTGATATACCCAGACACACACTGATCCATACACTGAGACAGCTAGGCATACACAGATGTACACACTAACATACCCAGACTCACACTGATCATACAGTGAGACACCAAGGCACACACTGATGCATATGCTGCCACACCCAGACAGACAGTGATGCATAAGCTGACACACCCAGATATGCTCTGCATACAGTAGCACACCCAGGCACACACTGATATATGCACTTACATACCCAAGCAGACACGGATGGATACACTGACACATCCAAGGACACCCCCAGGCATATACTAACATACCCAAGGACACACATGCATACACTGACACACCCAGGCACACACCTAGGCACACACTGTGCATATACTGATATACCCAGGCACACAGTAATGCATATGGTGATACAACCAGGCACACACACTTGCATATAGTGACACACCCAGTCACATACTGATGCATATGCTGACACAATCAGGCACACACTGATTTAATCATGAAAAGTAATAGACATAAAGAGGCTATAACATAGTGACATAACTGTTTATGTAGGTACTTAAATGCTTAAATTATGTAATTTAATAGTAAATAATGAAAAGCTAAATGTATTGATTTGATATTTCTTTCCAGACATCTACTTGTATTTAAAAACAGAAAGTTATAATTCCGAGAAAAACAGAAAAAGAAAGAAACAGAGGAAAGAATTCTATCGCCTTTCAACTGAGAGAGACAAGGGACATAATGCAGAGAATGTGATTAAAGAGAAAAGAGCTGCTGGTAAGAAAACTAAGAAGTTTCTTAAAATAGTATGTGGACAAATGCTAAGTGAGCAAAATCATGCAAATAAAAAGCAAGATTTCAAATCAGCTAAGATAAACTAAGTGATATTAAGGGCAATACATCTTATAAGAAAGCAGATAGTTTAACAAGAAGACAGAAGCAATTTAAGGAAATAAGAGTCTGAATGTTTCATAGTGGGGTAATGCAGAATTTGGTATGAACTACGAGGCAGTATAAAAGGAGAAGAGAAGCATTCAACAAAAACAACATATTGAGACTGTAGTTCATAAGGCATTTGCCCTGAAGAGGAAACTATTTATTTTGATACTGAAAAGAATGAGAGCACTGGATAAAACAGTGTTGTCTACAAAGAGAAGAAGCCAAAAAAAGACTTGTGAATAAAAGTAATTTTTGTAAAATGTTCAGAGGAGAATAGAAGCATATGTAAAGTACTGAGCCTTTCTTTAATGAAGAAAGCTACTTCCAAGAGAACACATTAGTGCTTGCAGTTGAAACAACTGGTCGATGTTATGAAGTGAAAGATGGTACTCCCATTGCATAATAGGAGATAGTTCCTAGGAATGTAGAAGAAGTGACAGCTGAAGAGGTACAAGGAAGACGTAAACAGGCCCCCGTTTACAAATGGAACTGTAGCAGTATTTGCAGTGTTCGTGAGGAATCAATTGACATATTGAGAACTTTCCTACGTGAATTTCCATGCAGAAGTCTGAAACAGAAAATTGGAATGTGGCAAGGATTAGATCCATGCAAAGTAAGGAAGTATGCTAATTTACAGGGACATTCACTGGCATGTCTATCAAAGAAAGTGTACAGAAGCACCTTTCACCACGTCAGAATGTTAACTGTTCATCATGCTAAAATGAGACATTTCGTTACAAGACTTTTCTTTGTGAAAAGCCCTGCCTTATGTTTATGAAAAATGAATAGAGCTCTATTGCATGGTACATTAGCAGAGGTAGGAAATATTTTTGAAGATGTCAAGTCAAAAATTCTTTATTTCGACCTTTATGGCCATAAAAGCACAAGAATAAAATACAGCAGAATTTATACATTTAAATTTCACAAAGATAAAGTGCATGTGCATTATGGTGTTTAAAAAGTTCCAAATGGGAATAATAAGAAATGTAGTACATAAAAATACACATTAATGTTTAAGAAGAGAGATAAAATTATTAAAAAATTTATGTTTGTAATAACAGGTTAAAATTTTCCAATTAAACCAAGCCAGATTTTAAAATGGATAGATGTACGCACCACATAGAGAATAAAAATCGGGAAACTGAATACACAATGGGCAGGCTAGTGTCATATTTTAGGAGCCTATAGGCCTCCGCACAATGATTTGTCCCAAAAATCCGGCATACCTGTTGTAGCCATCGATATCTACCCTTCTTATATGCCGGGCACACAAATAGTACATGTTGGTCCGTCTCCGGATTATTTACACAGACCGGACAGCCCTGAGTCAAAGTGCCTCCCCATTTATTTGTAAAGGCACGGAGTGGTAATACACCATGCCTAAATTGTAAGTAAAGTTTTTTAGCAAGGGGAGGCTGTATGACATCAAGAACAGGTTCTAGCTTGTATTGATCTTTAACCTCTAAAAAGATACGGTCAGTGTACCAGTGGCAGGGTTTGTCTTTATCTGGTTAAGTTTATATTCTCTAAAGATCTTTAACAAGGCCTTCCTGGGGGTTGTCATGCAGGTTACTTCAGCATTAGCCCATAGGTCTCCCATCCTCATAGCAACTAAGGTGTTTTTAATGTAGGCCAGCCATGGAATGTTGCCAGCACTCTGTAGATTTAGCACCTCCTTTAACTCTCCTCTAAAAGACTCTAGCTCTGGAGTACTCCAGAGGCGTCGCCAATAAAGGAGGGGCCTGAGGGCAGCTTCCTCTGCAATTGGGCCGACCCCAAGATCCATACCAAGTGGCGTCAATGGTGTACTTTTAGGGAGACCTAATAACTGCCTGGCAAAAGAATTCTCATTCTTCGAGAGGGTATCAGATGATCCATGGCCCCAGATTTCTGCCGCATACAAGGCCACCCCCCTACCCTGGGCCTTGTAAATTTCCATTGCTGGACCAACCATTTTGTGGGTGCAATGTAGAAGAAGTGACAGCTGAAGAGGTACAAGGAAGACGTAAACAGGCCCCCGTTTACAAATGGAACTGTAGCAGTATTTGCAGTGTTCGTGAGGAATCAATTGACTTATTGAGAACTTTCCTACGTGAATTTCCATGCAGAAGTCTGAAACAGAAAATTGGAATGTGGCAAGGATTAGATCCATGCAAAGTAAGGAAGTATGCTAATTTACAGGGACATTCACTGGCATGTCTATCAAAGAAAGTGTGCAGAAGCACCTTTCACCACGTCAGAATGTTAACTGTTCATCATGCTAAAATGAGAAATTTTGTTACAAGACTTTTCTTTGTGAAAAGCCCTGCCTTATGTTTATGAAAAATGAATAGAGCTCTATTGCATGGTACATTAGCAGAGGTAGGAAATATTTGTGAAGATGTTCAGTTTTGTTTCTTGGTCCTGAACAGGAGTGTGGGGGAAATGAGGAGTTGGTATGTGCAGAAGTAGAAGAACAGGACACAGGTATTAATATTGATAACTTTACAAAAGAGATTTCAAAGTTTAACAGTTTCTTCAGAGAAACCAAACTGTGTTTGTATTTGTGGTCAATGCAATCACTACAAAAGCCAAACTCGAAATGTTATTTTGTTCTCAAAAACTGAAGAGAATAGGGATAAGTGACATGAATTTGCTGTATATTTATCTGTAGAGGAACGCTTTGATTTGGCAACATAGCAAATTATATAGTAATTATTGCTATGATAAGTTAAAGGATATCAAAATGCCTGCCAGGGCAATACATAAGTTAGAATTTCTCTCAATTCCAGAAGAACGTATTGATCTTTTTTATAGTCCTATAAAGTGCACAGATACCCGAAAGGTGTTCCCTGGCACTAAGCATGACAAAAACACAGATAATCAACTTAGTCTAGCCATGTCTTCAAGCCTTTGTGGAACGCAAGCAAAGGGGTACAGTCCCTGAAGGATTTGGGAAGGGAGTTCCACAGTCTCAGATCCAACACTGCGAAAGAACGCCTTCCCATCCGGCCAGATGGAACCAAGGTACAATCCAAAAGGCCAGATTGGAAGATCTCAACTAAATTAAGAATTAAATACTTAAAAATCAATTCTCATACAATCTATACACCCTTTTCCAGCAATAGCTCGTTTGGAACCAAAGACTGGGAAACTACCACAACAGAGCAACAGAAAGGCCTTAAAGGAAGAGTTATCTACTTACCTTGAGATTTTAAACAGAATATTGAAACTGTCGGTGTAGAGAGAGATATTGATGAACCACTTATCATTCTTCTAAAGGGTGTCCCTACCAAAAACAAAAAAATCTGTCAAGAGCTAGTGGATGTTAATAAAGTTAAAAAAGCTACATTATACCTGAAACACAATAATTTTTTATATAAAAGTGTCAATGTTGTTGGAGCAGGAAGTTGTATGGAGGATGAAATCTTACCATCAAGTGGACAGATTGAAAAAGTGGATAGAACCAAATCAGAAGAAATATATGAACACTGTAGTATCCATCCACTGCATTCCAAAGAAGTTATTGGCGATGCTATTGAACTGTTTCAAATGAAACAAGCAAAAGGAGCTCCAATGAGTGTGTGGGAGAAACGTTTAGAGGCATGCTGTTTTCCACAGCTATTTCGAACTGGAGTAGGTGACTGCTATGATGACTGTCCCAAACAAATACCAGCAGCTGAGTACACGTCAACCAGATTATATTCAGAGGACCCTAGATTTCGGCAATGTATTCCATACATATTTCATCTTTTATTTGAGAGTGACTTATATGGACTAATATATGCTGTAAACCACATACCGAAGACAGGAGTTAATCTACAAAATCTTTCTGCAAGAAAATTTGTTGACAAAGTTCATAGTAAGGATGAAAAGTTGGAATACAATTTGATGGCATGCCAATGTGGGACCAACGAGTATTGGTATTGTCGTCATGGTGAACTAAAATGTATGTTGTGAAACTTAGGTATACCTTCTTGGTTTGTGGCACTCAGTTGTGCAGAGCATGTGTGGGATGACTTACATGAGTTTTTGAGAGAAGCAAACTCAAACATTAAGGACATCAATTTGAAGACAGCAGGAGAACTTTGCTCTTTTGATCCTGCTAATGTTTGTAGATATTTTCACCACAGGTTTCAAGCAATGCTATCTTTTATCTGCAACAAAACAAATCCTCCTCTTGGTGAAGTTACTGATTTCTTTTGACATAAAGAGTGCCAAGCAAGAGGTGCTCCTCATATTCTCATGCTGTTATGGATGAAAGATGCACTGAAATTTGGAACAGACAGTGATGACTGTACTCTCTTCCATTGAACAGTATGTGACATGTGCCATCCCAAAAGACAGTGCTGAAAAAGGCTTGAAACAGCAAGTTCTGCGCTTTCAAACACATTTATGTGGCCAGTACTGTCATCGAAAATACAGGGCAAAAGGAACATTTTACACAAAGTGTCGTTTTCGATTTCCTACACCTGTAATTTCCAAAGGAAGAGTGAATCGTTTTTTTCTGTAGTCAGGCATACACTGACTTGAAAATCACCGAAAAACACATATAATCTCAGAAAAACAGAGGCCTCCAAGTATATTAATGACTATTATGCTGTAATTCTCACAATGTGGAATGCCAATATGGATGTACAATTTGCGGCAGACAACTCCGTTGCTGTTGCTCGTTATGTGACATCCTACATAAAAAAATCAAAGAGATTTGCAAGGAGATTTCTGCTGAGAAGTCTCTAACCAAGAAATTGTACAGCTTCAGTTTGAAGATGCTTTCTCATAGGGAAATTGCTTCCTATAAATACTGTGATGGGTTTGTACTCGAAGTCAAGGGGAATTGTTTGGGTAAGTCAATTCCTTACAAGCACGTGGAATAGAGTGTTGAAGTCTTTTCCGGAAATTCAGTACCTAGCAGAGTTCGACCCAGAAAGTACAGACATTGTGAAAACAAAATATGTTGGTCAACTTACTATCCAAGAAGGAGTCCACATCTAGAAAACATATGTCTTTATGAAATACTTCAGCACTACAGATATTGAAACAATGTAACAGAACGTAGATGAAGGGAAATATGCAGTAGTTGGTTGCAATGGTTAATTGGTTCAACACACAAAAGAAAGTCTAATTAACCACAGAAAACTTAGTTGCCAAACTACTGATAAAAGAGAGTTTCTCTATTTGTCACTTCTACAACTGTTCAAGCCTTGGGTTCTGAATCAGAATTACTCAGACTTTGGGCCTTATTTATACAATTTTGCCGTAGGGCAGCAACGCAGGCCTTCCTGCTGCGCAGCCCTACAGAAAAAGAAAATGGCAAGAATGCGCCATATCTATCAGATACAGCGCATTACTGTCCTTTTCACCTGTGCTGGTGCACATTGGGCTACCATGCGCCACCGCAGGCACCTTTGCGCCATGGTGCAAGGGTGCCTGCATTGCAGGGATGATTGTTTTTGTGCCGCAAGGGAAACCTTCCTGCACAAAAACAATCACAAGAGGTTTTTTCCTCTTTCTATGTGTGCTGCAGAAAGCAAAAGGAAAAATGAGGATAAATAAAGGTATTTCTACTCGTTGCACCTCCCTTACACCTCCCCTGGGGAGGAGTACAGTTTTGGCACTGCCTCAGATTTACGATTCCTCATAAATCTGGGGCAGTGTCAAAAAGTCATGGGTGTTGCTGGGAACACCCACGGCAACACCCTTTGCATGCCCTTTTAATGCGGAAAACCGTGTTAAAGGGAACAATATTTGCAATGCTGCATTTAGCCACGCAAAATGGCTTAGTGCTGCCTGGTAAATATGGAGCAGGCCCCTGCACCACTAGAGCGTCTCAAAAAGTGAATCTCCGGTGGCACAGCCTCATTGTAAATGAGGCCCTTTGACTGCTATGAAGATTCTTTCAACGCTGTGAAAGATAGCATTCAGTGTTCAGTATTTCCAAACTATTTGAGAATGTTAAATGATGAGATTGTACAGGAAAAAAACTATTGCTGATGAGATAGCTAAGGAGAGTTCACAAAGCAGTCAAAGTTCAGGACCTCTGAGTCAAGATCCTCTTGGACAACCCAGTTTTTAAAATGAAGCTGCCATAGCCATGAATGAGGTGGAAACTGCAATTCAACAAGCAAGGCAGGAAAGTGTTGATTTGGAACAGTTAGTTGAACAACTGAATGATGATCAAAAAGAAATATATATGTAGGTAAAAAAAGAGAATAGAGCATGAATTCCTTCATGAAAAGAAAGAGTGTACATGTACATCATTAAGTCAATACTATGATATGTCAGCAGTCAAGCTGGCACCGGGAAAAGCTTTTTAATTTAGTTAAAACGTTTTCATTGCTTTCCTACAGAGGACTACATAATCTAATTTGTCTTGTGTAGTAACAACACCCACTGAAGTAGCTGGACACAACTTTAAAGGAATTACTTTACAATGACTACTCACACTGTGGAGCATGACAACTTACTGGAATACCATAAGTTATCTGGTGAAGCATGTCATGAAGTCTCAAGAGTACTGAAGAAATTGAAACCTTTAATCATTGATGAAGTGAGCATGGTCTCAAACTTAATTCTTGCCTTTGTACACTTGGGAATGCAACAGATTGTAAAGACAGACTATGATGTCCTAGTTGGAGGAGAGCACTTAATTGTGTTTGATAATATAGTACAATTTACCCCCATAAAAGGACAGCCTGTGTTCAATACACTTCTCCATGATAAAACTAGAAATTCTTTGGGAAGTATTAGAAACGTAAACATTTGGTTAAACTTCCAATACAAACAACTACTTGGGAATATGCATCAAGCATCTGACATTGAATATGGAAATATTCTTTCTGAAGGATATTAGAGTAGGAGTTCTCACAAAAGAGGGGAAATGTTGCTTAGAAAGTCAAGTTATAAAAAAAACTGCTTCCTACAAACAAGACAGCACCAGAACTAATGTTCAATTTCATTCAAGAAGGAAAATCTATTGTCTGCCAACACTTCAAGAGTGCTCCTGTTTTAAGAAGAATTACTAAAATTGGAAACAGAAAAAGTTTGCAATTTACAGCAATAGACAAAATGGAACACCAGGCTGTGAAGGTACTCCTAAATGGAAAAACTACAAGCGAAATTGGATTCATTGGAGAAGTCTGTTTCCAGAACTGCAGGATTAGAAAAGTGTTTACATGTTTGCAAGTATTGTAGTGTAATATTGCAGCGAAATGTAAATGTTGAGGAAGGATTAGTTAATAATGCTACGGGTAAAGAAATTGATTTCATTTGGTACAGTCTTGTTCAAATAATTTTAGTCTGTTGTAACTCATTACTATTGCTGCCATGCCTTTTTATTACTACAAAGGCATTCTGGGAATTGCAGTCCCATGTCTCTCACACCTGGGCACCATTTGTTTTGACCGATACCATGTGTAATACCAGCACGATTTGTTATGTACCCCAAGATAGGCCTAAATAGCTAAATGACCTTTCACCTACATTTGTCCTACCTTGCTCTGCATAACGGTTCTAGCACTGACCTTTTACCCAGTTATGTGCTGAATAAATGTTGATCAGTTTCCTTGAAACTAGCCTCATTTATTATGCATGAGGATTCTTAGAAAAGTCCCCTGCGCATGTCGTACATAACAGCATGAACATACTCTGTATAAAAGTCATGGCCATCTTCATCCTAGGGCGAAAGAACTACTTTGCATAATTGCAGGTTTTGATTTAGGCTTATTTATTTAAGCCTGCTTACAACACATCGATTGTGTAAGGAACGCCGAGGCTATCTTTATGGTATAAAAGAACCATACCTATAATAGATTGGTAGAGGAGAAGCTTCCACGCTGACACAAGATGCTGAGGTCCCTGCACGCAGACGCTCCAACACGTAGTGGTCTGACACCCCTTGCGGGGTGTCCAACTCGAGACCAAGACAGGGTCCTTCATTCTCTCCCATCAGGTAATGGGGTTGGCTCTTTCCTAGGGGAATCTTGGCTTTACACCCACATACATGCCAGGTACACTTAGATAGGGTCTGCATAGTAGGAGTCTGCTTGATTACAGCCATGTATCTATATGCCTGCATATATTTAATGTTTTAGCACCATGGTAGAATTCTACCTTTTATTTACTCTGTTGCTGCTCGTAATCTTATAGATCTGTTTCTGTCTAATGATTTTCGCAGCAAACATGTTTTATACTAGAATGACGCTGGTTCAATAAATGCTTATTGAAAATGTCCTCACTGTTTATTCTGTGTATCTCTCTGAGACCAAGAGAGCACAAGTGACTGAGCAAAAACGACTGTACTGTTTCCACGATCCCTGAAGGATCAAGGGTTGTCATGTTCGATGGTTGCCAGAAGCTATTCGCTCCTTTGTAAGGTTAGGAGGCTTATAGTGGCACTGTGAGGTAGCTGGTCTAAAGGCTAACATATCCTGCAGGGGTGTCCGGAATCAGTCTTGACACCAATCCCTTAGTTTATGTTTGCTAAACGTGCAGATCCTATGTATTTTTAGGAACTACATGACATGGCGCCGCCAACGTTGGTTTGGTTCTTATTTAACGGTCAAATCTGTGTAGTTCAGTCGTGTTTTCTCAGAGACCCCTACTCACATTTACCCAGTGACGTCTGGAGTAGGAAGGGAGATCCACTGTTTCTGAGTAGGAAAACCCTATGTATTGGCTGTAGGTTATTCAAGCTTGAAGTATTATAGTTCCCCACATTGTGCACAACCTTATCTCTTTTTCATACTACTTACTCCAATAATGTCTATCCAAGAGGGCAGCGTTCCAAATGCAGGGGAAGAAGAGTTTGAAGGAGCTCTTAACATTACAGAAAATTGCAGACATGCAGTTACTATGAAATTAATAGAACACAGCCTCACAGCAATGGGTGGTAATGTTACCTTCGTGATTGAGGCACACGAGGCATTCAGAACAGAGGTATTCCATTCTTGGGTTAAATTCCCACCTGCAGACGCACGCACACGCTTGTTTCATACTTACATTGAAGATGAGATACCTGAAGAATATTTTCCATACGTGGACATAGAAGTCCCATTAACCTACCAAGAACATATTAATTGGTTTAATGCGCCCCCTCCCACAGCACAGAAAATGTGAAACTCGGTCCGCTCAGCAGAGACAGAGGGATTTGGCTGGTCCTTGCTGCTTACACACCGCATCCAGACATTGATACATTGCCAGCAGCAGACTTACGGACACTTTACAGTGACATAGTAAAACTATAAAGAAATCTTAAACAGTTCGTAATGCGAACACTTATTCAACTTGCGAGGGCTATTCAGGCTGGTCAACCTCAAGTGATATTGACAAAGATCAGCCCCGAACGCTGAACGCGATTATGGGAAGAATGCCCACTAAAGGTGAGCAAATGCCTTTCTGGATAGCTTGAAACAATATTTCCCCATACGGGCCCACAGGAAAAACACAAAATACTAACAATTTGCTTGCCAATGGGGATAGCTCCCCCGATAGAGGATTGTACCACTTGGTCTACAGTTTTCGCTGCTGGTTATACCAGAACTCATAGTACCCCTTCAATAGCAGTGATACCAGAAGTACTGAAACAAATACAGAATGAGTACAGGGCAGAACCTGCCCTGGACTTGGGGATGAAATTATGTTAGGTAACATAAAAGGGGAGGCAGCAGCAGTGGCTAGAAGCCAATGCCTGAGGGAATTCACTCCTGCACAACACTAGCGAGAACTACCTAAAATTATCGAAGATACCTATGCTTTGCTGGGTAGAGATAACTTGGGAGCTTGACCTGTAAAACCACAAGTAACAAGTAATCCTGAATCCATTTTAGGATTTCTAAATTTTGGCAGAACATACATTTTTGATTACATAGAAAGGGCTAAACCTTTCTACGACCTAATGAGACCTGACTTTTCAGTTCAACATTGGAAACAGGAACACACAGAAACCCTTTGTCCGGACAAGCTGACATGATTGAAATGTGTTTTGCATCCACAGAACAAATACTGACAGCAGTACAAACTGCTGTAGTGAGAGAAAGACCACTAACAAAGGCAAAACGCATAAATGTAATGATTCCAGTACCAACCTTAGAAGCTGTTACCAAAACAAGCGTTCCAAATGCAAAAGCACTGCATGCGCGATGGATACAATGGGCTAATTCTCTCACTGCAACAGGCGTAGTCTACAAATTTTATTCTACATTAAAAACACAAGCATTCCTGCAGTATAAAGAAGAATATCCTCTCACGAATGAAATAATGTCTATAGACCAGTATGAATACATCATTTACACTGACAGATCTGCCCAGCCTGCCGTAGAAAGTAAACAGCAATACAGTGCGGCAAGTGCGATTGTAAAGGAATGAATGCGGGACGGCAAGTTCCATCCTAGCAATACACAGACGCAGTCTCTAGGAGATTGCACGGCACAGCTGGCAGAACTGAAAGCCCTGATAGTGGCACTAAAAAATACGGATCGGGAATTCCCCACACTCATTGTGTGCGATTTGTTTGTGTCCAGTTATACAATGAATATCTTCACTATTGAGGCCAGAATGGGTTTAGAGATTCTAAAGGTTGCACAATAAAGCACAAGCTGCTTTGGGAACAAGTGGCAGAGCTGAAAAAATGCTTGCCATGGGCGCATGTAATTCATACAATGGGTCATCAGCGTTTTAGCGCGCACGTTGAAGGAATTCACTGGCTGATAAAGCCGCCAAGGCGACAGTGCGAAATGCTGCCGTTGCTGCAATCACTCGTTCTAGTACTAGGATAGACAGACATATAATAATAGCTATGAATACTACGCACAACAACAGCTCAGCCTTGTCAAAAGGTTATCCACTCAAGAACTCCTACAAGTTAGATGTGCAAAACATTCCATATGCACAAATTCCAGGAGTGGGAGATAGAGTAATACCAAACATGGATCGCAGATTAGGATTAATTCTAGCTGCACACGAGGGTTTGGGTTCAGCACATGCGGGTATCAATGCAACAATTTCATTGCTGAAGCAGCGTTATTGGTGGCCAGGTCTCACTAAACAGACCATGGGCTTTGTCCTTAAGTGTGACATCTGTCAGCAGATAAAAGGTTCCACCATAGCATGTCCACCACAAACACCACCACTGATTTCAGACAGACCTCTCGCATGTGTCTATTTGGACCACTGCGGCCCCTTACAATCTGACGGGGCTTACGAGTACATCTTGGTGGCAGTGGATTCGTGCTCTAGATTCCTGTGGGTTTGGCCTCATCGCTCGGCTGACACCTGAACTGTTATAAAGGATTTGCGAGTCTTCATAGGAACGTACGCAATTGGCACATTACATTCCGACCGTGGCCCTGCGTTTAGCTTACGGGCTTACAAAGAAGCCATGGGAAGTTTGGGTGTGGTCTGGCGGTACTCCTGCTTGTATCATCCCAAGGGAAATTCAATTGTGGAGACCGGGACTTAAAGCAATCCTTAACAGCAAGGGTATTAGGCTCGGGTGGCATTTGGATCAATCACCTATATGGGGTCCAGAGGGCACTTAACAACATGCCAAGAAGTTACCAGATCTCCTCTTGCTACCATACAGGAAGTTCAGACAGAAAGATTAATAACCTTTGAAGATTCTACTCTATGAAGTGAAGTAGTTACCAACAATGGAATGGAACGTCGTGTTGAAACTGAACAGCAGCAAACTACAAATGAAACACAGATCTCAATTCGGCCTAATACCGACATCTATGTGAATATGTCTCAACAGGAGACATCTGCCAGTTCTACAAAACCTGCTGAGCTAACAAAGATAGATCGAACTGCGTCTGGCTATTTCATTGATTTTGATACTTTATCTTTGGATCCAAGTGAACCCGAGTCACCACCAGCTCCTGTTTCCCACAAACAACAAATTTGTGATATCTACCTTTGGCTGAAAACGACTTATTTTGTTTTTCTCTGGCTACAGCTCTGGATTGCAATTAATCTACTGTTCCTAGAACTCTGGATAGGTGTAGTGACTGCATTTTTTCTGCTCCTGAGTGGACATTACCTGCCATAACGCTCTGCAGTCCAACATGTGAACTTGGTCCTGTAACCGCACGCATCATCATACCGTAAACAGAGGGACCTGTCCTACGTGAACATTTCAGCAGTTCCAGTTCCATTTTTTTTTTTAAATATCTTTATTTGTTTTTTCCAACAATTTAACACTCCCCCAAACCCACCCCCACCCTCCCAGGTCAGACAAGCAAAAATACAATTTCATAATCTCATAATCTCATAATTTCATAATCATGTTACATTATCCCCAGCATTAAATAATCTTACAACATACCATACAGTTAAATGTTCTTCATAATATACCACTAGATATTGCTTTGGGATTGGCACCATTCTATTAGAGGAGACCAGACTCTCAACCCCCTTTACGCCGTTTCCTGCCTTTCCGTTTATAAATAGCAGCTTCCAGATTAGAGATTGCCAGTAACCTAGCTAGCCACTGATGAAAGGACGGTGCAATAGGATCCAGCCAAGCCGAGGCTATACACATTCTTAACACTGCCATAGCGATAAAAATAAGTTCATGACCAGTTCTGGGATTACTCGGATCTGTGGCCCCCAGTAGAATAACATCACTAGACAGAGCTATATCGCTTTGCAATACGGCGGACAGGAATTTCTCAATGTTTTGCTTTAAAGAAGTCAGTCCATCACAAGTAGAGAAAATATGTACACAATCAGCGTTAAATAGCATACATCTAGGGCAACATGTCCCCTTGCCACTCCCCCATTTGGCGATTTTATCTGGAGTGTAGTATAAGAAAAAGCATGTTTTATAAAACTGTGCTTGAAGTTTTGTGGACATAAGAATTGTTTGAGACATTGAGTAGGCATAGTTAGATTCATCCATAGTTGTACCAATTTTCCCCTGCCACTTCTGTGACGTTTTCTCCAGATCATCAAAAAGTCTCTGATTTGAAGATATATTTAAAAAAGTCCCGCCAGTCCAGTTGAAAGTTTTTTTTTAATTCTTCAAAGGATTGTATCCCTGCAGGGGAAAAGAGGCACCCTATATGAGTTATTCCTTCTGCATTCCATTTGTTAATGCAGTTATCTTTAAAAATATCCGGCAGAGCTGGGTTATCCCTTAGGGGGGTATAAAATGATATACGCCCTATACCCAACATTCTTCTTACAGCCTTCCAAGCCTTAAACCCACTAATCAGTGTTTTAAATTTCACTTTTTATGGTAGCTGTCATGTAAATGTCGCCAGAGATATCCGCTACTTTTGCTGCCCAAAATTAGCTGAAAGATAGATGGCGATCCGTCCCCAGGTGTCATCTCTATCCCGATATTCTGTAATAGCTCACTACTATAGAGCAACACAGATGCCCAATAGTATGCTTTAAGGTTTGGGAGAGCTAATCCTCCTCTTTCTTTTGAAAGGGTCAGAAGTTTATACGCTCGCCGGGGTTGCGAGTATGCCCAGATAAAACTTGAAAAAGTGCGCTCCATAGATTTGAACCATTGATCTGAAAATTCTAAGCATATTGCTCTAAATAGATATAAAATTTTAGGGAAAAAAACCATTTTCAAGGCATTAGCCCTACCAATTAAAGATAGATGTAGATTGTCTAGGCGACGGAGATCTTTCTGCATTGAGCCCAGCATTGGTTTCATGTTTAGGTCCACCATATTCTCAAGATTAGATGTAATGCAGATACCTAAATATGTAGCCTTATCCACCACTCGGGGTCGCGCATCTCACTTTTATTGTTCAGCACGACCTGTGTTTTCCCCTGGTTGAGTGCGTATCCGGATACTAGCCCAAATTTATTAGCCTCACTTTCAATAATAGACATAGCTGTGTTAGGATCAGCTGTCACGACCGCTATGTCATCGGCGTATGCCAAGGTCTTGGTCGGATATTCCTGTGACAAAATCGGTGCTATTTCTCTGTTTCCCTCCAGTCTGCGAATGAAGGGATCAATGTAGATCGCGAAAAGCAATGGCGAGCATGGGCACCCCTGTCGTGTTCCTCGAGAAATGATCAACTCTTTGGTGAGGCTACCATTCACCATTACCATGGCCCTAGGGTTCACATATAGTTTTTGCACTACCTGGATAAACCCCTTTTTAATTCCAACCCTGGACATAGCAACCCACAAAAGTTGCCAGGAGACCCTATCAAAGGCCTTCTCGGCGTCAAGAAGAACCAGTGCCATAGGGTCTCCTGCAACTTCCGTGCTATCAAATAAAGTGATCACTCTCTGGATGTGGTTAGTAGTCGATCTCCCTGGTACAAAGCTGTGCTGGTATTTGGCAATTACTTTATGAATGATAGGGGTGATTCGATTCGCCATAACTTTTGAGTATATTTTGGAGTCTGCATTAATAAGAGTGATAGGGCGGTATGAGCCTAGTTGATCTGGAGGTTTATTTTTTTAAGAAAGATGACTATCTTCGCCCTAGACCAGGACTTTGGGGGCTGTCCCCTTTAAAAATGTGTGCAATTAAGTCAAGTAAAGTATCTTTGATCTGATCTAGAAACGCTAAATAAAATTCCGAAGGTATATTATCCAATCCAGTTGGCTGGTTCAATAAATGCTTATTGAAAATGTCCTCACTGTTTATTCTGTGTATCTCTCTGAGACCAAGAGAGCACAAGTGACTGAGCAAAAACGACTGTACTGTTTCCACGATCCCTGAAGGATCAAGGGTTGTCATGTTCGATGGTTGCCAGAAGCTATTCGCTCCTTTGTAAGGTTAGGAGGCTTATAGTGGCACTGTGAGGTAGCTGGTCTAAAGGCTAACATATCCTGCAGGGGTGTCCGGAATCAGTCTTGACACCAATCCCTTAGTTTATGTTTGCTAAACGTGCAGGTCCTATGTATTTTTAGGAACTACATGACATGGCGCCGCCAACGTTGGTTTGGTTCTTATTTAACGGTCAAATCTGAGTAGTTCAGTCGTGTTTTCTCAGAGACCCCTACTCACATTTACCCAGTGACGTCTGGAGTAGGAAGGGAGATCCACTGTTTGAGTAGGAAAACCCTATGTATTGGCTGTAGGTTATTGAAGCTTGAAGTATTATAGTTCCCCACATTGTGCACAACCTTATCTCTTTTTCATACTACTTACTCCAATAATGTCTATCCAAGAGGGCAGCGTTCCAAATGCAGGGGAAGAAGAGTTTGAAGGAGCTCTTAACATTACAGAAAATTGCAGACATGCAGTTACTATGAAATTAATAGAACACAGCCTCACAGCAATGGGTGGTAATGTTACCTTCGTGATTGAGGCACACGAGGCATTCAGAACAGAGGTATTCCATTCTTGGGTTAAATTCCCACCTGCAGACGCACGCACACGCTTGTTTCATACTTACATTGAAGATGAGATACCTGAAGAATATTTTCCATACGTGGACATAGAAGTCCCATTAACCTACCAAGAACATATTAATTGGTTTAATGCGCCCTCTCCCACAGCACAGAAAATGTGAAACTCGGTCCGCTCAGCAGAGACAGAGGGATTTGGCTGGTCCTTGCTGCTTACACACCGCATCCAGACATTGATACATTGCCAGCAGCAGACTTACGGACACTTTACAGTGACATAGTAAAACTATAAAGAAATCTTAAACAGTTCGTAATGCGAACACTTATTCAACTTGCGAGGGCTATTCAAGCTGGTCAACCTCAAGTGATATTGACAAAGATCAGCCCCGAACGCTGAACGCGATTATGGGAAGAATGCCCACTGAAGGTGAGCAAATGCCTTTCTGGATAGCTTGAAACAGTATTTCCCCATACGGGCCCACAGGAAAAACACAAAATACTAACAATTTGCTTGCCAATGGGGATAGCTCCCCGATAGAGGATTGTACCACTTGGTCTACAGTTTTCGCTGCTGGTTATACCAGAACTCATAGTACCCCTTCAATAGCAGTGATACCAGAAGTACTGATACAAATACAGAATGAGTACAGGGCAGAACCTGCCCTTGACTTGGGGATGAAATTATGTTAGGTAACATAAAAGGGGAGGCAGCAGCAGTGGCTAGAAGCCAATGCCTGAGAGATTCACTCCTGCACAACACTAGCGAGAACTACCTAAAATTATCGAAGATACCTATGCTTTGCTGGGTAGAGATAACTTGGGAGCTTGACCTGTAAAACCACAAGTAACAAGTAATCCTGAATCCATTTTAGGATTTCTAAATTTTGGCAGAACATACATTTTTGATTACGTAGAAAGGGCAAAACCTTTCTACGACCTAATGAGACCTGACTTTTCAGTTCAACATTGGAAACAGGAACACACAGAAACCCTTTGTTCCGGACAAGCTGACATGATTGAAATGTGTTTTGCATCCACAGAAAAAATACTGACAGCAGTACAAACTGCTGTAGTGAGAGAAAGACCACTAACAAAGGCAAAACGCATAAATGTAATGACTCCAGTACCAACCTTAGAAGCTGTTACCAAAACAAGCGTTCCAAATGCAAAAGCACTGCATGCGCGATGGATACAATGGGCTAATTCTCTCACTGCAACAGACGTAGTCTACAAATTTTATTCTACATTAAAAACACAAGCATTCCTGCAGTATAAAGAAGAATATCCTCTCACGAATGAAATAATGTCTATAGACCAGTATGAATACATCATTTACACTGACAGATCTGCCCAGCCTGCCGTAGAAAGTAAACAGCAATACAGTGCGGCAAGTGCGATTGTAAAGGAATGAATGCGGGACGGCAAGTTCCATCCTAGCAATACACAGACGCAGTCTCTAGGAGATTGCACGGCACAGCTGGCAGAACTGAAAGCCCCGATAGTGGCACTAAAAAATCCGGATCGGGAATTCCCCACACTCATTGTGTGCGATTTGTTTGTGTCCAGTTATACAATGAATATCTTCACTATTGAGGCCAGAATGGGTTTAGAGATTCTAAAGGTTGCACAATAAAGCACAAGCTGCTTTGGGAACAAGTGGCAGAGCTGAAAAAATGCTTGCCATGGGCGCATGTAATTCATACAATGGGTCATCAGCGTTTTAGCGCGCACGTTGAAGGGAATTCACTGGCTGATAAAGCCGCCAAGGCGACAGTGCGAAATGCTGCCGTTGCTGCAATCACTCGTTCTAGTACTAGGATAGACAGACATATAATAATAGCTATGAATACTACGCACAACAACAGCTCAGCATTGTCAAAAGGTTATCCACTCAAGAACTCCTACAAGTTAGATGTGCAAAACATTCCATATGCACAAATTCCAGGAGTGGGAGATAGAGTAATACCAAACATGGATCGCAGATTAGGATTAATTCTAGCTGCACACGAGGGTTTGGGTTCAGCACATGCGGGTATCAATGCAACAATTTCATTGCTGAAGCAGCGTTATTGGTGGCCAGGTCTCACTAAACAGACCATGGGCTTTGTCCTTAAGTGTGACATCTGTCAGCAGATAAAAGGTTCCACCATAGCATGTCCACCACAAACACCACCACTGATTTCAGACAGACCTCTCGCATGTGTCTATTTGGACCACTGCGGCCCCTTACAATCTGACGGGGCTTACGAGTACATCTTGGTGGCAGTGGATTCGTGCTCTAGATTCCTGTGGGTTTGGCCTCATCGCTCAGCTGACACCTGAACTGTTATAAAGGATTTGCGAGTCTTCATAGGAACGTACGCAATTGGCACATTACATTCCGACCGTGGCCCTGCGTTTAGCTTACGGGCTTACAAAGAAGCCATGGGAAGTTTGGGTGTGGTCTGGCGGTACTCCTGCTTGTATCATCCCAAGGGAAATTCAATTGTGGAGACCGGGACTTAAAGCAATCCTTAACAGTAAGGGTATTAGGCTCGGGTGGCATTTGGATCAATCACCTATATGGGGTCCGGAGGGCACTTAACAACATGCCAAGAAGTTACCAGATGATCTCTTGCTACCATACAGGAAGTTCAGACAGAAAGATTAATAACCTTTGAAGATTCTACTCTATGAAGTGAAGGAGTTACCAACAATGGAATGGAACGTCGTGTTGAAACTGAACAGCAGCAAACTACAAATGAAACACAGATCTCAATTCGGCCTAATACCGACATCTATGTGAATATGTCTCAACAGGAGACATCTGCCAGTTCTACAAAACCTGCTGAGCTAACAAAGATAGATCGAACTGCGTCTGGCTATTTCATTGATTTTGATACTTTATCTTTGGATCCAAGTGAACCCGAGTCACCACCAGCTCCTGTTTCCCACAAACAACAAATTTGTGATATCTACCTTTGGCTGAAAACGACTTATTTTGTTTTTCTCTGGCTACAGCTCTGGATTGCAATTAATCTACTGTTCCTAGAACTCTGGATAGGTGTAGTGACTGCATTTTTTCTGCTCCTGAGTGGACATTACCTGCCATAACGCTCTGCAGTCCAACATGTGAACTTGGTCCTGTAACCGCATGCATCATCATACCGTGAACAGAGGGACCTGTCCTACGTGAACATTTCAGCAGTTCCAGTTCCTTTTTTTTTTTAAATATCTTTATTTGTTTTTTCCAACAATTTAACACTCCCCCAAACCCACCCCCACCCTCCCAGGTCAGACAAGCAAAAATACAATTTCATAATCTCATAATCTCATAATTTCATAATCATGTTACATTATCCCCAGCATTAAATAATCTTACAACATACCATACAGTTAAATGTTCTTCATAATATACCACTAGATATTGCTTTGGGATTGGCACCATTCTATTAGAGGAGACCAGACTCTCAACCCCCTTTACGCCGTTTCCTGCCTTTCCGTTTATAAATAGCAGCTTCCAGATTAGAGATTGCCAGTAACCTAGCTAGCCACTGATGAAAGGACGGTGCAATAGGATCCAGCCAAGCCGAGGCTATACACATTCTTAACACTGCCATAGCGATAAAAATAAGTTCATGACCAGTTCTGGGATTACTCGGATCTGTGGCCCCCAGTAGAATAACATCACTAGACAGAGCTATATCGCTTTGCAATACGGCGGACAGGAATTTCTCAATGTTTTGCTTTAAAGAAGTCAGTCCATCACAAGTAGAGAAAATATGTACACAATCAGCGTTAAATAGCATACATCTAGGGCAACATGTCCCCTTGCCACTCCCCATTTGGCGATTTTATCTGGAGTGTAGTATAAGAAAAAGCATGTTTTATAAAACTGTGCTTGAAGTTTTGTGGACATAAGAATTGTTTGAGACATTGAGTAGGCATAGTTAGATTCATCCATAGTTGTACCAATTTTCCCCTGCCACTTCTGTGACGTTTTCTCCAGATCATCAAAAAGTCTCTGATTTGAAGATATATTTAAAAAAGTCCCGCCAGTCCAGTTGAAAGTTTTTTTAATTCTTCAAAGGATTGTATCCCTGCAGGGAAAAGAGGCACCCTATATGAGTTATTCCTTCTGCATTCCATTTGTTAATGCAGTTATCTTTAAAAATATCCGGCAGAGCTGGGTTATCCCTTAGGGGGTATAAAATGATATACGCCCTATACCCAACATTCTTCTTACAGCCTTCCAAGCCTTAAACCCACTAATCAGTGTTTTAAATTTCACTTTTTTATGGTAGCTGTCATGTAAATGTCGCCAGAGATATCCGCTACTTTTGCTGCCCAAAATTAGCTGAAAGATAGATGGCGATCCGTCCCCGGGTGTCATCTCTATCCCGATATTCTGTAATAGCTCACTACTATAGAGCAACACAGATGCCCAATAGTATGCTTTAAGGTTTGGGAGAGCTAATCCTCCTCTTTCTTTTGAAAGGGTCAGAAGTTTATACGCTCGCCGGGGTTGCGAGTATGCCCAGATAAAACTTGAAAAAGTGCGCTCCATAGATTTGAACCATTGATCTGAAAATTCTAAGCATATTGCTCTAAATAGATATAAAATTTTAGGGAAAAAAACCATTTTCAAGGCATTAGCCCTACCAATTAAAGATAGATGTAGATTGTCTAGGCGACGGAGATCTTTCTGCATTGAGCCCAGCATTGGTTTCATGTTTAGGTCCACCATATTCTCAAGATTAGATGTAATGCAGATACCTAAATATGTAGCCTTATCCACCACTCGGGGGTCGCGCATCTCACTTTTATTGTTCAGCACGACCTGTGTTTTCCCCTGGTTGAGTGCGTATCCGGATACTAGCCCAAATTTATTAGCCTCACTTTCAATAATAGACATAGCTGTGTTAGGATCAGCTGTCACGACCGCTATGTCATCGGCGTATGCCAAGGTCTTGGTCGGATATTCCTGTGACAAAATCGGTGCTATTTCTCTGTTTCCCTCCAGTCTGCGAATGAAGGGATCAATGTAGATCGCGAAAAGCAATGGCGAGCATGGGCACCCCTGTCGTGTTCCTCGAGAAATGATCAACTCTTTGGTGAGGCTACCATTCACCATTACCATGGCCCTAGGGTTCACATATAGTTTTTGCACTACCTGGATAAACCCCTTTTTAATTCCAACCCTGGACATAGCAACCCACAAAAATTGCCAGGAGACCCTATCAAAGGCCTTCTCGGCGTCAAGAAGAACCAGTGCCATAGGGTCTCCTGCAACTTCCGTGCTATCAAATAAAGTGATCACTCTCTGGTTGTGGTTAGTAGTCGATCTCCCTGGTACAAAGCTGTGCTGGTATTTGGCAATTACTTTATGAATGATAGGGGTGATTCGATTCGCCATAACTTTTGAGTATATTTTGGAGTCTGCATTAATAAGAGTGATAGGGCGGTATGAGCCTAGTTGATCTGGAGGTTTATTTTTTTTAAGAAAGATGACTATCTTCGCCCTAGACCAGGACTTTGGGGGCTGTCCCCCTTTAAAAATGTGTGCAATTAAGTCAAGTAAAGTATCTTTGATCTGATCTCGAAACGCTAAATAAAATTCCGAAGGTATATTATCCAATCCAGTTGGCTGGTTCAATAAATGCTTATTGAAAATGTCCTCACTGTTTATTCTGTGTATCTCTCTGAGACCAAGAGAGCACAAGTGACTGAGCAAAAACGACTGTACTGTTTCCACGATCCCTGAAGGATCAAGGGTTGTCATGTTCGATGGTTGCCAGAAGCTATTCGCTCCTTTGTAAGGTTAGGAGGCTTATAGTGGCACTGTGAGGTAGCTGGTCTAAAGGCTAACATATCCTGCAGGGGTGTCCGGAATCAGTCTTGACACCAATCCCTTAGTTTATGTTTGCTAAACGTGCAGGTCCTATGTATTTTTAGGAACTACATGACATGGCGCCGCCAACGTTGGTTTGGTTCTTATTTAACGGTCAAATCTGAGTAGTTCAGTCGTGTTTTCTCAGAGACCCCTACTCACATTTACCCAGTGACGTCTGGAGTAGGAAGGGAGATCCACTGTTTGAGTAGGAAAACCCTATGTATTGGCTGTAGGTTATTGAAGCTTGAAGTATTATAGTTCCCCACATTGTGCACAACCTTATCTCTTTTTCATACTACTTACTCCAATAATGTCTATCCAAGAGGGCAGCGTTCCAAATGCAGGGGAAGAAGAGTTTGAAGGAGCTCTTAACATTACAGAAAATTGCAGACATGCAGTTACTATGAAATTAATAGAACACAGCCTCACAGCAATGGGTGGTAATGTTACCTTCGTGATTGAGGCACACGAGGCATTCAGAACAGAGGTATTCCATTCTTGGGTTAAATTCCCACCTGCAGACGCACGCACACGCTTGTTTCATACTTACATTGAAGATGAGATACCTGAAGAATATTTTCCATACGTGGACATAGAAGTCCCATTAACCTACCAAGAACATATTAATTGGTTTAATGCGCCCTCTCCCACAGCACAGAAAATGTGAAACTCGGTCCGCTCAGCAGAGACAGAGGGATTTGGCTGGTCCTTGCTGCTTACACACCGCATCCAGACATTGATACATTGCCAGCAGCAGACTTACGGACACTTTACAGTGACATAGTAAAACTATAAAGAAATCTTAAACAGTTCGTAATGCGAACACTTATTCAACTTGCGAGGGCTATTCAAGCTGGTCAACCTCAAGTGATATTGACAAAGATCAGCCCCGAACGCTGAACGCGATTATGGGAAGAATGCCCACTGAAGGTGAGCAAATGCCTTTCTGGATAGCTTGAAACAGTATTTCCCCATACGGGCCCACAGGAAAAACACAAAATACTAACAATTTGCTTGCCAATGGGGATAGCTCCCCGATAGAGGATTGTACCACTTGGTCTACAGTTTTCGCTGCTGGTTATACCAGAACTCATAGTACCCCTTCAATAGCAGTGATACCAGAAGTACTGATACAAATACAGAATGAGTACAGGGCAGAACCTGCCCTGGACTTGGGGATGAAATTATGTTAGGTAACATAAAAGGGGAGGCAGCAGCAGTGGCTAGAAGCCAATGCCTGAGGAATTCACTCCTGCACAACACTAGCGAGAACTACCTAAAATTATCGAAGATACCTATGCTTTGCTGGGTAGAGATAACTTGGGAGCTTGACCTGTAAAACCACAAGTAACAAGTAATCCTGAATCCATTTTAGGATTTCTAAATTTTAGCAGAACATACATTTTTGATTACGTAGAAAGGGCAAAACCTTTCTACGACCTAATGAGACCTGACTTTTCAGTTCAACATTGGAAACAGGAACACACAGAAACCCTTTGTTCCGGACAAGCTGACATGATTGAAATGTGTTTTGCATCCACAGAAAAAATACTGACAGCAGTACAAACTGCTGTAGTGAGAGAAAGACCACTAACAAAGGCAAAACGCATAAATGTAATGACTCCAGTACCAACCTTAGAAGCTGTTACCAAAACAAGCGTTCCAAATGCAAAAGCACTGCATGCGCGATGGATACAATGGGCTAATTCTCTCACTGCAACAGACGTAGTCTACAAATTTTATTCTACATTAAAAACACAAGCATTCCTGCAGTATAAAGAAGAATATCCTCTCACGAATGAAATAATGTCTATAGACCAGTATGAATACATCATTTACACTGACAGATCTGCCCAGCCTGCCGTAGAAAGTAAACAGCAATACAGTGCGGCAAGTGCGATTGTAAAGGAATGAATGCGGGACGGCAAGTTCCATCCTAGCAATACACAGACGCAGTCTCTAGGAGATTGCACGGCACAGCTGGCAGAACTGAAAGCCCCGATAGTGGCACTAAAAAATCCGGATCGGGAATTCCCCACACTCATTGTGTGCGATTTGTTTGTGTCCAGTTATACAATGAATATCTTCACTATTGAGGCCAGAATGGGTTTAGAGATTCTAAAGGTTGCACAATAAAGCACAAGCTGCTTTGGGAACAAGTGGCAGAGCTGAAAAAATGCTTGCCATGGGCGCATGTAATTCATACAATGGGTCATCAGCGTTTTAGCGCGCACGTTGAAGGAATTCACTGGCTGATAAAGCCGCCAAGGCGACAGTGCGAAATGCTGCCGTTGCTGCAATCACTCGTTCTAGTACTAGGATAGACAGACATATAATAATAGCTATGAATACTACGCACAACAACAGCTCAGCATTGTCAAAAGGTTATCCACTCAAGAACTCCTACAAGTTAGATGTGCAAAACATTCCATATGCACAAATTCCAGGAGTGGGAGATAGAGTAATACCAAACATGGATCGCAGATTAGGATTAATTCTAGCTGCACACGAGGGTTTGGGTTCAGCACATGCGGGTATCAATGCAACAATTTCATTGCTGAAGCAGCGTTATTGGTGGCCAGGTCTCACTAAACAGACCATGGGCTTTGTCCTTAAGTGTGACATCTGTCAGCAGATAAAAGGTTCCACCATAGCATGTCCACCACAAACACCACCACTGATTTCAGACAGACCTCTCGCATGTGTCTATTTGGACCACTGCGGCCCCTTACAATCTGACGGGGCTTACGAGTACATCTTGGTGGCAGTGGATTCGTGCTCTAGATTCCTGTGGGTTTGGCCTCATCGCTCAGCTGACACCTGAACTGTTATAAAGGATTTGCGAGTCTTCATAGGAACGTACGCAATTGGCACATTACATTCCGACCGTGGCCCTGCGTTTAGCTTACGGGCTTACAAAGAAGCCATGGGAAGTTTGGGTGTGGTCTGGCGGTACTCCTGCTTGTATCATCCCAAGGGAAATTCAATTGTGGAGACCGGGACTTAAAGCAATCCTTAACAGTAAGGGTATTAGGCTCGGGTGGCATTTGGATCAATCACCTATATGGGGTCCGGAGGGCACTTAACAACATGCCAAGAAGTTACCAGATGATCTCTTGCTACCATACAGGAAGTTCAGACAGAAAGATTAATAACCTTTGAAGATTCTACTCTATGAAGTGAAGGAGTTACCAACAATGGAATGGAACGTCGTGTTGAAACTGAACAGCAGCAAACTACAAATGAAACACAGATCTCAATTCGGCCTAATACCGACATCTATGTGAATATGTCTCAACAGGAGACATCTGCCAGTTCTACAAAACCTGCTGAGCTAACAAAGATAGATCGAACTGCGTCTGGCTATTTCATTGATTTTGATACTTTATCTTTGGATCCAAGTGAACCCGAGTCACCACCAGCTCCTGTTTCCCACAAACAACAAATTTGTGATATCTACCTTTGGCTGAAAACGACTTATTTTGTTTTTCTCTGGCTACAGCTCTGGATTGCAATTAATCTACTGTTCCTAGAACTCTGGATAGGTGTAGTGACTGCATTTTTTCTGCTCCTGAGTGGACATTACCTGCCATAACGCTCTGCAGTCCAACATGTGAACTTGGTCCTGTAACCGCATGCATCATCATACCGTGAACAGAGGGACCTGTCCTACGTGAACATTTCAGCAGTTCCAGTTCCTTTTTTTTTAAATATCTTTATTTGTTTTTTCCAACAATTTAACACTCCCCCAAACCCACCCCCACCCTCCCAGGTCAGACAAGCAAAAATACAATTTCATAATCTCATAATCTCATAATTTCATAATCATGTTACATTATCCCCAGCATTAAATAATCTTACAACATACCATACAGTTAAATGTTCTTCATAATATACCACTAGATATTGCTTTGGGATTGGCACCATTCTATTAGAGGAGACCAGACTCTCAACCCCCTTTACGCCGTTTCCTGCCTTTCCGTTTATAAATAGCAGCTTCCAGATTAGAGATTGCCAGTAACCTAGCTAGCCACTGATGAAAGGACGGTGCAATAGGATCCAGCCAAGCCGAGGCTATACACATTCTTAACACTGCCATAGCGATAAAAATAAGTTCATGACCAGTTCTGGGATTACTCGGATCTGTGGCCCCCAGTAGAATAACATCACTAGACAGAGCTATATCGCTTTGCAATACGGCGGACAGGAATTTCTCAATGTTTTGCTTTAAAGAAGTCAGTCCATCACAAGTAGAGAAAATATGTACACAATCAGCGTTAAATAGCATACATCTAGGGCAACATGTCCCCTTGCCACTCCCCATTTGTCGATTTTATCTGGAGTGTAGTATAAGAAAAAGCATGTTTTATAAAACTGTGCTTGAGGTTTTGTGGACATAAGAATTGTTTGAGACATTGAGTAGGCATAGTTAGATTCATCCATAGTTGTACCAATTTTCCCCTGCCACTTCTGTGACGTTTTCTCCAGATCATCAAAAAGTCTCTGATTTGAAGATATATTTAAAAAAGTCCCGCCAGTCCAGTTGAAAGTTTTTTTAATTCTTCAAAGGATTGTATCCCTGCAGGGGAAAAGAGGCACCCTATATGAGTTATTCCTGCTGCATTCCATTTGTTAATGCAGTTATTTTTAAAAATATCCGGCAGAGCTGGGTTATCCCTTAGGGGTATAAAATGATATACGCCCTATACCCAACATTCTTCTTACAGCCTTCCAAGCCTTAAACCCACTAATCAGTGTTTTAAATTTCACTTTTTATGGTAGCTGTCATGTAAATGTCGCCAGAGATATCCGCTACTTTTGCTGCCCAAAATTAGCTGAAAGATAGATGGCGATCCATCCCCGGGTGTCATCTCTATCCCGATATTCTGTAATAGCTCACTACTATAGAGCAACACAGATGCCCAATAGTATGCTTTAAGGTTTGGGAGAGCTAATCCTCCTCTTTCTTTTGAAAGGGTCAGAAGTTTATACGCTCGCCGGGGTTGCGAGTATGCCCTGATAAAACTTGAAAAAGTGCGCTCCATAGATTTGAACCATTGATCTGAAAATTCTAAGCATATTGCTCTAAATAGATATAAAATTTTAGGGAAAAAAACCATTTTCAAGGCATTAGCCCTACCAATTAAAGATAGATGTAGATTGTCTAGGCGACGGAGATCTTTCTGCATTGAGCCCAGCATTGGCTTCATGTTTAGGTCCACCATATTCTCAAGATTAGATGTAATGCAGATACCTAAATATGTAGCCTTATCCACCACTCGGGGTCGCGCATCTCACTTTTATTGTTCAGCACGACCTGTGTTTTCCCCTGGTTGAGTGCGTATCCGGATACTAGCCCAAATTTATTAGCCTCACTTTCAATAATAGACATAGCTGTGTTAGGATCAGCTGTCACGACCGCTATGTCATCGGCGTATGCCAAGGTCTTGGTCGGATATTCCTGTGACAAAATCGGTGCTATTTCTCTGTTTCCCTCCAGTCTGCGAATGAAGGGATCAATGTAGATCGCGAAAAGCAACTCGAGAAATGATCAACTCTTTGGTGAGGCTACCATTCACCATTACCATGGCCCTAGGGTTCACATATAGTTTTTGCACTACCTGGATAAACCCCTTTTTAATTCCAACCCTGGACATAGCAACCCACAAAATTGCCAGGAGACCCTATCAAAGGCCTTCTCGGCGTCAAGAAGAACCAGTGCCATAGGGTCTCCTGCAACTTCCGTGCTATCAAATAAAGTGATCACTCTCTGGATGTGGTTAGTAGTCGATCTCCCTGGTACAAAGCCGTGCTGGTATTTGGCAATTACTTTATGAATGATAGGGGTGATTCGATTCGCCATAACTTTTGAGTATATTTTGGAGTCTGCATTAATAAGAGTGATAGGGCGGTATGAGCCTAGTTGATCTGGAGGTTTATTTTTCTTAAGAAAGATGACTATCTTCGCCCTAGACCAGGACTTTGGGGGCTGTCCCCCTTTAAAAATGTGTGCAATTAAGTCAAGTAAAGTATCTTTGATCTGATCTAGAAACGCTAAATAAAATTCCGAAGGTATATTATCCAATCCAGTTGGCTGGTTCAATAAATGCTTATTGAAAATGTCCTCACTGTTTATTCTGTGTATCTCTCTGAGACCAAGAGAGCACAAGTGACTGAGCAAAAACGACTGTACTGTTTCCACGATCCCTGAAGGATCAAGGGTTGTCATGTTCGATGGTTGCCAGAAGCTATTCGCTCCTTTGTAAGGTTAGGAGGCTTATAGTGGCACTGTGAGGTAGCTGGTCTAAAGGCTAACATATCCTGCAGGGGTGTCCGGAATCAGTCTTGACACCAATCCCTTAGTTTATGTTTGCTAAACGTGCAGGTCCTATGTATTTTTAGGAACTACATGACATGGCGCCGCCAACGTTGGTTTGGTTCTTATTTAACGGTCAAATCTGAGTAGTTCAGTCGTGTTTTCTCAGAGACCCCTACTCACATTTACCCAGTGACGTCTGGAGTAGGAAGGGAGATCCACTGTTTGAGTAGGAAAACCCTATGTATTGGCTGTAGGTTATTGAAGCTTGAAGTATTATAGTTCCCCACATTGTGCACAACCTTATCTCTTTTTCATACTACTTACTCCAATAATGTCTATCCAAGAGGGCAGCGTTCCAAATGCAGGGGAAGAAGAGTTTGAAGGAGCTCTTAACATTACAGAAAATTGCAGACATGCAGTTACTATGAAATTAATAGAACACAGCCTCACAGCAATGGGTGGTAATGTTACCTTCGTGATTGAGGCACACGAGGCATTCAGAACAGAGGTATTCCATTCTTGGGTTAAATTCCCACCTGCAGACGCACGCACACGCTTGTTTCATACTTACATTGAAGATGAGATACCTGAAGAATATTTTCCATACGTGGACATAGAAGTCCCATTAACCTACCAAGAACATATTAATTGGTTTAATGCGCCCTCTCCCACAGCACAGAAAATGTGAAACTCGGTCCGCTCAGCAGAGACAGAGGGATTTGGCTGGTCCTTGCTGCTTACACACCGCATCCAGACATTGATACATTGCCAGCAGCAGACTTACGGACACTTTACAGTGACATAGTAAAACTATAAAGAAATCTTAAACAGTTCGTAATGCGAACACTTATTCAACTTGCGAGGGCTATTCAAGCTGGTCAACCTCAAGTGATATTGACAAAGATCAGCCCCGAACGCTGAACGCGATTATGGGAAGAATGCCCACTGAAGGTGAGCAAATGCCTTTCTGGATAGCTTGAAACAGTATTTCCCCATACGGGCCCACAGGAAAAACACAAAATACTAACAATTTGCTTGCCAATGGGGATAGCTCCCCGATAGAGGATTGTACCACTTGGTCTACAGTTTTCGCTGCTGGTTATACCAGAACTCATAGTACCCCTTCAATAGCAGTGATACCAGAAGTACTGATACAAATACAGAATGAGTACAGGGCAGAACCTGCCCTGGACTTGGGGATGAAATTATGTTAGGTAACATAAAAGGGGAGGCAGCAGCAGTGGCTAGAAGCCAATGCCTGAGGGAATTCACTCCTGCACAACACTAGCGAGAACTACCTAAAATTATCGAAGATACCTATGCTTTGCTGGGTAGAGATAACTTGGGAGCTTGACCTGTAAAACCACAAGTAACAAGTAATCCTGAATCCATTTTAGGATTTCTAAATTTTGGCAGAACATACATTTTTGATTACGTAGAAAGGGCAAAACCTTTCTACGACCTAATGAGACCTGACTTTTCAGTTCAACATTGGAAACAGGAACACACAGAAACCCTTTGTTCCGGACAAGCTGACATGATTGAAATGTGTTTTGCATCCACAGAAAAATACTGACAGCAGTACAAACTGCTGTAGTGAGAGAAAGACCACTAACAAAGGCAAAACGCATAAATGTAATGACTCCAGTACCAACCTTAGAAGCTGTTACCAAAACAAGCGTTCCAAATGCAAAAGCACTGCATGCGCGATGGATACAATGGGCTAATTCTCTCACTGCAACAGACGTAGTCTACAAATTTTATTCTACATTAAAAACACAAGCATTCCTGCAGTATAAAGAAGAATATCCTCTCACGAATGAAATAATGTCTATAGACCAGTATGAATACATCATTTACACTGACAGATCTGCCCAGCCTGCCGTAGAAAGTAAACAGCAATACAGTGCGGCAAGTGCGATTGTAAAGGAATGAATGCGGGACGGCAAGTTCCATCCTAGCAATACACAGACGCAGTCTCTAGGAGATTGCACGGCACAGCTGGCAGAACTGAAAGCCCCGATAGTGGCACTAAAAAATCCGGATCGGGAATTCCCCACACTCATTGTGTGCGATTTGTTTGTGTCCAGTTATACAATGAATATCTTCACTATTGAGGCCAGAATGGGTTTAGAGATTCTAAAGGTTGCACAATAAAGCACAAGCTGCTTTGGGAACAAGTGGCAGAGCTGAAAAAATGCTTGCCATGGGCGCATGTAATTCATACAATGGGTCATCAGCGTTTTAGCGCGCACGTTGAAGGGAATTCACTGGCTGATAAAGCCGCCAAGGCGACAGTGCGAAATGCTGCCGTTGCTGCAATCACTCGTTCTAGTACTAGGATAGACAGACATATAATAATAGCTATGAATACTACGCACAACAACAGCTCAGCATTGTCAAAAGGTTATCCACTCAAGAACTCCTACAAGTTAGATGTGCAAAACATTCCATATGCACAAATTCCAGGAGTGGGAGATAGAGTAATACCAAACATGGATCGCAGATTAGGATTAATTCTAGCTGCACACGAGGGTTTGGGTTCAGCACATGCGGGTATCAATGCAACAATTTCATTGCTGAAGCAGCGTTATTGGTGGCCAGGTCTCACTAAACAGACCATGGGCTTTGTCCTTAAGTGTGACATCTGTCAGCAGATAAAAGGTTCCACCATAGCATGTCCACCACAAACACCACCACTGATTTCAGACAGACCTCTCGCATGTGTCTATTTGGACCACTGCGGCCCCTTACAATCTGACGGGGCTTACGAGTACATCTTGGTGGCAGTGGATTCGTGCTCTAGATTCCTGTGGGTTTGGCCTCATCGCTCAGCTGACACCTGAACTGTTATAAAGGATTTGCGAGTCTTCATAGGAACGTACGCAATTGGCACATTACATTCCGACCGTGGCCCTGCGTTTAGCTTACGGGCTTACAAAGAAGCCATGGGAAGTTTGGGTGTGGTCTGGCGGTACTCCTGCTTGTATCATCCCAAGGGAAATTCAATTGTGGAGACCGGGACTTAAAGCAATCCTTAACAGTAAGGGTATTAGGCTCGGGTGGCATTTGGATCAATCACCTATATGGGGTCCGGAGGGCACTTAACAACATGCCAAGAAGTTACCAGATGATCTCTTGCTACCATACAGGAAGTTCAGACAGAAAGATTAATAACCTTTGAAGATTCTACTCTATGAAGTGAAGGAGTTACCAACAATGGAATGGAACGTCGTGTTGAAACTGAACAGCAGCAAACTACAAATGAAACACAGATCTCAATTCGGCCTAATACCGACATCTATGTGAATATGTCTCAACAGGAGACATCTGCCAGTTCTACAAAACCTGCTGAGCTAACAAAGATAGATCGAACTGCGTCTGGCTATTTCATTGATTTTGATACTTTATCTTTGGATCCAAGTGAACCCGAGTCACCACCAGCTCCTGTTTCCCACAAACAACAAATTTGTGATATCTACCTTTGGCTGAAAACGACTTATTTTGTTTTTCTCTGGCTACAGCTCTGGATTGCAATTAATCTACTGTTCCTAGAACTCTGGATAGGTGTAGTGACTGCATTTTTTCTGCTCCTGAGTGGACATTACCTGCCATAACGCTCTGCAGTCCAACATGTGAACTTGGTCCTGTAACCGCATGCATCATCATACCGTGAACAGAGGGACCTGTCCTACGTGAACATTTCAGCAGTTCCAGTTCCTTTTTTTTTAAATATCTTTATTTGTTTTTTTCCAACAATTTAACACTCCCCCAAACCCACCCCCACCCTCCCAGGTCAGACAAGCAAAAATACAATTTCATAATCTCATAATCTCATAATTTCATAATCATGTTACATTATCCCCAGCATTAAATAATCTTACAACATACCATACAGTTAAATGTTCTTCATAATATACCACTAGATATTGCTTTGGGATTGGCACCATTCTATTAGAGGAGACCAGACTCTCAACCCCTTTTACGCCGTTTCCTGCCTTTCCGTTTATAAATAGCAGCTTCCAGATTAGAGATTGCCAGTAACCTAGCTAGCCACTGATGAAAGGACGGTGCAATAGGATCCAGCCAAGCCGAGGCTATACACATTCTTAACACTGCCATAGCGATAAAAATAAGTTCATGACCAGTTCTGGGATTACTCGGATCTGTGGCCCCCAGTAGAATAACATCACTAGACAGAGCTATATCGCTTTGCAATACGGCGGACAGGAATTTCTCAATGTTTTGCTTTAAAGAAGTCAGTCCATCACAAGTAGAGAAAATATGTACACAATCAGCGTTAAATAGCATACATCTAGGGCAACATGTCCCCTTGCCACTCCCCATTTGTCGATTTTATCTGGAGTGTAGTATAAGAAAAAGCATGTTTTATAAAACTGTGCTTGAGGTTTTGTGGACATAAGAATTGTTTGAGACATTGAGTAGGCATAGTTAGATTCATCCATAGTTGTACCAATTTTCCCCTGCCACTTCTGTGACGTTTTCTCCAGATCATCAAAAAGTCTCTGATTTGAAGATATATTTAAAAAAGTCCCGCCAGTCCAGTTGAAAGTTTTTTTTTAATTCTTCAAAGGATTGTATCCCTGCAGGGGAAAAGAGGCACCCTATATGAGTTATTCCTGCTGCATTCCATTTGTTAATGGTTATTTTTAAAAATATCCGGCAGAGCTGGGTTATCCCTTAGGGGGGTATAAAATGATATACGCCCTATACCCAACATTCTTCTTACAGCCTTCCAAGCCTTAAACCCACTAATCAGTGTTTTAAATTTCACTTTTTTATGGTAGCTGTCATGTAAATGTCGCCAGAGATATCCGCTACTTTTGCTGCCCAAAATTAGCTGAAAGATAGATGGCGATCCATCCCCGGGTGTCATCTCTATCCCGATATTCTGTAATAGCTCACTACTATAGAGCAACACAGATGCCCAATAGTATGCTTTAAGGTTTGGGAGAGCTAATCCTCCTCTTTCTTTTGAAAGGGTCAGAAGTTTATACGCTCGCCGGGGTTGCGAGTATGCCCTGATAAAACTTGAAAAAGTGCGCTCCATAGATTTGAACCATTGATCTGAAAATTCTAAGCATATTGCTCTAAATAGATATAAAATTTTAGGGAAAAAACCATTTTCAAGGCATTAGCCCTACCAATTAAAGATAGATGTAGATTGTCTAGGCGACGGAGATCTTTCTGCATTGAGCCCAGCATTGGCTTCATGTTTAGGTCCACCATATTCTCAAGATTAGATGTAATGCAGATACCTAAATATGTAGCCTTATCCACCACTCGGGGTCGCGCATCTCACTTTTATTGTTCAGCACGACCTGTGTTTTCCCCTGGTTGAGTGCGTATCCGGATACTAGCCCAAATTTATTAGCCTCACTTTCAATAATAGACATAGCTGTGTTAGGATCAGCTGTCACGACCGCTATGTCATCGGCGTATGCCAAGGTCTTGGTCGGATATTCCTGTGACAAAATCGGTGCTATTTCTCTGTTTCCCTCCAGTCTGCGAATGAAGGGATCAATGTAGATCGCGAAAAGCAACTCGAGAAATGATCAACTCTTTGGTGAGGCTACCATTCACCATTACCATGGCCCTAGGGTTCACATATAGTTTTTGCACTACCTGGATAAACCCCTTTTTAATTCCAACCCTGGACATAGCAACCCACAAAATTGCCAGGAGACCCTATCAAAGGCCTTCTCGGCGTCAAGAAGAACCAGTGCCATAGGGTCTCCTGCAACTTCCGTGCTATCAAATAAAGTGATCACTCTCTGGATGTGGTTAGTAGTCGATCTCCCTGGTACAAAGCCGTGCTGGTATTTGGCAATTACTTTATGAATGATAGGGGTGATTCGATTCGCCATAACTTTTGAGTATATTTTGGAGTCTGCATTAATAAGAGTGATAGGGCGGTATGAGCCTAGTTGATCTGGAGGTTTATTTTTCTTAAGAAAGATGACTATCTTCGCCCTAGACCAGGACTTTGGGGGCTGTCCCCCTTTAAAAATGTGTGCAATTAAGTCAAGTAAAGTATCTTTGATCTGATCTAGAAACGCTAAATAAAATTCCGAAGGTATATTATCCAATCCAGTTGGCTGGTTCAATAAATGCTTATTGAAAATGTCCTCACTGTTTATTCTGTGTATCTCTCTGAGACCAAGAGAGCACAAGTGACTGAGCAAAAACGACTGTACTGTTTCCACGATCCCTGAAGGATCAAGGGTTGTCATGTTCGATGGTTGCCAGAAGCTATTCGCTCCTTTGTAAGGTTAGGAGGCTTATAGTGGCACTGTGAGGTAGCTGGTCTAAAGGCTAACATATCCTGCAGGGGTGTCCGGAATCAGTCTTGACACCAATCCCTTAGTTTATGTTTGCTAAACGTGCAGGTCCTATGTATTTTTAGGAACTACATGACATGGCGCCGCCAACGTTGGTTTGGTTCTTATTTAACGGTCAAATCTGAGTAGTTCAGTCGTGTTTTCTCAGAGACCCCTACTCACATTTACCCAGTGACGTCTGGAGTAGGAAGGGAGATCCACTGTTTGAGTAGGAAAACCCTATGTATTGGCTGTAGGTTATTGAAGCTTGAAGTATTATAGTTCCCCACATTGTGCACAACCTTATCTCTTTTTCATACTACTTACTCCAATAATGTCTATCCAAGAGGGCAGCGTTCCAAATGCAGGGGAAGAAGAGTTTGAAGGAGCTCTTAACATTACAGAAAATTGCAGACATGCAGTTACTATGAAATTAATAGAACACAGCCTCACAGCAATGGGTGGTAATGTTACCTTCGTGATTGAGGCACACGAGGCATTCAGAACAGAGGTATTCCATTCTTGGGTTAAATTCCCACCTGCAGACGCACGCACACGCTTGTTTCATACTTACATTGAAGATGAGATACCTGAAGAATATTTTCCATACGTGGACATAGAAGTCCCATTAACCTACCAAGAACATATTAATTGGTTTAATGCGCCCTCTCCCACAGCACAGAAAATGTGAAACTCGGTCCGCTCAGCAGAGACAGAGGGATTTGGCTGGTCCTTGCTGCTTACACACCGCATCCAGACATTGATACATTGCCAGCAGCAGACTTACGGACACTTTACAGTGACATAGTAAAACTATAAAGAAATCTTAAACAGTTCGTAATGCGAACACTTATTCAACTTGCGAGGGCTATTCAAGCTGGTCAACCTCAAGTGATATTGACAAAGATCAGCCCCGAACGCTGAACGCGATTATGGGAAGAATGCCCACTGAAGGTGAGCAAATGCCTTTCTGGATAGCTTGAAACAGTATTTCCCCATACGGGCCCACAGGAAAAACACAAAATACTAACAATTTGCTTGCCAATGGGGATAGCTCCCCCGATAGAGGATTGTACCACTTGGTCTACAGTTTTCGCTGCTGGTTATACCAGAACTCATAGTACCCCTTCAATAGCAGTGATACCAGAAGTACTGATACAAATACAGAATGAGTACAGGGCAGAACCTGCCCTGGACTTGGGGATGAAATTATGTTAGGTAACATAAAAGGGGAGGCAGCAGCAGTGGCTAGAAGCCAATGCCTGAGGGAATTCACTCCTGCACAACACTAGCGAGAACTACCTAAAATTATCGAAGATACCTATGCTTTGCTGGGTAGAGATAACTTGGGAGCTTGACCTGTAAAACCACAAGTAACAAGTAATCCTGAATCCATTTTAGGATTTCTAAATTTTGGCAGAACATACATTTTTGATTACGTAGAAAGGGCAAAACCTTTCTACGACCTAATGAGACCTGACTTTTCAGTTCAACATTGGAAACAGGAACACACACAAACCCTTTGTTCCGGACAAGCTGACATGATTGAAATGTGTTTTGCATCCACAGAAAAAATACTGACAGCAGTACAAACTGCTGTAGTGAGAGAAAGACCACTAACAAAGGCAAAACGCATAAATGTAATGACTCCAGTACCAACCTTAGAAGCTGTTACCAAAACAAGCGTTCCAAATGCAAAAGCACTGCATGCGCGATGGATACAATGGGCTAATTCTCTCACTGCAACAGACGTAGTCTACAAATTTTATTCTACATTAAAAACACAAGCATTCCTGCAGTATAAAGAAGAATATCCTCTCACGAATGAAATAATGTCTATAGACCAGTATGAATACATCATTTACACTGACAGATCTGCCCAGCCTGCCGTAGAAAGTAAACAGCAATACAGTGCGGCAAGTGCGATTGTAAAGGAATGAATGCGGGACGGCAAGTTCCATCCTAGCAATACACAGACGCAGTCTCTAGGAGATTGCACGGCACAGCTGGCAGAACTGAAAGCCCCGATAGTGGCACTAAAAATCCGGATCGGGAATTCCCACACTCATTGTGTGCGATTTGTTTGTGTCCAGTTATACAATGAATATCTTCACTATTGAGGCCAGAATGGGTTTAGAGATTCTAAAGGTTGCACAATAAAGCACAAGCTGCTTTGGGAACAAGTGGCAGAGCTGAAAAAATGCTTGCCATGGGCGCATGTAATTCATACAATGGGTCATCAGCGTTTTAGCGCGCACGTTGAAGGGAATTCACTGGCTGATAAAGCCGCCAAGGCGACAGTGCGAAATGCTGCCGTTGCTGCAATCACTCGTTCTAGTACTAGGATAGACAGACATATAATAATAGCTATGAATACTACGCACAACAACAGCTCAGCATTGTCAAAAGGTTATCCACTCAAGAACTCCTACAAGTTAGATGTGCAAAACATTCCATATGCACAAATTCCAGGAGTGGGAGATAGAGTAATACCAAACATGGATCGCAGATTAGGATTAATTCTAGCTGCACACGAGGGTTTGGGTTCAGCACATGCGGGTATCAATGCAACAATTTCATTGCTGAAGCAGCGTTATTGGTGGCCAGGTCTCACTAAACAGACCATGGGCTTTGTCCTTAAGTGTGACATCTGTCAGCAGATAAAAGGTTCCACCATAGCATGTCCACCACAAACACCACCACTGATTTCAGACAGACCTCTCGCATGTGTCTATTTGGACCACTGCGGCCCCTTACAATCTGACGGGGCTTACGAGTACATCTTGGTGGCAGTGGATTCGTGCTCTAGATTCCTGTGGGTTTGGCCTCATCGCTCAGCTGACACCTGAACTGTTATAAAGGATTTGCGAGTCTTCATAGGAACGTACGCAATTGGCACATTACATTCCGACCGTGGCCCTGCGTTTAGCTTACGGGCTTACAAAGAAGCCATGGGAAGTTTGGGTGTGGTCTGGCGGTACTCCTGCTTGTATCATCCCAAGGGAAATTCAATTGTGGAGACCGGGACTTAAAGCAATCCTTAACAGTAAGGGTATTAGGCTCGGGTGGCATTTGGATCAATCACCTATATGGGGTCCGGAGGGCACTTAACAACATGCCAAGAAGTTACCAGATGATCTCTTGCTACCATACAGGAAGTTCAGACAGAAAGATTAATAACCTTTGAAGATTCTACTCTATGAAGTGAAGGAGTTACCAACAATGGAATGGAACGTCGTGTTGAAACTGAACAGCAGCAAACTACAAATGAAACACAGATCTCAATTCGGCCTAATACCGACATCTATGTGAATATGTCTCAACAGGAGACATCTGCCAGTTCTACAAAACCTGCTGAGCTAACAAAGATAGATCGAACTGCGTCTGGCTATTTCATTGATTTTGATACTTTATCTTTGGATCCAAGTGAACCCGAGTCACCACCAGCTCCTGTTTCCCACAAACAACAAATTTGTGATATCTACCTTTGGCTGAAAACGACTTATTTTGTTTTTCTCTGGCTACAGCTCTGGATTGCAATTAATCTACTGTTCCTAGAACTCTGGATAGGTGTAGTGACTGCATTTTTTCTGCTCCTGAGTGGACATTACCTGCCATAACGCTCTGCAGTCCAACATGTGAACTTGGTCCTGTAACCGCATGCATCATCATACCGTGAACAGAGGGACCTGTCCTACGTGAACATTTCAGCAGTTCCAGTTCCTTTTTTTTTTTTAAATATCTTTATTTGTTTTTTTCCAACAATTTAACACTCCCCCAAACCCACCCCCCACCCTCCCAGGTCAGACAAGCAAAAATACAATTTCATAATCTCATAATCTCATAATTTCATAATCATGTTACATTATCCCCAGCATTAAATAATCTTACAACATACCATACAGTTAAATGTTCTTCATAATATACCACTAGATATTGCTTTGGGATTGGCACCATTCTATTAGAGGAGACCAGACTCTCAACCCCCTTTTACGCCGTTTCCTGCCTTTCCGTTTATAAATAGCAGCTTCCAGATTAGAGATTGCCAGTAACCTAGCTAGCCACTGATGAAAGGACGGTGCAATAGGATCCAGCCAAGCCGAGGCTATACACATTCTTAACACTGCCATAGCGATAAAAATAAGTTCATGACCAGTTCTGGGATTACTCGGATCTGTGGCCCCCAGTAGAATAACATCACTAGACAGAGCTATATCGCTTTGCAATACGGCGGACAGGAATTTCTCAATGTTTTGCTTTAAAGAAGTCAGTCCATCACAAGTAGAGAAAATATGTACACAATCAGCGTTAAATAGCATACATCTAGGGCAACATGTCCCCTTGCCACTCCCCCATTTGTCGATTTTATCTGGAGTGTAGTATAAGAAAAAGCATGTTTTATAAAACTGTGCTTGAGGTTTTGTGGACATAAGAATTGTTTGAGACATTGAGTAGGCATAGTTAGATTCATCCATAGTTGTACCAATTTTCCCCTGCCACTTCTGTGACGTTTTCTCCAGATCATCAAAAGTCTCTGATTTGAAGATATATTTAAAAAGTCCCGCCAGTCCAGTTGAAAGTTTTTTTTAATTCTTCAAAGGATTGTATCCCTGCAGGGGAAAAGAGGCACCCTATATGAGTTATTCCTGCTGCATTCCATTTGTTAATGGTTATTTTTAAAAATATCCGGCAGAGCTGGGTTATCCCTTAGGGGTATAAAATGATATACGCCCTATACCCAACATTCTTCTTACAGCCTTCCAAGCCTTAAACCCACTAATCAGTGTTTTAAATTTCACTTTTTATGGTAGCTGTCATGTAAATGTCGCCAGAGATATCCGCTACTTTTGCTGCCCAAAATTAGCTGAAAGATAGATGGCGATCCATCCCCGAGTGTCATCTCTATCCCGATATTCTGTAATAGCTCACTACTATAGAGCAACACAGATGCCCAATAGTATGCTTTAAGGTTTGGGAGAGCTAATCCTCCTCTTTCTTTTGAAAGGGTCAGAAGTTTATACGCTCGCCGGGGTTGCGAGTATGCCCTGATAAAACTTGAAAAAGTGCGCTCCATAGATTTGAACCATTGATCTGAAAATTCTAAGCATATTGCTCTAAATAGATATAAAATTTTAGGGAAAAAAACCATTTTCAAGGCATTAGCCCTACCAATTAAAGATAGATGTAGATTGTCTAGGCGACGGAGATCTTTCTGCATTGAGCCCAGCATTGGCTTCATGTTTAGGTCCACCATATTCTCAAGATTAGATGTAATGCAGATACCTAAATATGTAGCCTTATCCACCACTCGGGGTCGCGCATCTCACTTTTATTGTTCAGCACGACCTGTGTTTTCCCCTGGTTGAGTGCGTATCCGGATACTAGCCCAAATTTATTAGCCTCACTTTCAATAATAGACATAGCTGTGTTAGGATCAGCTGTCACGACCGCTATGTCATCGGCGTATGCCAAGGTCTTGGTCGGATATTCCTGTGACAAAATCGGTGCTATTTCTCTGTTTCCCTCCAGTCTGCGAATGAAGGGATCAATGTAGATCGTGAAAAGCAACTCGAGAAATGATCAACTCTTTGGTGAGGCTACCATTCACCATTACCATGGCCCTAGGGTTCACATATAGTTTTTGCACTACCTGGATAAACCCCTTTTTAATTCCAACCCTGGACATAGCAACCCACAAAATTGCCAGGAGACCCTATCAAAGGCCTTCTCGGCGTCAAGAAGAACCAGTGCCATAGGGTCTCCTGCAACTTCCGTGCTATCAAATAAAGTGATCACTCTCTGGATGTGGTTAGTAGTCGATCTCCCTGGTACAAAGCCGTGCTGGTATTTGGCAATTACTTTATGAATGATAGGGGTGATTCGATTCGCCATAACTTTTGAGTATATTTTGGAGTCTGCATTAATAAGAGTGATAGGGCGGTATGAGCCTAGTTGATCTGGAGGTTTATTTTTTTAAGAAAGATGACTATCTTCGCCCTAGACCAGGACTTTGGGGCTGTCCCCCTTTAAAAATGTGTGCAATTAAGTCAAGTAAAGTATCTTTGATCTGATCTAGAAACGCTAAATAAAATTCCGAAGGTATATTATCCAATCCAGTTGCTTTCCCTTTCGGTAAGTTTTTGATTGTAGTTAAAATTTCTTCTATGTAAGGGATTTCATCTAAGGTAAACTGATCTTCCTCGTCGAACCTGTCGAAGCCTCCTCTATCTAAGTATCTTTCGATATTTTCTAGGTCACCCTCCCCCTCCTCGGTATCCAAAGTGCTATAGAATCGCCAGAATGCCTCTCTAATACGTTCTGGGTCAGATATTTGGCCTTCCACTGGGTCCTGTATTTCACGTATCAAATTTACTGAAGCCTGTTGTCTCATAAGTATAGCCAGCTGATGGCCAACTTGCTCATTGACCTCATACAACATCTCTTTATGTGCTGCGGCTTTTTTTATGGCTTTGACAGTAAAAATATTTGTAATTGCGGCCTTTGCGATTGCCACCTGGCTCTGTGTTCTAGTTATTTCTTCTAACCCTTGAATCCCTCTGGTCACCCTTATCAGCTCTTCTTCGGCCAGCCCAAGATTTTCCTGCAGTTCCCTCATGGATTCTCTAGCCAGTTTATTAGCCTTCAGTGAATATTGCATCGTTTCTCCTCGAATCCCTGCTTTTAGAGCGTCCCACAAAACTTCAATTGATACACTCCCGATGTTGTCCTTTAAAAAGTTAGGGATCCACTCTCTCATGTGAGCGCAATATTTGCCATCTAGAAGCAAGGATTTCTCAAATGTCCATGATCTACGTGTTATGTTTCCTGGTGTTGTTTCTAGAGTACAGATTAGAGGGTTATGGTCTGAAAGAATTCGGGGCAACTTCTCAATTTGGAACTTAGATCTAAGTGAGTTAGACATCAGAATGTAATCTATTCTTACGTGTGTACAATGTGGGTTAGAGAAAAAGGTGTACCCAGGATCATTAGGATTGGAAGTCTGCCATCCATCTACAAGCCCATGTGTATAGCACATATGTTTCATTGCCTTAAACACTTTAGGTTTCCGGCCATTATAACGCCAATCGTCCTTCATAGACCAGTTACTGGGGAGGTTGATATTAAAATCCCCACAGAAGAGTAAAGGTAGAGGCCAGTGTGTGAGCTCATTAGAGATCTCATTGAAGACTGACGGGTCGTCACTATTGCTTCCATATATAGCGCAAAGTGTTATCTTTTGCCCCTGTCCATCTTGGCACTCTGTGACTGCCCAGTGGCCAAATTTATCAGCTTTAGAGCGTTTAAAAGTATACCCCGAGCCCCTGGCTAATATAGCAACCCCCCGTACCCGAGCCCCCTGTGATGTTGCACAAACCAGTTTATACCCCAGTGTTTTGAGAATGTGTGTTTGTGAACCCTCTATGTGAGTTTCCTGTAAACAGACATCATTCGTGCCCATGGTTTGTAATCCTATCGCAACAATTTGCCTCTTTTTAATGTCATTTAAGCCACAAATATTTAAGGATAGCACTTTTAGCACCCCCATCTCGCTAGTTCGAGTGATCGAAGTGTTTGCTCTGGATTTAGCATAGCCCCTTTGCTACACCATAACCTGATATTTCCCACATACCATTTGCCCTGTTGAGTTTACCCTTACTCTTACTCAGAATAACAACCTGTCTGACCTTCCACCCTTCCCACCCTACCCTCCCTCTCCCGCCCCACCACCCACCACCACTTTTGGAGGTTACCTGGCCAGCACCGGGCCAGGAGTGTGACATCCATCAAGCAGGACCCCATGTGCCCGCTGAGACTCCCCCATTGAGAAATGACCTTCCAACAAAAACACCAACAAACCGACACCCAAACACCGACACAGGGCCGTATGCCAAGCAATTCGCCAGGAAAAAAGAAAAAGAAAAATTAATTAACGGAGGCAATAACAAAAACGAGCAGACAAGAAGGAAAAAACTCCCTACGGCCCCCTCACTTAAGTTATAGCCTCTAATTCCTACATTCCATACCACATTCTAACACAAGTTGTCGAGCCAGGGCATTTCTATTGCAGGATTACATATGTTACTTATGTCCCGAAATTTCCTCTAGATAGTTTTTAGCCTGTACTTCGGAAATAAAGCTACGAGTAGTCCCTTGGTGAACAATTTTTAGTCTGGCAGGATTTTGAAGGTACACCATTGCCCCAAGCTTCTGAAAGGGATCAAAGAGCTGCCTCAGTCTCCACCTGCGCTCAACTGTAGCGTGTGCAAAATCAGGCCTGGTAAAAAAGTTATTCCATCAAACGACCGCTTGCTTGTGGGTCTAGCCAGATCATAAAGAGCTTGCCGGAGCAGGAAATTACCAAAAAACAAAAGCATAGCGCGAGGATGTTGTTGGGATGCCGAATTGCGTTTCCCGGGAGACAGAGGAAACCTATGGGCTCTTTGAATTTCCTTGTCCCAATCCCAGGATTGTAGCTCAGGGAATTAGCCTTTAAGAAGCGTGATCATAAACTTCCTGGGATCATCTTTTCGGCACCTTCTGGAATCCCTAGGAAGCGGAGGTTGTTACGTCTCTGCCGGTTTTCCTGTTCCTCCAGCTTCCACATGAGGTCCTTAACCGCCCCCTCATGCTCATCAGTCTTGGTTTTGAGCGAGGTAACATCCTTCTCTAGTTGTTCCGTTCTTTCTTCCACTGAAGCCATTCGATCTACAATTTCGACGCAGGTTTTTCCCACTTTCCTGACTGCCCCTTGCAACTTCTTTGCTGCCAGGCGGGATCTCGACTATCAGCTTTGACTTCTGCCTGAAAGCTTTTGATAGACTGCAAAATGTCTGTTAAAGCTGGTTCACTCCTTTGATCACCGAGTGTCCCCACTTGATCAGTACCAGTGCCAGTAATTGTTTGATTACCCCCAGAGGCAGTCAAGGTGTTAGAGCAAATCGTGAGCGATGTATCATTGTAATCCCACTTCAAATCTGAGGCGTCCTCTTTGTCCGATAGGTCATAATTCTTTTTATGGCGGTCCCTGCTTTTTTTCTTTTATAGTTTTTTAGAGACATGTTTATGTTTCTGCAGGTCAGTATTAGAGCTGCTATACCACTTGCCCTCCTCCTCCCCGCTTGACAAAGAAATACTAATGTCTGACATCTCGGAATCCTCTGTAAGAGAGTAAAATTGGTCCTGATTGTCAGGCGTTTTCAGCATGTGGTCTTGCCGTGTGCTACAAGTGGCTTGTGATGATAGTACAGCATTTGAACACTCCTCCGGAATATTTGACCTGCCCCTTGGGATGGTGCTATTGTTGTTGTGACTGTCAATGTTGTCCACGGGCGTGCTTTCTAGCGGAGCAGAAAGTACCAAGCCAACTATTTTTTTGCCTTGGACTGCGGGAAAGGGGGTATCTGGGAGCTGCAAATCGCTCAGTACGACCGGTGAGGAGTGACCTATTAATTCTCCTTCCATCTGTACAGGCGCCTCTATCGTTACGCCAGGAGATCCAGCTGACTGCATGGAAGCGGCTCCCCCCCCCCGCTCGCAGCACCAAAGCTACTGGTGATCAATGGCTGAGAATAGTTAGTTTCTTTATTTAAGCGAGCGGGGGCTTTTTTTTATAGTAGCGGTGTTTGCTATGTCAGTTTCCCTGGGGCTCTTGTCAGCGCACTCCCTCTTTTCTCCTTTCTCTCCCCCACTTTTGCCTTTCATCGACAGGGTATCCAGTTTTTTCTGCCGTGTCGCTGCCAAAGTTGCACTGACCTGCAAAGATATCGTAGCATTTTTGCCTTTCACTACTCGTGCCCCTTTGCCAGTCATTCTTGCTTGTTTCTCCTGGGTACTGATGAAAAACTGTACAGAGGATGCACCGGCTCTCAAAGAATCTCCGTGGCGGCCACAGCGCGGTTGTTGCAGCTGACAGATTCTCCTCTGGAGAGGGAGCGGCCCCAGCACCTAGCCGTGCTCCTGCAATTCCGCCGTTCCGCTTGAGACTCACGCAGGCCAGAGTGAATCCGGGAGGTCAGAGCCCAGCGGACGTCCTCGAGGCAGGGGAGATGCGTGCATTCGACCCACAGCAAACAGGTCAGGGAGAAGAGAAAACGTTTTTTCTGTGTTTCCTGCTGCATTCCCTGGTCGGGTTTTTGTTTAAAGGTTATAGGAATACAGCCTTGTCACGAAGGTTTCTACAAAAGCAAGTTTAGGCAGATTTACGGGGGATGCTCAGCGGAGCATCACAGCGGTGATGTTAGCCGAACGCCATCTTGCCTCCAGCAGTTCCAGTTCCTGAAGGAATAGTTTGGGACAGAGTTTCCTATGATGTATATGGTCCAACTGAACTATTAAAAATACCACACTTATTTAACATTTCTTTAAGTGATATCATCACCTCTAGTACTTTCTCTGATGATTGGGACTTTGAAACTGTAAATGAGGTGCTGTCTGATTTAGAAAAATCTGCTGCATTTTCACACGATGAATTGTATGATGATGCGTCTAATTTTGACACCATGTTTTGTTACCAGCACGATGGTCACCATTTTTTGCACAAAGCAAGTATCCCACATAATGTTTTCAAATACCATCAATGGGAACATTGCCCAACACCGCCAAAAGGTAGTTCAACAACATTTGCACAAAAGTTTGCTTATTTTACTGGGTTTAACACTTCAGACCCAAGATCTTATTATTTTAAGCTTGTACATACACCTGCGAAGAAAAATATGCTAACTAACACCAAGCTGATATACTCTGCTTCATTTATTTCCCAACTGTCTTTACAGGGTTTCGTCTTTTGGAGGGACACTATAGACACAAAATCTGCCTGGGGGACTAAAGATTGGCAAGTTCAGGGAACTGAAGCCTTTTTAGAGTGTGCCTCATACCAAATCAGATAATCTTCCTGATTGACACAGTGCAACAGACTTCCTGTCTTGGACTAGCCAAGATCAAGGACATGAACACACCTCGGATTCCCTCACTTACACACTTGGTTGGCAAAATTACACACTACACAGTGAGGATACACTGGATACCATACCACACAATGGTTCTTACAATTCATCAGACCCCAATTGGAAGGAATGGTTGGTTTGGCCTATCGACACAAATAGGTGTCAGTCAAGATTCAGGGGTACTACCAAAGGGTTTAGTATCCATAGGCCTGACCAGCACTATGTACAAAGAGAACACACGGGTGGTGACATCTTAGAGTGTCGGGAAGTCATGCCTAGAGTGGCTAAATACCTCGACAGTGTCCCAAGTGAAACAACACTTATTCCTTCTCTCAGATGACATGGATCTTAGGGATTTTTTGTTAGGTCCCCAGAAGCCACGTCGAAAGCGTTTCCTATATGCTATTTACAACGAGCTATGGAAAATCTCTCAACACGAGGCTGCTGAGAGATTGCGTGAAATAGATCGGGTTAATCTAGAAATGGCTTTGGCTGTGGTCGACAATGGCATGACCACACTAACATCCAGGATTTATTCACTGGGCAACATTGTGTCTTCTGCAATAGATATAATGGAACAGGATTTGTCTATTTTACAGCATGGACAGTCGTAATTGCGATCCATTCTATTATTAGGCTGGACGCTGCAATCATTGCATTCTGGCCACGTGCCCTGGCATTATATCAACAGCACGTCCCTGTTTTCTGCATACAATTTAATGGAAAGAGAGATAGTAATGGCATGGAGAGATTCAAAATATACCATGTTGCACATTGAAAAATTGAACCAATTCCCTTTTACCGTGGCTGAGTCACCCTCCACAGAATGGTTAATCCATGGCTATATTACACTGGCAGTCATGACTTTCCAATTTCAATACTGTCTCCAGTATCACCGGGTAGGCAGGTATTAAGCACTCGGAGAGGGATACATTCATGAGTACTGGGAATTACTGTACAGATTTAGATGCAGAAATGGGGGGCCCGATTCACAAAAGTAATCTGAGACAAAATCCTAACTTTATGACTTTGGATATTCACAAAGGGTATTTAGGATAATTAGGATTCCTAACTTTACTACTCCTAAACTGAGACAAAATCCTAACTTTATGACTTTTGGTATTCACAAAAGGCATTTAGGAGTTGTAAAGTTAGGATTCCTAACTTTACTACTCCTAAATGCCCTTTGTGAATACCAAAAGTCGTAAAGTTAGGACTAATGAGCATCTTTCAGACTATCGTCTGAGTTATTCCAGCATTTATACACTCTGTATTGGGAAGTGTTTTTGGAGCACTTCCGCTGGTCCTACTACTTGTAGTGGGTATCCTGGTTTTAATTTTTCTGCTTCGCAATGGACGCCCCAGTTCCGAGAGAGATGGAAAAGGCAATGCTAGTGCGACGTTGTCATGAATGCATGGTGCTTCATCTGGGCACACCTCGTCTTCGGGAGCTAAGCGAGCATTGGTTCCTATCATTCAGATCAATCTGGGTTGACTGCTTCTTGCCTGTGCTCCACTGCCTATTCTGCGGATACGAATGCGTGTTGGACATATGTCTGACTCTTCCAACGGTTGCGCCACCGGACATAGACATACTACTGGACCCCTTAAAGGCCCGCGTGTTACAGTGTCCTCAGTGTATTCCATGTTGAAACAGGCAATCTTAGAACCTCCACGGGATGCTCCAGCTCCTGTCGGAACGGACACCGGCTCTACAACAGACACACAGGTTTCGAGTGGGGACTGAAGAGAATCACCTTTGCTCCATTGACCTGATACAAGAGGTGTTAGAGGGACCGTCGCCTGCGAATGCGAGCGACAGTAATGTTGCGTCTCCCACACAGGACACAAACATTTGGCTCTCCATGTGAAGGGAATAATTCGTCCCTTTTTCCAAAACAAGCCAAATTGGAATGTGAAACATCGCTTTGTTTTATTTTTCTGCTCTTACTGAGCACCATGGCTTTCGGCGTGCTCAGTCAGTCTGATCATATATTGAGCCGCCAGCAGCAGAAGCCACTCGCCCAAGGGGGGACTTCAACCCCCATAACAACAAGCGCCAGGAGCCGCCAACGCTGTCTTTTCCGCACCCTGAGGTGCTCAAAAGCACTTTGTGGCTCCCGCAGCGCAGAACACACGTGGGCGTGCCCGTCCACGTCTGTCAAAGCCCGGAGGAGGCCAGGCTGGGCCCCCCCCTGACGACTGATGTTTGGTAAAGGCCTAAAGATGGTAAAAAAGAACGTCATTAGTATGGGGAAGAGGAAAGCAGCTCAAACGCCGACAGAGGAGGCAAATTTCACTTGCTTGGATAGCTTTTTAGCAAAGGCCTCTTCCGCGATAGCCCTAGAAATTGACCGAGCTGAGAGGAGATTATCATTGGGTGCAGATAGTGCAATAAATAAGGACACACCATCTAGTTCGACCGATGAGGGTCAGGTATTAAACTTGTTGGGGACTGTTGCAAAGTCATCCTCTGCCCTGGGCACCCCCCAACTTTTTGCTGACTGGTACTGGTGGTAACTGACTCTGACTGACCCTGGGATCTGCCTAGCCAGGCCCAGGGCCAGTGCTATGCTAAAAGAGACACATTTAGAATACAGTTAAAACCCCTACATACACTAGGGTACACTATGGGTTGGGGTACCCCTGTGATTGGCATGACCTACCCTATAAGACCCTAGTACATAATAGGGCAGGGGGATTGAAACTACCTATCAGTCCCTAGTATATAGTAGGGCATGGAAGTTTAGAGGCCAGCAGCCATTTCTGCACTTGCATGTGTGCACTGCTGAAGCCTGAGGTCAGTTTAAAAGCAGCCCTGGGTTCAATGACTGTTTTTAAAAAGTAAATTGTGCCCAAACTCAACTTTGGTGTTTGAGGCACTTAAAATGGATAACTTACAATGTTTTGGCATATTAGGAACCCCCAGGGTCTCCCCTAGGTGTCCCAGGGGTGGGGGGTCAGGTATTTATAAGGTGGACCCTTATAAAATTAGTTTTATATGCCCTGGGTTAAGTGAAATTTCACATTTCACTCCCCACATTGTGATAAAGTGCTGCCCAAATTCGACTTTGATGCTAGGAGCACTGTGTAGGGAGGATATGCAATATTTCTACAGATTCAGAACCCCTAAAATGTCCCCTAGTTGGTCAATGGGGTGGGGGGCCTGTAGATATGGGCGGAGTACTTATAAAATATGTTTTTGTAAGTCCTGGTGCTGGAAAAATGGCCCAAGTCATTTTTCCCATTGCAAATCACATGCCACATAGGTTAACGTGGCAAGAAGTTATTAACTAATAACTCCTGATAGGAGAATGATTGAACTTCCATTCAAAGACTTCCCAGAATGGTAGTGATAAATCCAACAATATGGTATTGTTGAATTTCTCCTAAAATGTACAGACAAGAAGTTATAAGACTTTCTTGTTTGTAGGCCCAGATTCAGCCTTCCAGTGGTCTGTCCTGATTGGTCAGAGTTAAGTGGATTAGCCAGGCTGCCTTGAAGAGGTGATAAAGAGCCCCTGGGGTTAACCAGCTCTGCTGGGAGGGCAGTGTGCTGCTGCACAGGAATGCCAGAGCAGGGGGAGGAGTCGTAAACCATGGTCTTCAAAGGGAAGGGGACGGCCTCAGGGTCATTTACAACTCTACTCTTTTGACCCAAAGCCAGAGCTAGGATTAAGGCAAGAATGAGCAGATGCAAGCGCGGATCAAAGATGGCCGCGTAGTGAAGTAGCTCCGCCGATTGTCCCTGCCCCACGTCTATCCTGCGGACACATCCGTGACAACAGTCGACACCCCCCCGAGATCGGAGTGGTAGCGGTCCCCAGCCCGCTTGTTCCGGCGCATCGAGCAGCCCCAACAGGGGAGATAGCAGCTCCGGAGTGTTGCGGCCTGCGGGAAATTTGAGCTCCGGGGCCCACAGTGAACAGTGGCGCTGGAGGGGAGTCCCGACCTGAGTGGTGGAGGTGCCGCCGCGCGATATCGAGGCGGGGCTACGGGGGGCAGTCGGGACCAGCAGCGGAGGTGGTGACTGCCCTTGGGCCCTGAAGCCGACAAAGCTCCCCCGCATTGACAACTGGAACTGCGTGAGCGCACCCGCCGGGAGCTGAGTAATGGCGGCGATGCGCTCCGACTGAGGAGAGCCTCCCTATCGCTTGTGGTCCCGGGGCCGGAATACACTGCACACAGGTACCGTAGCGGCGTTTGGTCACCCGCCTGAGTCCCGGGGGCGCTCAGCTGTTCGGACCCGACTTGAGGGACCCCACCCCCCCCCCCTGGACAGTGCAGGACTTGCTCTTAGACCCCTGGGGCCTGCGTTGTAGCTGCCGGTATCCTACCTGATAGACCTTACTGGTGGGCACTGTGTGGTTGGTGCCTCTGCCTGCTTCCACTATTCCAGCCCAGTTGGTTGTGTACAATGGCTGCTGCGGGGGATCGCAGGGGGACCGGGTCCCGTGGGGCGAAGCTGGTGCAGACTAACAAACTGGACAGATACACAGTTACTAAAGACCCTCAGCGGAACCGACTGTCTGTAGAGACTAATCAGGGACACCCAGGGGAAGAGGAACAAGAGCTATCTCTCGCGGATGTCATGGGAGCAATTGCTGGAGTTAAAACTTCTCTCGAGCACAAAATGGATGCCATGGCGATTGACATTAACCTTATTAGGACCGACCTGGGGAAGCTTAACGAAAAAGTCAAGCAGGTTGAGATAACGACCACCAGTCTCGTTGGGGATGTCACACAACTACAAAGGGAGATGCACGAACTCCAGGACTCTCACAAGTACATGGACCTCAAGCTGGATGATTATGAAGGTCGACTCGGGCGCAATAATCTCCGCATCCTAGGAGTGCCGGAAAAAGCGGAGGGGCAATCCCCGGACCTATTCGTTGAGGACCTCATTCTTAAACACTTGCAGCCCAAAGGCCTCAGCAAATTTTTTGTTATCGAACGTGCTCACAGGGTCCCGGGCGGCCGTCCCAAACCGGGCGCTCCCCCGCGGCCCATGCTGGCTCGGGTCTTGAACTATCGGGACAGAGACACTATTCTCCAGAACTCCAGAGCGGGGGCTCCCCTCCGATATGAAAATGCTGCCATTTCCTTCTTCCCGGACTTTACACAGAGAGTACAGAAGCAAAGGAGGTCTTTCCTCACTGTGAAGCGTGGCCTGAGAGAGAGGGGTCTGAAATATTCAATGCTGTTCCCGGCACGTCTCCGGGTGGAGGCGGAGGGACGGGCATGGTTTTTTGACAATCCCGAGGCAGTGGCAGAGTGGATCGAGCATCGCGGAGCGAAGGGCCAGGCGGATCGCGGCACTGGGACACAGGTGGACATTTCACCGATCTGCAGTAGATCTCTGAGGATTGCGGCCTTGAACTACGTAATGGGGTCATCGATGTGGGATGGGCTGGGGTGAGCGGGATATCTGCGCTTTAATATGGGGACTGGTGATGATATATATGTTTCTTGACATTCACCTGCATGGGGTGTTACACTCGGCCTGGTCAGGGGCGGGGACATGGAGCTCACTCTTCCCCCTTCTTTTCTTCCTCTGAATTTCTTTCTAGGGCGACAGGCACTCTGCAAGTTTTCGATGGGCAGTTCTAAGCCTAGAGTGCAGGGCAGGGGGGTGGGGGTTTGTTGGGGTGGGAAAATTTGTTTTTTTGTTCTTTGTTATATTTGTTTCATTGGTGCAATGGACATATACACCTGCAATAGAGTTGCTGAAAGAGTACAAGCCCGGAGTTGCTGGATCTATATTCTGCAATACAGGCATGATGGGGGATAAAAATGTAAAAATTATGAGCTGGAATGTTACGGGTTAGGGGACAAAATCAAACGAAGTGTAGTACTTCAATACATCAGGAGGCACTCACCCGATGTAGTCTTACTCCAGGAGACACATCTGGTTGGGAATCTATGTAAGGCAATGCACAGAGGGGGGTATAAACTGATTGCGCACTCTGGTTTCACCTCGGGTTCCAGGGGTGTGGGTATTATGACAAGGAACAACTTCCCGCTGGCGGTTAGCTCCACATGGGGGGATGATAGAGGTCGATACGTCAGTGTTTCCGGGATGTGGGAGGGCCGGCACATTGCCTTTATGTCTGTCTATGTTCCCCCAGGCCTACAGGGTACAACATTTGCTGATTTGGGTGCAGCCCTGCTCGCCCTTCCGGATGGGCTCCTGGTCCTGGGAGGAGACTTCAATGCAGTAGTTTCGGGTACGTTAGATAGATATCCCCCTCGAGAAATAGGACCGTCTGCCCGATGGTTGCCTGATTTCCTTGAGGCGATGGGACTGGTCGATGGCTGGAGAGTGTATCACCCGGGCCAGGTGCAGCACACCTTCCACTCTGGGGCACACAACAGTCTCTCCCGTTTAGATTATTGCCTGGTACCAGCTGCGCAAGCGACATATATACACGACATCAAACACTTAGCCAGAGGTATCTCTGATCACTCGCCTGTCTGGGTTCACCTGTTAGTAGGTATGGGCGGAGTGGGAAGATTGGCCCCAATTAACCCTTGGTACTTACGTAACCCCAAGATCCGTAAGGAGCTTATCAAAGCTATTGACGAATATTTTTCCGACAATGTGGGATCGGTGCCTTCTTCCCGGACCTTGTGGGAAGCATTCAAGGCAGTAATTCGGGGACAAGCCCTGTCATTGATATCTAGCTCTAAGAGAGACAAGCAAAGGAGGTCCTCGAACTTGAGGCAGACATATATAGTCTAGAAAGGGAACTGGAATCTGGGGTTACGCCGGAGAAGATCCACTTGTTGAGTATGAAGCAGCACGACTATAAAGCGTTGGTCTCGGATAGGGCCAGGGCCCTGAGTAGAGAGCAGCAGGGCAGGCTTTATGACCAGGGAGACAAGGCCGGGAAGCTCATAGCGTGGCTGGACAAGAAGGAGTGGGCGAGTCGGCTGGTCCCAGAGCTCAATGTACAAGGAGGCGTTTTGGTCACGGAACCGCAGGAAATAGCGGACAGGTTCGCTGATCATTTCCACTCGGTCTATATGGCGGTCTCCTCCCACACTGAAGCGGACTCTCAGGAGCTGTTGAGGGATATTAAGCTTCCCTGCCTCTCCCTTGAGGATCGGGAATATATGATAGCCCCCTTACAGCCGATGAAACCGCGCAAGCGATCCGTTCCTTGAATTCTGGGAAAGCTTTGGGCCCGAATGGACTTCCCATTGAGCTCTACAAGTTGAGACCAGATAAACTAGCCCCATATTTGAATGCTATGTTTCTGGAATCTAGGGAGGTGGGAACGTTGCCCGGGAACAACGAATGGCTACTATTGTCACCATCCACAAGGAAGGAAAGGATAAGGCGGAATGTGCCTCATATAGGCCCATCTCTCTTTAAACGCCGAACCCAAGATTTTAGCCAAGCTCTTAGCCAACCGCTTGGTGAAGGTGATCGGCGGCCTGGTGCATCCAGATCAAACCGGGTTCATGCCTCATAGAAATACAGCTCTGAACCTCCGTAGAGTGCATGGGGTGATAGATAGAGCCGGCACCCTTCGCGAGCCGGCGGTGATTGTGTCTTTGGACGCGACCATGGCCTTCGACACTATCGAATGGCCATACCTATGGGCAGTTATGGTAAAGCTGGGATTTGGGCCGGAATACATTCAGTGGGTGCGTCTTTTATACTCTGAACCACTGGCTCAAGTGGTGGTGAATAACAAGGTGTCAGCCTCGTTCTTGCTCAGTCGGGGAACTCGACAGGGGTGCCCTCTGTCCCCCTTCTTTTCTCTTTGGCCTTGGAGCCCCTGGCCGCCTGGATACGCTGGGATCCAAGGATAAGGGGTCTACGGTGGTCCCCGGATGGGAGGACCGCATATCCTTGTACTGCGGATGACATTTTACTTTATTTGGCCTCCCCTAGGAACTCTCTTGTAGTGGTGATGGATATTCTCGCAGTTTTTGGCCGATTTTCTGGACTTTCTATCAATTGGGGAAAATCCCTATTATTTGTACTGAGGGAGACCCTCCTGTCCCTCCCGGAACTGTCCAATACAAACAAACTCGGTTGGATTTAAATATTTGGGGATATACATTTCACTGGACCCCTCGGTCCACTATGCCCAAAACCTTCTTCCTCCTCTTCGCAGACTTAAAAGTGACATTACTAACTGGAAGACTCTCCCTATCTCACTCCTGGGCAGAGCTACTCTGTTTAAGATGATGGCCTTACCGCGATTCTTATATGCCCTACAAAATACCTTGGATGTAGTCCCAGCACGTTACTTTAGGGAGGTGGAGGGCCTGCAAAGAGACCTATTATGGGACGGCAGGCCTCGAATCGCCTTGAGCAAACTAACATTGTCTTGGTATGATGGAGGCATCAGTCTCCCTGATGTCAAGAAATACTATTGGGCTTCCCAACTGGCTGCCATTAATCATTGCACATACGGCCGTGTGGATGACCCGGGCTACGCCATGGACAGATGGCTCCTTCCAGGGGGCACTTATGGTAGGGCGTTATACTCCCGACCTACCCGGTTCAAACTAACTGGCCCCACGAAGCACTTAGTGCAAATTTGGCATGATGCCACTAATTATCTTGGTTGGAGACACAAACTCACATTGGCTACCCCTCTTTGGGACTCAGAGAAATTGGGCGACCTGTGGAAGACAAGGGGCTTCGAAAGGTGGGACCTTATTGGGATTTCAGCTATTAAAGATGTCTGGGGAAAAGGGAGCCCAAACCCTTCAGCACGCTTCAGGGCGAATATAAATTGGCGGATACGGATTTTTCGTTATTTACAGGTCTCACACTCACTTCAGTCTTTATTGCCTAAAGGGGCGGATCCCCGGAGGTCTCCCCTCTGGAGGACAGAATCTTAGATGGTCATCTCCCTGACAAAACGATATCCTTAATTTACAAAAACTAATTAATCACATGACAAACCCCCTCCGGACACTGCGAGATAGGTGGGCACAAGATGGGATAGAACTGGATGACGAGGAGTGGCAAACGGCAGTATCCTCCCCTAAAGAGGTGGCTATCCCGGCACGCTTGCGACTGGTTCAGCTGAAGATCCTTCATAGGATTCACATAACGGGCCCTAGATTAATACACATGGGGTGGGCGGAGACAGGGGAATGCAGGCGACGCTGTGGCCAGATCGGAACGTTCATGCACATCATTTGGGAATGCGCACATATCAACTCTTATTGGCATCAAGTGCACGACACGATCAACCAGGTATTGAGACTCTCCCTCCGTCCCGAGGCTAGACGATGCCTCCTTAATATCTGGGAGCCAACAGACTTGGACGCTTCTCAGACACAATGGGTCACTCTGGGGCTCATGCTGGCAAAGAGAAATATTGCTCAACTCTGGGGGCGGCACACCCACCTACACTGGAGAGCCTGGGAAAGAAACCTTGACTGGTGCATGTTTAGGGAAAAGACGGTGTATTTGGCAAGGGGGTGCCCAAGGAAGTGGAGTCGAGTCTGGAATCCGTGGAATTTGTATAGAGGAGAGATTTGTACACCACCTTGTAATGTTGATTATGATGATCCTCTTCCTCAGTGATGTTCCTCACATATGTACTGTCTGTATATGCCTCCACTCATGCGTACTGAGAAAAGTAAACTACCTGGTCTCTTGTACTGTACCATTCACCAGCAACTGTTTAATAAAAGAATTGTTAAAAAGAATGAGCAGATGCAAGGGGAGAGTCTATGGAAAGTAGCCATCCTAGGGGTGTGTTTAGCCAGCTTTTACCTCCCTGCTGGAAAATCAGCCATTATGAATTTGGAAGATTTGATGCACTCTGGGACAAAATAGTGCCACACTCTACAGGATGTGGTCATATCCTTGTGGAGTTGCCCTGCTCTCATTGGTCAGGAGTGACCTCCTGCATGACCCAGAGAACTTGGAATAAGTATCTGAGAAGGGCAGAGCCCCTCAGATCTTCTGCTTGAAACTTAAGAAAGCAAGACGTTGTGCCATGCTGAGAAGTTGGATGTGCAATTGCTAAGGCCTGCCCTCTGTGGACTGCACCATCAGGAACTACAGCCCTGTGGACTACCTTGCTGTGAAAAAGAGTAAAGCGTGGACTTTCTGCAAGCTACAGGATAACAGAGCTCACCTGGATCATCACCACCAAGAATCCGCAACCTGGAAGACTACCAGTGGATTTGTAAAGGTTTTGTCCAAGTGGATTGTGGGAACTGAAGTCCTCAACTTTCAAGGACCATCTTGGAGCTTCCAGACCCTTGGAGTGAGTTTGAGACACTTTGGGGAACTTCAGGAAGAAGTTCCAGGAGTTTGGAGAACTTTGGAGCAACTTTGGAAAAAAGCTCCATAGGGGGACCGACTCAACCTGGTCAGCCAAGCCGCATGCCTTCAACCAATAGCTGGCCAAGCCATCCAGGTTCGTCCCGCTAAAAGCTCCGTAGGTCCGACTTCCAGAGTTTGACTGGGAGTAGAAGAAATCCGAGGCCGGCGAACCCTCACCGAATCCGGCCTGGTGAAGAGCATCGAGAGACCCCACGAGAAATAGCTCGGGAAAAGTTTCTAAATCCAAAGGTAAAAACTGTGACCGGGACCTACCGCGAGGGGTAGCCGCTCAGGGCTCCATCGCGGTCGGCCTGAAACTTTGACTTTGAGCCGGTCTATCGCGACCAGATATCCCAATAAGGTGCTATAAGTTTCTAAGTGCTATAAAGTGATAAATCTTTAAAAATTCATATCTCCGGTTCCCTACATTGGTATTTTGTCGTTTTGGTGTCATTTTAAAGATAAAAATATTTCCTATTTTTATAAATTGGTGTTGGATTTTTATTATGCATTGTGTCTTAATTATTTACTGAATTGGTATTTTTAAATGCTTTACATACCTGTCTTTGAAGTTAAGCCTGCCTGCTCGCAGCCAAGCTACCAAGGGTTGAGCATGGGAATAATTTTCTAAGACCTATGCTGAGTCCTATCATGTGTTAGTGGCCTTATTGCCAGTGGCAGACCTACATTTGCCTCTACCAATAATCCACTTTCCAACATTTGGTGCTCAGCGGTGTGGATGAGGACTTGTGTTTAAAAAGTACACCTTTCAGTAAAGTGAATTAAGATTATAAAAATCCTCTAAATTGCCTTAGAACAAAACTTTTGAGTTTTATTTTTGGAATTTGGACTAAACTGTTTTTAATCCATTGTTTTGATTTTTCCAAATTGTTCTAAGTCTGTTGTGCCTAGTTGTTGTGACCCAAAACTAGGGAACCATGGAGCTGGACCTGGCTAAACTGTCCCACTTCAAGATGGCTGATCTTAGGGAACAGTGTAGGCTTAGGGGGCTGCCTGCTTCCAAGAAGCTTAGGAAGGCAGGGTTGCTTGAATCCCGAAAGGCCTGGGCTGGGGTAGCTGAGGAGAGTCAAGGGGGGATAGTGGGTGTCCCCCTAAACCTCATCCAAGAGGAGGGTGAGGATGATGCCTCTTCCATTTTATCTAGTGTTAGCCATATGATTCCAGATGGTGGGAGTGGGGAGGGGTCCCTTACTCAGGAACCACCACTGTCTCTTGCAGAGAGACAGCTTGAGGCTCAATTAGCTTTGATTGCCTTGGAGAAGGAGAAATTGGAATTGGCTAAGAAGAAATGGGAGGGAGGAGGCGTTCAAAAGAAATGGTGGCAGTGAAAATGATGAAGATTTTGAGATGTCCAGGGGTGGTGGATTTGATCCCAAACTTCCCAAGGGTATAGTGCCCAAGTACACAGAGTGGGATGACATTGACAAGTGGCTAGCAGCTTTTGAGGGGGCCCTTAGAATGAGTAGGGTCCACTCTAAGTATTGGGGTGCACTCCTGTGGGAGTTGATTCCAGTAGCTAGGAGGGATAGGCTTCTGACCCTGAAGGGAGAGGATGCGGAATCATACCAGCAGATGAAGGCATGCTTAGTCAAGAGATTTGGTATGACTCCAGAGCAGTACAGGGTGAAGTTTAGAGGCACCCAGAAATTGAGTTCAAAATCGTGGGTAGACTTTGTGGACATTTCAGGGAAGGCACTGGAAGGCTGGATTGTTGGTAACAAAGTTGACACATATGAGGGATTGTATAATTTGTTTTTGAAAGAACATATTTTGACTCATTGTGCAGAAGAGAAGTTGCGCCAGTATCTAGTGCACTCTAAGCTGACAGACCCCAGAGAGCTGGGGGAAGCAGCTGATGAGTGGGTAAGAACCCGGGTTTCCATTCAGCACCAGGGGGGTGACCAGAAGAAAGGAGGACAGGTCCCTCCCCAAGGGAAAGTACAAGGGAAAGAAGGTCAAAACCAGAAGAGTCCTCCAAAGACCCACAAAAATCTGCAGAAGGAGGGGGGGCCCCGAGCCAACCCAAATTCAAAGGGAGGGGGTATCAGGGAAAGAATGGTAGGTTCTTTGATCCCTCAAAGGTGGGTAAGTGCTTTGACTGTAACCAGCCAGGGCATAAACAGGGAGATGCTGTCTGCGCCAAGAAACTCCCCCTAAGGGGCCATCCACAGGGATTGCCAGTGTAAGTGTAGGGGTGGAGAGTGGTGCCCCAGAGAAGGGTAGTCAGGTGGTGGAAGCAACCTTAGTGTCCCTGGGTGGGGTGAATATTGCAACCCTTGCTGCCTTACCTCCAAACATGGACAAATACAGGCAGAGGCCTAAAGTGAATGGGACTGAGGTTGAGGCTATCAGAGACACTGGGGCTAGTGTAACTATGGTCCTGGATGAGCTGGTGCCTCCAGAGAGGTTGTTACCTGGTGAGTTTCACCAGGTGACTTATGCTGAACAGCACTACCAAACTCCATCCTATGGCTGTGATGGATTTGGAATGGGGAGGTGTGACAGGCCCTATGAAGGTAGCTGTGTCAAAGGTGCTCCCAGTTCAGTGTTTACTGGGCAATGATCTTGAAGCCTCTGTGTGGTCAGAGGTGGAGAGAGAACTCCATATGAAAATATTGGAGCTCCCTGAGTGGGTATGTGCTGTGACTAGGTCACAGACTAGCCAGAAGGGAGGGGCTGGACACTTGGACCCTGGAACAAAGGGCCAAGCATCCAAGGACAAGGGTACTGGGCCTGGTGAGCCATCCCAGGGAACTCCAGAGGTGCAGGGAGAATCTAACCCTGATGCAGAGGACCTAGCCTCTGAGGGAAGGACTCCATCCCTGCCAGAGCTGTCAGATTTGGCAGAACTGACAGGAGCAGGTGGACCCTCCAGAGAGGAGTTCAGTAAGGGACAGAGAGACTGTCCCACCCTTGAGAGCTTGAGGCGGATTGCTTCTAAGCAAGAGGAGGGGGATGACAGTGGGTTTCACAAACTCTACTGGGAAGATGGACTGCTTTATACTGAGGCCAGAAACCTCAAGGAGGGGCCACCAGGAGGTTGGTGGTACCCCAGAAGTACAGAGAGTTCATCCTGACTTTGGGTCATGATATCCCCTTGGCAGGACATTTGGGACAGACAAAGACATGGAACCGGTTGGTGAACCATTTCTACTGGCCCCATATGTCTGAGAAGGTAAAGGAGTTTTGCAGCTCCTGTGTCACCTGTCAGGCCAGTGGCAAGGCAGGGGGCATGACAAAGGCTCCCGTAATACCACTGCCAGTGGTTGGGGTTCCTTTTGAAAGGGTGGGGATGGAGATTGTTGGTCCCCTGGACCCACCTACTGCATCAGGGAATAGGTATATCTTAGTGGTAGTGGACCATGCCACTAGGTACCCTGAAGCAATCCCTCTTAGAACCATTGATGCTCCTGCAGTGGCTAGAGCACTGCTTGGTGTGTTCACCAGAGTGGGTTTTCCAAAGAGGTGGTATCAGATAGGGGCACGAACTTCCTGTCCAGCTATCTGACTGCTATGTGGGATGAGTGTGGTGTCAACTACAAGTTCACCACCCCCTATCACCCACAAGCAAATGGTCTTGTTGAGAGATTCAACAAAACCCTGAAGGGCATGATAAATGGGTTGTCATAAAAACTCAGGAGGAGATGGGATGTTCTCTTCCCATGCTTACTGTTTGCCTACAGGGAGGTGCCACAGAAAGGGGTTGGTTTCAGTCCCTTTGAGTTGTTGTTTGGACACCTTGTGAGGGGGCCATTGAGTTTGCTGAGAAAGTCTTTAGAGAAGCCTCTTAAAGAAGCAAAGGACAATATGCTTGACTATGTGCTAGGCCTGAGATCTAGAATGGCAGAGTACATGTACAAGGCAAATAGAAAACTGGAGGCCAGCCAGGAGCTCATGAAGCACTGGTATGATCAGAAGGCTACTATGCCTGAGTATACTCCAGGACAATTGGTGTGGGTGTTGGAGCCTGTGGCTCCCAGGGCCCTCCATGACAAGTGGAGTGGGCCCTATCCAATCTTAGAAAAGAAGGGTGAGGTTTCCTATTTGGTTGACCTTGGCACCCCCAGGAACCCTCATAGGGTCCTGCATGTGAATAGATTGAAACCCCACCATGACAGGGCAGACATGACCATGTTACTGGTCACTGATGAGGGTGTGGAGGAAACTGAGCCTGTGCCCGACCTCCTCTCCACTAATGTGCAAGATGGGTCAGTGGAGGGGGTTGTACTCTCTCCCAAGTTGACGGACCAGCAGCACAGAGACTGTAAGCATGTGCTGGAGCAGTTTGCTGGCCTGTTCTCTTTGACCCCAGGCATCACTGAGTGGTGTGTGCACCACATTGACACTGGTGTCAGCTTACCTGTCAAAAATAAACTGTACAGGTTGTCTGACCATGTCAGAGCTAGCATTAAAGCTGAGGTTGCTAAGATGTTGGAATTGGGGATAATTGAACCGTCTGAGAGTCCATGGGCCAGTCCAGTGGTGCTGGTACCTAAACCTAATCCTCAGGGGGGACCCAAGGAGTTAAGGTTCTGTGTGGACTACAGAGGATTGAATGCAGTCACCAAGACTGACGCTCAACCTATACCTAGAGCTGATGAGCTCATTGACAGGTTAGGGGCTGCTAAGTACCTGAGTACTTTTGATTTGACTTCAGGATACTGGCAGATTGCCCTCACTGATGGAGCAAAGGAGAGGTCAGTATTCTCCACACCAGAGGGACATTATCAGTTCAAGGTAATGCCCTTTGGCTTAAAGAATGCACCTGCCACCTTCCAAAGGTTGGTGAACAGGGTCTTGTCTGGGTTGGAACAGTACAGTGCAGCTTACCTGGATGATATAGCTGTATACAGTTCTACCTGGGGGGATCACTTAAGCCACCTAAGGGAAGTGCTTCAGGCCATGCAGCAGGCAGGCCTGACTATTAAGGCAAGTAAGTGCCAAATAGGGCAGAGTTCTTTGGTGTACCTGGGCCACCTGGTAGGTGGGGGCCATGTACAGCCTCTCCAAGCTAAAATCCAAACTATTTTGGATTGGACAGCTCCTGTTACCCAGACTCAGGTCAGGTCATTCCTTGGACTGACAAGGTATTATAGAAGGTTTGTTCAAAATTATGGGACCATTGTGGGGCCTCTAACAGAACTCACTTCTAAGAAGAGGCCCAAAAAGGTGTATTGGACCCCAGAGTGTCAGAAAGCTTTTGACACTCTGAAAGCTGCTATGTGTTCAGCACCAGTGTTGCTGGCCCCTGACTACACAAAAGAATTTGTGGTTCAGACAGATGCTTCAGAGCAAGGGATTGGGGCAGTGTTGTCACAGCTAAATGAAGAGGGCCTTGATCAGCCAGTTGCCTTTATTAGCAAGAGACTTCTTCCCAGAGAGCAGAGGTGGAGTGCCATTGAGAGAGAGGCTTTTGCTGTGGTTTGGTCACTGAAAAAGTTGAGACCATATTTGTTTGGGACTCACTTTCGTGTTCAAACTGACCACAGGCCTCTCAGATGGCTCATGCAGATGAGAGGGGAGAATCCCAAGCTGTTAAGGTGGTCCATTTCCCTACAGGGAATGGACTTTACAGTGGAACACAGACCTGGGGTTGCCCCTGCAAATGCAGATGGACTTTCCAGGTTTTTCCACTTAGCTGATGAGGACTACCAGGGTGTAAGTTAGTAACCCATCACCTTTCATTTGGGGGGGGGGGCTATGTTGCAAAGTCATCTTGTGCCCTGGGCACCCCCCAACTTTTTGCTGACTGGTACTGGTGGTAACTGACTCTGACTGACCCTGGGCTGTGCCTAACCAGGCCCAGGGCCAGTGCTATGCTGAAAGAGACACATTTAGAATACAGTTAAAACACCTACATACACTAGGGTACACTATGGGTTGGGGTACCCCTGTGATTGGCATGACCTACCCTATAAGACCCTAGTACATAATAGGGTAGGGGGATTGAAACTACCTATCAGTCCCTAGTATATAGTAGGGCATGGCAGTTTAGAGGCCAGAAGCCTTTTCTGCACTTGCATGTGTGCACTGCTGAAGCCTGAGTTCAGTTTAAAAGCAGCCCTGGGTTCCATGACTGCTTTTATAAAGTAAATTGTGCCCAAACTCAACTTTGGTGTTTGGGGCACTTAGAAATGGATAACCTACAATGTTTTGGCATATTAGGAACCCCCAGGGTCTCCCCTAGGTGTCCCAGGGGTGGGGGGTCAGGTATTTGTACGGTGGACCCTTATAAAATGAGTTTTGTATGCCCTGGGTTAAGTGAAATTTCACATTTCACTCCCCACATTGTGATAAAGTGCTGCCCAAATTCGACTTTGATGCTAGGAGCAGTGTGGAGGAGGATCTGCAATATTTCTACAGATTCAGAACCCTAAAATGTCCCCTAGGTGGTCCATGGGGTGGGGGACCTGTAGATATGGGGGAGTACTTATAAAATATGTTTTTGTAAGTCCTGGTGCTGGAAAAATGGCCCAAGTCATTTTTCCCAATTGCAAATCCCATGCCACATAGGTTAACATGGCAAGAAGTTATTAACTAATAACTCCTGATAGGAGAATGATAGAACTTCCATTCAAAGACTTCCCAGAATGGTAGTGATAAATCCAACAATATGATATTGTTGAATTTCTCCTAAAATGTACAGACAAGAAGTTATAAGACGTTCTTGTTTGTAGGTCCAGATTCAGCCTTCCAGTGGTCTGTCCTGATTGGTCAGAGTTGAGTGGATAAGCCAGGCTGCCTTGAAGAGGTGATAAAGAGCCCCTGTGGTTAACCAGCTCTGCTGGGAGGGCAGTGTGCTGCTACACAGGAATGCCAGAGCAGGGGGAGGAGTCGTAAACCATGGTCTTCAAAGGGAAGGGGACGGCCTCAGTGTCATTTACAACTCTACTCTTTTGACCCAAAGCCAGAGCTAGGATTAAGGCAAGAATGAGCAGATGCAAGGGGGAGAGTCTATGGAAAGTAGACATCCTAGTTGTGTGTTTAGCCAGCTCTTACCTCCCTGCTGGAAAATCAGCCATTATGAATTTGGTAGATTTGATGCACTCTGGGACAAAATAATGCCACACTCTACAGGATGTGGTCATATCCCTGGGGAGTTGCCCTGCTTCCATTGGTCAGGAGTGACCTCCTGCATGACCCAGAGAACTTGGAATAAGTATCTGAGAAGGGCAGAGCCCCTCAGATCTGCTGCTTGAAACTTAAGAAAGCAAGACGTTGTGTCATGCTGAGAAGTTGGATGTGCAATTGCTAAGGCCTGCCCTCTGTGGACTGCACCATCAGGAACTACAGCCCTGTGGACTACCTTGCTGTGAAAAAGAGTAAGGAGTGGACTCCCTGCAAGCTACAGGTTAACAGAGCTCACCTGGATCATCACCACCAAGAATCCGCAACCTGGAAGACTACCAGTGGATTTGTAAGGGTTTTGTCCAAGTGCATTGTGGGAACTGAAGTCCTCAACTTTCAAGGACCATCTTGGAGCTTCCAGACCCTTGGAGTGAGTTTGAGACACTTTGGGACCCTTTGGGGAACTTCAGGAAGACGTTCCAGGAGTTTGGAGAACTTTGGAGCAACTTTGAAAAAAAGCTCCATAGGGGGACCGACTCAACCTGGTCAGCCAAGCCACCTGCCTTCAACCGCGAGCCGGCCAAGCCATCCAGGTTTGACCCGCTAAAAGCTCCGTAGGTCCCACTTCCAGAGTTTGACCAGGAGTAGAAGAAATCCGAGGCCGGCGAACCCTCACCGAATCCGGCCTGGTGAAGAGCATCGAGGGACCCCACGAGAAAAAGCTCCAGAAAAGTTTCTAAGTCCGAAGGTAAAAACTGTGACCGGGACCTACCGTGAGGGGTAGCCTCTCAGGGCTCCATCGCGGTCGGCCTGAAACTTTGACTTTGAGCCGGTCTATCGCGACCAGATATCCCAATAAGGTGCTATAAGTTTCTAAGTGCTATAAAGTGATAAATCTTTAAAAATTCATATCTCCGGTTCCCTACATTGGATTTTTGTAGTTTTGGTGTCATTTTAAAGATAAAAATATTTCCTATTTTTATAAATTGGTGTTGGATTTTTATTATGCATTGTGTCTTAATTATTTACTGAATTGGTGTTTTTAAATGCTTTACATACCTGTCTTTGAAGTTAAGCCTGCCTGCTCGCAGCCAAGCTACCAAGGGTTGAGCATGGAAATAATTTTCTAAGACCTATGCTGAGTCCTATCATGTGTTAGTGGCCTTATTGCCAGTGGCAGACCTACATTTGCCCCTACCAATAATCCACTTTCCAACAGGGACAAACACGGGTGTGATAAGCCCTTCTTTCCCACCTCCCTCCGCGTCGAGCACTTGCACGCCTCTATTAGAGGCTTTAATTCCAATGGATGTTGCACCGATGCAAAAGAGAAAAAGGGGTCCCTCAAAAAATCCTTCGACAAGTATTTCGAAGAGACGACGAAAAAGTAAAATCATATCAGAAAGTGTAGCAGGTGGTAGCATGGAAAAAACTTAACAAGAGATGATAGTTGTCCCACGTAAGGCCCCGAATATGAATATGGATGTGCTTCTGGAAAAATTCAAGGAACTTTTAGCTCCTATAACCCGGCGCCTAGAGTTAATTGAAAAAGCAATAAGGGAATAACCAACATTAAGATGTATGCCATTGGGAGAGAGCGTGGCTACGGAAAACCGCCAAGGGCAGTCACAAAATCCTGCAGAAGGTGTTAGCAGTAAAAATATTCCAGAAGTAATCCATCAAACTCATGGTGTGCCCTTAGGAACCCGGGCGCCGACTTGGGGCAATGTTGCTTGTCCTCCCCCGGTCTCATCTGTGACTCAAAATCGAGGACTAGAGACAGTGCCTCTTTTCCATTTGGATCAAAGGACTACAGTTCAGGAGACCTTAGCTATAAGGGGGGAGAGCCCTAATCTCTCACAAAGGCTGGACGAAGGGCCAAGGCTAGACCTCCCCCCAGCTGCTTGTCCTTATGTAGTCATTCTGGCAAATACCCCAATTCTAAAAAAAGACCAAACAGAAACTGCCATCCAACTAATCCATAAAGCACGTCATTGGATTTATAAAACTGGGAATGGTCGGGTTGAGGATCACTGTAATATTTTAATGGCGCGTAGAGTATCTTGGCTTGGGAAGCAATCTAAATCTATTTCAGGGGACTGTATGGTTCTAACTTTGAAATCCCCTGTTATGGCTAAAAAGTTATTACAACTGTTACCCAATAATCCCTCAGAATCTACACAAATATTTGCTTTACCCCTTGGTTTCTTTTATAAACCGCCAATGCACCATCCAGGTATAATTGGAAATAGGGCACAAGATTCCACCTTCAACAGAGTGGGGTTTCAGTCACACTTACATCATAGAGGAAAAATGACCCCTTCACTACCTACTTCAAATCGTTTTATGGCATTGACAGACATGGAGGCCTGTGATTGACTGTGTAATAGGGATGCATCTCAGAATGCAGTGGGGTCTGTATCCCGGGAAAGCCTGGTCGCTAAAGTTTCTCCCCCAAAGGATATGGATATTTTCACAGCCATCACATTGAATATTGCAGTATTGGGGCAGAAATTGTTGGACCAAGATTGGCTAAAATACATTTGCACTTTCGACCTAATATGTCTGCAAGAGACCTGGGTAGTGGGTCCTGTTAGTATAGATGGATATAGGTCATACCACACCCTGCAATTGCCTCAACCGCTGGAAGGGTGAAGGGTGGGATTGTGACATTTTTAAAGAACACCCTGAGATTTAAAGTTTTATCTTTTTATAATGAATGTCAATATTTTAATATGTTACATCTTAAAGGCCCCAAAGGCAATACCATGTTATTGATTAATTTTTATAACATTTTATTTGGGAGTGAAATGTACAAAGTTGTTGCAACAGTGGAGGAAAACATGAATAGGATAATTGGTTTATGTAAGAAAGATCCGATAGTGCTCTGGATAGGAGATTTTAATGTACATCCTTGCCCCTTTGCACTAACCCCAATCTGTGGTTTTGTAGACGAGGATGGAGGACCGAATATTCACTTCACCCATAACCTCTATGGAAATGCCCTAAATAAACTTATCTTTATAAAAGATTTGGAGGTCATGAAACCCCGATCGGAATCTACTGGTCTCCTGCTAGAAACTTTTTGTTCCTCCTTATATAGTTCTTCAATAGATTTTATAATAGCTTCAGCCAGATTGGGAGGAACTTTTAACAATAGGAAAGTTGAATTTTTGGGTTTTAGCGACCATGCGGCTGTAACCTGGCATATGAACTGGCCAGGTATTCATGGCCTTACCTTTTCACATAAAAAACCCAATATAGCTAGAAAGAATGGGATAACACTTAAGTGGGGGGGGGGGCATTGATAAGACGTTTCTTATTCCCCAGGTAGTCACAAATAGAAAGAATGAAATAGCAATATGTCTTGACCCAAATCAGGACCCTGAGTCTACTATTGAGGCCTTTGAAACCATTTTGCGGGAGGTGAAAAGGAATGTCTCTAAGAGTGGTGGGTCACACAAATCTAAGGGACCGAAATGGTTTGATCATGTTTGCACTAAAGCACTTTCTGAGCTACATCGATCACTCAAGTCTGTACCAAAAAAACCCTTACTTGTGAAACAGGCCCGCCTAGTTATTCTGTGGCGAGGAAGAATAGATTAAAGATACTGAAAGAAGAAGCCTGGGAAAAATTACTTCAGCATCAATTACAAATAATGCAAGGGATTTCTGGTCAACGATTAACGCCCCATTCTTAAAATCGAACTCTGAGCCTAATTTGGACACACATGTGGATGAGGACTCATGGGTGGCGCATTTTAGTAAAATTTTTAATGTTCCACGAGTGGGTCCCGGGGCAATGGACGAAGAGCCTGTTCCATCCTCTGGTGTTACTCTTACTTTTAATAATGCGGAGATATGTGTAGCACTGGCATAATGCACCAATAATAAGGCACCTGGTATAGATGGTGCCCCAATAGATTTTTTTACAGACTGCCCTGACCTCTGGGGGCCCTCGCTAACACTTTTAATGCTATAGCAAAAGAGGGACCTCCTGCCTCCTGGCATAAAGCCATTTTAGTACCAATTTTTAAAAAAGGAGAGAAGCAAGACCCTAGAAACTATAGACCAATCTCCCTCCTGGATAGCATTGCAAAACTTATGGGCAGAGTGCTATTAAATAGATTGGAGACATGGGCACTGACTAATAACATCTTGATCCCGGCACAATATGGCTTTAGAAAAGGTAGAGGTACTGAAGATCAATGCCTGAATTTGAGTCTGCTTATAGCAAAGTACACCCACGCTAAGCAAGGAAATTTATATCTGGCCTTCATGGACCTTAGCGCGGCCTTTGACTGTGTATCTCATCCCCGGTTATGGAGGATTATGAGGGAAATGGGGGTAGACCAGGCAGTGATTACCTTTATAAGACAACTGTACTCGAGAGCCGAAGCATGTGTAAGGTATGGGTTACAGGGAGAGTGCACCAGATGGTTTCTAGTTACTAGAGGAGTTCGTCAAGGGTGCGTTCTCGCCCCTTTTTTGTTCTCGCTGTATACAAATGGGGTGGAGTCTAAATTGCTAGATTCAGCCATAGATGTGCCCAGAATAAACAAGTTGCGCATCCCAATTTTACTATATGCAGGCGATGCAGTTTTAATTGCGCGAACGGGAAGGTCCCTTCAGAAATTGTTAAATACCTATGTAGATTTTATGAAATGCTTGGATCTCCACACAAATTAATCTAAGTCATTTGTTTTAATTGCAGGTCAAAAACTGAGTAAGCCCCCGTCCTTTTTTATCTCAAGTTGTAAAGTGGTGCAGTCAGAGTCATTTCCATATCTAGGGGTAACTTTTGACTATAGGGCATCATGGAGGAGTATGGTAGAGAACCGTGGGACCATGCTTGAAAAGAGTATAAACACTATTTGTTCATTCTCAAAAAAGCTGGGAACAAGAAACCCAGATATTTTAAGAAAGGTTTATGGGGCAAAATCTAGTGCAGTAGCTACGTATGGTGCAGGAGTGTGGGGCCATGTTAATGCAAAGGGGATACAAACAATAGAGAATTCTTTCTGGAAATCGATGATGAGCCTCCCTACTAGCTGTCCAACTTTAAATTACATGAAGAGTTAAGCATCCCCTATATAACTGATTTGATAAACGTAGCACCCATTCTCCTATGGCACTCAATATGTTGCAGAGACACTGTGTCTCATACTCAACAAATAATACTGGATTGCTTATCCCTCGAACACAAAGAGAATATCCAATGGTTAAAGTATGTGAAAGACACCTTACATACTCTAGATTTAGGGAGTTTATTTGAATTCCCAGAAAAAATGTGTCTCTGTCTCGAAAAAAGCTTTAAAGACCCGTTTTATAACCACTGCTAATGAGGGGAGAACAAACGTATACCATAATAAACCGACTGTCAGGTAATACATTGAAGGCCCATTGCAGGTTGAGGGGATACCCTCCTATTTGGAGTTTGTAACAACCCCTTGGCACAGATTTATTCTGTTAAGGTTTTGCCTTAATTATATTTCATGCATGTTGGGCCACCCTGCTGGTATCTACTCCTCAAATGATCTTCCTTGTTGCCCATGTGATGATTCCTCACGCCAGACGATTTGCACATCATCTTTTTTTGTAAATTTTATTGTAAACATTGGAAAAGGTTTTTAATTCCACTTTTACGTAAGCATAATTTTAGGCAATGTTGCCCGGCCCTTTATTTTTACGCATGCTGCCTGACCCTCTAACCTGTTACAGTGTTGCTTCCTTTTTAAGCATGTGTTTGAAAACTAGGAAATCGTTTATTTGCTGATATGAATGAATTGCTCTTTTTAAAAGTTTTTATCTGTGATGTATATTTGCACTTTTATGATTAATTATGTATTAATCGAAAAAGTAATTTTGAATTAAATTGACTTCTTAGAGCACTTATAGAGCTTTTTGCATTTTAATACCATTGCTTTTATGTATACCGTGTTTTTAGATGTTTTTAGACACTGGTTTTTATGAAAATGTTTTTATGCTTTTTACTAGGCATATTTTAGCATTAGTTGACTTTATCGACCTTCGGATGAGGAGTGGGTATTATGTACCTGAAAATAGGCCTAAATAGCTAAATGACCTTTCACCTACATTTGTCCTACCTTGCTCTGCATAACGGTTCTAGCACTGACCTTTTACCCAGTTATGTGCTGAATAAATGTCGATCAGTTTCCTTGAAACTAGCCTCATTTATTATGCATGAGGATTCTTAGAAAAGAACCCTGCACATGACGTAATTAACAGCATGAACATACTCTGTATAAAAGTCATGGTACTCTTCATTCTAGGGCAAATAACTACTTTACATAATTGCAGGTATTGATTTAGACTCATTTACATAATTTTACTCACAACACATCGATTGTGTAAGGAACCCTGAGGCTATCTTTAGGGTATAAAAGAACCATACCTATAATAGGTAGACAGAGGAGAAGCTTCCACGCTGAAACAAGATGCTGAGGTCTCTGCACGCAGACGTTCCAGCACGCAGTGGTCTGACATCCCTTGTGGGGTGTCCAACTCGAGACCATGATGGGGTCCTTCGTTCTCTCCCATCAGGTAATGGGGTTGGCTCTTTCCTAGGGGATTCTTTTTTTTTTTTTAACTCTTTTTATTAGGTACATGACTTGTAATAGTATCACATACAGAAATAAATATATGCATACAAAGTTTATGCTTCACACTACAACTGATTCCTCTAGTATCCATACATGTTTGTTACATAGTTACCTCTGGTAAGTTATTCAATATTTGGCACATCGTTCTGCTAGCTGTCTTCTAGTGAGGCTTTTCAGGTGGCAACGTACAGATATTTCCTCTGAATTTGTTCCATTTTCCCCACACCTGCTCCCACTTCTTGGGACACCTCTATGTAAATATACTGCCTTTTCAGCCACCATAGCCCCATCCATATCATTGCACCATTCCCCGTAATTCGCAGTATTCTGCGCCCCCCAATGTTTGGCAATGTTACTTTTGGCTATTGTCATGCCTAGTGTCGCCCAGTCTTGGGCCGTGCGATTGAGGTCTGTTGCTTCCCATATGTTCAGGAGACATCGCTTGGGTTCCGGTGGTACGGGAGCCTCGCTAACTTACGTTATTGTGCTCATGATTGCTTCCCAATACAGCGTGATCTCTGGGCATTCCCATATTGTGTGGTAGAACGTGCCCACTGCACCACATTTCCGCAAGCAGAGTTGGTTATCAGTCTTCCCCATCTTATGCAAGGTTACCCTAGTGAAATTGGTTCTGTAAAGCACTTTAAGTTGTATTAAGCGTAATTGTGAGGGTATCGCCACTTCTCACGGAGATTCTAGCGCATCCTGCTAGTCAGTCTCATCTAGTTCCCCGATATTGGCCTGCCATTTTTCACGGAGATCTTTGTAGGGTCTGGTTGATTATTAGTGATTTTGCGGTAGGTTAGGGATATGGCTTTTTTATCCATACATTCCGTTAGGAGTCTATCCTCCAGTGTGGAAGCCTCTGGGAGGATAGTGTCTGGTGGGATTGTGGCCTTGAGTACATGTCTGATCTGCAAGTAGCGGAACATTTCTGTGGGTGCCATATCATACTGGTCTTGGAGCAGAGCAAATGTGATAGCTACTCCTTTGATCCAGAGGTCACCTACCCTTGAGATTCCTATTGAGTCCCATTGCTTAAAACCTTTGCTGCTGCTCAGTCTACCTAATCTTCCGGTCTCCCAAAGTGGGGTTGATTGTGTTATTGTATTATCCCAGCCCAATTTTCTAAGTACTGTGTAGCATATTTGGACTGTATGTGCAGTGCGTCCCATGAGATCTGTCCTTCGAGTTTTGTTGTAGAGTGCCCTCATGATTCCTCCCTCTCCCAGGACATGCCTATCCATTTGAAATGCAGGTTCAGTTTGAGGGGAGTGATGCCACTGGTTAAGCACAATCAATTGGGAGGCCCAGTAATATGTCTGTATGTTTGGGAGTGCAATGCCACCATCGTACCAACCTTTAACCAGTTTATTCATGGCTATTCGGGCAGGTTTTCCGTCCCAGAGGAGACTGTTTACTTCCGCCTCTATTGCTCTAAGATACGATGGGCGAACCGGAAATGGGGTATTCTGCAAGGCGTAAAGGAATCTGGGGAGTGCCATCATCTTAAAGAGTGCAGCTCTTCCCAATAGAGTCAATGGCAAGGATTGCCAGTGCTTGGTATCTCAACGTAATCTTTTCAGGGGTTCTAGAAGGTTTTTATTCATAAAGTCATCTGGGTTTGGTGTGATATGAATCCCCAGGTATTTAAAGCTGTCCTCTACCACTCTTACCTCACATCCCCTAGGTAATGCAGGCGGGGGGCCACTCAATGCGTACAGGGTTGACTTATTCCAATTAATGGTGTACCCAGAGTACCTTCCGTATGTCTCGCAAATATTTAAAAGTCTGTTTAACGAACGTCTTGGGGATGCCATATATAACAGGACATCATCTGCATATAGGGATATGCGGTCTTCCCATCCCTCTGTCCACCGGAGCCCACGGATAACCGGGTCCCTTCTTATCCAGGCTGACAATGGTTCCAACACAAGGGCAAAGAGGAGCGGCGACAGGGGACAGCCCTGCCTTGTTCCACGCCCCAAGGGGAATTCACTGGAGATTCGTCCGTTTGCTACTACTTGTGCAAGCGGTTTTGTGTATAATAGCCGTATCCAAGAGCAAAATTTGGGCCCGAACCCCATATGTTCAAGGACGGCAAAGAGGAATGGCCACTCGACCGTCTCAAAGGCCATGCGTGCATCAAGAGATAGGATGATGGCATCTTCCTGAATGGTGTGCTTACGACCTATCACGCCATGTAGGCGTCTCAAGTTGAGCGCCGTATTTCTACCCGGCATAAACCTGGTTTGATCTGGATGCACTAGCTTCGCGAGGAGAGGCGTCAGTCTGTTGGCCAACGTTTTGGCCAAAATTTTGGCCTCTGCGTTGAGCAATGATATGGGGCGATAGGATGTGAAATCTTGTGTTGGTTTCCCCGGTTTATGAATGGCCACTATTGTCGCCATGCGCTGGTCTTTGGGGAGTTCTCCATCCTCCAAGCTGGTTTGGTACATATTCAATAGGTGCGGAATGAGTTTCGTTGCTGCTTTTTTATATAGCTCGATGGGGATGCCATTTGGTCCCAGGGCTTTCCCTGATTGTATGTTCCCTATGGCCAGCGTTAGTTCTTCTGACGTGAGACCCGCCTCTAGTGATTGGGTTTCAGCCATTGTGAGTGTGGAGACCTGAATATCTTTAAGGAATGCTGTCGCTTCCTCTGGTGCTGCCGTGGCTGTCAGGGCATAAATCTTTTCGTAGTGAAGTGCAAGTGCATCCACTATCTTTTGCGGGTCCATTATAGTTTCTCCGGTGTCAAGTCAGAGTTCCGCCACGCACCGATCAGCCCGCTATCGTCTATTGAGCCAGGCCAGGAGCTTGCCGGCTTTATCCCCAACTTCATATACCTTATGTCGGGTGGCTGCTAGCCTAGTTTTCGCATCCTCCCACATATGCTCTTTATATTCCTGTTTCTTTATATTTAGTCGATGTATATTAAAGTCGGAGGGATTTTGGGAGTGTATTGTCTCTAGTTGGCTCACTTCTTGCTCTAGGGCTTCCACCACTTTTACTTTTTCTTTTTTGTGACCCGAGATTAGAGAGATGGCTTGCCCCCGGAGGACTGGCTTATATGCCTCCCATAAAATAAGGGGGGAAGATACCAAGAGTTCATTTTCTCTAAAATAATTTTGCGTGGCCTTAATCAGTCCCTTCCAAATCTTAGGGTTCTTCAGGTAACCTGGGTATATTGGGAATATGCGGCTTTGAACTGGTGCATGTAAAGTGTACTTGACAAGAACAGGGGAGTGCTCTGAAATGCCTCTGGGCAGATAGGTCGCCCCATCATACCTCCCCACGCCGTCCGCCAGTGCGAGCACGTAGTCTATTCTGGAAAGGCAGTTGTGTGCACCTGAGTGGTATGTGTATTGCCGCACCTGCGGGAATCGGGAGCGCCAAACGTCCACCAGGCCTAGTGCCTCCAGGAAGTCCGCAAAACGGGAGTGTGTACGGTGCTGTTGCCTAGGGGGCGTCCGGTCTAGTGTGTCGTCTAGGGTAATATTGAAATCGCCCCCCACTATTAGTTCCCCTTCTGGGAGTCTGAGAAGGAATGCGCTGAGCGCCGGGAAAGCCAGTGAGTGAAGTGCTAGGGGGATGTATACTGTAACTATGTTAATTGTGTGTCCTTCCCATTGGCACGAGATAGCTGTGAACCGTCCCTGATCGTCCGTCCATGTTTGTTTAATAATGAGTGGGAATTGTTTTCTAACCATGATCCCCCCCCTCGTGAGCCTGATGTACACCTGGAATGCACCGCTAACGGAAAGCCCCATCTATCAAGGGCCTTACATGTCGACCCCACCAGGTGGTTCACCTGAATCAGGGCCACGGCTGGTGCCTGGCATTTGAGGTACTGTAGGACAAGTCCCCTCTTCAATTTGTCTCTGAGGCCATTCACATTCATTGAGATAAGTGGTAGGTGATGACCATCCGAGGGGTGCACCATGGGTGCGGAAGTGGTGTAACTAGCCCGTGCGGATGTCTGTGCCATATTAATTATCTGTATGAGAAAATTGGATAGGATATTGAGGTGGAGGCATTACGTGGAAGCGTTCAAGTCGTACCGTGAACCATATCAAACAATCAAAATGAGCTAAATAATAACTATATAAACCTACCACCCATCCCTGCCCCTCCCTGCCTCCCTGCATGACGGATTTAAAACTACCTGCCTCCCCAACAGTGCAGAGTGCCTGTTACCCATTCCCTGGTACCTTTGTGGGGGGGAGCATTTCCAGTATCCCCTCCAGACCATCCCCTTGTCTATAGTGTAGTGAGTTGGCAATAATACAGTGAATTGCACAATTAACTAGGAGTGCAGAAACAGCAGATTAATTGATACTATACATTAGTCCGATGCTTGTCTCTTGCCGCTTCAGGAGCCATGTCAGGTGTCCATACTCGTCTGGTTGGTGATCGTTACTTACGAAGCAGGGCTCCATTACCACAGTTTTATGTTGACTTGTGTGTCCATTCTCAGCTTCCCATGCCCGGCTCCCCGTTTATCGATACTGTATCCTCTGTTTCTGACTGTCCTGCTTCTAGTAGTTGTCTGCCATGTTTTTTCCCGGCCTTCCCAGGGTTAGTGACCCGGCGCCATCCCTCGAGCCATTCTTGGGCCTCCTCCAGTGTTGTAAAGAACCATACCTTTCCTTCCGCCTCTACTCTCAATTTAGCAGGGAATAACATAGAGTATTTAAGTTCGCGGTTCCTCAGTTCTTTTTTTATGTCGAAGAAACTGCGTCTTTGTTTCGTTACTGCAGCGGTGTAGTCCGGAAAGAAGGTTATTGTGCTATGCTCGAAGCGTACCGGTGAAGCAGCACGGGCTGTCTGGAGAATGAGGTCACGGTCTCGAAAGTTAAAGATGCGGGCCAGTATGGGCCTGGGGGCACCCGGTCTAGGCCTGCCACCCGGAACGCGGTGGGCCCTTTCCACTGAGAAATAATGGGATAGGCCTCGTGGTTGTAGATGTTTCTTGATGAGGTCCTCCACAAATAGGTCCAGTGCTGGCCCACCCGTCCCCTCCGGCACACCAATGATTCTAACATTATTACGCCTCGAGCGGCCTTCATAATTGTCCAGTTTTGCAGCCATTGCTTTGCTTTCAGCTTCTATTTGCTTTACTTGGCGTTTAAGAGTGGCAGAATCTTCGCAAAGAGTCACTGTTGTGGCTTCTACCTCTGCTACTCTTGTGTTCATTTTTTTGAAGTCAGCACGAATTAGTGAGATTTCTACAGAGACCATACCTATATGTGATTCCAGGATGTATGCACCTTATTTAGTGTGGCCATAATGTCCTGCAGCGTGACATCCTCTACCTCTGACGCTGCATGGTCTGCTGCTTGGGTGGTTGCTTGGTCCATCGTCTCCGGTTGAGCCTTGGTGGACGCAAACTTATCTAGTTTCATTTGGTGCGTGTTGCGTGGGCCTCGTCCCCCCATCATTGCAGTCCTCGGACAGTGCCGCACAATTGGAAGTGGATGGGTGGTAGTTCTCACCGCTGCCTGCCTGTGTGGTGCGTAGCCACATGCGGCCTTTCGGGTTTCCTACTCCTGGTTGACGGCACAATTGTCTGTGTGCGGCAGAGGAGAGCGGCCAAGGGTCCCGCAACTGGTCCCACCGGACGGCCCGTCCTCAGTCCTGGATGGTTGTGTACTTCACCCTCTTTGCACAACTGCAACGCGGTCGGGCCAGAGCCAAACCTCGCTGCCGCGTGTAGATGTTGCTGGGAAGTCTTTTACGGCTCCTACATCCCCCCGGGAGTGTCACTGCGACACCAGCTCCTCTTCCCCCTGGTGTTATCTCCAGTCGGGACCGCGTTGTGTAGTGACCTGTGGTGCGGGCCAGACACGTCGAGCGGGGCCGTTTCCCGATCTTTGTTTTCAGCCCAATGGTTATGAGCGCTTTCTAGGCCTGTGCCCCCTCTATCGAGCCCCCTATGACCGGCAATGTCCTTGAGTCCTCACTTGTGAATTGTGCCGCTCAGCATTCAGTGTCCAGCGCGATCGATCATGCAGCAGAAGCGAGGGGGGGTTCCTTCTCGGTCGCATATCTCCCCAGGACAATTAATCTGCAGGTCCACTTCCCAGTGCTTTCTGTACCGTGCTTCCCAGTCTATGGGTGTCTTCTGGGCCGCACCCGACCCCAACTTCAATGAGGGTCAGCGCGTGGTTGTTCGGTCTCACAGCTGATCAGGGCCCCCGCTCCGCTGCCCGGGCTGTGATCGTGCGGGCAGGGGGGGTGGCCCACAAGGCGCAGGATCTGTTCACCAGCCGTCACGGAGCCCAGGTGGTCGGCCGCTGCCCCCGGCCACACCCGATCTCGCCTCTAGGGGAGGGGCCAATCGCACTCACAATGCGCGGTCTTTACAGTACTCGAGGCCCCGGCCGCACCCCTTCGCGCAGGCCGCAGTTGTTCTCGACGATGTAACTGCTCAGTCTGCCGTCCTTTTCGGGCTGCGGTTGGTTTATCCGAGTCCCGACTTCTTCCGATGCCTTTCTCACCTCTTTTTTGGAAGGTTTGCCTGCGGATTAATTCACAGATTTTGGGGGATGTTTGTGGAGACACGGACCTGCTCTTGGCAGCAGCCATTTCCCTCGGCTGCCCGCCATGCCCCCTTTCCTAGGGGATTCTTGGCTTTACACCCATATACATGCTAAGTACATTTATGCACACATAGATAGGGTCCGCATAGTAGGAGTATGCTTGATTACTCCCATGTATCTATAAGCCTGCATATATTCACTGTTTTAGCACATCTGTTTCTGTCTATTGATTTTCGCAGCAAACATGTTTTTTACTAGAATGACGCTGGTTCAATAAATGCTTATTGAAAATGTCCCCACCGTTTATTCTGTGTATCTCTCTGAGACCAAGTGAGCACAAGTGACTGAGCGAAAAGTACTGTACTATTTCCACAATCCCTGACGGATCAAGGGTTGTCTTGTTCGATGGTTGCCAGAAGCTGTTTGCTCCTTTGTAAGGTTAGGGGGCTTATAGTGGCACTGTGAGCTAGCTGGTCTAAAGGCTAACAAATCCTGCGGGGGGTCCGGAATCAGTCTTGACACCAATCCCTTAGTTTATGTTGTCTAAACGTGCAGATCCTATGTATTTTTAGGAACTACACGACAGATTCCTGAAAAGATTACAGTTATTCACTTCCTTAAAGGAAAGTGCTGATTTATTGTGCAGTGTTCACCAATTAACATGCAGAGTTGACATAACAGCAGTTTGTGCATTCCAATTCCAAAACAAAAATGCCTCAATCCAAAGAAAAACTGGATGATTTAATTAGCATTCCCCAATCTGTTATTTACTTTGATGACAAGGTGTAAATTCGTATTATTCACAAACCTTTCGGGACCTTTCCTTCCGAACAGTATTCAGTGAAGGGCCACATTGGTATTGTGGATTCATTCTCGAAGGACACTTGCTCACCAGATCTTGATGAGCCTGTCCTTCAAGCACAGAGTCGTGCTAAGCACATTTTGAAGTCCTGACCCATCCTGGTCTCCTGTCTTCAACTGTTTAGTACATATATGTATAGCAAGTAAAACTTTATTTGAAATTTCACGAAAATCACAAAAGTATGCATGATAAAATACGCAGAAGAAAAGCTCTGGATCACATCCACTACAAATTACAAATAGGAATACAAAAGAAGCAAAAAGTGGACTGTGAAAATCTAAAAAGCATGATAAGATCACAGCATAAAAACAAGCTAAAAGGGACAAAACCCACTTAAAAAAACACATACTCTAAATTCAGCGCCTGTGCATAACCTCAGATAAAAAACAAGTCAGGAAAAAACAGATGGTGGGGGATTTTAACAGGAAGAGAAAAGCAGGCCTCACTTGATTGAAATTCATGAGCAGAAGGAGCAGACGATTAAACTTGTAACGAAGGTTGTTGAATCTTGGGCATGTCATTACAATGTGAAGAGTGTCAGGGAGAGAAATATCATCACAAGAACATGCCAGAAGGTCCGAGACTTTATACCAAGGCTCTTTAGACAGCAAAAGTTGATGGAACATATTAAATCTAAAATAGGTTCACAACCTACAATGAAAGTTAGACATCCCAGGAACAGTTTTCTCCATGACAAAATTGTGCATAGTGCACTTGTGAAGGGCTGCGTCCTCTCGTTCTACAGCCACCCTTGCAAAAAAGGACTGCTTTATCCATGAGATTTACCTCCTTACTATAAATTCTGGTTCAATAAAAAGCTCGGAACGACCCAGGGAGTTTAAGGTACGTCTGATGCATGCAAGCCAGTGGATGCTCGACATACAGTCCAGGGCCAGACAGTCACAGAAGATGAGCCTATTAAGACACAGGTCCTCCTTTAACCAGATGGACAGCCAGAGTAAGGGGGGCACAGTCCAATCAAGTCGGAGATGTACCCCAGACCCACTTCCTCATGGAGCATCTCAGAGGGGATGCTCAGTGGGACTTTGAGAAGACCTTTCAAGAAGGAGTTCTCAGCAACCTGAAGCTAGGAGAAAGACACATAACCCCAGATGTACATCCATAACAGGCCAACAAAACACACTTATCCCTGAAAACTTTAAGCATTGCCTCCACATTGATTTGTTCCATGCGCCTTGCCAGGATGCTAACATCATTAATAGCCAATTTGAACCTCATGGTATTTTTCTTTAACAAGAGTTGCCAGGAGAGACAGGAATCCAGAAGGATCCCTAAATACGAAAAGTGATCAACCATGGTAATGGGCTGGACCTTAGCCAAGAAACTTTTGGATCTAGTGTTCCTAGGGCCCACCACCAAGCCATAGGATTTAAAATTGTTGGTGGTGAGATCAAGCCCATCCATATAGGTGACAAAAAGGTCTAGGAGATGCTGTAGATCCTTTGCAGTGAGTGACATGAGGACAGCATCATCCGCATATAAAAGAACAGACAGGCAACAACTGCCTGCGGTCAGGACGTCCACTTCTGGATCCATTAGGGCCGAGTCCAGGCCGTTATTATAAAGAGTGAAGAGAAAGGGAGCCATGATACACCCCTGACGCACCCCTCTCTTCAGCTTTAGGGGCAGAGTGCATTCCCCATCTGGCACATATCTAACAGAAGAGGACAGACCCTCATGCAAAGTATGCAAGAAGGAGAGCAGGGCCAGTTTGACCCCATAGAGCCAAGCGCGGCCCAAAGTTTGGCTCTGTTGACTCTCTCAAAGGCCGAGCTTAGATCCTTGAAGACCAAGTGGACCGCCCCCTCCTTCACCCTAGTATATTTCGCAACCAACATGTAAAGGTTCAGGGTCTGGTCAACAGTGTCCCATCTGGGCCTAAACCCATATTGGACTTCTGAGTTCTTATCTTTAGCCGAAGTAGAAAGCCGGTCCAACAGGACCCTTCCCAACACCTTAACCTCACTATCCACCAACAAAATGGGGCGATAGCAAGCGGGTCGGCCTTGTTACCTTTCCTAAAAATAAGAACAATGGAATGCTTCCACCTGGAGGGGAGCCTCCCCCTGATGGCTGCATTGAAGTGCTGTGTTAGCATGGGGGCCCATAGAGCCACCTCAGATTTAAATAAGTCACCTGGGATGCCATATGGGCCCGGGGCCTTGCCCTATGGAAGGAACATGATGGCTTTCATAACCTCCTCCTACTGCGGACAAAGACCAGATGACACCCTCTCATCTGGCATCCCCGAAGTGGTCCCACCACGCCTGGGGGGGGATGGTCAGTGCCTGCATGCTCACTTGATCAGAAGAGAAAATAGAATGTTTCACGACCCTCCAGAACTCTGCACTATTGTCAGAGCACAGGCCCGCAGCAACTTGTCCCAAAGCTCCCTCTTGAGAAACTTCTTCCTCCCTGAGCGAGCCATGCAGTAGCAAGCCGTGGCCCTCCTCACTTCCTTCCCATCACTGTGCAGGAAGGTCATGAGTACTCTATGAGCCTTAGATCATGCCTTATCGAACCATCTAATTGGTGGCGCTGCATGGTCTACAATGGGGGCAGTAAGAGCAGACTTAATGTGACCAGCAGAATTGGCAAAGGCAAGCAAGATGTTAGATTCAGAGGCCCTGTCATCTAGACAAGAAAGAAGAGAATGATGGAACTCCACTGGGACCACCTTGAGACTTCGCCCTTGTGCTATAGGAAGGACCGGTTCCAGAAAAAGGATGTTGGGCCCAACCCCTTTCGAAGACCACCTGAACTAAGCCACAATGTGGGTTATGCGAAGAGGCAGTTGGAAACAAAAATATAGTCGATGATGATGCAAGGGCCAGCCGCTTTAAAAGTTGGAATCTGCAATTCGTTACAGGTGTCCCACTGGTTAAAAAGATTCACAAGGGAGTGGTCTACAAACAGAGTGTTAAACATATCACCTAGAGGGGTATGTTTCAAATGTGACTGATCCCAAACCACCGGGTCACCATCTTGGGATAAATCGCCATACCAATGACAGTCAGCACAAGGGTGTAATTTGAAGTCTCCTGTCAGAAGGAGCACTGTAAACCTAGATGAGCCTGTGGTGATGTTGCTGAGGAGCTGGCTCAGCTCACTCACAACAGCGTGCCGTCCCCTAGGTGAGTGATGAACGATAACGAGTAGGACCCTCAGCAGGTTAGCAAAGGTCAGAAGTGTGCCCAAAACAGAGTGTGAGGTTAAGTCAACTTTCTCTATTTTACATTTTACGCTTAATTTAATAAAGGTGGCTAGCATACATTTCCTGTTCTTTAACCATCCCGGAATTTCTTTAATTCCCGGCTTCCTGCCTTTAGGGAAATGAAAGGTGAAACACCAGTCACTGAGTGAGGAGTGACCCTGCACGCCCAAGTCAACTTATTCAGCTCCTTCCTCCAAGGCAAACCATTCGATATGGGCAACTGAATATTCTCCATAATCAAGCGGTTCATCCGTTCGACTAATCCATTAGCTAGGGTCTGAACAAGGCCACCCTTTCATGTTTAACCCCCATTCTGCTCAAGAACTCCCTCATCCACTTGGGATCGCACCCCATTATCAGATACCAAAGTTCTGGGTATTTCCTCATCCATGAACACCCTCTCAAGGAATCCAATTACACTTTTAGTGTTTATGCACCCGGTGGTTTCAGTTACGAACCATTTGGTGTGGTAATCCATGATGACAATTATGTATTTACTTCTCTCACCTAACCTGGCTATAGGGCCCAAGAAGTCGATAGCCACCCTCACTCCTGGTCTATTGGGTAGGTCCACACTGTTCAAGGGAGCTTGTCTGGCAATTCTGGATTTGTCACTATTATCAAAGGGGTACACTCTTTAACTTCATCCTCAATGGCACTATCCATTACGGACCTCCAAAAAGACTGGCGGACCCATCTTTTAGTCATGTTGTGGCCCTGGTGCCCCTCATGTGTGATCTGGATCACTCTTCTCCTAAGTCTTTCGGTGGAATAATCTGGTTCCTCCTCATCAGCTTTCCATCACTCACACTCAATTCATCCCTCACGTGCTAATACATCTTGAACTGGGCATTAGACATTCCTTCAGAGTTCCAACCTTCAGTCACGCTAGTTCATAATTCCTGCAAGGTAACCGTCATTCATTGCCATTTCCCATTCTTCTCTATTGATAGCTGACTCCTCACTCGCTTCCATTACTACATCCACATCATCATCATCATTCTTATCTTCCATGTGTAGACTTTCCATAGGAAATTTAAAATAAAAACAGTCAGCCATCACATTTTTTAAACCCATGACATACTCTACCATAAAATTGTAATTTAAGACAGACAGCATCCACCTAGGTATTCTCGGGGTCACATTTCGCTCAAGTCCATTACCCACCTTGAATTGGCGAGTTAAAGGATTGTGGTCTGTCTTCACTTTAAACGGTAATCCCCACACAAAGTATCTAAAGTGTTTGATTCCCCAACAGCAGGCTAGGGCTTCTCTTTCCATGACAGAATAATTGGATTCGGCCTTCTAGAGGCGTTTAGAAGCAAACTCAATTATTGTATCTTGACCATCTTTGATTGGCATTTGAACGGACCCAATCCCCACATTACTGGTGTTGGTTATTATGTACGTTCTGGCAGTGGGAAATGACCCAAGGTTGGTGCACATAATATACCATCTTTTAAACTGCTAAATGCTTTGTCACATTCACTGCTCCACTTGAAAGCAACTTCTTTTTTCATTATCACTCTGAATGGTTCCAGAATCTCAACGAAATTTGCCACAACCTAGGAACAATATTCTGCCAGTCCTAAGAAATATTTCAGCTGATCCCTATTCATTGGTTCGGCAGCTTTTTTCACTGTGGCAGCTTCTTTCACTGCCCTGACAATGCTCTTCTTTAGTTTAATGCCAGTCATTCCCATATATTTGATGCCCTACATATGTAACATTGGTTCTCCTCAATTGGCATTTTTTTTTTATAGTCAAGCCACATTCTTTTAGTCACAGCAACATTTCTTCCATCAAATGATCATGCTCCTCCTCATTTTTCCTCATGATCAAGAAGTCATCCTGGAAACATAGGATTTGTTTAAGGCTTCCCAGAACCCGGTGCATGATCCTTTCAAACACTGCTGAGGCTGAAGCAAGCCCAAAAGGCATCCTGCGATAGCGGTACGTTCCCAGCGGTGTCACAAAGGATGTGAGATGGTCAGAGTCTTTAAGAGGGTCGATCTGGTGGTACGCAGCAGACATATCGATTACACTGAAAACATTTCCTCTCCCCATCGCCGTCAACATCTCCGAAATTTTGGGGAGGGGCTGCCTGTCCACCCATGTGTTTTTATTTTGGTCTCGCAGGTCTATGCATAGCTGAATTTTTCCTCCCTCCTTAGGCGCTACTACTATTGGTGCTAGCCATTCGGAGGATTCTATTAGCTCTGTTATCCCCATCTCCAGCAACTTGTCCAGCTTTTTCTGCAGTGGTTTCCTCATTAGCTGAAGAACATTTCTCACCCTGTGCACTACCAGGACAGCATTTTTCTTTAGTATAATCCTATGTGAAAAGTAAACCCCTTGAGTTTTCTTAGCTTATCCGTGTATACCTCCGGGTATCTCTTCATCAATTTCTCGCCATAAACATCCTGACATTTCTCACCTTTTTCCACACAGTGCTCTCCAGTTGACCAACTGGCTTCTCAGAATTTGGATTGAGAATTTTGTTCATGTCTCTTTGATGGTGCCAACCTAACAGATCTGAGCCCTGTTTGGTTACATACATTAGGCCATTCAGTTCTTCGAAATCTATCATCATCCATCTCATCCCTATGATATCAATGGTCTTTCCTCCATAGCCCACAGCCTTTATGCTGGATTCATTCAATTTATCATTTTCCTTCCAATGCTTGTGAAAAGTATCTTAAGATAACAGGGTATATAAGCTCCCTGACTCCGCTAACATCCTCACTTCATGGTTGTCAATATACAAATTGAAATGAGGCTTCTCCAATTTGTCCATACCTTTTCTATTTACTCCCACAGCCTCTGAGGTTACCTGCTTACTTTCACATACGTCATCAACAATAAGCACCAGTTCTTGTACATTTTCACAAATGTCATCGGCTTCTTTAATCTTGGTTACACGGTTCCTTGACCTACAGACCTTTTCTCCCACAGTTGGGACACAAGTCATTCTATACATGTAGTACTTGACCCTATATGCCATGGTGCCCCACAACAATAACATCTGATGGTTCTGGAATTAGACAAATGTGCTGGCAGGGATTGTTCCTTTTCATTAAATTCTCCCTGAAAAAGATTTTTGTCAGCTGGTTTAGTCCTCTTGGCCTCATTTATTGACCCACACACATCCGATACACTATACGCATGCTCTTTTGTCATATCACATCCGCTTTTATCTCCACTTCCTTTGTCCATCTCTTTTATCCATATGTGGGTATATTCCAAACCCTTAGGAATATCCATCACCTTTTCCAACGTTGGGTTCTTTATTAACAGGTTTTCTTTGATCCTCTTGTCACTAGTACACCTTACTATTTGGTCTTGTATTAGAGAATCAGCTACATTTTCAAATTGACATGTTAAAGATAACCCCCTCAATGCTGCCACTTGGACGCATTGTCTTCATCTGGCTTTTACACCCTAGAGAAAAACTTGTGCCGTTCTAAAACTGTATTCAACTTTGTCACAAAACGCACTTCCAACTGTAAGGACATATCATAGACATTACTAGGCTCTCCATCTCCCAAACCAAGAGAGACCTCTGGAAGATCCTTATACAACCTTCGCCTCTCAACTCCGAGATGGTGAAGTAAAATTGCCTGCCTCCTTAGAGGCCATACTTGTCAGCACCAATGGCTAACATGTAGGTGATAAACAATTTTTCCATTGCTTCCACATTATCGGAGGCTTACCAGGTGTAGCTAAGAACATTGCTGGTGGAGCTAAACCTTGGTCAGCCATGGTAATTTGCAATTATTTGTGGTTTCACCTCAAATGCAAATTGTTAGTTAACATCAAAAATGTTCACAAATAATTAAAATAAGCGACTACCATAAAAAATTATCATAACGAACTACCAAAAAAAACACAATGGGAGAAGGAGGTTGAAAGTCCACGTATATTTTTCCCCCATTTTTTTCATGTTCTTGGAGTCAGTAAAGTTTCCTTTAAACTGTGCGTGTAGTTTCCTTCAAGAATGGGATGGTTCCCTTTTAGAATGTAGAGCCTTTCCTCTAATGGGTCAGAGACACTCCCACCATTCTCTATGATTCCTCAGAAATCATAGAGGCTGCATTGTGCATGATGAGGTTCTGCATTCTCACAATGAAGGCAAGATAAGAACAATTAAAAGGTTCTGAATTCCCTTGCGAATGCGCTTGCAGAAAGGAATACATACTCAGTAGAAACTTTCTTTTTGAAATCATCAATGAAACGCGATGCTGACAGCTGATATCTCAAAAACGGACAGTCACTGCAGTGCCCCAAAATGATATTAGCTTGACGTGCGCAAAGTGTCCACTGCGTCCATTCCCCACGCAACTCTCCAACGTTGCAGAGCCCCAATGACCGTCAAAGCGCTCAAAATGAGCTTTACAAATAAACATCACTTTCCAAATAAACATTTCAACACTGATAGCCCCGTATGCATGCTGCGTTCTTGGTCGTCACCACTTCCCTGTTCAATGACACATCAGTGAGACTGCACGCTCACTCAATATTAGCATATGGTGCAATATGCGGCGCAATTGTAATGTGATGCTTATGCCAATACGAGTACACAGAAGCAAAATCCTCAATACAGCGCCGCTCATGCTTATGTAAATACAAGTTCACAGAAGCAAAATCCTCCATACAGCGCCGCTTTTGTCCCAAACAGCCCAACAGGTCTTCGTTCAGGTTACTCACATGGGAGCAGAAAACAGCTCGTCGCCAGTGTAAAGATCACTCAGCTGTAGATCTTGGAGTATCCAAATTTTTATTGATACATGCAGTAACCTCCAGCTTCTCTCTCATGATCCATATCCCAATGCCCACTTCATAGGAATACATTCTAAACCCACAGTTCCAAGTTTTCTACTACACAGCAATAGAATCTCTAACATTTCAGCAACTCTACACCCTTCCTTAGCTCTACCATGAGGGTAAGGCAAGTCAGGAGAAGTAAACGGGGCATAGCCATCTAGAACAAGGTAACCCTCACTGTGCCATGTCTCTTGTAGACAAATAATATCATTGAGGCGTAAAAGGTCAGTACACTCTTTGCCCACCAGCTTCCCTCTGATCCCCACAATATTCCAGCTCAAGGCCTTGAGGGTGTTGGGGAGTGGTGTGGTAATATCGGATGAACGCAAAGGGGTATGAGGCAAAATGGCATTCAACCCGGAACCCAGTCAGTCCTGTGCATCCAACTCGGTCAAGAGCTCAAATCGGTTAAGTTAGGTGCCTGGAAAGGCAAGGAAGAACATAGGGCCTGAGATGCCTGTACCATAGACCTGGCCATCTCTCTCCTACCATGCCTCCACTGATAGGAAAGGGAAAGGGGTTTATAAAAATAACCCAAGGGGAACAAAGGAATATTCCTGTCTTGCACAGGCCCAAGTGAAAATTGGTCTAAAATATTGATGGCCTGCCAGCTATTAGAGAATTTAATTACAATACAATTGTCTGCGAAGGTTTTCAGAGTGTCTCAATCAACCCATTCTCCGGACCATGATTATGTCCTCTGCACAAAAATGGTTAATTTTGATCTTCTTTGAAAGCCAATGCAGTACTTTATTTTTCAGTTGCGTATAGCTTTCTGTGACCGCTTTTTTAAGGGGAGGGACGTTGGCCATGACGACCATATAGGGATCTGCTGCCGGGGGAAGTTGAATCGTAGCCTCACTGGATATGAATCCCGCATGGAGAGTAAAAGGATCCGGATCAGCCCTCCCTAGCTGGGAGTAGGGCATAGATGGGTGTTGGGTGGGGGTAAGAGGAAGGGAATATTAACAGTCTGGTCAATGAAATTTCCGGCCTGTCCCCCACTGTCCTGTATGGGGGGCCGGACTTATTAAGGCTGACACCGAGGAGGAGACTAGTCATACCAACCCACTCGCCAGAAAACACCTCGGGGCAACTAGGGGTGGTCAAAGATGAGTGAATTGCAGACTGGGCATCCCTCAATTGGCTTGTAAGGTTTTCCACCTTGCGTATACTGGTCACCAAATCATCAAAGGCCTTAATGAGGAAACCTTCCAGTTTTGCAAAGTGGTCAGGGAGGGGACCTGATCAAATGCGGGTGGGGGTACTGGGGGCTCTGTCTGTACACCCACGTTCACTACAGTGTTAATCTTCTTGGGGACCCCCCACTCAACTCCCACGGTTATGCCTTGTGCTGACAATGGAGCTAGGTAGGGAGGTGTCACCCCCAGGGCAGACAACTGTGACAGCCCCCCTCAACAATGAGGGAGCAGTTGTGGGAGATTCTGCCTGGTCGCTCTCCCAGTCACTAGTCCTGGGCGGAGTGCGCAGAGTGGAATTTCCAGAGTTACCAGAAAAATCTGTGAGATTCTGTGGAGTTCCGCAAGCAGGCGGAGTAAACATTGAACATGTAGCATTCCATGTAACGTAGATTCCGTGACAAATGCTAACATCTGGTTATAATAACAAACAGCAGAGAAGGTGTATAAACAACTGTGTGAGAAGGACAAGTACAAGAAATTCAAGTCACTGTCATCATGGGCTCCCACAGAGTGCTAACTGCCATCCACCAAGTATCTCATTGGGGGTAGTAGGCGCTGCCTAAAAAAACACGTGCGCATGTCAAAGTCAGAAGTACACAGACCAGCTCCTCCCCAGTGAACATTGAGCTGTCTGCAGAGAGAGTGAGTACACCAAGGTGGGACCCTGTGGCCTCATCCAGGACAGCCCCAGCTGCACCTGCTGTGAAGAGTTGCGCAGAGTCAGACCACACACCCGAGCCGCAAACCCACAGTCTCCTCAGCATGTCACAGTTGAAAAGTGGTACACGGGCCCAGAGTGTGCGAGCAGCTTCCGCACAGATGCGGCATGATGAACAACCATCTGCATGTCACCAAGAGTTTAGTTCAGAAATGAATACACTTGCATGCACAGTACAGTATAGTGCATAATGTCTAGCCATTCAAGCAGGCACACGATGCACATGTTCACAATCCCCCACCAACCGACAGCACTGAATACATAGCACGTGCTGATGGTCAAAAGTTAGAATTGACAAATAATATACAGCTTATGTGTAGAAACATTTTTCAATGCTAAGGCATAGTTAATGTATATTTGCAAACGTATTACCGCTTTCCCCGCTTTCCCACAGAACCCACCAAGCTGGAAGTGGCACAGACCCTGCTCCAGCCGATGGCCTCCACATCTCCACCCCCATAGAGAGCACCGTTCCCAGCAGAATGAATGGGCTCCCCGCAGCCGCTCCTAGACCGTTAGAGAATACGACCCACCTTCCTTCCTACGGCTGAGTGTCACAGTGTCCATCACACCACCGGGGACAAAAAAGTGGCGCAACGCAGCACAGCCCCCTGCGAGGCTACGCTGCGTTGCGCGACAGGGAGGGAGCAGGGGAGTGTCATATCTTCAAAGACATGGCTCTCTCCTCCCCTTTCCCTTGCGCCAGCGCTGATTACAGCTGCCGTGCGCCATGCACACACCTTAGCGCCGCAGCGCTAGGGTGTGTGCATGAGTTCAGCATAGGTGTTGTACAAGAGAAAGCTTTTCCCACTTTGTATGCGTGCTACACAGTGCAGCACGCATGCAAAGTCAGAAAAGGAAGGAGAAATGAAAGCATTTCTCCTTCCTTGCGCCTAGTTGAATAGGGCGCAGTTTTCTCACGGTAAACCCAATCTACTGTTTTTAGTAAATTGAGTTTAGCGTGAGAAACCTTGGGTGGTTGCATGGGAACGCCCATGCACCACCCTTGGTACGCCCCCATGGCGCAAAGTAACGCGAAGCAGCGCAATGCGCTGCTTCGCATTACTTTTACGTTACGTTACTTTTACGTTATTTCCAACAAGTTTAGCGCTGGAAAGTAAATTACAAAAAAAAGATTTTGCATCACTTTTGTGACGCAAACACGGCGCAAAAGCTTAGTAAATCTCCCCCTCTGTCTCCTTCAGGCAGATAGGGCTGCCCGAGCTCCCACCGGAGGCCACTCCTTTTCCGGTCTGACGGAGGTCTGTGAGTGGAAGAGAAAAGACGGAGACTGAACTGCCCTGCGAACAGAGTGCGAGAGCTGCACCACTGTCCCCAGAGGAGAGGAGGAACACATGCAGAAACCACACACAAACAGCAAGATAAAATATTGGGCTCTGGTAAACTCTGTTACGTGGAGGTGGGGGAAGTTTTTGCGAACTCTGTGCTTCAAGCGGAGCACGGAGTGGTAAAACTCCACTAACTCCGCCCGCAGAGCAGAGTTTACCACACACCCATACCAGTCACATGCCACTGAGAAAGTTTGGGACCCTGTGGGCATGGCGGAACCCATCTGTACACTGGGGTACCAAATTGGGGGAAGACAAGGTCATCCCAAGATAAAGGTAGCCTTCTTTCCACCAACTCGATGTCTTTGAAAACCACGCACACTGCGCATGTCAGAATCCCATCAATAGTGGTCCTGCACGGGGTGCCCTGGGGGTCCTTAGAGTGGGCACAGTTGTTTCTTTTTCCCCAGCCCCACAGTTCTCAAAAATGAACAAATGAGCTCATGCCCCCACTAAAAAAGAACCCCCCACACAAAATAAAACAAAATTGAACAGCTGAGATCAGATAAAATGCAAAAAGAAAGAAAGATATACACCCCCACCTTCAGCCCAATACTTCAATGACTGTGTCCATGTGAAGAAAGGGCAACCCTTGTAAATTTGGGGCAACTGGGAAACAGCAGTCAATATGAAGGGCGCACACCCGACAAAATGCAGCAGGTCCTAGAGGTAACTGCCGGGCAAAAGACAATGTCTTAAATCCAATAACTTCTAGTATGAGGGCAACAATCACCCGAGAAGCACTCTCAATAGAAAGGGGCTCAGGCACCCAGAAGCACAAGGATCCTGGGCAAACAAGAGGTCATGCACCTTTCACCCTCAGATGGGCCTCCACCAAGAACGGGAGATGAGGTCAAGGACAATCGATTGCAAATCCAAGGGTATTAAAGCCATATATATTTTTGTAAAACTCTGTGGTATTTAGTTGTGATATATAAGGTACTAGAGTTGTATGTTGAGTGTGAGAGTTTGATGTGAGAAGGGTAACTAGGGGAGCTGCATATGTTTTGGTCATGATATAATGCTGCTCATATTTGTCTGCAGTCACGGAATAAGGATGAAACACACTAGGGGGCGTGACTTTATGCCCGCAGAAGATGGCGGCGCCCAAGTGAGGCTCCTCGGGGCAGCGCGAACCGACGCATTTTAATGCCATCTTGGGGATCATGGGAAGGTGCTCCTGACCGCGGAGGCTGTGCTGATGCAGAATATAACTTTTATGGCCACTTTACCGGTCCCGCGGTCCGTTTCTCTTCAGTTTGTATTCCTGTCTCAAGCAGTGCTGAATGCGGACGCCATTTTAGGCACGAAGTCTCTCCGTCCCTTGGGAGCCTGAGAGGAAACTCATAGCGGCTGCTCTGGTCCCCTTTGCTTTCCCCATTATGAGGCACCTTCCACTGAAACTGTGCTACAGATGAGGATGACTTCTGCAGCTGCTTTCTTGACTTCATTCCTTGGTTCCTACTGACGGTAATACTTGCATCAGGGCAGTGCTGATTGCGACCCCCATTTTGGCTAAGATGAATCTTTTGTGACAACACAGACATAGTTTATATCTATCTGATACACACCTGAAACTATTTTCATTGTGGCTTCCCTTCTGGACGGTTCGCATTTTGTATTCCTCGGCACAGTTGAGATATACTTTCTTGCTTTCCACCACTTCATATGGGAAGATTGAAAAAGTTGGGTCCCCCCAGTCCTTCATCAAAAACTCTAGGATCTTCACAGAATTTTCCAAAATGGAGGACTCTTTGGTATCTATGTCTAAAGGCTCTTCATCCTCGAGTCCTTCTCCTCTTGATGCAGGGAAGGCGGCAACAAAACGCCTGAAAAAGGATCCACCCTCTCCACCAAAGCCTTTTTCTCCTGTCTCCTTGGATCTGTTGCTGGAGGAGTTACGTGCTCTTCACCTTTTTATGGAAGAAACAAATGCCAAGTTGCCGTTTCTCACAGATAACTTGTCTCAGATGAATGATTGCCTTACAGCGGTGGAACATGACGTATCTTCTTTTGGGCTTAAAGTCAATGTACTTCAATCTCAGGTCTTTTCACACCAATGACAAGTCGAAGACCTTGAAAATCAGAATAGAAGGAACAATCTTCGCATCTATGGTCTGCCGGAAGGTTTGGGGACTCTGAACCCCTCTCTTTCTTCATATCCTTCCTTCCTAAACTGTTGCATCTACGAAAAGGAACTTTGCTTAATATCCAACGTGCTCATAGATTGGGCCGTCAGCCGACCAGTGTGTCTAATTCACGGAGACCAAGAGGAGTCATTCTATACTTTCTCGAGTACACAGATTTGCTCAAAGTTCTCGCAGCCGTCAAATCAATTCAACAGGTATCATGGTCGGGTAACACCTTATATTTCGCTCAAGACTATGCTAGAGCCACTGCGAATAAGCGTAAATAATTTCTTAATATGAGACCTGATCTACGTTCTATGGGGGCCCATTATGGACTCTTTCATGCTTGCCTTTTTAAGGTCACCTATAAGAACAAAACCACAACATATGAAGATCCAATCAAGTTGGAGAGCTTCATTAATTCATGTAAATCAGAATCTATGGATATCTCTGGAGCCTCAACATCTCAGAACACCTAATATTAATGAGCTTTCATAGTAGTTTCTCTCTATTTCTCTTGTTTCAGAACTTTAATTTGTGATTTACTAGTTTAACGCTGTTTGTTATATTATATTACAACATTTTATTATGTCTCTTTTTTATGATAATTGCTCTCTCTCTTCCTTTGCCGGATTGTTGATGTCTGTGCCTGCCCTGTATCCTCGCCCTATGTGATGCAGTCCCTCCTCGCCCTCCGTTCCGTTGAATTTGGGGGTGTCATCTGTTTCATGTGGTTTCATCCCCCATTCTTTTATGGTATTTCTAGGTATGTTTTACCTTCCATATACTCACTTCTTTCTCTTCTTCTTTTCTTTTTTCTCTCTGTCCTATTTCCCTCCTGGTCTTCCGTTCTACTTCCTTTTCTTTCCTCAGTTCAATGTTTCATATTTGTATTTATTGTTTTTATCTCTTATGTACTGTTTTATTTTTTTCTTATATGGTTGGGATGATATTTGGTTTGTCTTTTGATTTTTGATGGTTCACCTAGATCATTGGGCCGATTCACAAAAGTAATCTGAGACAAAATCCTAACTTTACGACTTTCGGTATTCACAAAGGGCATTTAGGAGTAGTAAAGTTAGGAATCCTAACTTTACTACTCCTAAAAGTTAGGAATCCTAACTTTACTACTCCTAAATGCCCTTTGTGAATACCGAAAGTCGTAAAGTTAGGATTTTGTCTCAGATTACTTTTGTGAATCGGGCCCATTGTCTTTGTTCTTTATTGGTGATATTTGGATGTCTATGACAATTGTCTCGTGGAACGTCAGAGGTTTGAATTCTCCCATTAAAAGACAACATGTTTTATTACATTTGTCTAAGTTGGAGGCTGAAATAGCTTCTATACAGGAGTCTCACCTCACAGCAAATGAATCCTTGAAATTGAAGAGGGGTTGGGTAGGGAAGTCTTTTTCTCACCAGGTGATGGTGAGTGAAATGGGGTATTAATTCTTTGTCGTAAATCACTTACTGTTAAATTGCTTTCTCAGATCTCCGATGATGATGGAAGATGGTTTTATGCTAAATTGCTGATTAGGAATGCTCTGGTTTCTTTGCTTAATAGTTATGCTCCCACTGCTGGGGATCCCTCTTTTTAGACGTCCCTTGCTCAACAAATTTCACATTGCATTGATGATACTTGTATCCTTGCAGGTGATTGCAATCAAGTTGTTGATCCTTTCATAGACCGCAATTTGTTGGTCTCCTTTACATCGCATAAAGCACATAAATTATTTGTTCAAACTATTCAGCAATATAAGCTTCTCGATGCTTAGACACTTTGTAATCCCACCACGAGAGAATACTCTTACTATTCTCCGGCTCATTAGACCCAATCACGAATAGGCTATTTTTTTATATCACACAATATCTCCCAATCCTTAGGAGACGCGGATATTGGCTCTATTCTAATATCCGATCATGCTCCCGTCTCTATTCAATTGGATATTTTGCACAAAAAAAATTCACCTAGGAAGTGGGGTTTTAATAATGCACTCCTTTTGGATCCAAAGTTTACCTCCTCTTTTGTCTCCTTTTTTAATTAATATTTTCCTTTAATCATACCAATATCTTGCCATTTTCTGTTATTTGGGATGCATTTAAAGAAGTGGCTAGGGATTTTATTATTGACTTTGTTTCCAAACAAAGCAGTAATTCATGCAAACTAACCATAGACCTCTTAGCCAACATGAAGAATTTGAAGCATTCCTACTATTCCTCTAAATTGAAGGATTGTTTATCTGAGCTTATTAATGCCAAGTTTCAATTTAATAAGGAATCGACAGACAATACTTCACTTTATTTGTTAAAGTATAGTGCAAAGTTCTACGGTGGCCAGAACAAGGCTGGTAAATTATTAGCGAATTATCTGAAAGTTAAACATAACAAGTTTAATATTGAATCTATTATGGATGAGCAACAAACATTGAAGTTTAAAGATTCTGAAATTTTAAATGAATTTCTTATTTTTTATAAGTCATGATACACACCAGAGAATTTGCCCTCGGAACTTCACCTTTCTCAGTTCCTTTCAGGCATTCAACACTCTTCTGGTATTCAATTAGACTTTACCTCCTTGGAATCTGATATATCACAGCAGGAACTCCTTACTGCTTTACAAACACTTAGAAAAGACATAGCGCCGGGTCCAGACAGTTTCACCGTTGAGTTTTTTTATACATTTTGCACAATTACTTCTCCCCGAACTGCATACTCTCGTAGAATGTTTCTCTTACTCCGGTGAATCCTCTGGTTTCTTTTTAGACATCCTAATTTGCCTTATTCCTGAAGAAGGGAAGGATCTAAAGTACTGCAAAAACTACAGGCCTATTTCACTAGTCAATATTGATTACAAGATTTTTATCTAAGGTTTTGGCCCTACGTTTGAAATCTTATCTCCCCCAGTTACTAGGCACAGAACAATCCGGATTTGTTAAGGGCCATCTTATCTCAGATAACACTCGCTTGTTTTTTGACATTTTGTCTAAATCCTCCCACTTACCTCATTCCCTAGCAGCAGTAGCCTTAGACATGGAAAAAGCATTTGATTAAGTTGATCGGTCTTACCTTTTTCAAACACTTAAGTGGTTCGATTTCGGCTCCAAAATATCTTTGATTTTGATTCGTTATTCACATCCATGGGCAGCTGTATGCGTAAATGACAACACATCCTCATATTTCAATCTAGGCAGGGGTATCCGTCAAGGTTGTCCTTTATCCCCGTTCCTCTTTAATTTAGCTTTAGAACCTTTTTTGTCTAGAATTCGTCAGATTCAGACAATACACGGATTTGATTTTTAATAACAAACAAATTAAACTGGCAGCATATGCTGATGAAGTATTATTATTTATTTCACAACCTCAGTCCTCTATCCCTACTTTTTTACAAGAAGTTGAGCTTTTTGCCTCCATTTCTGGCTACAAACTGAATAAAGATGAATGTGAAATAATGCCTTTGACCAAGTATACTTTCAAGGGCGATTTCACTACCTCAAACTTCACATGGAACCCTCATCGTATAAAATACTTAGATTGATATTTTTCACCTTCAATTCCAGCAACACTTTCCCTGTGTATGAACGAATGTATACAGAGAATCTCCACATTAACTACCAAATGGCACCCTTTATACCTATCATGGTGGGGCCGTTTAACCACCATCAAGATGATGCTAACACCCATAGTATAATATACAATTTCTAATATTCCAGTACCAATTCCCTTAAAAAAAAAATTTTAAATAAACTCTGTATTATCTTCATTTTTATGGAATAATAAGAGATCTCGCATGTCACTACTAAAATTAACATGACCAAAGTCAAAAGGTGGTGTTAATTTTCCCGGTTTTCCTACTTACGAAAAATCTTTTTTGCTCCGCCAATCCTCGCGGTGGCTCTCTGATCCCTTTTTGGATTGTCCTTTGTCGGTCGACCTTGAGCGTTACTATCTATCTCCTTTTTCATTTCAAGAATATTTATCTTTCACTCACAAACCACAATCTTTGTCTACTCCTATCCTTAAACACACATGCAAACTTTTAGAATCTGGATCATTGCCACCTCTCACAGATCCAGACTCTTTTCTTAATTCCACAATATGGCATAATAAGATGGTACTGATTTGTGGCAAACCCTTATATTGGAAATCTTGGAGACACAGAAGCTCAATTTGGGTACATCAACTCCTTCTACAAGATTAAGTAATTTCTTTCGCACAGGCCAGTCAGATTTTTGACATCCCCCCTCTTTTCAGTCCAAATATACTCTCCTGAAACAGGCCCTTCACGATGCGCATGCTCAATCTCTATCTCACAGCCCTCCTACTTCCTCTCCTGTTAACAGATTTCACACTCTCCTTCGCACTTGTCCTAGAGCTTCTAGCATTTATACTCATCTGCGTACTTCTCATATTGTCAGAGAAAACACTAAGGTAGAGTTATCTTGGGAACAGGATTTAGTAGTAGACTGGTCGATTCTCCTATGGAACAAAATATGGACCAAAATCAGGAAGTCCTCCAGAGCAGCAAATACCACACAAACACTCTTTTTTATTTATAATAGACTTCTGTTATGTCCGGTAGCTTTAAATAAGAGACATACTGACATTCCCGATACATGCTGGACATGTTCCTCCACACCCACCGATTTAATCCATTTACTTTTTCCATGTCCGCATGTGTACAATTTCTGGAAAAGCGTTTGGTCTAAAATCAACTCAATTTTTGGGTCCAAAATCCCTTTCTCCATCCCCCACTTATTATTGGGAAGCTTATCTCCTGCTTGGAATAATTGTAAATCTAATATAAAGATTGTGGACCTATTGTTGGCAGTTGCCTTTCAGCAGATTACCAAAATTGGAAAGATTTCACCAAATTATCTCTCCAGGCCGGGTGGTACGCAGTCTGTCATAATCATAGATTGGATACAGCTTTTGTACACCCTACTGACATTGTTATGAAACATTTGAACTTATGGTTCCCTGTTACAGTGTTCATAGATGCCAGTGCTAGACGCTCTTTTTCCCTAACCCCTATTCAACAAGAAGTTTCTCAACCTCCATGACTTTCCTCATTTTGGTAATGTACTAATTTGTTTTTGTTAATATCATTACTGTATTCTTTATATGAAAATGTCATATCTTTTTGATTATACTAATTAATTATCCTTTCCTTTTCTTTTTTATTCTTTGTCTGCTTTCTCAAACCATTCCAACCATGTTAGCCTGATATTTTTACTCAGTTATTCTGTTTTAATGCTTTATCCCTATTTATATGACTATTTATTGCTTCATTGTATTACATATTTTTATTTTATGCTCTTTCAATAAACTTACTTTTGAACTAAAAGATGAAACACACTAGCGAACTGTGTGACAACACATCCAATCTTATGAATTTAAAAGGCCTCTACTTTTCGCGCCCTCAGAAACCAGCAATGTCCACACGTGTAGGCATATTCTTTCACCAAAAACTCAAATGGCACCACTGGCATAGCAGGGGTGCCATAGCCCTAATACAAGCACTGAAAATGGGCACCCTCTCCCCAAGCTGCCTACTAAAAGGCTGTCATAATTAAAGTGCAGTGGGCCCCTCACATCCCTGGGCTGGCCTGAGTGCCACTGCACCTTCAGCAGTAATGATACCTACGCCCCTGGACGAAACTGCCACAGCATTACTCTGTATTTAATTCACCAACCATAGTCTGTGTAAGAAACATCATACCATGCAGTCAGGACAGTCTGTGGCGCCCTGTATTTACAGCAACCAGAGTCTGTGTAAGAAATGCCATACAATGCAGTTAGGACAGTCAGTGGCATCCTGGCTTTACAGCAACCAGAGTCTGTGTAAGAAACGTCATACCGTACAGTTAGGACAGTCTGTAGCGCCCTGGCTTTACAGCAACCAGAGTCTGTGTAAGAATCGCCATAACGTACAGTCAGGACAGGCTGTGGCGCCCTGGCTTTACAGCAACCAGAGTGTGTGTAAGAAACATCATACCGTACAGTCAGGACAGTCTGTGGTGCCCTCTCTTTACAGCAACCAGAGTCCGTGTAAGAAACGTCATACCATGCAGTCAGGAAAGGCTATTGCGCCCTGGCTTCACCGCAACCAGAGTCTGTGTAAGAAATGCCATACCATGCAGTCAGGACTGTCTATGGCGCCCTGGCTTTACCGCAACCAGAGTCTGTGTAAGAAACGTCATAGCATGCAGTCAGGACTGTCTGTGGCGCCCTGACTTTACGGCAACCAGAGTCTGTGTAAGAAATGCCATACCATGCAGTTAGGACAGTCTGTGGCGCCCTGGCTTTACGGTAACCAGAGTCTGTGCAAGAAACGTCATACCGTACAGTCAGGACAGGCTGTGGCACCCTGGCTTTACAGCAAATACCCAGAGGTCGGCATCATGGCTAAATTTAGGATTAGTACCAGCATTTAGATGGGCATCCAAGAGTAAGACCCAAAGATACCGACGACCTCATTCGGAGGAGTGAACTCACAGACAGTGTCGGACTGGAACAAAACATAGGCCTGGGCTAAAAACATAATAGTGGGCTCTGATTAGTGAAGTAGATACCTAAAAGAAGTGGCCTATGCTTGCACATTGGGGAAGTTTTGAACTCGTAAAGACTCGCTCTATAAGTGTTTTGCAATGTATGGAAGACCGCGTGAATTTGGGCGTACTTCAGGCAGTGTTTGTTTTAATATCAGGGAAATCAACAGTAAGAACCGGTCGAACAGATCATTAAAATGGCCCACAAACGGCCTAAAAACCTGTCAGACCAGCCCATCAGGCACAAACTGCCTAATTTACCTTATAGGCCAATCCAACCCTGCACAGATGTACCGTCAGACAATCCAGTGACTAGTTTCATTATGTATGCAATTTAAGGTTATTATAGGGAATATTATTTATACAAGATCTGAGCATATCCAGATATCATGAATGCACCTTATTAGTCTGATTAACAACGTGATTAAGTAACGCCTTAATTGCTGAAAGGACATATTTCATAATTAATTATAAGAAAATGTAAGCGCATTTGTATCTCATAAGTAATGAGTGATATGTTTTCTCTGGAGTGTAATCAGAGGCATCGGGGTTCTAATTAAATGTCAGCACCAGAATGCTTATTTTGAAACATTAATCTTTTATTTTTAAACATTAATCTTTGGATGGAAGCGCAGAGGGCCGTGTTGAAAAATATCAATGCAATGTCTTCATTGTGGCAGGTTTGGGCACCTGGACTGGCTCTAAATTCTAGAAATGGAAGAATTCCATATGCAGAGCGACAAACCCCACCTATGTGAGTGAAGTCATACATAGGCATGACGGAGAACAAATAACGCAAATAGGTGGGCGGGGAAAACTGACTAAAATATAAGCGAGCAAAATCACAAAGATTTGTGGCATCATTTGAAGATTAATCATATATTTGTGGGAAAGAGCCATTTGGGCTAATTATCCATCCACTTGTAGGAACCAGAAAGCCACGGGTTTGAATCCTAATGAGTTAACTCCCCCATTCATCTTTTTTCTATGTATCACTCAGTGCAACCACAGAGCATCTGTTATGATTACCACTTTGAGGTCCAGGCTGTAAACCACAACACATGGTGTATGTTGTTCTGAGCATATGTTACATTTAGAGCAGAAAGAGGTGATATGAATGGAGTATTAAAGACTGAAGCAGAATGCCAGTAAATCATTTTTGAACCACCTTAATTTCCTTCTCTTAAAATAATGTGGAATTGATGATGATGTGCTCTGCCTCACTGAGATATGGGACAATTGCCTTGCTAGCTTAATCACTAAGGAACTCATTGCGAGTGGCCTAGTGTTTGGGCATATATGTTTCAGACCCAACAAAATCCAACTCTGCTGGTTAGGAGTTTATCAAGTTCGATAAATAACTCCCGAATAGGAGTTTGTCCTTGAAAAAGGGGAACAACAATCAGATGTTTGGTGCCTAATGCATTAAATTTTGCTTGTACTAATAATTAGCTGGCATTTCTCACTTGATAAATTTCTGAAGGTTTGATTTGCTCAAATTTACAGCGGAAAACTGTGGGAATTCTGTGTTAGCCGTCAAACTCCTAATTGCAATACATATCACAATTAGGCCAATTATAATGAGAGCCTCAATGTTGACACAACAGTGACAAGCATTTGCAATGCAATAGGTCTCGCATTTGGGACAGTTAGAGCTATTGTCATTGTAAAAGATAATGCCTTTTACCTTTGTGGGTTTTTTGAAGTGGCGTGGATGTAAGGTGTGGAGTGGAATTATGTGGTTTGTATTGGAATTGTTAGTTGTGGAATTGTGTGTGGTGGAATTGTGTGGTGTGTAGTGTATGTGTGTAGTGGAATTATGTGGTATGGTGAATACTTGGGGATGAGAGCTGCATAGAATAGTTAGAAAGGAAGATAGAGAGGGATAGGTAGTTTGTGCACGAAGTGGTGAATGAAATACAGGTACAGGAGAGGAAAGAGTGTGTGAGAAAGAGAAGGCAGGGGAGAGCAGGTCACAGACTCATAAAGAGGGAGTGCGAAAGGATTTTTACGCCTTTAGATTCGTTATTTGAGATTTAATTAAGATCATAGCCTTTAAAATCCCTGTCAAATTAAAATTCAGGGAAAACAATGGATTCCATATCCTCCCACAGATTGCGGTTGTCCCATGCATTGAACTAACACCACAAACAAATAGCCGTTTCCATGGCATCAGACACTGGCTCGTGATGTTGTTTGCTTTTTGACACACCTGTTGTTGTTTTCTGCAGGGAGCACCCTCCGTGCACTTGCCAAGAACAGCAGATCACTGGAGCCCAGAAACAACTCTGAGGAAAACCAGCAGAAAGCATTGTGTTAATTTATGTAATTGACAATTCTTTCCATTTCAAATACCCTTGTTAGTGTGCATAAAACTCGTGAGTGCTGAGACCGGCGAGAGTACCTGGAAATGATTTGCATAGCATGACTCATGAAAATGTCAGCCATGGCAGCGTTGTATCTGAATAAGCAGGAATGTGAAAGCGAGAGGGAAAAGCACAGACTACTATCATATGTTTTTCTTTTTCTATTGTATTTAAAACATTCAGGCTGAAAACCTGGGCTTTACTGAACGCCCAATCTACGTGTTGTCAAGTTGGGCCAGGCTATGTCTGTGTATTTTAAATTGTTTTGGTCGAAGGAGAAAGTTAGTATGATCTGTACAGCGCCTTACCAGATAAAGAATTGTTTCTACGCGCCTCAGCACAGTTGCTTTTTAGGTCTCGCCTAGGCAGCGCATGCGCTGTCTCGTCGAGAGATGCTGTATACAGTATAGTGGGGGAAGCTCCGCCCACTTTCCGCCCATGGTTTTGATTGGCTCAAGTCTTAAATGCTGCATTCTGATTGGTTGCTGGCTTATTAGTCCCGCCTCCTGACTACCATGACGACATTTTTGTCCTTCCATGGCTATCGGCCCCTTTACTTAAAAAACTGTTTTGTTTCCCTACCTCTCCCTGTTCCCTCCCGTAGTCCGTAACTTCTTAGTCCGCCACCCTCCCCCACCCTCTCCCGTTCGTGCCTTCTTTCACGCGCGCATTGCCGTTTAAAATGCAATCGGTCTCGTGGAAATACGAGTCCGATTGCATTTTCAATGCTTGTTTGTAATTTCATTGGTCGGTGAATTGGCACTCTTTGTCTCGCATGCGCGCGATGCCTTACATCCTACGCATGCGTGACAAAACTCCAGGCCGGGTTCGCTAGGGAGAGGAGCTGCGCTGAAGCTGGAGGGTCGCCTAGCAACCAGGACTTCTGCGCCCACTATACAGAGCGGAGGGCCGCCCGGAAGGAAGTCTCGTCCCTGCCGACTCATTACCGCCGGAGGAGAAGGTTTTCATAACTCAGAATAAGAACTTGAACACACCGAGAGTACCGGTTATCAATACTGGATCTTCAGGTGACAGCTTAATGCATTCTGGGTATTGTTGTCTTGGGTTGCTTCCCCTGAACTAATTGCAAATGTTTGTTCTAACTCCCTGCCAATGGAAACGAACTGACACTACAGCCTACACAGAGCTCTGTTATTTCTCTCAGATGTTCTCAATGGGAATGTCTCTGCACTGTCTGCAAACTAAGTGGTGTCAGCCCGAGGCTGCCACAGAATGAAAGGAGCTGTGTTTTGACATTGCACCATTGAAATAAATCACAAGCGCGTGCACACATGCGACAAAGCAGCGGGTAGTTACCGGAGGTTAGTGCCCGCATGGCATGCGATGGTATTTTACGTAAGTATGATCCGACAAGCAATGCGGTCACACATTCAGTGGTGCTGCCCCGACTCACGTGAAGTTCGACTGTCTTTGTTTGCAAGTCGAATAGTTTGTAACCTTGGTTACCAGCATTACGTGCGGGTGTTTTTTGAAAGAGATGCAGTACGGATATGGGTGAACCGACTGCTAGCGTGATGTGTTTAAAGCACCATTAACGCTGCATGCAAAGGGAGTGTTGTATATGCGTTTAAATGCAGCAGCTGTGCACAGCCCCAGTACACATTGGAGCATGCCGGTCCGTATGCGCATAGGTGAACGGAGCAGTGTTCTCTGGGTCCAGGTCAACCTGTGAGAAAGCACGGCGGCCCTGGAGCATGGGAAGCGGCCGAGTCCATCACGCTTTACATAGGGTGCATAATGTGCCCCTTAGCACCCTGGTGCCTCGTGGCAGTTACATGCTACAGTGCCGCGAGGGTGTCAAGTGCCTCATCGGCGCTTAAAACGGAAGTTAACATGGCGTCAAATGGCACCTGGCCTTTCAAGGAATCAAGGGTTAATGTGCCATGCTGGCAGCGTGCAGATGTCTTGTATAAGTATAGAATATCCTTGTGCTGTGACTGCTTTTTGGCCTCAGATTCTGCTATGCTATCTGTGCATGACCGCTTTGACTGTCAGATTCAGATCATGGAAATTTCATATATTTAAACTAGACGGCTGTAGATTACTAAACCAATGCTACCACTCAGATCCGAGTCCTTTGACTCAATCTGGATAGACATGCTTCTTGTGCTTACCATCCAGGTCATATGTGTGGAAGTAGGTTGGATACTAATCCCATAGTCATACACCTATTTAAGCGCCATATAAAGCATGGTATTTTCAGCAGAAAACGAACTAGCACTATAACACTCTTGTTTTAATTCGTTTTTATTTCATTCGGTGCGTAAAATATAAAATCTAACAAACTACTCACCCAATCTCTTCCTGTATGACTGAAATGCAGTGATAACAGCATAGTAGCCAGGTTCACCAAGTTCATACCTTTCAGCCTTTTGAGTCTCGAAGAACGGTGAAGTCTGTAGGGTCGAGATGGGTCAGAAAATTGGCCCGGGCACTGAAATAATAGTGACCCCAATTTGTGTTTTAGATAGCTAAAACAGTGGCACATTTGCAAATTGGGGCAATTTTGAACTTGTAAAGACACTTTGTACAAATGTTTTGCCATGTATGGCGGACTGCTCGGATTTGTGTTTGCTGTAGGCAATGTTTGTTTCAATATTAAGGAAATTAACAGTAAAAACAAGCATTTGCAATGCAATAGGTCTCGCATTTACGCGAGTTTAAGCTATTGGCATTGTAAATAACAATGCCTTTTATTTATGTTTTAAAAACTAAAACAAAAATAAAAGGCATTGTCATTTACAATGCCAATAGCTTAAACTCAGCGTAAATGCGAGACCTATTGCATTGCAAATGCTTGTTTAATCATGTTTTTAAACTGAAGACGTGAGCAGCTGTCCTTTCAACTCAATTGCTCTGAACTATCTTGTTAGCCTCAATATGACTACTACAGTTCAATATACAATTACAGCACTGGGGTTTCCTATTACCGTGCAGAGGGGCAGTCCAGGGTATAGTAAATAGTAAAACAAGCGTTTGTTGCTGGTCTCTCCAGTTCTACCCCTGGATGGGGCAAGGAGCAGAGTCGATGCTGGAAGCACCAACACGACCCATAGCCCTACAGATTCCCTTGGAAGCGGCGGCCCCCAGGACAGCGCTGCTGCACTGTGGCATACTCTCCTCTGCCCGAGGCACTGATGCAACGCTGCTCCTCTCTGGTGATTTGCTGCTGTCACTTGCTTTGTAGTGCTACAATAAACAGCAGTAAATAAACAAGCATTTGCATTGCAATAGGTCTCGCATTTGCGAGAGTTAGAGATATGGGTATTGTAAATGACAATGTGTTGTCTACGTGTTTTGGTTGAGTAGATTATGTGGTTTGGAGTGGAATTATGTGGGTAGAATTGGAATTGCTGTGGGATTGTGTGGGGTGGAATTGTGTGGTGTTTTGTGTATTTGTGTAATGGAATTATGTGATATGGTGAATATATAGTGGTGAGAGCTGCACAGAATAGATAGAAAGGAAGATAGAGAAGGATTGGTAGTTTGTGCACAAAGAGGTGAATGGAACAGAAGAGAAAAAGGAGGGACAAAGAGGCATGACTGACAACTAGCAAGGAAGGATTTTTAAAGGACACTGATATAGGCAAATGAAAAGCAATGGCAAGCAATGAGCAGATTTGAACTCTATAAACCATAAACACGCAACAGAAGCTTTGTGCAGAAAGTGGCTCCGCCCCCTTACTATCCCGTTCCGGACAAACAGTGTGATCCTGGGCAATTATAGCTAGCTACCTAATAATTCACTCCCAAGTCGGCAAACTGACACGAGTATGGACGAGTTATGATTAAGCTCTGACGTTAATGGCACACTGTGGTAATGCGGCAGACATTCCCAGTATCTGCTAGCTTAGATGGTACAGTGGGAATTACGGAGTGTTACAGCTATATTAGAGATCCGTTTTGCGAAATAGAGTGGGAAAAGACACAAAGTGAAAGCAAAGTGCCATTCTGTAAGCACGGATGCGGTTTGTATGTGTCTGCTTGTTTAAAGTGGTCCAATATAATTATGTACATAGGACGTTTATAATTCTACTAAAGATGAGCAAGATTAATGTGGGCCGGTCGTGTGACTGCTCACGTTGACATGGCCCTAGTATATGATTTACACATATGACGTGGCTGTGCCAGCTGATATAGCATTACTGTTTTAGTGTACAGGGGCAGCAGCCGCTTATAGGGGTCCACCTAACTTAGGGCAGAAGCAGTGCTCCTATCTAGAAAAAAATAAACAGAAATGCAAAATTGATGGTCTGTGAGTTATCCTAGCCAAACACAGGATAGGTATACTTTGGATGAGACCAAAGGCACCACCAATGAACATTTGGGTGAGGGATATAATGGAATGGGCCATGAAACTGACAGGATTATGCTGATTAGGTGTCAATGCTACAAAATATTTTGTATCCCCTGAATACAATATCCTAGGGAAGCTAAGAGGATTGGCTGAAGTGAGTGTGCTTGGCGTAGGAAATTGGCAGTGACCTATACCCCTTTGTAATGGGGTACATTAGGATGTAGAAAAAACAAAAATCAATCAGAGGTCTATAGCAAAAGACACTGGTGTGAAAGGAAAAGTACTAATTTTTTGCTGTTAATTCAATACTGCTATCTTTATTATCAACAAATACTGGCCAACTTGTGTTTCGCAACTTTAATGTTGCTTTTTCGGGTCATAACAGTTACTTTTACATTGCAACCATCATACGAACAGATAATAAACACAACCAGATACAGAAGAAAAAGTAATTTACAGTAGAATAGGATGTGTGATGAGATATGGATGCCTTGTAATGCCAGCCTGTTGTACATGTTCTTGCATAGTTGGGCACAGCCCAGAATATGCTTGAAGCTATGACTGGGAGAGAATATAGCACACTAGAGTACTTGTGCATGGTAAGTAAAGTGCAATTTGATTTTGGCTGCCCTTAGAGATATAATGAGATAGTAATGTATACCTGTTGTTTATACCCACTTTTGTGTACAGAATGTTCGTATTATGGTTATTAACCAAATGTTTTTTGGGAAGGTAATAAAATCATTTTTTTTTTCCATTCATTCCTATGGGCCTAGAGGCCCATAGGAATGAATGGGAAGACATTCGCAATTTGCGAGTACCCAATAGGTACTCGCAAATTGAGAATGCAATTTCAAGGGTGCCAAAAGAACACCCTGTTGCACCCCTGAAATATGCATGTGTGCACATGTGGCGCACAAACATGCCCTAAGGGCATGTATGTGCTCCACATGGCACTTTGAAAAATGCAAAAAAGTGCATTTTCCTAGGAAATCGCAAATTACCACCAACTTGAAGTTGGTGGTAATTTGTGATTCCTTAAGGCCAAATTGCAACTTTTGGGTGCTTCCAGAATTGCATTTAAGGAATCACAATTTGCGATTCCTTAAATGCATTCGCAAAATAGGGAATCGCAAATTTTGCAATGGCCTTTTGGGATGATACATCCCAAAAGGCTTTTTCCTGTTCACAAATGGGCCAATTCTGAGAATCGGCCGTTTGCGAACGGGAAAAAGGCTTGATACATCTGGCCCTTAGAATCTAGTTAGGGACAGCAGTGACAGCAGCTATTAATGGCAAGCGGAGGCTGTCAGGAGCTAAAGGTAGACAGCAGAGGAGAGACAGAGGCGAGAGATACACAGAGGCTAGAAACATTCATAGACTAAAAACGTCCTTTTCTTAAAAATCGTATTTGACATGTGACTTACTGTGTACTGCTAGCCTGTCAGAACAATGGCTAACGTGTGACTGACTGTTCCTAACCCAATTGACCAGGCAAAGGTGAAAGTGAGGTGCGATTGGATATGTCCAAGTCCTACTGGTCTTTCATATGTGTGCGTCCCTGATATGTTACTGGGCTGCTTCATCCCTGCTGCTCTTTCAGAGGCTAACCTTGAATATGACCGAAGTTACTGCAGTCATAGTGACCGGCTAGAATAGCAAGTGACATGAATAAATCTGCTCCACTAAACTGCCAGACAGGTGTGTCTCACATTTGGTTGACTTTTCGCCTAATCCTCCTGACACCAGAGGTGCATCTGGCATGCCTCTATTGCTGATAATGCTTCCCGAGCTCGATAAACAAAGTAATTCTTCCATATTAAACAAAGAAAAAAATACCCCTCACAAAGTGAACTCATCTGAGCCATTGAAATGGCCATATGACTTTGTGAAATGGCAAACATCCCTAGGGCATGAATAAGAGCGATTATCAAGCAATGTTTTTGAGGCATTTAGAGATATCTCTGCCTGACCTAAAAAGGTGTAACTAGAGTTTCAGTGTATTTTTACAGGACAATCTCTGTCCACTGTTTACTAGGTATGGACCAACCCTGTAGAGGAAATTGTTTTTTTGTTGCCAATCATTAAGTAGGTGAATACATCCTGTAGTCGCCGTGATAATACATGTACTTATTTTTATAGTGCGTTTAGGTGGATGTAATTCTCATTTTCGTTTCATTTAAAAAATCAGCACTGGAGTTGAGGCAAACAAATATGATGATATCATGTAAATAAATGAGCAAATACCGGTGCAGGACGTGCTAATTGCACGAAACACACGTCAGGCATTTGATGGTATCGCCACTATTATTCTGTTTTTATATCACCGCCTATCTGGAGTGCTTGCTTTATCTTGTGATTTCTGCGTACAGATTCCTCACACCACAAAATGAAAGTGCACTATATTGTATGCCACAGCTATGATTGTCCTGGGAGTGTGAAGCAGCAGAGAGAGATAGGCAAAGAGAAAGATAGAGAGAGCGAAGGAATGAGTATACATGGGGAGACGGAGAGAAAACACCGTGACCATAGACAAACTTCATTATACTGAAAATAAACACACATGTGAAAGTTCAAAACATGAAAAGCTCAATTATTCCACTTAACTTTGGAGAAGTTGAATGAAGGGGGTAATGGAGCCCATGACTGACTTGGTGTCCCGTTGCAGACGAAGTTGCACTTCCAAAAGTGCAGGATCCTAGTGTTGCCAGATTTTTAGAGCTTTCTCTAGCCCAAAACCAACCAAAAAGTAGCCCAAAGTAGCCCAATATTGCTCTTTTAGGGAAGGAGGGGCAGGGACAGCATCAAGTAGGCAGTAAATGGAGTTTTGTGGCCGGATCGATGGTTCAAGAAGGGGGAAATGGCCCCTTTTACCGCTATTATATAGAATTTGATAAAATAGCCCAACCCGCACAACCAAAATATTACCGCACAACCGGAAAAAATGTAGCCCAATTGGGCGTGATCTAGCCCAATCTGGCAATACAGCAGTGTAAACAAGTTACGATTAGACTGAAAGCGTGCTCTGCAGGAGCAACCCATGGCTGGGTAACCAAAGCTGTTCTCATTGGCCCAGATTAGTCCTGCGTTGGAGCAGTGAGCACTAGGACTGGCTGATGGCTTTCAAGCCAATTCTAGTAGCTCTCCACACAAAGTCCTGGGCCACCATTGGAGGGTGAACCACACTGCTCCATTGGTTGTCACCCAAAATAATGAAAATTACTCTCAAATGGCTTCGGTTAAAGGAATTATCACGGACAGTCCGTGAAAAATAGGAACGGTGAGTCACCCTAGGTGTCAGTGGGATTTGTAGGGAGAGATGAGGGACGGAGGAGGGGACAGCACTTACCAAGCACCACTGGCACTACGGTGGTGATTAGCAGCCAGTTGTTCTCAGGATGCGCTTGCAGTCGCAACCACCTCTGCCGTTTCTTTTGTGTGGTTTTTTGGCCTCCATTTCAGCTGCTATGGTGATGGGAGTGTAAAAGGGCATGTGATGATTTGTATGAGAGGGCCTGGGTATGAATGACTGTGCGTGGGTGTGTGTGGCACAGAATGGGCTGCAACTGTGTGCAAGAAAGCGTGTGTGCGTGCATATTGCTAGCGTTTGCACTGTACATTGCTTGCGTGTTATTGTGCATGTACAGGGTAGACTGCGTGAAGAGCAGGGGCCCGTGGATGCTGGTGTTCTGCGCACACGCGAGGAGGGGGCGGAGGCAGAGCTGAAAACGACAGAACGCTGGCCGTGCGCTGCATTTGTCTCCCTATGCTTTGTACAGCCGTGTGCCGAGGATGCCTCAGCGCCGCCAGTGCTTCATGTACTAGCTGAAACATCAAGTTACCATTTGATAAAATTAGCAACGCGAATGACGGCCTTCATGTCTCAATGCTAATTCTCCATCAATCAGTGTAGACAAAGAGTCCACTTCTACCATAAAGGAAATCTTTTCCTCATCATTAATAGGCATGCGCGACAAGCAGTCAGCTACCACATTTTTCTTTCCTCTGACAAAATCAATCGTAAAATTCATATCCATCACTGATAACCACCTAGAGATTCGTGGAGTCACGCTCCCTTCAAGACCCTTACCTCCCTTAAAAATGTATAATAGAGGTTTGTGATCTGTCCTAAGCATGAAAGGTAGTCCCCAAAGGTAAAACCTAAAATGATTAATTGCCCAACAGCAGGCCAAGGCTTCTTTTTCAATAGCAGAATAAGACCTTTCAGCACCTTGTAGATGACGCGATGCATACCCAATCACTCTCTCCTCATTATCAACTTTCTGGGTTAGCACAGCCCCCAAGCCCACATTGCTTGCATCAGTTATAACATGGTCTTCATCCTAACATCAAAGTGACCTAAAGTAGGTGCACGAATGAATGATTCCTTAACATTAATGAAAGCTGATTCACATGCCTCATTCCACTCAAACTCCGCTCCTTTCTTTAATAATGCTCTCATTGGTTCGACAATATCAGAGAAATTTGACACAAACTTAGAACAGTATTCGGCAAGACCAAGAAATGATCTCAACAATTCCTTATCAGTAGGCCGTGGAGCATCAACAATTGCCCTTACAATAAATTTTTTTGGGTTTGATTCCACTGGCAGAAATCTCATGCCCCAAATTATTTACTTGATCTTTCCTTAGTTGGCATTTTTCCTTCTTGATGGTTAGCCCATGTTCAGCAATCCTCCTCAACACCTCAAACAACAATTCATCATGGTTTTCAAACGATTTTCCCACCACCAAAATATCGTCTTGAAAACACAAGACCCTTTCCATTCCTTGAAAAATATTGTGCATTATCCTTTGGAACACCGCTGAGGCTGATGCCAGTCCGAATGGCATCCAACAATAGTGAAAATCACCCAGCGGTGTAACAAAGGAAGTTAAAGCTCGTGAATCCGGATGTAAGTTCACTTGATGATAAGCTGCAGACATATCTAAAACGGTGAAAACTTTCCCACCTCCCATCCCACCCTCGTCGCCAAAAATGTGTAGTAACCACGCTTACAGTGGTATGTAAGTAGAAGCGTATTTATTTAGAAGTACATCTTTACAGCTTCATAGTAACCTCCAGCTTCTCAACTGACTACAACTCATAGAACTCCCTACGATGTCATCCTATTACATCATTGAATTCCATAATAGAAGAAAGACATTTCCACACATCTTCCCCCCTTACAAATGATTAATTAGAATTGATAAATAAAACATAAACTAATATAGCAAACATAAGTACAATAAAACCACTATTCCATTGAATTTGGAATGTAAACCTTACACAGATTACCCATACTCCACTCTCTTCCGTCATCCAATTTCACCACAGATCCCAACACTTTAACCACTCTCTGCGGCTTAGAATACTTGCTCTCTCCTTTTCTGACAAAACCCATCCTCTTCGCAACAACCCAATCACCACACCTCATCTCAACATTCTTCACGCCCTTCCTTCTATCGTAACTTGCTTTGTTGCGCTCATGAGACTCCTTTACCCTCTCAGCAATACACTCACGATCCACCAAAACTTGATTTTTCTTCTGCAACCACACAGGAGACTCCTTGGTTGCAGGTTCTCTGCCTTTGAGAGCAATGAACGGGGAAACTCCAGTGACAGAATGAGGAGTTACCCTATGGGCCCACATCATCTTGTCCAATTCATCTTTCCATATTAATCCATTAGCCAGGGATAATTGAAAGTTGTCTACAATTATTCGATTAACTCTTTCAACTAATCCATTGGCCTGTGGCCTAAACAATTCCACTGTCATGTTTGATCCCCAACTCAGCAAGAAATTTAGACATTACACTGGACACCAATTGTACTTCATTATCAGTGACTAATGTTCTAGGAATACCCTCTTCTAAGAACACTCCCTTTAGAAATTCGATCACTTTCATGGATGTAATATTCTCAACAGGTTTGACAGTAAACCATTTACTATGGTAGTCTACCAGAACAATTAAAAATCTGTTCCTAATACCCAACCTTTCAATTGGACCCAAAAAATCCAAAGCTAATTTCTCCCATGGTCGATCAGGGACCTTAACACACCCCAACAGTGGTTCACAAATAACTCTACATTTATCACTGTTGCTACATGCACAGCAATCTTTAACAACCTCCTCCACTTCCCTATCCATTTCAGGCCACCAGAAACACTGCCTTAATCTCCTTTTGCTCATGCTCCTCCCTAAATGTCCTTCATGTACAAGCCTAATCAGTCTTGCTCTCAACACCTTAGGCGGAACAATCGATTGCATCTTAAGACTTTATCAGCTTGAATACTTAACTGATCTTTCACCTTGACATACTGCTTCAATTCCTCACTCAAAGCCGAAACATCTTGCCAACCACCACTTATCGCACATTTTAGCTCTTTGTACACTTCATCAGCACTCAATGCCTCTGCCCATTCTTCATGTCTCAATGCTAATTCCCCATCAATCAGTGTAGACAAAGAGTCCACTTCTACCATAAAGGAAATCTTTTCCTCATCATTAATAGGCATGCGCGACAAGCAGTCAGCTACCACATTTTTCTTTCCTCAGACAAAATCAATCGTAAAATTCATATCCATCACTGATAACAACCACCTAGAGATTTGTGGAGTCACGCTCCCTTCAAGACCCTTATCTCCCTTAAAAATGTATAATAGAGGCTTGTGATCTGTCCTAAGCATGAAAGGTAGTCCCCAAAGGTAAAACCTAAAGTGATTAATTGCCCAACAGCAGGCCAAGGCTTCTTTTTCAATAGCAGAATAAGACCTTTCAGCACCTTGTAGACAACGCGATGCATACCCAATCACTCTCTTCTCATTATCAACTTTCTGGGTTAGCACAGCCCCCAAGCCCACATTGCTTGCATCAGTTATAACATGGTCTTCATCCTAACATCAAAGTGACCTAAAGTAGGTGCACGAATGAATGATTCCTTAACATTAAGGAAAGCTGATTCACACGCCTCATTCCACTCAAACTCCGCTCCTTTCTTTAATAATGCTCTCATTGGTTCGACAATATCAGAGAAATTTGACACAAACTTAGAACAGTATTCGGCAAGACCAAGAAATGATCTCAACAACTCCTTATCAGTAGGCCGTGGAGCATCAACAATTGCCCTTACAATACTTTTTTTTGGTTTGATTCCACTGGCAGAAATCTCATGCCCCAAATAATTTACTTGATCTTTCCTTAGTTGGCATTTTTCCTTCTTGATGGTTAGCCCATGTTCAGCAATCCTCCTCAACACCTCAAACAACAATTCATCATGGTTTTCAAATGATTTTCCCACCACCAAAATATCGTCTTGAGAACACAAGACCCTTTCCATTCCTTGAAAAATATTGTGCATTATCCTTTGGAACACCGCTGAGGCTGTTGCCAGTCCGAATGGCATCTGACAATAGCGAAAAGCACCCAGCGGTGTAACAAAGGAAGTTAAAGCTCGTGAATCCGGATGTAAGTTCACTTGATGATAAGCTGCAGACATATCTAAAACGGTGAAAACTTTCCCACCTCCCATCCCACCCTCGTCGCCAAAAATGTATAGTAACCACGCTTACAGTGGTATGTAAGTAGAAGCGTATTTATTTAGAAGTACATCTATACAGCTTCATAGTAACCGCCAGCTTCTCAACTGACTACAACTCATAGAACTCCCCACAATGTTATCCTATTACATCATTGAATTCAATAATAGAAGAAAGATACGTAGGAACGGGTGCCGTGCTGAAACATGAAGCGCGGCACCCGTGTGGAGAAAAGTTATGCGCACTTGGAAATAAAAGAAGTAGTCCCCAAAGGGACATATGTACACCTACAGCATAACAAAACTGTAGTTGGCCGGTGCTCCTGAAAAAAAATGGAAGCGATGTTACTGGAGTGCCAACCAATCAGAAGCCCAACAAAGAAGTGTGACGGAGGAGTAAGCCAATGGCAAGCAGCAGGTGGGATTACACTGACTGTAACGATTACAGCAGGTCTTGCAGACAGCGCATGCGCCCTGATGCTCGACCTAAAAAGGCCGTCAGCTAAACATGGAATCGTGTGAAGCGGGGCGCTATAGAAAAAATAAAATACCATCAGCTAAACACGGAATCGCGTTTAACGTGGCGCTTCATCAAACAAGCATTGTTAGCACCATGCTCTTCAAAACATGGAAAGCAGCGCTGGAGAAACGGGTGCCCTGCTGACATATGAAGTGGGAGAAAACAAAACAAAATGTGTGCCGCAAGCAACATTAATTAAACAAGCTTATGTACACTGTACTTTACCGGTGCTCCTCAGCCTTGAAAGGAAGTGAGGTATCGGCTACAGGAACGAGACAGGAGGCAGCAAAGAAGAGCAACGCTGGAGTACACCAATGGTAAGTAGGAAGCGGGAATACAGTCCTTTTATTGATTACTGCAGGTCTTACAGACAGTGCACAAGCGCAGTAGGCTCGACCTAAAAAACAAGTAAAACAAGACCTCACATGATGGTCAGAACACAGAGGAAATGTTCTTCAGTGTGAAAAAATAGAGAATGGTAGAAATTGGCATAGTAGTGCTGACTTCAGTGGATGAAACCCCAGTAGCAAGCTGACTTGCTATAGAGTTGAGTCTGGGAAAATATGTTCAGACTTTTAATTCTTCCCCCTGAATAGAATATCATCAACAAGGAAGGATCTTAGAGCAGACCACAGAGTCATCAATTGTGTGGTTACAAATACATGTTGCAGGTTCCACAAGGCCACTGAAACGCTGTGAGTGGTACATGTGAAAGGGACTAGTGACATTCCCTGATCTAAGTTATTAGACCTGACAGCCTTAGGGTGGCCTGCCTCCTAACTTTTTGCCTACCTCCTTCACTTTTCTGACTTCATTGTAGCTGGTATTAGGACTCTTTGCACTTTACTTCTGCTAACCAGTGCTAAAGTGCTTGTGCTCTCTCTCCTAAACATGGTAACATTGGTTCATCCCCAATTGGCATATTACATTTACTTTTAAGTCCCTAGTAAAGTGGAGCCCCCTTTATCCAGGACCTGTAAATTAAATACTACTAGTGGGACTGCAGCATTATGCTACTCACTTAAGTAGCCCTTTAACCTTGTCTTAGGCCTGCCACTGCAGAACCTGTATGTGCAGTTTACACTGCCATGTCAACCTGGCAAAATAAACATTTTTTTAGTGTTGTTAAATCTGAGGAACGTAGTTTTTATACATTGAAGAAGTTTTTCACAACGTGTCATCTCTATGGATTCCAACAAATTAACACATCTTTATGACTAATGTTTTTGTCTTACATGTTAACTCTTTTTTTATTTGTGTACTTATGATAAAATTGTTTTATTTGCTTTTAGATTGATGTGTGCTCTCTGGATGAATTTTATTGACATGAAATTTGATAATATAAAGTAGTCCCTCTAGCTCTTTCAAGACTGGGTGTGCGAGCGTGTGACAATTGAAGAATCTTTCTTATAATTGAGGTGTATGATTTTAGGTCTCCAAGAGAATTTACTTGTGACTGTTAAGAAAAATAAACCTTTTGCTAGGCCCAAACATTCCCTTTTGATACATATAAGTCACTCCTAAGTTAGGGGTTGGACAATTCAGAGGGCAAGGTGCACTGTATTTAAATGGCAGGACATGTACTTTTAAGTTTTACATACCCTGGTAGTGAAAAACTCCCAAAGTCATTTTTCACTATTGCAAGGCCTTTATCTCCCGTAGGATAACATTGGGATTACCTTAATACATTTTATAAATGTGATTTCCAAATGGGAAACTATGCCTCGATCACGTTTAGTGTTTCTGGAATCCTATTTTAAAGTCCTAATTTATGGTGAAGTCGGATTTTGAATTACAATTCTGAAAATGCCACTTTTAGAAAGTTAAAAGTGAACAATAACTATTTTTTACTTGTGTGGGCTTCACTTTTGTTATACTCACCATCTGTCAACATGTGTGCAATTTGTATCCTTTATATTGGCAATTTCACATTAATGTTTTGTCCACACTTGTTCAGCTTGTAGATCATCAAACTGACGCGCCAATTATGCATATTGTACCATACTTGTACGTAGGCTTCATGTACGACTATACATTTGATTCTTATGTTTTTCATTGTTCACGTCTCATTATTTACTATTTTTTCCTTCTCTCTGTTTGAATGCAAGCACTGATCAGCACTGCCTGATGGCTACCTACCACGCATTATACTCCAATACTTTTCATAACTTTATTAAGAGACTTCTGTTCACGCACCGCAAGTTACTAGCACTGTGCCTTTAAGGCCGGCTGCTTACTTCACTTCCGCGTCACGTTTCAGCGTTGGCATTCGTTATATGCACGTATTGGATTCAGCCGCGGATTGGCGATACTTCGGGTCTCTGCTTGCTGAAGTTTGGAGGTGTTTACAATTTCACTGGTAAGATTCGTAGGAACCTGTCACTGATTTACTTTTAATCGCAGACATGTCTTGTAAGTCGGATTGTGTTACGCACAGCCTACTGCGCTTATTTTAATCACTTTGTGTTTAGATCTCGTGCATTTGATTACTTGCCTATGAGCCATTCTTCACCATTATTGATCAGGAGATTCTGAGTTTCGTGGTTTAATTGATGGTGAGTTTGATTTCCGTTTCACTGGATTTTTTTATTAGTCTCATCTAAGTCTAAATATACATGGATGTTGACGTTGGTTCTTGTCCTTTCACAGTGTGGAAGGGACACACTTTGTTCTATTTGAATTGCGTCAGAGCTTCAAGGTAATATCGATTTTAGACTTGGCGTGTTTCACCCACGCTGCGTGCATATTCACATGGGATGTCACTCGGCATCTTTGAGCACTTTCTTATTTTTATTTTCCAATTCCTTTAGATACCTATTTTAGTGCACATAGCAAGATTCGTGCAGTTGCTTTATCGTCAATCACGAGTTGTTAGTTTCGGTGGTGGCTTTTACTCCTGTTTTTTCATTTTTCTATATTTTATTTCAAGACCTGTGAGCTCAACACCTACAATTGGTTACTGTTGTCCACTATCTATTCGTTAATGGACCTGTGCTCTCTTTATGTTCGTACCGTTATAATAGTGTTGCAAGATTTTTGTAAAAATTGAGACACTATGTTTATTTACTTGTAGATTTCCCTGAAGAAGGGCAGTTTTTTATGCCCGAAATGCATTGGGATTCCTTCATAATCTGCAAGAAGCTCGCAACCGACATTTTGTATTACTGAATGAAGTTCTCCAAGGGAGACGTATTGAGTCTGCTCAATAAAAGAAGAATTTTTTTGAGCAACCAGCATTATTGTTTTTTGGGATTCAATTTGGAAGAAATTTCTTGTACCGGTTTCGGTTTAAAGTTTTACTGTATATGATGAATTTACTTGTTATATCTGATTACTTATAGTACAATGTGATATACTCCTCCGGAGTGTTTAGTGGCGTGCACCTGGAGGCTATGACCTTTGGCCTAGCGTACACATACTTTTAGAAAGTTGGCATTTTCTTACTTTAGCCTTTTTGTGCCTGCTTCCTGTCTCTCATCACGTCTAGGGTGGGTGACAGTTGAACTGAATATAGCACTTTACTACGCGATGTATTACATCGCGTGCTATTACAACGCGGTCGTTACAACGACTGCGTTGTTAGTACGCGATGCATTTACATCGCAAGTCTTTACAACGACTTCCACTAGGGGGCGCGCTGGACTTAGGAATAGTATTATTTACTATTCTAACTCCAGTTTCGCAACTGTAGGGAAGGTGTTGGAATTCATTTCCAATACCTCAGCGCCCCCTAGTGGAATTCGTTGTAAAGACTTGCGATGTAAATGCATCGCGTACTAACAACGCGGTCGTTGTAACAACCGCGTTGTAAAAGTAACGCGGTGTAATGACTGCGTTGTAAAGGTTGTTTCCCGTTGAACTTTTTGTATTCCTCCTAGATAGCCCCACACAATGAGAGCTTGGGTGTGACTTGATGGGCCATACTGGCAGGATGGTAGGGAGAAGTCAGACCCAGCCTCACTTACACCTGAATAGGTCAATGTCCTGTCCACACACAAAGGGTTGTATACCCCCCTGAAGTGAGTCTGGAGCCAGGGCTGGAAGGGCAGGACCTCTGTGCACTTCAAAGGCCTGTCTTTAAAGTCTCAGAGGGTTAAATGTGTATAAATATTGGCCCTCTGACACCACCACTTCAGTACACTTCTGGACCTGTGAAGACTCTGCCAGAAAGAAGTACTGCTGTGCTGTTGAAAGGATTCCTCTCTACTGAACTGCTGTTTTGCTGAACTGCTGCCTTGCTGTGCTGACCTGCTGCCCTCTTGCCTGAGTGAGGGTACTGGGCCTGCATCATTTGAACTTAGAGTGACTCCAAGGGCTAGCTGACTGGCCTCCTGATCTGAAGTCTCAGGGACATAAAAGACTCCCAACCAACCTGCTTCTACACCTAGACTGTACCATCTCTGAGTCTACCCTGCCGAGTGGTGCCACCCTAGTCCTGGACCCTTGGAGGTGGGCCTAAGGTGTTTCTCCAGCAGAACTGACGCATCCTCTGCTGAGCAATGCATCCTCAAGCAGAACTAACCCATCTCCTCGGTGCATCTTCGAGCAGAACTGAAGCATCACCGTTGTTGCATGGATTGGACCTGTCGCTGAAGACTTGCATCGCCGCAGCATCCTGCATCTTGGAACAGATGCATCGGCTTCGGAGCCACCACTGCGTGATGCTTTTCCCAGTGCAAGCTCCTCACATACCTAGACAGCAGCCTCAATGACGATCCTCTGTTTCACAGCTTCACCGCTCATCAGAACCGACGTATTGTCTCCACTGTGCCTCGCCTCCTCGACACTGGCCTTCGCATCACAAGCCCAGTCGACAGGATCGTCGACCTCGATGCACCAGGACCTCACACCGCAGCCTCATTACATCTCGGAACCAACAGGTTTCCTGCATGACGCATCTTCAACACGAATCCAAGAAAACGCTCCGCAATCAGGATTTAAGGTACTTTGGGGCAGTTGACCTAACTGGGCCCCTGTAGCTGGCCTGAGCTCCATCACAGTCCACCTGAACTTTTCATTTTGTTCTGGTCCGGCCAACCAGATATCCCAAATAGCACTTTTTGCTTCTTGGCACTATTTTACTTAAAAACTTTGAAATACAATAACTCAAGTTCTACTTATTGGATTTTTGTTGTTTTGGTCTTGTTTTATTTATTAAATTAAGCTCTATTTTTCTACCCTTGTGTGGAATCATTTTGCGTGGTGTTTTCATTGATTTACTGTTTGAAGTTTTGCACAAATACTTTACACATTGCCTCTAAAGCCAAGCCTGACTGCTCTGTGCCAAGCTATTAAACGGTGAGCACAAATCAATTTAGGGCTTGCCTACCTCTTACCCTGACTAAGATTGTGGTTATTACTTGACCATGGCTTGACTCCAGTCAACCAGTAACCGATTTCTAACATAAATGCATTGAGACCCGAAAGCCATGTTTTTAAGGTCTTGCCTACCAGACAGCTGCCTGTTTGGGAAAAGCCCTATTGTCATTTTACAGGGGGCTTAGAGCCCAGTCATTGCCTACCATTAGTTGGCTTCATTGTCACTCTAATTTGCTTGCTTTTTTTTATTCACCAGCTTGTGTGGGCTTCTGATAATCCCTTCCTGGACCATATCCTCATTACCTGTGTCCTTCCACTGCTTACTTTTCAGGCACAATTTTTTGTATTTTTGGTGAGCGCTCCATGAGAATGCATGTGAGTTCCATCTCTTCTCATTGTGTACTTGTCTTTCTACCTCCGTGTTGCGCTCTCTCACCCATGTACTTCTCTCCACCCCCACTGTGTTGTGTTCTCCATCGTGTACTTCTCCCATCGCCACATTGCTTTTTCGCTCATGTGCTTTTGCACACTGAGCTCCAGGTTCCTCTCTATCACTGAAGCGATTCTCTTACCCCCCGTAGTCATGTGTCTCTCACCGCATTCTCCATTTTGCTTCCACCTGCAATCCATATTGCTTCCAAGGTCTGTGCCTCTGTGTCTCTTCTGCTGCCTCACCCTATGTGTTGTTTCCTGTTTCCCGCAAGTAAGCCCGCCTCTTTTTAAAGTAAAGGTTTTTGCCTTCTTTTTTTATAATTTAACAATCCAGCTTGGATCGGAAAATTAAAAAAAAAAAAGCATGCATGTCATTTTGGAGGTGTACAAATGACCTGGCCGCATAGCGTAGTATGGGGATGCTGTGCAGTATAGCTAAAAATCATTAGCAAAGCCAATACGTTCCAAAGGCAAGATCTGTTGGTTTTGCTAGTGCTTGTTGGTAAAGCTGTTTTACCTCCTTTCAAAGTATATTACATTAAAATATAAATCGATTATTTTAAATTAATTTTATACATCACTTTTAATAATTGTTAATACATTATAAAAATATATGTATTGTCCTTAGGTGGATTGTTTAAAATTTAAATTTCAGGAAAATAATTGTCATTTAATTGAATATATTCAAAATCATTACATTTATATAGAAATTATGTTAATAGTGCTGTAACTTTTTTTGTTCTACATTTAAAATAAATACATCACAGTATTTTATATTTATATTTAATATTAAAAACTTTTTTTTTTTTTCAAATTTACTACAAATACTTTTTACTTTTCCTATACTTTACCATAGGGATGTCTCCTTCATCGGGAATCAATACGTTTTGTTTGACACTCGCAAGATGTATAAAAAACGTAATGCTTGCGTTAATAGCCATGCAAAAAACTTAGGGGCAGATCTACAAGAAACTAACGCAGCGCGGTGCCGCAAGTCATTTTGCTGCGACGCGCTGCGTTAGTTTAGAAGCACAGGGATGCGACATATTTACAACAATATGTCGCATCTCTGTGCTTCCCCTGCGCTGGCGCACAAACTGCTGCCATGCGCCGGCACAGGCACCCTTGCACCATGGTGCAAGGATGCCTGCGTCATGGGGAGATTGTTTTTGTGCAGGAAGGGGCACCTTCCTGCACAAAAACAATCAATTGAGGTGATTTCCTCTTCCAATGTGTGCTGTAGAATGCAGCACGCATTGAAAGAGGAAAAAAACGAGGAGAAATGAAAACATTTCTCCTCGTTGAACCTCGCTACACCACCCCTAGGGTGGCATAGCATTCTGACGCATTTCCAGATTTACGATTTCTCGTAAATCTGGAAATGCATCAGTGGACATGGGTGTTGCGTGGGAACACCCACAGCAACACCCATGTCACCCCCCTAACACGCAAAGTGTTGAGTGAACAGGGGCGATATTTACAAGCACAGGTTAAGTCACGCAGGGTGACTTTACCTCTTCTTGTAAATATCACTTATCAGTCTGCGCCACCGGTGCGTCACGCAACGTGATGCACCGGCGACGCAAGGGGCTAGTAAATCTGCCCCTTAATGCTTGGGATAAACTCTTGTCTCTTTCTGGGTATGTAAAATATATTGCATTTATACATGAAACTATGACCTGCCTCTCTGACTAAGGTCCAATACTGCTTTCTGATTCGAAAGTTAAAGTCTATACTATTCAAGAATGTGCCAGTATTTGTTTCCTCCTAAATTTGTGTCTTAACCTATATTTCCAGAATATGTTTCAAAACATTTTTAAAAATGTGTCAAAGATAAAGGGGCAGATTTACAAGCCCCTTGCGCCACTTTTGCGTTATTTTTCCCATGTTAAAAATGACGCAAAAGTGGCGCAAAGGGCTTGTAAATCTGCCCCAAAATGTTTGTTTCTCTTAAAATGACTTTCTTTTGCAACATGCATAAAAATATGCCCCGAAACAAAATCAGCTAGACCTTTACTTCTCCTCCATTGCGGCGTGTGCCACGGACTGCAAAAAACAGGTTGCTGTAATCTGTATCTTTTAAAACATTCTGACACGCATCTGAAAAACAGCAAAAATCGTACAGCAGCAAAGCATATTAAAATGCAGTCAGTTTGCGGCATGTCTCAATTACCTGTGTAGGATTAGCGGCTAAAAGGAGTGAAAAGAGAAACACCTGGCCATATGCTCGCTTTACTGAAATAAGATTTATATTGAACAAGGCCGAGGTTCAGTATTAGGAGATTTTCATCAGTTAAAGCAACATCTAAAATGGCTGAGAGAGTAAACAGCATTTAGTTTGAGGTGCTACCTTTTCATCTAAGTAAACAACTGAAGAGTCCTTAGCATTTTATAATAAAGAACATTTTGAATGCTTAATAAAAATGAATTTAATTGTGCGTCCCAGTTAAAACCAAAAGTTGATTGAAGGCACGCTTTGTTTAAACTAGAACACTGGTAATTACTCCGGAGCAACCACGCCAGCCTCGTGTTCACTTTTACAGACAGGAACAAACAATATGCAAATCAGCCTTCATCCACCTATATCATAGGGACTCAAGCCACACCTCACTGATGAAGCACTACTAGGTATAACCATACATGGGGCTGTTTTTATTGGTTAATTGGGATGTGGCCTATCTCTTCACATTGCACTTTTTCTTTTAGAGTACACCCGTATTGATTTACCTGCCCTTGACCTAGTGGTAGTTCCTTTTTCATAGCCTATTGGTTTAATAAACACTACTTTGCATTGTTCATCATTCCATCCATCATTTGTTCCTTTTGCTTTTGTCGCCCTAAGTGGGACGGGTATGCCCAGATGTGGGTCCCATGCTCACTGCGCCACTGGATTCAAGCTTGCCTGGCTGATGAGGGGTGTTGCCCCGAAACCGGTCCCAAGATGCTTGTTTCCGGTCCAGGGACGACCTGGACTGGCAGTTCGGGCTGGACTGTTCACATGAGGAGCAGGGTCAAGACTGATTTGCATATGGCTGGGTCCAATCTGGGGTGGCGTGGTGAGCAAAAGAACGATGGATTAAACTCAGATCTTTGTGACTGGGGGTGACTGTTTGCATTGTTCAACATTCCTTCCACCATTTGTTCCTTTTACTGAACACTACAGCCACGCATACAAGCAGCTCGTCCGTACCTCTGCACTGCATTTATATGGGCCCGCCTGCAGAGTGGCCCACTCCTCAAATATAGAAACAATAATCTCACTGAAGGGGTGCATGGTTAGGGCTGAGAATTTACCACCTTGTTTACGTGGATGACTGTACAGTCCTTTATGAGGTAGTAGGAGACATCACAGTCTCTGCCCTGCCTTTGCCTTCACCCTGTCCAATCTTGTCACAGGGATGGAATCATTGAGGTTCACTGACCACAGACAAACCTATAGCAAGTTGGCAGGGGCCGCTAATGCTATGTCACTGTGAACGTGTAGTTAGGTTTGTCGGAAGAGTTGATCAGCTCTAAGTGAGAGATAACTCTGCTTGTACTGACCATCCTGGAGGGAGACGTGGTTCCAGTTCGAGGGTGAATATTTTGTGGTGTCTTTGCCCTCCTTTCCTTTTGACTGACTGGTGGAGCCCTTCGTCATCTACTGAGAATGTGGGGAAGTATCACCTTTTCCTGCTTTCCTCAATTGTGTGTGTGTTGTGTCTGCATGTGTTGGAGTGTTTATGTCTGTCGGTGGGTGATTGGGGTCCACTCGCATGCCTCTCGGTGGATTAATGGTGACCCTGGTGTGTTCTGGCTATCTCTTGCACAATGATAACCAAACCTGGCATCATGGTAGCACTGGAATATTGTGAGCCGCCTTAAAATATTGTGGTCATCTTTGCTTTACAGAGGCCCACCTTTGCATAATGGAGGATATTATTGTTCCAAACCATGGCCTTATGTCAGAAAATCTATATTGGTATAATGGTGGCCACCTCTGTCATACTGATGAATAGTGGTCGCCCCATCATAATGGTGGCATTGTCATATTATGTATCCCATGCATATTGTAGCACACCCTTGACATTTTGAAAGCTGTCGCAGGCACAATGCTGCCACACTTGGTATAATGATGGCCATGGCACAGATTGGGTATCATGGAAACATTGTTTCTCATTGGGCATCATGGTAATCACTATTATTTGCAGGTATTCTTTTCATCCTGTTTGCCATGCCTGGCACAGTGGTGGCGAGCATAGAAATAGTAGTGGATATCGTTGGTAAAACAATCCCCCTGGTACGCTGGCAGCCACAACTTACACAGTCAAATAGGCGTTTTACGCTTGAATAACAACTTTCTTTTGTTATTGCCAAAATTTGGCTTTGTACTTGGAAAATTATCACTCTCACAAAGTTTTTGTGTGAGTAAATATATGAGCAGGGAGAAAATGCCTTGCAAGTTGTTGAACACTCACATTTGTGGATATGCAGAAACTTGGCATCCAAAAAAGTTAATAGATATGCGTCTATCAAGGGCAGGAATAAACTCCTTTTTCAGTGTGGGAAGTGAACAGCCTCAATATTGCAAAATTGATGGGACATAAGGTAAGAGGTTTCCCCACAGGAAAAAGTATTTTTACCCGTAGAAAGAAAGGTAGCACGTGCATTTGCATTCTCGATGCTGACGTAGTCTTGCAAAAAATATATGTTGTCTGTTTTTGCATAAGAATTTAAAATTCACAAAAGTTTGCAGAGATGCATCTGGATACCTGCAGCAGTCACACGTTTCCAGGCATAACTTGGAAAACGTTTGTAAAATCTAAAAGCGCACGCATGTGAGGGCAGAGACCCAAGGTTGCAGATTTCTAAGTTCCTTTGAGCATCTGGTCTGTTATATGCATGTTTAAAATCCATTGACCGTTGCATATATAGATTATTTGAATTGTCCTGTAAAACCTATAGATTTGTACCCTTTTTGAGGGGAAATAGCAGAGACACAAACATTCATTTCAAAGCTTCTTGCGTGGTGAATCTCTGTCCACAACCCCCTGCGGAGAGTTGGTTTTGTTTGGTATACCATGCACGGGCTATGGCCCACCAGCCCACCCATTAGATCTAAAACCTAGTTGAGGGAGCATCCTCTCCCCGAGCCACCCTCTTGTGTAGCTCTATTACCATCCAGAGAGTCTGGGTGCTGTATTGTGTGGGTAGAGAGGCACCAATACTTCTGGACTGAATGTCCCAGAAGTCTTCAGGCTATGTATGCCGACAGGGGCTGTTCACCACCCTGTATCTGGATAGGTGCCGGGTCACCATCTGCATAACCCATCTGCGATTTGTGAAACACTTGCACCTTCATTTCTATTCTGCAGACCCCCCACCCCAGTTCTGATGGCCACGGGACCAGCAAGCATCCCCAGCTTGTCTCCTGCGTACTTCTGTTGTCATGTAGAAAGTTCAGGCGCTGTGCTGTGTGGGCTGAGGCACCAGTGTTTCCACACTCAAAGCCCCAGAAGTTTCCAGGCTACAAGTGCCAACAGAGCCTGGTCGCTTTCCCTATATCCACCCAGAAGAAGGGCCTCCATTGACCAAAGTCATCTGGAATGCACGCAGAGCACACTGCAGCTTTGCTCTAGGACAGGGGCAGCTCCTCCACGCCCATTGAAGCCCGGAGATGGGGGCTAGTCCATGTCTCTTTCTTTTGGTCTCCTTTGTGATGTACAAGGTACTGTGAACCATACGACTTCTCTTGCCTTTGTATTGTTGATTCTTATTAACACTATTAAATACTAAGTTGAAGTGCAATTAATTGGTAGAAGTTTTGCTCCATAGAGTTTTAGCTTTCTTTGTGTCATTGCATTTGGCAGTTTTGTACTTTATTCCTATAAATGCCAATATAATTATGGGAAAGAGAAAAGCAGATACTTCTGCCACCAACAAGAGAGTTTCTTGCTTGATCTTGCCTAAACCATGGAATTCTTCACAACAGCTGAATTTGCTCTTCAGGAAGTGGAGTCTTTGGATAAGGGAGTCTCTAATTCTATTAAATCTCTCTTGTTGGAAATTGGGTTACTGGTTGAGGGGGGTGAAACCCTGCTGAAGTAGCAACCACAAGCTCTGTCTGGGTAAAACACAACTAACCCCCAAATTAATCTATGCTTAACCCTCTGTTAGCTTGGCCCAAAAAGCAGTCAAGGTCTAACTTAGAGGCGGCATGTAAAGTATTTATGCAGCACTTCAAACAGTAACAAAGTGAAAACACTACGCCTGAAAAATCTCACACCAATTTAGAAATATATAATAAAAGTTAATAGATTATTTGAGAACAAAAGAACAAAAATAAAATCAGTCGAATCAGAGATATACAATTTCAAAGTTTTAAGTAAAAATAGTGCCAAAACACATAAAGTGCCAACTGTGGATATCTGGTAGCGCTAGAACTGGACAAAGTCACAAGTTGAGGCAGACTGCAATGGAAAGCGGCCGGCTTCAGGGGTCCATTTAGGCACGCTAAACAAGAGTCCCTTGTATTCTGGTTGTGAAGAGTTGCAGAGTGCCATGTCAAGTATATCCTGGACAGTCGAGGCGATGCAAGGCCCTGGTTGTAGGTGCATCATGCAGTGTTGGTTCTGAAGAGCTGCGAGGCTGAAATGCAAAGTCTAACATCATTGTTGAGGAGACGGTCAACGAGAGGGCTTGCAACGCGAATTCCTGCATTGAGGATGAATTGTGCACGGCTGGTTCTAAAGGCGCTGCGGGGTCTGCCGTCGATGAGAGGCTTGCGATGTGAGGGCCTGTGTTCGGGATGTATCGCACATCGGCAGGTCCAATGGGGCTGCAGGTTGTGATGCGAAGTCCTTGTGCCGCAAAAGTCCACGCAGCAGAGGCAATGCGGAGGTTCTGCTTGAGGTTGCGCCGCACATCAGAGGTGCTGGATCCTCAGATGGGCCAGCATAGCACCTTCAAGCCCACTTCCAAGGGTCCAGGAATGGGGTGGCCCACTTGACAGGGTAGGGCTCACAGATGGCAGAGTCCAGGTGTTGGGTTCAAGGTTGTTGGAAGCCTGTTATGTCCCTGAGGCTTCTAATCAGGAGGCTAGCCAATTAGCCCTTGGAGTCACCCTGGGTTCCTGGGTTTAGAAATACATGTCTAGTCCTTCTCACCCAAGCAAGAGTGCCGCAGGGAAACAGGACAGTACAGCAGGTCAGCAGTCCTTCAGAGCAGCAGTCCAGCAGAGTGTCAATTCTTTCAGCAGCACAGCAGTCCTTCTTCCGTGCAGAGCCCACAAGTACCGAAGTGTACTGAAGAGTTGGGACTAATGGTCCAATATTTATACCTGGTGCCCACTTTGAAGTGGAGGGAGCTTCTAGAGGTTTCAACCCCGCTGAGGTTTTAGGCACCCCCGTACTGCCTGTCCTGGACCTAGTGTGTCTGGGGTCACAAAAGACTAGTGACAAACTCTTTGTGAGAGTGCTCAGGCACAGCCTTTGTGATGTGCAAGTGTGATAGGTGACAGCTCTTCCCCCTGTTAACTCAGAGTGGCCCATCCTGCCGACACCTAGCCTCCCTAAGTCTCACTGTCTGGGTGCAATACACAAAGACCAACTGCCAGCCACGCCTAGTCATGTGACCCAGGACCAGGCTGCAGGCACCAAATGGTAAGGAAAAGAAAATGTCAACTTTCTAAAAGTCTTTCAAACTTCAGGGGTTGGGTCTATAACTCAACGTAAAACTAGACCACATCTATAATGAGAACAACCTTTTTTGGTTTGGCTGGAATTATTAACAACACTTTTATTCATTAAGGATTTCAATTACCTTGAACCATGATTTTTTATTTATCAAACTGTATCAATTATGTTATAAACATTCCTTATATCATACACATTGTATAAAATATTCCAAAGGTTTCATGGACCATTGGGCCCTTGATCAAATCAAAACTGAATACAAAACATTTTTTACAATGTCTAAACATATTCAAAATTAAGTGCTTCCCACATTTACATTATAATAAACAACACATATCACAACACTTTCCCAAACCCAGTGTTAACATTTAAACCAGTCTTGAACGTTTCATGAACAAAGCTAAAAGAGTCAAATGGTTCAGTTTTCACTTTTTTTGGGACTCGTAACTTCCCGCGATGAACGGGGGTTGGAGCAACTGTTGATTGACAAGGGCGCCTGTCTCAGTCCTTTAGGTTGCGCATGGATAGTTAAATTAAATTCTATCATTCTACCTGTTGTATAAAAAGTCGAGGCATTTCGACCCAATAGAATTACATTTAACTGTCTATGGGCAATCTAAAAGACTGAGAAAGGTTCCCTTGTCAATCATCAGTTGATATAACCCCTGTTCATTTCCGGACGTCAAGTGTCCAAAAAAAAGTGAAAAGTTTAATATTTGACTCTTTTTTCTGAGTTCATGAAAAGTTCAAGACTGGTTTAAATGTCAACACCGTGTTTGGGAAAGTGTTGTGATATGTGTTTAATATAATGGAATTTTGTGGGAAGCACTTAATTTTGAATAGGTTTAGATATTGTGAAAAACCATTTAGTGAATGTCTTGTATTCAGTTTTGATTTAATCAAAGGCCCAAAGGTCCATGAAATCTTTGGTATATGTGATCCAATTGTGTATAATATAAGGAATGTTGATAAAAGTATTAATAGCGTTTGATACTTAAAAAATCATGGTACAAGTTAATTGAAATCCTGGACTTTAAAGAATAAAGTTGTTGTTAATCATTTCAGCCAAGGCAAAAAACCTGTTCTCAACTTTCTAAAAGTGGCATTTTCAGATATGTAATTAAAAATCCAACTAACCATTAAAGAGGAATTTTAATTACAATTCTTTAGACACCAAACTCGGCCTGTCTATCTGCTCCCAATTGGAAGTTACAGTGTATTAAATGTAATAAGGGAACTCTAATGTTATCCTGTGGGAGAGATGGGCCTTGCACTAGTGAAAAAAGAACTATGGAGTTTTTCACTATCAGAATATGTAAAACGTATATGCCCTACTTTTCAAATACACTGCACCCTGACATCTGGGCTGTTCAGGGCCAGTACTAGGGGTGACTTATCTGTATTAAAAAGAAGGTTTGGGTCTTGCAAAATATTGTTTTTGCCAGGTTGAATGGCAGTTTAACACTGCTCAGATAGGTTTCAATGACAGGCCTGAGACATGTTTAAAAGGCTTCTTAAGTGGGTGACACAATCAGTGCTATAGGCCCACTAGTAGCATTTAAATAATAGGCTCTGGGCGCATGTAGTACCATTTTACTAGGGACTTACAAGTAAATTCAACAGGCCAATTGGGTGTAAGCCAATTGTACCATGTTTAAAGAAGGGAGCACAAGCACTTTAACACTGGTTAGCAGTGGTAAAGTGTGCAGAGTCCCAAAGTCAGCAAAAACAAAAGTCAGCAAAACTGAAGGGCTGAAGGCAAAAAGGGGAGAACCACACCAAGGATGGCAGGTCCAACACTCAGTTTGTAAGTACTTAAATTATTCATGGGGACTACACAATATTTTGATTGATAATCATAAGAGTGATTATTCCAAATGTAGGTGATATGTAATATGTTTCTGTGGGGCATTTATTATTCTTGCATAGTAATTATCAATGTTTTACTTTATAGGCTCCACCATCAGGAGCACTAGGTGGGCCTCATTTAGTAGTATTCTTAGAACTTTCTTTTTACATATATCGCATCTTTATCATGAATGGCATTCAGCTAACATTTTTGGGCTTACTGCAAAAGTTAGCACCAATGGAATGCTCAATTTATATTGCCTTATGAATCTAACTACCCAACACATTAACACAGGGTTAACATAATTAAGACTAAAAACTCAATCTATTCAACTTGTTCTTATGGTAGGCATAGCACAAACTGTCGTCTAATTAATGATTATCAAGTGTGTATTATGTCTTGTCAACAATGTAATAAGTGCTGATTGTACTTTTTAGTGTGATACGAGTCTTAAATATTTTTTATATTTTTTATTCAAAATAAAACTATAATTAAGATATTATTGGATTATTTCACAGATACCCATTCAGAACTGTCGCTAAACCTGTGATGCGTTAATAAAGGTATTTAAAAATGATACTTTAAATGCACCATTTTTCAAATTCATCCATCTATTTCTAGGTATGGTTTGACAGTTTGCAGAACATCAAAGCTCGTGTCAGCACAATAACAAACAAAAAACAACAATATGTACTGTACTGAGGGGAGCTTTGGATAAGCCCCCTGAGCCATTGACTTGTTTCAGTGAGCGTCCTTTAGTCATTGTGCAGGTAAGGTGTCCATAGCTTTTTGGATCTCATGTAATGTGTTTTTATATTTTCCTTAATTTGCATTACTGATGAGTCGACGATCTCCCATTTCTTCAAGCCTTTGTTGACTTGAAGGGATGCTTGCCAAATATCATGGAAATAATTAGGTGTATTTTTGTGGCACAGCCATTTAATTATAAGCAAAGGGTGCATCTCAGCAGCATGCTGCTGACAGTGGCTAAGCAAGCAAAGTTCATGACAAACATTATTGCACTTTCAAAGCACAGTGCCATTTAAACAAAGCGGTAGGAGCAGGTGGGGGGATTATCCCTGTACAATGCATTGCCACATGCCTGCTGCTGTTAGGTTTGGTATGGCAGGGTAGCTTTATGACATTCTAATGGGAGCACAGCTGCATACTGCTTCTAGTGATACAGCTGTGTTCACTGTGCAAAGTTTAGTTGTGGGACAAAAGGATGTAGTCATTTTGTTTTGCCACTTCATGTGGATATTTTGTCATCTTATCATTAGGGTGCCTGCTCTATTATGCTGTTCTGAATCTGGGAGCCTGCCGTTGAAAACACAAAATCTGTTTATATTGCTCTTCTTCCAGAGTCAAACTAAAGAATGCAGCTTTTCCAAGAAACACCAGAACAGTCCCTATCATTAAGGAGAGTTGGGAGAAGACAGCTCTCCAGAAGCCCCCCACGTGATTATAAAGTCATGTCTGGAGTCCGAAGTCAGTCCCCTCTGTATGACACTTAGGGTAATTCGAGTGCCTAGTGGGATCCGTTTTGACCAGGTCGCTAGGTGTAGTATATGAGCGTCGTAAGAATTTAAAATGTATGAGCTTATATCTATGATTTGGGAAAATGAGATTAGTTTGTTGGCAACAGTAATACCAGATTTTATCAAGTAGTGGGCGTATCCCAAGGCCCTCTGTCCCGGGCTGGCAGCAAGGCCACTCTAGTGTGATTGAGTTTGGAAACTAGTCACCCCCGTAAGGGTCAGATATCACTACAGTCAATGGGATAAACTCATCAGGGGCCAGTGGGTAGGATGGGACCTGGGCATGTAGCACACTGTGGACCCAGCGTAAAACAAAGTGGTCCATAGGGGTTGCACTGGCAAACCATACATTGTCAGCATGCAAGATGATGTGACCTTCCGGGAAAAGGTCCCCGAACGTATGTAATGCATGTCAGGACAGTGTGACTTTGACTAGAGTATCTTGTACAGGGGGTGGCCATTGATTATCCGCAAGAGGTAAGGAAGGATCGTACAGTACTTCCCCATCAAGCAACTGGAGAAGTTTGTGCCATGCCTAACTTGTGGAGAATGTCTGATTATCAGTAGGGTCAAGAGGAATTCCCATTGTTAGAATGGAGTGTAGTGACACCGCCCCTGCCAGAGCACGCTCAGGTTTGTCGTACGGAAGATGCACATCCCTCTGGTACCAGTGGTAAGCGCATTGACATTGCCACCAGGTGATAGAGATGAAAATGTGGAACACCGAACCCCCTTGCTCACAAAGGAGCACTAAAGTGTCCCAGTTCACTCGGGGTCTGTGGCCCGCCCAGACCAGTCGCAAGAGGAGGCTCTTCAACGTAGTGAAAAGGCATTGGTGAGGGGGATATGTATATTTTTAAAAAGATACAAAAAACGAGGGAGAGCAACCATTTTAATGATGGCGATCTAACCGGCCATGTATAGCAGAAACCAAATCCACCCCTCAATTTGAGCTGTTAGCTTATCTATGGCCCAGCAGGGATGTGCGGTGCAGCAGTTGAGGTCTGCATCGCTGTTGTGCATCAGCACTGTCTATATCGTGCAGTTCAGTTTTGACCCGCTGGTTGCGTATATCCTGCAGCAGCCCCATGTTCTTAGAGTTACATATCCCACAGATGTAGGCCTTAAAGACCTCCCACGGGGTAGCCTGAGTAGAGACAGATCCCACATTCAGTTTGGAGAAGTCCACAATGGACGTGCGGAGGTTCTCATGGAAAACCACGTCAAGCAGGTCATTGCACAGGAATCGCCAATAACACTAAACACCTCCCCCAAAAGGCATAGTTAGCACTATCTGAATTGGGGGATGATCAAAAAGAGTGCGAGGGAAGTGGGACCCACTGCACAGCCAGGGGAGGGCAGTTGCAGAAAGTAACCAATCGTCTATACTGGTCCATGTGTTATGTGGTGCAGAGTAGAATGTGTAACCCGGGGTGGCAACATGGACAAAGCACCAGGTGTCTCTAAGAGAGTAAGTGTCACAGATGTCATGGAAAACTGGCAGGGAGTACTGTTTGCGGCTAGGCGCTGAGGCAGTGGTGTCCAGCGGCGGACAAGGATCATATGGAAGTTGCTGCCCAGCACAACATGGTCGGCATCGATTCGTCCCAGTAGGGACAATACATTCTGAAACAAGTCAGTGAGTCTATATTTGGAGCATAGACATTAATTAATAGTATGCTGTGGCCTGCTAGGAGTCCCAGGTCTGCAACATATCTGCCCCCAGCATTGGTGAAGCTAGCCTTGGGGGTAAAGGGAACAGATCTGTGTATTAGTATGCATACCCCACAGGTGTAAGTACTATAGCTGGAGAAGTATCTGTGTGGGCCCCAGGAGGATGCATAGGCATGAGAATTCCCAGGAGGAGGTGAGTCTCCTGCAAAAATTCTATTTCAGTGTCATATCAGATGAGGTATTGAAGTACCTGCTTGCCTTTGTGGGGGTTATTAATAACCCTGATGTTCTAGGATGGGAAGGATAGCTCAATCCCTGGGCCCCCGCTGTTACATGGCCTTGATGAAAAGAACAGGAAATGGAAATGTGGTGTTGTGTAGCTAATGGATTGGGTCCTTCCTGTAAAGCAAGCAAACAAACAAAACCAGGTCTTTAAAAGAACTCCCCAACCATCCCCCACCCACCCTAGGCCCTCAAATGCCCAGCGATTCCTAATAAACTTGACCATCAACCAAACAACAAATACCTAAACAGTGTGTAAAGTAGTGTACACCTCAGGGGGTAAGCAACGCTACGGCAACTGTTTCCCAAGTGCATAACGGGAATGTAGCAGTGGAGACAAGATTAAGACTGTTAGCCATTGAAAGAGCAGTCGTCAATCGGGAGAAGTAAGACAAGTAATGCAGTACTGATTCCACAGTATTGTAACAGGGAAGGAATGTTGGGAGCGGACTCAGGGGTGATCCATGGTGTCAATCAGTCGGGCTGGAAAAGGTCCAAGGTGGTCGAAGCATGCAAGTCCGGCAGGAAGTGATCTGGAGGTGACACAATGGGAGGATTGGGGCTCCTTAGCAAATTGTTTTCAAAAAGCCTGTTTATCTGCAGGTGCATCAAAAAAACACGTCTTGCCATTGATGCTGACCATAGGCCGTCCAGGTAAAGCATACCATATTTCAGTCCCAGCTTTCTCAGCATGTTTTTGGCCTCTGTAAAATTGAGGTGTGTGTCTTGCACCACCAAAGTAAAGCCTGGGAAGAAGGAGAGTCTAGAGCCCTGGTACTGTACCCGTTCCATTTCATGTACCAAGTGGAGGGCAGTGTTACGGTCCCTGGAATTTAGTAGAAGGGCAATAATAAGGCAAGGGGGAGCCCATGGGGATGGCTGCGGGCCAAGGGAGCGGTGAGCTTGCTCCACCACGAAAGTATGAGGCTGGTGGCCAAAGAGCTATGTCAGTAGAATTTCAAAGAACAGGTCCATTCTACCTGTGTCTGTGGATTACGCAATGCCCAGGATACGCAAGTTGTTGCAGCTGGACATGGCATCCAAATCTTCATTCTTGACGTTGGCTGTCCAGATGCTCCCCCATTCCATCCAGTCTACGTGTGAGGATATAAAACCAAGCACCTATGGTGTGGAAACCTGTCCAGTGTTCCACCATGATGGCGTCTGTGCCAGTCGGTTGCTCAGGGCAAGAAGTCCAGGTCGCCCCTCTCTCCATGCCAGTCAGGGCCTCCGATCTATCCATCTCCTTTGTAAATTCGAACAGTAATTTCCGTTGTTTGGGGTCACCGCCCCCCATCCTATGCAGAGCTCCAGGAGGGATTGTGCCACCAGCAGTGTACTTGGTGAGTGTGGCCCTGGTGTCAGCAAAACACAATCAACCGGTGTTTCCAGGCATCCCTTGGGTCATACACAGGTCTCCTCCCCAATCCGTACAGGTGGGTGGGGAGCCAACTGAGAACAGGGCGAGTGCAGAAAAAAGGTCCAGCATAAGCGGCTAGGGGGCAGGAGGCAAGCATGCAGCACAGTTGTTGGCCTTTGGTAAGCAAGATGAAATATCAGCGGGCCAATCCCCCTAGTAAAACCGAGAAAGAAACACTGCACAGGTGATGACCGCATCTCCAGGCCACCCCCAGTGGAAGTCCAAGTGCCCAGTCTGGAGGTCTCTGTGCACCCCCAGGGGACCGGCAAAGGCAGGTAAGCAGCTTGGGTGGGACCAAACATGAGGATCGGCCATACAGGCCACTCACCTCAGGTTCAGCAGCTCCACAAACTCCTTCAATTGGAAGAGTATCTCAATGAGCTAGTCGCTCTCTTCAGGTTCCAGAATGATACAGGGCTAAATGCTTGATGAGGGACGGCTTCTGTGCCCCACACCCTCACATGCCAGCAAGCAGGGTACTACTCACGGGGGCCCAAGAAGTGCAGCAGGGCAGCCTGGTCCCCGCCAGGGAACTGCAGCTGGAGACCTGCCACGTTGCAAGGTCAGCATGCCACAAAATAGGCGCCTCCACCTGATTCAGCCGCCTATGTTTCAGCGGTGCCCTGATCTTTTGACTGGGGGAGAATGTTTGCATTGTCAGCATTCCGTCCATCATTTGTTTGCTGTAACACTTTTCGCCCTAAGTGGGATGGGTATGCCCAGATGTGGGTCCCTTGCTCACTGTGCCACTGGATTCAAGCTAGCCTGGCTGATGAAGGGTGACATACCCTGAAACCGGTCCCAGGATGCTTGTTTCCGGTCCAGGGAGGACCTGGCCTGGCAGTTCGGTCTGGACTTGTCCCATGGGGCACAGGGTCAAGACTGATTTGCATATGGCTGGGTCCAAACTGGGGTGGCGTAGTGGGGAAAAGAACGATGGATTTAACCCAGATCTTTTGACTGGGGGAGAATGTTTGCATTGTCAGCATTCCGTCCATCATTTGTTTGCTGTAACACTTTTCGCCCTAAGTGGGATGGGTATGCCCAGACGTGGGTCCCTTGCTCACTGTGCCACTGGATTCAAGCTAGCCTGGCTGAAGAAGGGTGACATACCCTAAAACCGGTCCCAGGATGCTTGTTTCCGGTCCAGGGAGGACCTGGCCTGGCAGTTCGGTCTGGACGGTTCCTATGGGGCACAGGGTCAAGACTGATTTGCATATGGCTGGGTCCAAACTGGGGTGGCGTAGTGGGCAAAAGAACGATGGATTTAACCCAGATCTTTTGACTGGGGGAGAATGTTTGCATTGTCAGCATTCCGTCCATCATTTGTTTGCTGTAACACTGAGGCTTCAGGTAGCGGGTGGGAGCTCCACACGGGCCACACTCAATGGTCGGCACCAGAGCCGACAGATAGTGGTGGGGACCAGGGGGGCCCGTCAGGACAGAGGGCAACACAGATGGCTCAGCAGGGCTCGGTAACCCTTTGCCTCAGGCTCACTTGCAGTTCCTGTCACTGTGGGACCTCCAAGGCACAGGCAGGGCAGCCAGCCATGTGTGGCACTCCTCCGCTCTGACCATGGCCCGATCGTCAAACTCAGCCCCCAGGGCGGCCCCCTATGGGACACAGGTTGCTATGCTCCTGATGGCCATAAATTCAGTTTAAGGGTTGAAATCTGCATTTTGGGGAGATAAGCCGCCAGAGTTTCACATCTTAGAGACCATCTTAGACGCCGGCGTGGCCATGCCCCGATAATCAATCGTTTTAGAAAGAGTAGTTCCTAGGCAAGTTTGACATCCATTACCTGACCGCCACATTCTTTAGCTCAACCACCATGCTGCTGATCGATGAACAACTCTTCAGATGCTGGGATCACAGAACCATCAGCACAGTCCAGAATGTGAGGACACCCAGCTGTGCACTGGGTGTGGAATCCAGCAACACGCTGTCTGAGGACAGTGCATGCACCATCTTTCTCAGACTGCAGACAGCTTTCAATGTTTCTTGGATACAGTTGTAACAGTCATTCAGAAGCCCAAGGTAAAATTTTCTCTGATCACAACAAAAAACAAAATATGAGCGAAGATAAAGCAGAATAAAAGTGAGCATTTTAGTGATAATAGCGTAGTAAAAGTAACAAACAATATGATGATTATAAGGATGTTCATGAGAATACCTTTGCAGCATATGTCATGTTATCTTATGCTGAGTTATGCAGTTTTGTGTTGCATTTTATTGGTATAATATCCTATGCTATGTTGTCATGTCATGTCATGTCATATTATTTGTTGCTATTCCGAGTCATCTTACTTTAAGGTATATTGTATGTTGTTTTAGTGTATGTTGTATTCTATAAAACATTATGTTATCGGATCTTGTGTGAAGCTATGTTAGGCTGTGTTAAGTTTTGTTGTCTTGTTCTATTTTATCTTATGTTATCTTGTGTCATCCTAGGCCAACCATGTAAGGTAACGTTTTAACATATTAGCTTAGCACTTAATGTGTGGAATTAATCATTACTAGTCTGGAACAGGTGCTTTAAACATATTTTAATGCATTTCTTATCATTTTCTGTGTGGACACCATCTGCTGGTATAAATCTCTATATATAAGTAGCGCAAAGCCACTCAAGCAGAAGCATAGGTCTGCTCTCTGGGAAAATCTAAGATGGATTCTCTCCCTCACTAAACACAGCACATAATATAAACTGCAGTCGAATTGACACTCCCATGTGACTTCTTCTTGGGGAATTTCCATAGCTCCGGCACAACTGGATACTTTCAGCATCTTTTCTACCTAGATTACACTTAATCTCTTCTCGTCCTTGGTCATTCCTCTCCCATGAGAACTACTCTCCTCGCTCTTTACCATGATTTCCTCAGCCGACTCCTCCTTCCCATGCTTTACTATCTACTAAAACAAAACTCCTTCATACCAACTAATGAGGCTTGGCCACACCTGCAGTAGAAACAAAATGAGACAAAACATTCCACAGCAAAGGCTGAACATAGATGAAACATGAGATTACAATGTGAGCTTGCACTGAAACAGAGACTGTTAGGCTAAGATTAAATAACACATACAATTAAGCTAACATACACGTTAGGCCACACTTTAACTGTTAACTTTGTCTAGTGCACGGGATTACAAATATGTGCCCATTTCTACGAAATATATGCAGCCTCTCATAATCATGAATATAATGCAACAACTCCGAAAATGTCATTAAAGTTACACCTTCACATGATTAATTTGGGTTATACATATAAACCTGTCAATTACTAGTTGCACACACCCTAGTTAAATATCTCACAAGAAGACATTTCATGTTAAATTCTCCTGTCACGTTCATATGTAAATTGTCACGTAACTTTATTAATCGCATTCTAAACATATATTTTTCAAATTAAATACTTTCAGTATGCAATACTCCACTTCTTTTAGTACATTAATTACAACAGAGTATATTTGAGTGCTAGCTATGCTTTAGTATGATGTACTCCTACATTGTCTCAGATGGGATCAAGATTACACTTCTTCACTGAAAATAATGCTGTAGTTCAGTTAATTGCAAAAAGTGTTTCATGTTGCAATTTTCCCTCTGGAGAGATTTCCTACCGGACTAGCCAGAGTGTTTGACATCCACATATTCTTCAAAACTGGCTGCCTCTTCAATACTTATTATTCAAATAGACTCTAAAGCAGCTAAAGAGATTATTTAAATTGCTTATGTACTGGCTGTGATTTGTATTTTCTTGTCTTAGTTCTACTTTAAATGGGTGGATGAAGAATATTAGAAGCAAGGCTAACTCACCCTTTGGAATGTGTTAAGCTAAAAAAAAAATATCTTTATATCAATCTGCTAATGTTGACTCATATTATGTAAAACCGGACAAATAATATTTTACCACTTTGTCAGACAATAGTACGTTCTGTAGGCATTGTGTGTTTCACAATTTACTTTAATTGTGTTGTGACCTAAATTGCTGCCACCAATAGCTCGAATCTTCGACCCCCTCAGAAGTCTATCCCATATTTTACACTGTGAACTGTGAAGACGAGGAAGGGAGGGTGGAGTCTCTGCAAGGGTCACTAGACTGGGTCATTTGAATTCAAAAGTAGTCCCAAATGTCAGAAAGTTGGGATGCAGCCTGAAAGCATCACCTGCCTTGCACCCGAAATGAACAAAGAGCATGATGCGTCACACCATCTGGCCGGAGGGTTTTGGGTAGCTCAGCCTGCCACGCTGGCAATTCAGAAACAGGAGAGGCCCGTGTCATGGGTATTATTTTATCAGTTGTACAAAATGGTTAAGTCTTCGGTAAGGGACTTGGGGGTAATATAAGGGCTACCAAAAGCTTTGGTACATTGGGGGAGATTAATGAAACCGTGTAGCTGAGCAATTTCACCTTCCGGTTTTCAAACAGCTGCTAAGCTGTCTCCTCCTTTCTTATGTATGTTGTGACAACTAGACCAGTGGTAAAAAAAAATATGGGGATATCACCAAACAGGAGGTATTCCTGCTGGGTGGAACACTAAATGTAAATCCGTATTTGTAAAGCACGGACTACTCACCCTTACGGGTCTCAAGGCGGTGGGGGCCGTCGTGGAAATTAAGTGAGCTATTGCCCAGAGTCACATGGTGCTGAGTTGCCGCCGGAGCCGGGGATCGAACCGTGAGCCCTGTGCTCCGAAGTCAGCTGCCCTGGCCGCTGCACCACACCTCTCCAACACTGTATCTCAGGCAAAGGAATTAAATTGTAAAAATTGCTAAAAGCAGCTTTGTAGGATAGCATCGCCCTACCCAGTCTAAAATTCCATTGGGCAGCCCAGCTGCTCACAAACAACAAATGGGCATTCTCGGCCCAACAAGAACTGTCATTGCTCTCAGACTGACGTGCAATGGTGCAGAAGAGATCCGTAGAATGGCTGTACAGTGAACAGAAAGGGAGACCCCCTCCAGACCCCACAGAGACAGTCCTAGGGGTGTGGAGGAAAGCCAGCCAAAAACTAGGCTGTGGCAAGAAACTAACGCTGGAAACCCCCTATGGAAGTCACAGCTATTGGAAGATCTCGATTGCTGTAGGCAGTGTGACCTCCTGGGTATCTTCAAACTGGAAGACATTCGGGGGAAGGGTGGCATGGTACGAACAGGTGAGGCACGCCCTTGTCAAGTATAAGAAAAAACTGGAAGAGGTTGGGGAGGAAGCCCTGCAAGAATTTCAGACACTCTCATCCCGGTTACTTAACCATGCTACCTCACAAATCTATAGAACACTTTTAGCACATAAGGTGGCCCCATCACAGCTCTCCGAGACCACTGGGAAAGGGACCTGAGAGCCCTAGATGATGTGGATTGGGAGGGAAAAGGCATGTGAATACCCTAGAGCGGTGGCAATACAGAGGGATTTAAACCTTTGTCCACCCCATAAACCAGTGCTGGTCAGTTTCTCCACCACTGGGTTTGATGCCATCCTGACTAGGGAGACAAAGGGGAGGCAGGCCTAGGTGTGAGCTTCATATGTCAGTGACAATGTACACATCCTTTGACGATCAGAAAGGGTCTGGGCATAGCCCATCCTGTCAAGGGAGGTGTCCCCCTGGCCACACCCAGGGCCCTTTGACCATTGTCTGAGAGCAATATACATCTCACGACAGGGAAGGAATCAGGGGTCAGGTGACAGTTGAACACTGGCAGGAAAGTCTTTTGGTTTTAGGGAGGAAAATGACATCTTTCTAAAAATGTAATTTCGAAATAGCAATATAAAATCTGACGACCATTAAGTTGAATTTCAAATTACTTATAAAACGAATACTTTTTTCTAGCTATTCCCAATCTGAGTTTAGCACTTATAAAGGTAATAGTGGAAACAAGTGTTAACCTATGGGAGAGCCAGCCTTGCCACAGTGAAAAAAGACTTTGTAGGTTTTTCACTGTCAAGACATGTATAACAAAAACTTTACATGTCTTCTTCTTAAATACCATACATTTTGCCCTTTGGGCATTTAGTGCCTACATTAGTGGTTGTCTTATAAGGAGAAACAAAGGAAAGTTTAGGCCTGGCAAAAGGTTTGTTTTGCCAGGCCAAAATGGCAGTTTTAAAACTACGCACCCAGTCTGTAATCGCAGCCCAATTAGGTATATGCCAATTTTGACATGCTTGAAAGAGGGGGGACATGCACTCCAATACTGGTTAGCAGGGAAAAACTTGAAAAGTCCTCTGGCCATCAAACACAGGTTCAGCAACAGAAGGCAAAAATCCGGAGTGACTGTGCAGAAAGGGAAAATGTCCAACAATAAGCCATCTTGAGATCCTAAGCGTTCTGCAGGTGCCAACTCCTTTAACCCAACCTTTTCTTCTTTACGCTGATCACTTTATGATTTTGGCTTTACTTTGGAAATTCGATAAACTCGGCACTCAAATGATCTGTTACATACATTAGTGACATTTGTGGCTTCCTTTAATAAAAGACCGGTGTGAGAATTTTTGTGCTTTTATAAAATGTGTGCATTATTAACAATGAGCAAATTATGGATCTACACTGAAATGTACATGTGTACACTTATCTGATGTTATTGCTTTTGAAACGATTTTAGTGGGACTTTTTAAAGTGCCTTTTCTTGGTTTATTCTAACAAGGCCTTAGCTAGGCCTGAACTGCATCATTTTTAAAATGAATGTCTAACTCTGTACCTTAATTGTTAATTATTTCTGATGCACACAGTGAAGCAAAGTTATGTTTGTTTATTTACACTGATGTTGTTCTAGCTGTTCTCTAAGAAAACTTTCCAACATGTCTCGGTACCTTTGCAGCTGCTCAAGCACTCTTCCGCTGCCTACTGAACTGTATTTATTCACAATAGTACACTGTTGTGTTGTAACTAGATTGTCCTGCCATCTCTGGATGACATTAGAATAGAGGGTATGAATCTATGCTCATGTAGTGGGATAGTGGCTAGATGGCAAGGCAATATGACATTTAATAAAACTCTGCTCTGATTTGTCAAAATTATCATTCTTTTGCTCACACCGTGATGAATCTGCAGTTTTCACTCTGTCTTATGAGGAAATTACCCTCGATTTTGGGGATGAGCCCAATGACTTTTCAATGCTACCTGGAATGCTGCCTGATTTCTTATTGATTTTGTTGCTCATTAGGACTTAGAATAACTTTGGATTTGCTTACTTTCTGTATTTCCCTATTACTGATAACCTTAATGGCAATGATTTTATGCATCTGCATTTACATTTTCAGTATTGTACCTTTAAAATGTTTGTAACAAATCTTTCTAAATTTTCGAAATCCACTCAAGAACTCACTTATTGAATCTGTCCTCACTTAATTGATGGTAGTTTTGATATGTTGTGTGGTGCCTTCTCTCAGTCCACATTTCCTCATGAAATTGAAGTTTAACACTTTCCCCTGACCCATCCACCCAGGGGCTTGCAATTGAGGTGTATTTTTGAAGTGTAAAAATTTGGGGGTTCCCCACATCCGCACTGGGGAACCTAAGTTTATTATTGCATGCTAGAAAAGAGGAATCCAAAATGGTGTCTTCCTTATGCCATATCAGTGTGGTTTCGCCATATGGGCTTTTGGGGGGCACCCTGCCACTTTTTTCACAGCCCATTAGGGATGAGTAAACAGTGCAGTAGCTCACCGTACTGTTTACTAAACACTAAAGGACTGTCCCTCGTTGCTGTCTGCTACATACCTTTATGCTTTCATATCCGGAGCAAGCAGAGAGGCCTTCTGCATATGTGTGGGGATTTGAAAGTGGCAGCCCTAGATTGCGAGAGACAGGGCAAAAAGCATTTCAAGGATCATGATCCAAAATTTCACTCCTGATTTGGGATTGGGATTGGGGCTGTACAGCCCGGCACGAAGCAGGAGACCAGTCTATCTTCTCTGCACTACCTTTTGACTCCACCTTTCTAAACCTTATTACAGGCTGGGGTGAGGTCAACAAATTCTGTAACACCACCCCAGTCTATCACAAGGTTAGAAAAGATCGATTTGAGGATTGGGCCTCCAGATTAGGCCTTGTTTGTTTGGTCTCCCACACTGGAGTAAATATGTGTCCCATGCAGCCTTTAACCCAATTCTCAGTCTCCCGTCCTCTTCCCTGAATCCCCATCCTTTGTTCTGGCAATGCTGACCTGCCAGATGCAGGTGCTCAGAAACTCTCTGTCTCATGAGACTGAGTGCTTCAACATGGAGCTGTCTGTCTCCCAAGGTGAGGAGAGGCCTAGCGCCACATGGCAAGGCCTTCGCAGGGTACTCTGAGGCCCTCCTCCCTCTTCATGCCTTCTCCTAGTTCCGCGGAGATCCAGACATCGGGAACACTGGAGCTGCATAATTTAGGTTCCACCCTTTATATGTCATGAATAGATATTTATATACTCATATACATCATTTATATTCAATGTGTGATTTAACTTAATTAACCTGTGTGTTACATTTAAACAAATCAATAGAGTATATGTATTGCAACACTAAAGCTATTTATAAATATACATATATATGAGTGTATTAATTTGATCCATTGACTTTTGTAAGTATTGTTATGCATATTCACATTTAACCTTGATTATTGTTTTCACTGTATGTGTATTTCATATTGTAATCCAGGTCCATGTTGATTCCGGAAAGCTTAATTTGACAAAAGGCCTCAAATGAAAATGCGTTCTTTAATTTGCCAGTGTGTTAACTTTTCCTTCTGCAGGTGCGTTAACATGCATCTCGCTAGCTAGAGAAGACTTATTATTATTTGTATTAGATGACTGATAGTGAGGCCTGTGGGGAGAAAGTTGGCAACGAACTCTGAGAAATATTGGTCAAAGGAGGCCTTCTGTGTGCCACGTACCAGGATGATAGGATGTTCAAGGTTGGAAGCTGCAGTCCTAGTTTTGGTGAGATGAGAACTTAGGGAGTATGTTGAGTCCCTTCAGATTCAACTGTTGAGTTGGTTCTTGGTGCTGACAGAGTTATGGATATTTTTGAAGCTACTGTTACATTTAATTGATGTTTCCATAGCTAGTTAGCCAGATTTTCTCTTGACTTGTAGAGGGAACAGATCTCTCTGCAGGACTTTCCCTGAGCGTGAAGCTTCATGCTGAAAACTTCTCTCATTTTCCTGAACTTCTACAGAAGGTCTATTCTATGCTGCCACCTTGTATGCTCTCCGGATAGAAATTCTTGTTAGCTAACTCTGTCCTTAACCTATGTCTGGACTAGAAAAGAAAAATGTCTTTATGGAACACCATATTCCGACAATCTGCTTTATTTGCATTTTTGCCGTTACTTTTCTGTATCTCATTTTATTTCAATTTATCTTATTGACACATATTAGCCTTCAAACTATATTGCTGCTCTTGTGAACTTCTTTTTACTCTGCATATATACTGGATGGATTAATATCCTAAAATAAACTTGTTTAATCCAAATTATTGATTCTTGGTCCTTATTGTGGGGTCGCATTGGCTTCACAAATTGGAAATGTATTTCTAATGCTTACTCACTTACAGTGCTTCAAGTCGACAGGTAAAGGTCCAAACATCCAAAGGGGAAACATATTTGATGGTTTTACCAAAAGACTGAGGTGCAGATACCAGCGCACCATCAACAGAAGCAGCTCCTGCAGAGCCGCTGAGATAGGAAGTAAGTTATACTTTCAAATCAGCTCTCCTTTGACAGTGAGTAAATTTCACTGCACATTGCTGGGAAAAGGAGGAAGGGCAAGGGCATGAAATGGGAAAAAAGTTCGGAAAGAACAAGATGAAAAAAAGGGAAAAAAAGTAATTAACTGTAGAGAGCACAAGAATGCTACTGACTGAAATAAGGCGAGAGAGGGGTGGAGAATTTGCGACAAGGTGAGAAGCGGGCTAAAGAAACACAGAGGGAAAGAGAAAGAAAGGGGCAAAAGAAAAGGAGTTGTCGAAAGACAGGCATCCGGAGAGAGCAAGGGTGATGAATGAATGGAAGGAGACAGAAAGATGGAGAAAAAAGATAATGAGGAAGAAAGTTGAAGGGTTGGAGGAGGGGGGAGAGGAATCATAGAAGCACATGACAAGAGAGGGGGAGATATAATGAGACACATTGGGGAGATAGACGGAGAGGGATAGTGACAGCGAAACATACCAGCTATGGAACGTTGGGGAGAGCTGATGTCTCATTCTCTGTCTTTCTAGCAGAGGACTCGAAATAATGTAATGCACAAAAACAGTATCAAATATTATAATGTTTACAACTAATATAGCAACAAGTAATATAACAAAAATGTCAAATTAACCAGCATCAAAAGGACAATTTACACACTTTTTTTTGCTGTTACTTACTACTGGCAGGCCTTATTTTCGCAGCAGTAATCTATCTGCCATTGTGATCTTGGCTTTGAAACAGCCTCTTCAGGCAGAAAAAAAAATGTGGCCAGCCATGACTGCAGGAAATATCTCCAGGGTCCCTCCACACTCTGCCTCACTTATACTGAGTTTTAATTCAAGAATGCTAGAAAACAACAACATTTAGCAATCTAAAGAAGTTGCCACAGCTGGGCAGAGCATTAGTATAGTCTATGGGGCAGCATACTTTCTACCACCAGGAAAGGTTCATTTGAGAAATGTTTAGGATTGTGAGTGATCAGGGGTCTGGGAATTGTTTTATCCCCATAATTCAGAGTCAAGTATATGTGTATTTAATGAAGGCTGTCTAAAAAAGGTGGTCCGTGACGTCTTTAAGAGTGGAATAAATTCTAGCAATGGGGTTGTGCTCAGATAACTGGGAAGTTTGGTTGTATTCTATGAGCTGCCAACGGTGATGAGAGGAATGGTATCACAGCAGGGGCACGCCAGAAGAAGGACAAAAAAAACACCCACGTTGTAGAACATGGGCAAAAATACAAATGTATTCATCCATAAAAGGGTAAAAGAAGTGGATAAAGCCCATTTTATGTGAAATGAGAATCCACCACTTTTCAAGCATTTTTGTATGCATGGAGGAACACCTACAAAGAAACATAAATATTGTTATGCACCATTCTTGGTCAGTAAATATCCTGGATATTTCATATAGCGTCAGGGGTTCCCACAAAGGCTTCAGGATGCTATACTATGATATGCAGCCGATGATGGGGGGGGATCCACAGCAACAATTTACGCTAAATCTGATAAATGTTTGTATTTTCAGAAACTGATGATATTTCATACACAATTACTGCATTTCTGCGAAATATTTAAAGCTATTTGAGCGATTGTTAAGCTAGGGAGACTTATTGCTGTTTTTGTATTCTGTTGTACCAAATGATACTTATTTGTAGTAGTTTCCCATTGGCATGCTGTTCATCCACTCTGTTATGCTTATGATGTCACTGTCATGACAATAGAATGCTATGGTTTGAATCCCAGGAGGTTGTCAGTTCCTGGAAGCTGTGGAGACGAACAGTCAATAAAGTACGTGCTCTTACACTTACCTGCCTGGTATAATCACTACAAATGTGGTGACGAGTTTGACTGTTCCTCTCTCCACCCACATGTGCAGTGACAGTCTCCTGCGTTCCTTATCTTGTGAGCCATCCTGTGAGCCATCCTGCTGTCTTCAGTGCGGAGGATCATCTTTCTAAGCATATTAAGAAGGGAGTGCCTCTTCGCGATCGTTTTCCTGTTGCCACATTTGACTCCTTTTCCCAATTCTGCGTTTACTACGTATTTGGTGAGCAATCTTCATTTTTTACATCACCTTTTTGGCCTGTGCTCCTGGCTGGAACGGAACTTTCGCAGTATCTGTGTTGGGTATTCCTCAAGTATGCAGGCGTGACTGTGTTCTGTGCTCGCTGAAGATTTGGAGTTCCTGTGTCTGGTTGACGCGATTTGGTGTGGCTCTCCCTCCGTGCTGCTTGCTTTGGAATTGAACGGGCAGGAGGTCCTGTCTTCGCAGTTGCTTCTGTCAAATGATGACGTGATAGAACCTCCCGCAGGAGTTAGCGGAGGTGGTCTATGCGTCATCCAAGGCGAGTTACGTCTCAGCGATCTACGTGGCAAGGGGAGCTCGTTGTTGCCTGCCTACAAGGAGAGCTCTGGATTAAGACATTCCAGGGTGCTCGCGTCACCGCGCTTCTACAGAGTAGTGTTAGGTAACGTCAGCACAGTGTTAAGCAACGTCTACACGTCACTCTCTGCACGTTTTCTTTGCCTAGCTACGTGAGTGCAGGCTGTACTGTATATTATACGGTGTGCGCAATACCGCGAGTAAGCAAGCTGTTTTCCAGCGATCTGAACACTCGTCCTGGGTGTATTTATTCTCCTATCCTGGTTCACGGTAAGCAAGTTTATTTTTATTTTTAGCGCAGCGTCCAGTGTGCTGTGTCTCTCGTTGTCTTCAGAGACATCGCGCTCGACTTCGGAGCGGGTGAACTGCGCAGTTTTTTTTTCCTACTAACAGAGTCATCGTGCGTGTCTGTCGCACTGTTGCCCTGAAGTGACCTGTTGTCCTGAGAGACACCGCGCTCGACATCCAGAGTGTCTACAAGTTATAAGCGTGTAACTGTCTTATTTTCAAGTACTTTTGCAAACGGTTTCTTTGACGTTCTGGAATAATGTTTGCATCGCCTTTCCAATCAAGGCATCCCGGAGTAGACATTTGTCATCCTTTCCCAATACTGCACCGTGACGTTTTGCTGCACTGTGTTTTTTGTGAAATTTATCAGTCAAAGTGGAGTTGCACTGTTCATTTATCATCAGTAACATTTTTTTTTACAGGTGGACTATCTATTTGTTTTTATTGTAGTGTGTTAGGATTAACCTCTTTTTCTCCACAGGTATTTTATTGCTTACAGTGACTGTTCACAGGTATTTCACTGCTTTCAGTGATTGTTTCCTTTTGTCTTCCCCATGCAACATTTACAGCCTCCTCCTCCTTTTTTACAGCTTTCAGGTGATCCACCAGTCAAGTGGAAAGTGTGGTATAGAGCCTTTGTGAAATATGGGGGGGCTCGAGTTTCAGCGCTGAAAGGAAGCGTTTTATCCTAGAGCATAATCTGGGGTTCGAGGGAAAAGCTGTTTTGGAACATCTTCCTCCTCTAGTTGTAGTTCAGGGTGAAGAGGAATTAAATGTGTATGATCAAGCTGTGGGCATGCTAGAGAAACAGTTTGATGTAGAGAGCAGCTTAGTTGTTGCTTGGCACAAGTTCTTTACAAGAAAGCAGGAGTGTGAGGAGAGCATTGTGTCTTATGTAGCCGCTTTGTGCATTCTCGCTTCAGAATGCGAATTTGAACATTTTACGTCTTAACTTATTCAAGACCAAATTGTTTTACATTGTTGGGACAGGAAAGTTCAAGAGAAATTGCTCACTTTAAAGAATCCTTCTTTGGATGAAACGATTACCATTGTCAAGATTATTGAGCTCTCTCAAAAAGCATCAAAAGCACTCAAACCTGAGAAGAATGTTGTAGGTGTGGTTAAGGATCATAAGGATTTGAGTAAAAAAATTCAGATAGACAAAGCTAAACTGCAATCTGAACAAAGAGGGAACAGGTTTGTTTCCACAAAGGCTGAGAAGAAAGGGTCTTACTCCAAAAATGTATGCAATAAGTGTGGGTTCCCATCGCATTTTCCCAATTCAAGGGTGTGTCCGGCAAAGAATGCTTCTTGTTGCAAATGTGGGAAACAAGGCCATTTCGCCAAAATGTGCGGTTTCCGGGGGAGTATAAATGTTGTGTATTCAGAGGAACCTAAGAGTGATCTTCTATGTGAAGTTGTTAGCTCTCTTACCGATTTTGTAGTGGTTGTCAAAGATGATTCCGAAGATTGTGTCGATCCCATTGTAGATGTGTTGGTGGATGGGAAGTGTCTGCACCTGCTGGTGGATTTGGGGGCGCGGATGACTATGATTACGGAAGAGTTGTTTGAGAGCACTTGGGGGAACAGACCTCTCAATCCTCCTGACAGAAGTCCTGTCTCTTATGAAGGGAGAAAAATTGATTTGACGGGGTTCTTTGTGACTTATGTGGCCAAAAAGGGTCTCAACATTCTGGGTTGGTATCACCAGGGGTTGTTCGGAATGACTCAGGCCTGGCACGTCTGAACAGGCTTCAGTAGTGGGTGAACAATCCGAAGGGGAGAGTTTAGTTCCCTGGTCCATGAAGTTTCCCAAAGTTTTTGGTGACAAACTTGGTTGTGTTAAAGGGTTCAAACACGTTATCAAGGAAGGGGCTCTCCCAATCAAACACAAATTGCGCAATGTGCCTTTTAGTATCAGGGATGACCTGTCATTGGAGCTTAAGAAAATGTGTGAATCAGGAGTCATTGAACCCATTGAGTCCTCACTCTGGTTATCTCCCTTGGTGGTTGCGCGCAAAAAGAATGGAACTCTCAGGGTTTGCATTGACTTGCGCAGCCTGAATAGGGAGATTTGGGTGGATTCTCACCCTCTTCCCCGTATCGATGACATTCTTTCCAGATTTGCTGGTGCGAAGTACTTCTCAAAGATCGACTTAGCTTCAGCATACCATCAGGTTGAGCTGGATCCTGTTTGCAAGCACTTGACTGCTTTTGTATCACCTGTCGGTACCTTCCAGTTTAGGAGGATGCCCTTCGGGCTGGCCTCCGCAGCCTCAGTTTTCCAGCGTGTTATGGAGAAGGTTTTGGAGGGTGTCACAGATACAGTTGTCTTCCAAGATGATATTTTGGTGGCTGGAAAGAGCAAGGAGTCGCATGACAAGAATCTTGCTGATGTTTTGGAGAGGTTGGAAGGCAAGGGCATTGTTGCTAACAAGCTCAAGTGTGTTTTTGGGGTTGATTCAATTGAATATCTGGGACACCGCATTTCTGGTGACGGTATTGTGCCAAGAGAAGGTCTCATCCAGGCTATTTCTAATGCTCCTTGTCCTACCTCCAAAGAACAAGTCTCCTCATTCCTAGGTTTGTGTGAATTTTACACAAAATTTATTTCCAATTTTGCTGCCAAGACTGTCCACATGAGGGGTCTCCTCAAGAGAAAATCTGTGTTTCTCTGGGATGACTCCTGTCAAGAAGAGTTTTTGCAAATCAAAAAAGAGTTAGGGTCATGCAACATTCTTACCCCTTTTGATCCCCTCTTTCAATGTACGGTGTCCGTCGACGCAAGTCTAGATGGCCTCGGTGGGATGATCTCCCAAGTCAAGCAAGGAAAAGAGTTCACTGTAGGTTTCGCCTCCCGAGCATTACGCCCGAGTGAAAGAAACTACTCGGTCATTGAGCGAGAATTGCTTGCATGTTGGGCTGTGGAGCGTTTCAAATGTTTTTTGTGGGGGAAGACATTTACACTCCTTACTGATCAAAAGCCTCTCATTCCCATTCTCGAGGGTAAGATTGTCAAAGACCACACTCCCAGAATCGCTAGGTTGAGTTCTAAGTTGCTGCAGTACAATTTTTGGGTGGCGCATATCCCTGGTGGGCGAAACACACGAGCCGATTATCTCTCAAGGTCTCCTTTACCCTTAGGGAAATCTGATCATGACAATGATGCAGATGAAGAATGCCTGATTGCTGCAGTTGATGCTTGTGGTGTGGGTTGTTTCATGGAACGCGATTGGTTTTGTGGAATGGAGTCCGATTATCTGCTTAAGAGGGTGAAGGGGTTTATCGTTTCGGGTTGGCCCAAGGAAAAGCATCTAGACAGTGATTTACATGCCTTAGCTAAGGTCGCTGATGAGCTTACCTTGGAGGTTGGAGAGATAATCATGCGTGGGGATAAGTTTGTCCCTCCTGAATCTCTCAGAGATCGCATCATCGATTATGGCCATGAGGGACATCTTGGGCAGACGAACACAAAAAAAAGGATCCGCAGTGTGTATTGGTGGCCTTCCGTGGACCGCCAAATTAATGATGTTGTGGAGATGTGTCTGACTTGTTCTACCAGTGATAAGGTTGTAAAAACAGTTGGTCCTTGGTTGAGGTTGGCCATCGACTTTGTGGGACCCTTCAATGTGCTGGGCAATAAATACAAGTTCGCTCTGGTTGTTGCTGATTATTTCAGCAAGTGGTGGGAGGTCCATTTTATGACAGACCCCAACTCACAGGAGGTTATCAGGTTTCTTCAGAGTCTGTTTGCCAGAGAGGGTTTCCCCAAGGAGATTGTATCCGACAAAGGGGTACAGTTTACTTCCAAGGAGATGTCTGTTTTTCTGTCTTAGTGCTGTACCACCCACCGGCGTGTGGCTTTATATCACCCACAGGCCAATGGTTTCATTGAGCGCAACAACCGTGTTCTGGTTGAGTGTGTTCAGTGGGCTGTTTCGTCCAAGGTTGACATCAAGGAAGCTGTCCAAAGTATGTTGTGGGCACATCGTACTACCCCGAGTTCCATCACAGGTTCTAGTCCTTTCGCTTTACTTAGGGGTAGACAAGCTTCTTTCCACATGTGTCCTGCTTGGATGAAGAAGTGGGGTTTGGTGTCAAGGTGCCGGGAGACACAGGGAGACAGAGACATCCAATCACTTCCCACGGTCCCTACTCAGCCCGATGTTCCGGATTTGGCCAACTTTAAGTCCTCTGTTTCTGTGGGGGATTGGGTCAGGATTAAGTTCCCTCTCAATGTTCCCAAGGGTCTGTCAAAGTTTGGTCCTCCTGTTAAGGTGGATGCTACCTCTTGATTTGCTGTAAGAGTCAATGGCAAAAATTGGTGGAATCTATCTAGGATTTACAAGATTCCAATGAAGGTTGTTTTGCAATTGGGTCTTGAGTCAAGGAACACTGTTCATGTTCAAGAGAGTATGCTGAGGTCTTCCCAGTCTTCTCAGGTCGGGAAATCCTCTTTGAGATATGTTCCGCCACGGAGGAGTGGTAGGAAGAGTGTCCCGCCGAAACGTTTAAATCTTTAGTCTATTTTACTTCTGTAATGCATTAATATTTGGTCCATTTTACACTTTACCTTTTTGAGTGTATTAGTGGACGCCTTGTTCATTTTATCATCTATACTTTTTGTTATCAAAGAAGGGACTCTCTTTGCCTTTCCTCTCTTCTCGTTCCTTGGTGTATTCTCTACTTCTTTTCTCCTCTGTTTTTTGTTATTCCTCTACCTTTGCCTGTTCTCTCTTCCTTTGTGTATTTATGGAAAGAGAGGAGATGTTGTAGTAGTTTCCCATTGGCATGCTGTTCATCCACTCTGTTATGCTTATGATGTCACTGTCAGAACAATAGAATGCTATGATTTGAATCCCAGGAGGTTGCCAGTTCCTGGAAGCTGTGGAGACGAACCGTCAATAAAGTACGTGCTCTTACACTTACCTGCCTGGTGTAATCACTACATTATTGCTGCTTGTTATTTCACAACTTGCCTGGAGGCATTTCATCATCTATACACTGATAATGTGTTTTTCTGTTACTACTGCTGTTTTAGTCCTAAGCATGTGAGATACTATGATCTTTAGGTGATTGAGCAGTACCATTGCAGGATGTGCTTATAAGATTTGCCTTCAGACTGTGTTTGTGATATATGTATAGCCTTTAACTTGTACACAGTGTCCCTTGTATGTAGAGTCTCTTTAATAAGGTATGACTGAGACTCACAAGAAGAGAACAAAGACACCAGAAACATTTTGAAAATGATAGGTCATGTGACTTTGCAAAGCATAGATTACTTAATTGCTTGTAATACACATAGCTCTTTAGCACACTTTCAGGAGACATTGATGTTGAAGGAACAACTGTTTTGCCACTACTTTTGCAAAGTTTTCTTGGGGCTGGTGTGTGAACCCATGGAGATGGTAAGAGTTGCCTGGCACACCTCAAATGTATTGGAACATTATAAAAGCACTCTGGATTTTTAGCCCATGTCAAAATTGTGCTGTACAATTTCTGCACTGTTTGTTTCTGTTTTTTCCCAAAATTTTCACAGGGGAGAATCACCTCCAAACCCATTTGAAGAAGGTCAGGCCCTTTGCTTTTTCACTTCAGTCCAATTGGAGGAAGGTATTCACGCCCGACCACTTTCAAAGTGCACCAGCTGCCACTGATCGGTTCCCAATAAAAGACATTGTAATCACTCTACCAGTTTCTCTATTAGATCACTAAAACTTTGAAACAGCATACCCAAACTCAAACCATTGTCATCTGCAATCTCTCTAATGCATGGGGGCAATTCTGCAATAGCTGACATATGCTAATTGAGTGAAGTGGGCAGAAGACACCTAATGACAGCTATGTGTCTCCAGCATTCACTTACAGTTCAAGCTGCTACCTCCCACCCGCAGTGGTAAAAAAAAAAAAAAAAATCACGTACCACCCGGCCGGCTGGCCTGCCGCCACGGCCTCTCCTGCGTCCTCTTACTCTTGGGAGAAAGATGAAGCAGGAAGCGCCAGTGCTCCCACGCTCCCCGCAGCCAATCACAATGCTGCAATGCAGCGTTGTGATTGGTCTGAGCGCCGTGACACAGTGCTCAGCCAGGAGCTGGAGGGGTGGCATGTTCTCCATGTAGGCTGTAATGCAGCCTGCAAGGAGAACAGGGAAAGTGCGCATGACTGTTTTGGGCAGCCCAAGAGGGCGAACCAAACAGTCATTGCGCATTTAGGAGGGTTGTACCACTCCCCCGTGCTCTTCAGCCCCGCCCCGTACCTTCACGCAAGCTGCCGCAGCAGGAGGGCAGAATACAATGATAACATTAGTTATTATCATTTTATTTTTTCCTTTCTTTTGCTGCATCGAGGCAGTGGAGCAACGCTCCTCCGCCTTAGTGGAGGTACCGCCACTGTTCATTTACCTTTGGGGCTCATGACAGGTGAGTGAGTTGAATACACATATGGCATGACTAACAGCAGTAAACTTAAGGACCCTCCTTGCATTGTACCTTTATTTAGGTAAAAGAGGAAAAACGGTTCACTGATAGAATATCGACCCCCAAAATATCCCCATACACACATATCGAGTTAAAAATATCGACATCCTATATTTATAATGGTAAGTACAAAAATATCAATGTAAAAAATATAGTTGTACAAAATAGTGATTCTAATATATGTATAAAAAATTATATTAAATATATTAAATAATAAAATTAACTTAAAAAAAATAAATTAGATTTAATATACATTTTAACAAATATAACAAATAAATGTAATTTTAAAAAACTTAAACATACGGATATAAAATGTAATATATATATATATTTACTCAAACAATTAATAACTATTAATTTTAATTTACTTTATAATTGTATATATGAAAATTTACAAATAAATATATATATTTACATACACCAATAACATAAAATCTAATAAAAAAACATTATATTATAAATTAAAACATTAAACTATTTAAAAGTCTTTAAACTTACATTTTCCATTTCAGTGAGTGCAACAGTGGGGAAAGAGTCGGATAGCGGAGGGGTAAAAATTACTATTCCCACTCCAGTGAGTGCAACAGTAGGGAAAGTGTTGGATAGCGGAGGGGTAAAAAATACTATTCCCACTCCAGTGAGTGCAACAGTAGGGAAAGAGTCGGATAGTGGTGGGGTAAAAATTACTATTCCCACGCCAGTAAGTGCAACAGTAGGGAAAGTGTTGGATAGTGGAGGGGTAAAAAATACTAGTCCCACTCCATTGAGTGCAACAGTAGGGAAAGTGTTGGATAGCGGAGGTGTAAAAATTACCATTCCCACTCCAGTGAGTGCAACAGTAGGGAAAGTGTTGGATTGCGGAGGGGTAAAAATTTCTATTCCCACTCCAGTGAGTCCAACAGTAGGGAAAGTGTTGGATAGCGGAGGAATAAAAATGACTATTCCCACTCCAGTGAGTGCAACAGTAGGGAAAGTGTTGGATAGCGGAGGAATAAAAATTACTATTCCCACTCCAGTGAGTGCAACAGTAGGGAAAGTGTTGGATAGCGGAGGGGTAAAAAATACTATTCCCACTCCAGTGAGTACAACAGTAGGGAAAGTGTTGGATAGCGGAGGAATAAAAATGACCATTCCCATTCCAGTGAGTGCAACAATAGGGAAATTGTTGGATAGCGTAGGAATAAAAATTACTATTCCCACTCCAGTAAGTGCAACAGTAGGGAAAGTGTTGGATAGCGGAGGGGTAAAAAATACTATTCCCATTCCAGTTAGTGCAACAATAGGGAAAGTGTTGGATAGCGGAGGGGTAAAAATTAATATTCCCACTCCAGTCAGTTCAAAATTAAAAACAAACAAAATATCACCAACACAGAATAAAAAAATAAAAAAATGAAAAATATATAAAAATATTTTAAAAAATCTAAAAAATAGAAACATATTATAATGTAAAATAGATATGACAAATACCTAGAAATTTTATATTAAATACATTTAATTTTTTTTTACAAACACATAACTATTTTTAATTAGAAAACATTAATTATTACATACATTTAGGGGCCAATTCCGATTCGGGCCAGAAATCTCTCCGACCGAGCCGGACCCGGAGAGATTTCCGACCGAATCGGACCCATGCAGCCCGACCGAACGAGTACGATGCGCACGTATGCCATCTGACTCGAGTCGGTCGGACTCCCATTGAAGTCAATGGGAGCCTGTCGTACAACGCGTACGCAGGCTCCCATTGACTCAATGGGTGCGAGGCAGACAAGGGCGCCCCCTACAGCGTGTACGCGGCGAAGCGACTCGCGCCGTACACGCACAGGTAGGGGGGCCCATGGGTCCCCCCTGTGTGCGACTCGCGCGGGTTCGCGTACAGGGGGGCCCGACACGGACCCCCAAAGTACGGCTCCGACTGCTCTTTTGAGCCGGAGTGCGTGGCTCAGTCGGACTGCTCGCGGCGCGCATCGTACTTACCCGGCCGGGGAACGTCTCCATTGCGCGGTGCGATTCGAGTCCGAGCGAGTCGGTCGGTGCGGTTAGAGCCGGGAACGAGTCGGTCGGAACGCCCGGACGAGTCGGTCGGCGATTTCGCATCGTACTCGCTCGCCCGGACGCGCGTACGAATCGGTCGGGCAATATGGCTCCGAATCGGATCCGGTTAAGCCGAATCCGATTCGGAGCCCTACCGGCCGGAATCGGCCCCTTAATCGTTTTTATTTCCTACCCTAAAACACCGCACAATTCACAACACACATCCAAATTTTAAAAAAATGTACCTCCATAATTAACATAATTAACTATCAATTAAAGAAATTAATTTACTCCCCAAATGTTACCCCTATAAAACCAAAACTCACACAAAAAAAATAAACAATTACCCTAATTAATTATCAATTGATGAATTAATATTAATGATCAACTAATTATTAATTAAGTAAACATAAATTACTTTCCACCCTCTACCCTTATAAACCCCACAACCCACACCTAAAAATCATTACACAATTTCCTTAATTAATTTTAAAATAATACATTATCAATTAACAACTACTTAATAATTAATTAAAAATATATTACTTCCAACCCTTTACCACTGTAAACCCCACATCTCACATCTAAAATTAATTACACAATTGCCATATTTAAATTTTAATTAATTAGCATTAATTAACAAATAATTATTCATTAATTAAAAATAAATTACTTCCCACCCTTTACCCCTATAAACCCCACAACCCACTCCTAAAAAATAACACGAATACCATAATTAATCACCAATTAATTAATATTATTAATTAACAACCAATTAATAATTAATTAATAATAAATTACTTCCCACAGTTAACACTATAAAATCTAAAAAACGCAAAATTTAATTAAAATAAAATTGATAACTACTAAAAATTTAACATATATTAAAAAACAAAAACAATACTTATACAAAAAAATAGATGACATACATTTAAAATACATACTAAAATACATAACACTATTTAAAAAAATCGATATTTTAAACAACTATATTTTTGCAAACGATATTAATGACTTCGATATTTTTAAAAATGATATTTCTTACCTTAAAGTCGAAATTCTTGACCACAATATTCTTGCTGTCGATATTTCTGTGTCACGATATTTCCAACTCTATATTTGTGTAAGTTGACATTTCCAACTCGATATTCTGTCTGCATACCAGGAAAAACAAAATAAAAAACCTGAGGAATCTGAACATAGCACAAAGGAGTTATTACCATATGACAAAGTTGGTGACTCAAACAGGTCCAAAGAAAGATCCAACTGTCTACGTAATTTTAGAAATGAAACAACAACTACTGTGAAGTACAGTAAGGTTATTATCTAGTCAAATAGTCTTACAAACCTCCCATCCTTATTCAGTGTTAAGGATGTGCTTCATTGCTAATCCAAACAGTGAAAAAAGTGGTTTAGGTCATAATGAGCAACACCTGTATACTTTGCTTTTGTTTCACACTACCATTCTCGTAAAGGAGGCAGGGAAGACCTAGCAACACCCTACTCCAGAGGTCCCCTTGATTCCTCAACAAGAGCATTAATATTGGTGGTGCTTGGTTATTATTCCTAACGTAGGTATCTGGGGCCTACGGCATAGGGCGAAACACAAGGCCTACACCAAACTCATAGAGCTTCCACTTCCCATCACTTCTTTCACCATTGCATATCGCTCTAGGTCCATTGTAGAACTTAATGTAGATGCTTTACTGTGTTAGAATATGGTTGAAGAGGATAACAGTCTTGCACAAGGACAATAAGAATTACCTCATTACAGGGGCGTGGCCACGCCATGCACTGCAATGGCTGCATGGCTGTTAAGCTTTGGCACCTACAGCCCTTATCCTATGGGTTTTGATATTCCAGCACACTCCATCTCCACTGGAGGAGTATGAATCTGTGCCCCCAACACCAGAGGCACTGAATAGTGCAGGTTGCACCCCCCAGTGATGCATTCTTCAGCCAAACTGCAGGACAGGTAGGAGGGGCCTATCCTCAGATGCCTTGTGGCGACAGGGGCCACAGGTGAGCCTGAGGCCAAAGGCTACTGAGCCTCACTGGGTCCTCCTCCCATTTCCCCCACCATCTTCTTCCTGCTTCACCTTGGATTCTAGCTGCCCTCCTTTCCCCGCCATGGATCCGGCATACCGGTCATGCCCAATGTGGCTTGGTGGTGCAAGTGGAGTTTTGGAGCCTTTGGGACGTGGCTTGACTGGGCCCAGCCCGGGAACCTACCGATCCCATCACCTGCACACCTGCCCTAGCTGTGGATTATTGAGGTCCAGAGCCAGGTGACCCCGCTGCGTCTCCCATGCTGGCACCCCACACTGCGGGAGGATTGAAGGCTGCATCTGGTTGGGGCCGGCGCTGAGGCACGTGTGCAGCTAACCTGGGGCCCAACTTGGCACATTGCTGTGGGAGCGCCCTTTGACCCTCGTTGCCTCCTTGGTCCTGTGTGGTAGCCGGGCCCTGTAGGCTCCCATCAATGATGGCTACTGGAGGAGGCAGAATGTAGGTACTTCGCTGCTCTCCTATGCTGAACATCATGAATCTCCTGGAGTTACCCCCCACCATTTCAATAGCACAGCTATATTGCTGAGTTCCTTAATTACGCTTCCCACTAGTTCTCCTTTGTTGCCCCTATAGTGGAACACCCCCACCTGCTTTCTGATTATCCTTTTGTCCCTGGGAACTGGCCTGATTCTCATCTGATGCCGTGGTGCTGGCTGGGCCAGGTTGGAACGGCTCCCCACAATCCTTCCACTGCCTGCTGCCACTGCATCCTCCTGGCACACTTGCCTGTGAGCCCACCCGCCTCCACTTGCGGGCTCTGTGCATGTTCGCGGCCTTTGGACTGTTGGCCCTTCATTCACAGCCACTGCCTCTCCACGTGTGTACCATTCACAAATTCTACAGTTGCTACCACTGTAATGCACCTCATCTCTATTCCCCATGGGCGGTGGAGACGCCAAACAACGCAATCGCACCAAGGTGACAGGTGAATTTAACCGTCTATCTGGCGCAGAGGATGGGAATGGCGAGACCCAGCCTCCAGGCCCCCAGAATGGATCTACTTCTATCATGACGGAGTGCCTGGCTGACTTCCGCATCACTGATGCCCATTTCGACACCCTACCTGCATGGCTGGATCACATGGGCGAACGTTTGGAGTGCCATGGCACCCATCTTGATGCGGCGGGGGAGCGTGTTTCTGTCTTGGAGGATCATGCAGCTTCCCTGACCCGGTGATTGGAGAAGATGGAACATCTCCTGAAAGTGGTAGTCATTAAAAATGAGGACCTCGAGGTGTGATTGCACAGAAACAATATTCACATAGTAGGCCTCGCGGAATCCCCGGACATGGGGCGCCTGACCACTTTGTGGAGAACTTCCTTACTGAACTATTTGGCTCCCAAGACTTCACGTCTACATTTGCGGTAGAAAAAGCCCACAGATCACTAGGTTCCCGGCCCCCACTGGGCACCAACTCCTGTCCCATTGTGGCTAACTTGCTAACCTACAGAGACCGCGACACCATACTTTGTCTATCCTGCAAGCAGGGCCCAATACAGTATCAGGGGGCCACAATCTCCTTTTATCCAGACTTTACGCTTGGTGTCCAGGAGGCGTGGCAGATGTTTAACGACGCAAAAGCCCAACTTCGCAAGCATGGACTCTGATATGGTATGCCCTATAAAGCGAGACTCTGGGTGGTTGTGGATGGTAAGGCCCTATTCTTTGACCCTCCGGAAGAGGTCCTCTCATTATGCAAGCAACAGGGCGTTTGAAGACTGCCCCCATCCGCACCACCTATGGGCCACATTCCGTACCACCTATGGACATCCACGACTCAGCCAGAGCAGATCTTTTCCCTACAGGCTGAACAGTTCCCCAGCCCTTCAGCAACCCACAGCCGTTTCATGCATGCTCATGCGGGCTGACTAATGTTGCTGCAACCTTGTTCTTTATTCAACTCAGAATAACCTTTCACATGTAACCCTTACATTTCTCTATCCAAGCATCAGTTTCCACTTTTTCACTAGGGGCATCAATTGCCACGGCTTTGTCTAAACCCCAAGGAGTATTCCAAGTTTCACAAGTTGGGATTTATGTTTGCTATTTTGATATTGCTGGGATTCGCTGGGTGTCTAATTCCCAGTGTGCTTGGGGGGTGTTTTCTGAAGGTTTTTGTGGGTATCATTTGCTATTCTTTTTTTCCCACACTTTGTTGGATGAGACTGCTCCTAGCTTCCAAAACACAACTTGGCCTGCCAGACTGCTCCCTTTACATTGATGATAGGTAGGCTGTCCGGTTTTAGGTTTAAACCTATAATAACTGATAAAACACCACCGAAAGGGAAATAGCCTTCACCAGTGTAAACATATAAACACTGAAAAAACACCTGCACAACCACAAACTAAATGCCATTCAAAGAAAGGAAAAGGAGAGTGCAAGAGTCATTTTTTTTCTTCCTGAAGGGGCCAATACAATGTAACTTTGTTATACAAGCTAGCAGCAAGAAAGACTGGGCTAACATTATTCTGCTTCAGTTTTGTTGTTTAGGGATGCCACTAAAATATTGTTTCTTCTTTTGCATTTTTTCAGTTTTGTGGTCTTTGCGGTCTAAAGATGCAGGGTTTAGAAGCATGTTTTAGGTCTTGTTTAATTATTTTATAAACTGTAGAGAATCAGGAAATATCAAAATCATATTTGATATTTTGGCTGCATTTGATTCTTTCACTGATAGGTAAAATGGCTGGTTTCATAAGAATCTTTCCCAATAGTTGCCATCACATTTACCCACAGAGAATGGGTAAAATCTCTTGATACATCAGCCCCCAGTCTCTAGTGAGTCAGTATTGATAGTAGGTGAATTGCCAACACCTCAGGCTTTAAACATTCAATGCAAGGTATAGTGACAAGTATATGTGAAAAGAGTGCTATCACCGGGCATCTGGAATAGTGGTGAAAACATGACACCAGACCTTTGGAAAACATGGAACGCAGTGTCACTTGGAATGCTGCTGCAAAAAGGTTCTTTCCAAGTTCAACAAAGATTGGATGTTAGAGTGCTTGCCACTTGGTAAGCAAAGCAATGTTGAAGAGCATTTCAGAAACTTTTATTTTACAATGTATGAGAAATGGCTTGCAATGATGCATAGAAATGTCCCTTCGCCAACCATGGCATTTGAAGGCAATGACACCTCACTGTGGTACTCTGTATAAGTTCTAGATCCCTTCCGTAAAGGGGAATTTTCTCCGTAGTTTCAAAAGTGCTGTTTCATTTTTGACCGCTTCAATAACTCTGAGGGCATAAGCGCCCAGTTCAATGCAAATGTTGCAGAACCTGCCCAGAGAATCGCAATCTTCAAGTGCACCAGTATTGGTATGGAAAGCTATGTCAGTGGCCAGAGCTAGCAAATTGTGAACTGGCTGTTTTGGCATTGCCTGTCTCAAGTGCCAATGTTGAGAGGGCCTTTTCACAGAAAAATGTTTACATGGGAAGGAAAGAGCGAGTGCACATGACCTAAGACTCACTGAAGAAGTATTGTATGGTGTACTACAATAAGTTTGATTTGCAAAAATGTATTTGGACCTCATATACACTGTACGTACACTGTCTCTAAACCATGCACTATCAGTGCAGAAAGCAAGCAATAATAAAAGCAAAATGTTCCATAAACACCGGAAAAACACTTTCTGTTGTTTTTAATGGCGCAAAAATGTGTAACCACTGATAACCACAGTTTTTTTAAGGTATTGAAATCACTTGAAAACACTGAAAAAAAAACACCAGAATTGACCAAAAATAGAAACTGAAAACAGGAAAGCCTAATGATAGGGTATGATAGACAGCGAGCGGAACTCACGTTGTTGACATGGAATATTCGTGGCCTTAACCTCCGGAAGGGTAAAAAAGTATTGTCATTTCTCATTAGACACGGTGTCAAATTTGCGTTTTTACAAGAAACGCACCTCCCTCTACAATCCTCCTCTTCATTTGCAGTGTCCTGGGGATCCCATAGATACTTTGCCAGTTATAGTACTACATATTCTCATGGGGTATGTATACTCCTTCACAAGAGCCACCCCTTTAGCCACCATACCACTATAGCAGACCGAAACTGGCGTTATGTCCTGCTGACGGGGAAGTTACTGGGGAGTAGGATCCTCTTACTAAATGTTTATGCTCCAAACATGGACGACCCCCATTTCTTTCAGGAGTTGTTGGCCCTGCTCGGCCGACTAGATGCAGACATCATACTGGTGGGTGGAGATTAGAATTTGACTGTCTACCTCTCGCTAGACGTCACCAGTGCATGCCCTAGCAGTAAACCACAGGCCCTGCAAGTCCTCCATGATATAATTGACAGCTATACTCTTAAAGGTGCTTGGCGTAGTCGCCACTTCACTACATCAGGGTATACTTTCTATTCAGCCCCCCCACTCGGTGTGGACGCAGCTAGACTACTGGTATATGTCTGAGAGCGCCGGCCTGTGGCTCAAGGATGTACAGCTATTACAGCGTACGTTGTCTGAGTATGCCTCAGGGAAGCTGACAATGTTTCTCCAATACGGTGGGGGCTGGGAGTGGAGGTTTTCCTTCCCTAGTACTGCTTTACTGGATGTGGTCTTTTGCTCGGACCTCCGTGACTCCATTCTCAAATATTTTGAGATTAATTCAGGTTCTGTTCATAGGCACGCTGTATTGTGGGATGCCTTCAAGGAATACATATGCTTCATTTGCATCTCAAAACTTGAGGGTGTACTTCGCGACATCGGCAATGGCCTGGCGCGGATAGAGGACGAACTCACTGACATCGACAGAGCTAATGCCCAGCATCCTGCCTCCCCTTCCCGCCATAGAGGATCAGCCCTTCTTACAGAATTTCAGGACCTTGGCGAGAGGGAGGTTGCTTATCTGGGCAAATACATCACTATGGTGAGAGCCAGGGGCCTGGCCGTACTTTAGCCAGCCTTCTGCACCCCAACCGGGGTCCTGAATTCATCACATGAACTCCATCTGGATGGTGGTGCCTGTTTCGCTGCTAACAAGGACATTATCCATGCATTATTAATATATTATAAGAATCTCTATACTTCACGCTCAGATTCTGATGAGACATCGTGTATGGCCTATTTTGAAGAAATAGCCATGGGCTGGCTCACCACGGGGCAATGCCAATTTTTTTGTGAACCTTTTGCAGCTGAGGAGCTCACTCAGGCAATAGACTCCCTTTACGCCTCCACGGCCCTTGGCCTTGATGGCCTCACAGGTGCCTTTTATAAGGCATACGAAGGCATTCTAGCTCCTTACCTGTTATTTGTGTATTCTGAGGCCATTGACAGTGGGATCCTCCCACCCAATATGCCAGAAGCCAGGCTCTCCTTGCTGCTTAACCCTGTTGCTTTTATAGACCACTCCCCTTACTTAATTTCAACAATAAGATCCTAGCCAAGGCTGTGGCCACCAGACTATCTTTGGTGCTTGAACGGGTTATCTCCCCAATCCAAACTGGTTTTGTCGCTCATCAGTCCACTTCTTTCAATTTGCGGGCACTTTACTCCATCCTGAATAAGGTCACCCCTGAAATACTTGAGCCTGTAGCCCTTCTCGATGCGTAGAAGACTTTAGATTATTTAGAGTGGCCTTTTCTACATGCAACATCGCGGAGACTGGGACTCGCTGCTGGATTCCTCACCCACATCTCCCTTCTGTATTCTGATCCCGTGGCCCATGTTCAGGTCAATGGCTCCTTTTTTGAGCCCTTTGCCACATCCAGAGGCACCAGACAGAGGTGCCCAGTTTCACCCTTGCTGTTCTTTATAGCCATGGGCCCTTTGGTCCATCAGGGCCGTCATCTACAAGAAAACCATATGCATTGTGGCCTCCAATTTAAACCCAGCCCATTACTCATCTCTACATACGCTGATTACATTTTGTTATTTGTTCGGCATCCCTCAGTCAAACGACCACCCTTAATATGGGAGATTATTTGTTTTGGTGGCCTTTCTGGTCTACATATCAACTGGACGAAATTCTAGTTTTTCCCCCTTACCGATGTCACTAAGCCTACCCTTTGTGAATATCCTCTTAAATGATGCAAGGAATCTACCAAATACTTAGGAATAATTTTACACAGGGACAAACAGCAGGTGATTCGCCTCAATTATGATCCTGCCATCGAGAGACTCACAGTCCAAATTGACTGCTGGATCGGTCTTCCTCTTTACATGGCGGGCCGTATTACCATTATTAAAATTGTTGTCCTCCCCCGATTTTTCTACTTATTTTTTTTTTCATTCCCATCCCTTTGACAAACTCCTTTTTTCTTACACTGCGTAGGTTTCCAGGATCGCCTGGAACACCCTCATGCTTCCCTATGACTGGGGTGGGTTTGCAGTCCCTGATTTTCAAACATACTTCCTTGTAGCTCAGACCCAGTTTGCATATCATTGGTACCATCCAGATGCTCGCCTGACTTATGCCAAACCTGAGTGTGACTTGGCAGGTGCAACACCCCTTGCAGCACTGTTACCACAAGGCCTCAGACTAGGCCCTTCAGATATCCGAACACTGTCTACAACATGTTGGGCCTGGCGAAAGCTTAGCAGGGTCCTAGGTAGTGATTTCCTATATTCTCTTCCACTTCCTCTCTCACAAAATCCATGATTGCCTTTGAACTTTAAATAATTGTCCAACATACTCTGACAATGCACGACCTTCACACACCGAGTGACCTATTCCTGGATGGTCATGTGCATTCTCATTCAGTCAACACCAGTTTCGCTGCCATCACGTATATGGATACAATTATATTTCGCCGTCTGAATGGACTGCTCTGCTCCTGCATCCCCTCCTACCCTCGGGCTCCTGAAGACTTCACTCCCCTCACACTGTTAATCTCGGACTCAGAGGGGAAGCACATGGTTGTAAAACTCTATTGCGCTTTCATGGCCCTCAGACATACTCAAGATGACAAGGTATGACTGCAGTAGGAAAAAGACCTAGGTCACCCCATCTCTGACGAGGACTGGTCCTTCTGCTGTGTGCAAACTAAACTAGTATAGCTCAATCATCATCACAAGTTACTCCATTTTTGGTTTTTGCACAGATCATACATCACCCCCGCTGCCCTAGCCAGACACGATCCCTCTAAGTCCCCCATCTGCCTCAAATGGGGTTTTACAGAGGCAGACTTCCCACATTTAACTTGGACCTGACCCCTCCTATAGCCACGTTTTGGACTGATGTGTTTCATACACTCTCCCTCATGAGCCCTACGACTCTCGAGCCAACTCCTATGATGGCGTTCTTGGCTATTGTAGCTACAGTCCCGAAGAGCACCCGTAGGTTCACTGCTATTGCTTTGCTACTGGCGAAGAGGGAGATAGCACCCCGATGGGGCAGCACGATCCGCCCTACTATTAATGCCTGGCTACATAGCCTGACATATTATGACACGACAAGTGAAGTCTATGCCACGCTACAACCCCCACAGGCAGACCTAAAGATATTTGCTTATTTATTCCCCCTAGAGTCAGACCCCTGAGTTCAACCCCTCATTAACCCATTGCGGCTCCTTCCTCACATTCCCTCAGTCTAGACACTGTGACAGAGTATGCCCTCCTCTTTGCCACTCTATGGCTTACTGACCATGGCCTCTTGTGCTGATGAATTATTGAATCACACTATTTTTCCTCTTAATTGCAATCTGATGTGTAGTACTGCCATGATGGATAAACGCAGGAATCGCCAGCACTCACCCCCGCACTTACATGCGGCCGCTGCGGGGCGGCAAACGCAGGGCCACCACGGGTGACAAATGGTTTAGGTATCCCACAGGAAATATGTGATTCCAGACCTTCCCCTTGGTCCAGTCATGTATTCTCATATCGTAGTACTAGAAGGGATGATGTGGAATGAGTGTAAGGTCCTTCCCGTTGTTACTCCATGTCAGACTATAACGGCAAAATGCGTCCTTATATCAATAATTGACATGAGGATGAAGTCCACCCTAAACAATAGGACTAAATGATGGATTTAAATTATGCTTAATCACATGTAATTTTATCTACATTTTCCCCAACATTTCACCTACATATGCAAGAATAGGATAATGAAACACATTTGGGTTTAATTATAGGGTAGCACTGCATTTATTATTTTTCACAACAATGTACATAGCATGCCAGTAAACAATATGGAGAAATATAAAAATGGAAAAATGGGTACAGAAACAAAAAAGAATAACAATATATAAAAATGATACAGGTAAAGCTGTAAGTAAAGGAGTAAGATGGAGAGCATGCGAAAGTCAAAAAAGGTTTTTATGTTGATTTTATTCTATTTTACTTTTAAATAAGCTGAAAACGTGCTAGAAACATGGTAGAATTGTGTAACATCCAAAATACTTACATAACGATTACTATTAGACAAAATGAATTTGTATAGTATGTTGCTTATGTCTATAGAACCATGTGACTGCAACTCCTAACAAAAGGAGTGCAGTAGTGGAGCTCCTTGTGTGAGCAAGGCAGGGGACCCTGCCAAAACGCGTAACAGCACTTAAATAAATAAACTTACTTTGAACTGGAACGGCGGTGTTGGTATCTGGCTGTTGGGATCAGTACGCTGGAGCTGGTTGTGGATGCAAGAACATATTATACAAATTTTGCACACCCCTAATTATCATGAAATGTCACATAGGAAATCAATAAATTGATCAGTATTTGTAAAGCACAGCTTAACGCCCGTGAGGGTATCTAGGCTCTAGGTTGCTAGACTCAGTCGAAAAGCCAGGATTTGAGTCTCTTCCTGAAGTCCGCCAGCGAGGGTGATAGTGGGAGGCAGAAGAGAAGGTCGTTCCAGGACTTGGAGGTGAGGTCGGAGAAGGAACGGGCTACGTTGTGGCTTCCGCGGATACACGGCATCTGTGCGAAGGCAAGGGAGGAGAGTGAAGGACTCTGGATGGTTGGTGGAAGTACAGGCGGTGGTTCATGTTTGCTGGTCCTTGGTCATGGAGGGCTTTGTAGGTGTGTCAATATCATGAATTGGCATCATTTCTGGACAAAGAGACAGTGGAGATTCCTAAGGTGTGGCTGGGGTGATGTGGGTCCATTTGGGCAGATTGATGATAAGTCTGGCCACTGAGTTCTGTACCATCTGGAGTCTTCTCATGAGTTCGGTGGTGGTTCCTGCATACAGTGCATTGGCATACTCCAGCCGGCTGGTGATGAGGGTGGTCGTGACTGTTTTTTTCGTGCCAATGGGGAGCCATTTGAAGATTGGAAGGGAAGAAGCCATTTCTGTAAAACGGGTGTGAAGGAACTACAAAAGCCCAAAATATCCAGTGTATGCTACAAAAAAGTCACATCCTGTAGCAACGGTGACTTCATCATAAGGTCAAGTCTTTCTTTTGAAATTACCTCCCCCAATGTGTAAATATCTGAAGCAAGTGAGGCTTTATCCTCAGTTATATCTGCTTTCCTGTTGTTGATCTTTAGACCTCTTTCCTTGGGGGCTTGAAGTACAGCTTCCAAAACCTTTGCATGGTCTGTTTAGTTCCCAATATCTTGCTTATATACTAGATTATCTGGTACTAATAAGTGCGAACAGTTAGTGGCCCATTCATAATGGCAAGATCTGCAGGAACACCACAAACCCAAAGGCTTGGCCTCCTGAAAACACCCAAATCTCGAGATTAATTACTAGGTGCAAAATAAATAACTATGGAAATTCGACTTACTGACTTCCCGAGTTATTCCTCATTTCTTTAGGAACCCTCACTGTCTGACAGGCAATACCTGGTAACTCTGCCCTTGGAGTTACGGATGCCCACAGTATCTGTAGCTACATGGGACAGAATTACTGTGTATGTCACTGCAGCTATCATAATGTGTCTTTACCAAATTAATGCTGTCAAGTATATGCTATCGTCTAACAGTGAGAATCCATTACTTGTCTCTGTGAGATGGCACAGTCTTCTACAGTAATCTTGTCTGCCACTTGTGGGAATGCAGCCACCATTGGAAACAAGATACTGGGCTGGGCGTGCCATCCTGACACACTGACATATCCCAGGTAGGCTGTTGGCTAGAGTGCTGCTTTAAGAGCAAAATGGGCTATTGCGACCCAACCATGCCTCTTGGCCCTATTCTACCTGCAGTAAGATGCAGTTCTCAACCATGAGAGCTAATGAACCAGTGCTCACAAATGAATATGACAACAGAGCTCCAAATACACTTAGAATGTACCCTCATGACTAGCAGGCCATACAAATTTCCAAAGACCCACCACCAGCCTGCCTGCTGAGTGAGTCTTGGTCCATGCCTGTAATTCTGCACTAACTGCCGACATAGGCCCAATGATCATCAAAGTTTAAGACAAGCTATGCCCAGACAAGCTCACATGAGTTAAGTGCTGCTGCTAAGCTGGCCCACGCACCCAGAAAAACAACAGTCTCCAGCTCTGTCGTGATCATAAGTACCACATATAAAGAGAGTGAACTGCATCATATTCTCTCAGCAGGTAGTACCTCATATCTGACCCCCATCAGGAAGAACGCAATGCAACAGTCCAATACCAAAGCGCACCCGTAAATTGTGTACTTTAACCAGCAAGGCTCACATACTGCATACTATCAATGTATCAGAATGGAGACACTTTGCGGTTGCCAATGTTTGGCTTCATTTGGGCTCTCAATGATTTCTACCTTATCTACACCCACTTCCCCAACCACCAAACTATACCTCCTCCAATTTAATTGTTGGCAACCCAGTCCTATCTCTTTTTCCTGCCCCTATAAATTATGTTCAGATTTTCTAGCCAGCCAGGCCTGGTATAACATTACTCCCTAAAGTCAGGCTATTTCATTGTCATCTGACACACCCTCCCAAAGACACAATGAGAGATAATGCATTGTTACAAATGGTGGAAACAGAATCATCAATATCTGCAGCATATTTGAGTTTTCATGTGCAATAAAGAAGTATCCTGTAATCATGTTTTTTCATTGAACAGTTAAGCATAGCACACATAGTGGAACACATGAATGATCGAGGGAGAAGTTTCACCTCTGAGAGGCTATGTTTATATAATCAATCTGCAGAAATCTATTATTTTTGTTTGAAAATTTTTAATCCACACTAATATCTATACTCAGAATGGATTTTCATAGAAAGCATAACCTTAAATAACTACAATGACAGAGAATAAAATTGAAATAATTTCCATTTTCCAAGCCCTTGCATGTCATGGCTCACAATAACTCCAGAAGCTGATGCCTCGTTGCACCCCAGCCATAATCAGGAGTCAAGTAAAGCAAACCACAGCAGATTCAATCATAAGACGTATGGAGGCTAGATGACCTCGTACTGAATGCAAACCCACGCAGTCCAATCCTAAAGACTCAATCACATCTTGAAGCAGACAAAATGAACTGAAAACGGGCCCTTCAAGGTAGTCTTCACTTCTCACACTAATAATGCACCGCACGAGATGAGACTAAGCCCCTTTAAGTGCTGTCCACTCCTTCAGAAACGTATTGAAGCCCAAAGTTATACATAAGGGCAGTACTTGTTCACAAGCCTCCAGACCTTTCAGAATTAGGCGGCAACACTTATTTGTAACAAAACCAGCAGGTATTCAGCCTCGGCCTGTCTTAACCAACTTCATTGACTCCTGGTTTGATCAGCCAATCAGGCTTTAATATCCTGTAGAAGAATTAAGAAACCTACAATGGGGTGGCCGCTTGTTTCTATTTCTTGGCAACAATCCACTGGAATAAGCTTCCTCAAAATGTATCTGCTGTGTCAGATTTGTTGATCTTTCAGAAGAAATTGAAGACCTGGTTGTATCCGCTTTAGGTTCTCGATCAGAACTGGTAAATGATAAGGTCTAGCACTGGAATATCCCTTTGGGTATGAGTATGCGCTCTAAAAATACAAAAAACATATACAAATACAAATATGGGTGTCCCAATTCCGTTGATCTGTGCAGCAGCACAATTTAGGCTCCACCCTTATAGTCACAATTATGTAATTATATTCACTGTGTGCCTTAACTTCATTAAAATGTGTGAAGCATTTAAACATGTTAATGAGATGTAATCATTTTAGGGATTAGATTTACACACGTGTACACTAATGTTCTTTTGAAAGGTACGAACATGTACTCTTTTACTCATGTTTTACATTTATTCTTCAATTTGCACTTGTGTATGTATAACCATGTATTCGAAGTACATAGTAAATACTTAGGGCCCGATTACAATGTCGGGTGGACCAGAGTCCGTCCGACATCATTTGGGAACTGGAACTGAATGACCTCCTGTCGTCGGTTCCAGCCCAGCAAGTCAGCTGCGCCTGAACCCTGTTCAGTCACAATCCTCTACTTTACAATGGGAGCATGCATCAACAGGGGGACACCATAGGGGCCGCCATTCGGCTGCCTTGCACCCAGGGGGTCCCAGCTGGGGGACCCTAAAGACAGATTCCCAAAGCCTTTCTGTGTCGGAAAGGCCGGCACAGAAAGGCTGCGGGAATCTGCCACCATAATCCCTGGGCCGGAAAGAGCCAGCCAAGGGATTACTGAAGGCTTCCCAAATGAGCCCGTCGGAGGCCATTCAGAAATCCGATTCGGATTCCCTTCCGACCTACCCCATCAAAATGGGTCGGTCGGAAAGGAATCTGACCAGCCGTTTACGATGCGGTCTGAAGGGCTCCAACCGACGGTCGGAGACATTTCAGCCCGCATCGTAATCGGGCCTTTAGTTAAACTTAGCCTTGACTACAGGCCTCAATTGTAATGTATTTTGCTTTGCCAGCATATTCTCTCTTTCTTTGCAGGTGTATTATCATGATTCTCATTAGTTGGAGAAAGACTTAGGGGCCGATTCCGATCTCGGCCGGTAGGGCTCCGAATCAGACTCAGCTTTACCGGATCCGATTCGGAGCCCTATTTCCCGACCGATTCGTACGTGCGTCCGGGCGAGCGAGTACGATGCGTGCGCTCGCGAAATCTCCGACCGACTCGTTCGCAGGACCCGACCGCTCCGACCGACTCGCACGGGGACGACTCGCACCGCGCAATGGAGACGTTCCCCGGCCAAGTAAGTACGATGCGCACCTCGACCGCTCCGACCGACTTGCGCAGTCCGGCTCCAAGGAGCTGACGGAGCCGCACTTTGGGGGTCCGTGTCGGACCCCCCTGGAAGCGTAGGCACGCGAGTCGCACACAGGGGGGACCCATGGGTCCCCCCTACACGTGCATGTACGGCGCGACCCTCATCGACGCGAACACGCTGTAGGGGGCGCCCTTGTTCGCATCGTGCCCATTGAGTCAATGGGAGCCCGTGTACGCGTCGTATGACTGGCTCCCATTGACTTCAATGGGAGTCCGACCGAATCGAGTCCAATAGCATACGTGCGCATCGTACTCGTTCGGTCGGGCTGCTAGGGTCCGATTCGGTCGGAAATCTCTCCGGGTCCGGCTCGGTCGGGGAGATTTCCGGCCTGAATCGGAATCGGCCCCTTATTGTTTGTCTTAGACTGCTGATAGTGAGACCTGGAGGAAAGAACTTGGCAGTGAATGTGGAGAATTAATTGTCACAAGGGGCATTTGTACCGGGACAGAGAGATGTTCAAGGTTGAGAACTGCAGTACCAATTCAATGCAATGGGAAACGGAAGGGGTGTTGCAAATGCATTTGAGTAATGATTTGATTGGTTCCTGGTGGTGTGAAAGCAGATAAGGATGTTTCTGACTCTCCTGTTACTTTTAAATTGGTGTTCTCATAGTTGGAAATCATGAGATTCCCTTTAGGCTTCGAGAGGTACAGACCTCTCTGCGCGCCTAATTCTTGCAAGTGTGAAGCTTTATGCTAAACACGTATTTACTTTTTCCCAAGACTTCTACTGAAGTCTGATTATGCTGACACCTTCTACGCTCTCAAAATACAGACCCTTAGTAGATGGTTCTATATCTGACTTATGTTTAGAAGAGAGAAGGAAGGTTTTTTAATGGAGCATCAGGGGCCGTATTACAGAACATGCCCCAGGGGCGCAACAGGCATGTGTGCCCGCTTTGCGTGCCCGCCCTGGGCATGTTGGTATTACAGAAGGGGCTGTAGATGCTGCCACTTCTGTGATAGTGAAAGCACTGGCGCACATATAACGCCAGTGCTTTCTCAAGAGGGCAGTCCCTCATTTGCATGAGGGCCTGGCCCCATGCAAATGAGGGAATCCCTTTGCCTCTGCGCACGTGCCATATTAAAGATGCGGGCGCAGAGGCAAAGAAGCAGTCAGGAGGCACACTGACAGTGCTCCACCTCATGGCAGCCCTCTGTAGGTGGAAAGGGGGTCCCGTGGACCCCCCAGACATGCCCTTGCAGGCGGGTGCAGTCACTCACTGCACCCGCCTGCAAGGGTATCTCAAATCCCTCTTTAAAGTGCAGGCAGGTTGCTGCCTGCACAGAGAAACACGGAGCATCTTTTAAACAGCTGCTCCTTATTTTTCTTGAATGCGCAGCCCTGACTTTGCAGCTGCCCTGAGGGTAGTGCATTCTACATGATAGGATGCACTTTTCCTGTTTGCACCTGCGCACCTGCTTGAAGGTGCGCTGTGGCGAAACAGGAAAAGTGCGCCCTATCTGGCCATGAGAAGCAGAAGAGACGCCACCAGAAGACATGGCTGGTCATTACATGTCCATAAATGTGGGGATCCACACATGGATTTGGCATCAATGGCATAAGATCACTGAAAAAAAGGAGCTTTGGCACGTTTCATTTGAGAAATATTGAAAATATGAGAAGGATATTGTACGAAATGAAGCCACCACCTAGGCCTGCACTGTATGAGGCATGTAATGTCTGAGACCGTGCAGCTTATGTCAAAGAAAAAGAGAAGTATCAGGGTAGAGTCAGAAAGGCAATACGTAGCTGTGCTGAAGCTACATGTGATGCGGATAAAGTAGAGTGTGCAGAGGGATCAGGCGAAGATAGTTACAGTAATTATAGTGATGACTTTCTGGATGTGTTTCTGTCAACCTGTCCACTGCCTTATAATGTAACCCAATCTAAAGGGATGAGTGGTGCTGTTACTGGTGGAGATTCTGAGAGCCACCGCTCCAGTGAATATGAGTCAGAACACTATGGAAGAGAGTTCAGGGATACATGCCCCTGTTAACTCTACTGTTTCTTATGACTCTGGCGCAATAACTCTTCCAGTTACTATGAGTCCCACAGTTCCCTTGTATAAACCTGAGTCGTCTGGAACCATGACACATGCTATGATGGTTTCTACTGGCGTAAATACATCAAATACTGTTCCTGTTGCCCCCGGATGGGGAGGCACAGGAAGAACTCTTTTTGTCTTGAATATGGTGACCTCCTCCATATGTCACTCCTATGCCACTGATGATGAATCAGACAGGACTCACCACTGTAGAGGAACCAGCTCAGAGGTCACAAAATTCTCAACAGTCCCTTTGGAATTCATTTCAGTGTCAAACAGTAGTCCCCAGGAAGGCATATTGTCCAATACCTCTGGAGTTCAAAATGGTGTTAACTCACGGGAATTGGATGATTTGATTAGGGTTTTTAATGGGTCCCCACAAGAAGGTGAGAGTTCAGAATTGAGCAGAGAACCCGTCTCCAGGAAGGGAGAATGCAGTTGATGTGATCAAATTAAATGTAGAATTAGATGTAATGATATCAGGAAATCTTGATCTTTCCAGATTAGATACCTATCAAGAGAATTAACTCATATACATGCGCAAAGATGTTATCAAGCGGTTTAAAAGAGAATATTAAGTTGGAAATGTCTACTTACACAAATATCCAGTTGGAAATAATGTGACACAGAAATATCAACAGCAAGAATATCGTAGTCAAGAATATCGATTTTAAGGTAAGAAATATCGTTTTCAAAAATATAGAAGTCATTAATATCGTTTGGAAAATAATAGTTGTTTAAAATATCGATTTTTTATTAGTGTTATGTATTTTAGTTTATATTTTAAATGTATGTGATGTATGTTTTTGTATAAGTGTTGTTTATGTTTTTTAATATATGTGTTACATTTTTAGTAGTTATCAATTTTATTTTAATTTAATTTTGTGTTTTTTTGTTCCGTAGCGGATTGTGGGTTTATAGGGCAATAGGGTGGAAAGTAATTTATTTATAATATATTAATGATTATTTTTTATTTATTAATATTTATTTAATTGAGATTTTATAGTGCTTATTGTGGGAAGTTATTTATTTGTAATTAATTATTAATTGGTTGTTAATATTAATTATTTAATTGATAATTGTGTAATTTGTTTTAGGTGCGAGTTGTGGGGTTTATAGGGATAAAGGGTGGGAAGTAATTTATTTGTAATTAATTATTAATTAGTTGTTAATTAATAATAATTAATTCATTGGTAAATAATTATGGTAATTGTGTAATTTTTTTAGGTGCGGGTTGTGGGGTTTATACGGGTAAAGGGTGGGAAGTCATTTATTTTTGATTAATTAATAATTAGTTGTTAGTTTATATTATTAAATGATTGAAAGTTAATTATGGAAATTGTGTAATTAATTTTAGGTGCGGGTTGTAGGGTTTATAGGGGTAAAGGGTGGTAAGTAATTTATGTTTAATTAATAATTAGTAGCTAATTAATATTAATTAATTAATTGAAAATTAAATATGGAAATTTTGTAATTAATTTTAGGTGTGGGTTGTGGGGTTTATAGGGGTAAAGGGTGGGAAGTAATTTATGTTTAATTAATTAATAATTAAATGAGCATTCATATTAATTAATTAATTGATATTTAATTAGGGTAATTGTTTAAATTTTTTGTGTGGGGTTTTCCTTTTATAGGGGTAAAGGGTGGGGAGTAAATTAATTTTGCTTACTTTACAATTAATTGTTAAATACTATTAGTTTTTTAATTGTAAATAAGTTGTAACTGTGTAATTAATTTTTCTACAGTTTAATTTTAGCTGTGGGTTGTGGGGATTATAGGGGTAACGTGTGGGAAGTTAATACATTTTTATGAGCTTTAATTTGTTTTTTAATTAATATTATTTCTTTAATTGGTAATTAATTATGTTAATTATGGAAGTACATTTTTTTTAAATTTAGATGTGGGTTGTGAATTGTGTGGTGTTATAGGTTGGGAAATAAAAAAAGTAAATTAATGTAATAATGCTTTTGTTTCTAAATAATTTCTAATTAAAAATATTTATTTGTTTGAAACTTATTTTTTATTTCATTTAATATAATATTTGTAGGTACTAGTCATATGTGTTTATTATAATATATATATATATATATTTTAATATTAAATATATTTGTATATACATTTTTAACGTTTATATGTTTTTTTATTTATTTTGTTTTTTAAATATTTTCGTTAACATTTTGCTTGTTTTTAATTTTGAACTGACTGGAGTGAGAATATTAATTACTATTCCTCCGCAATCCAACACTTTCCCTACTGTTGCACTCATTGGAGTGGGAATAGTAATTTTTACCCCTCAGCTATCCAACACTTTCCCTACTGTTACAATTATTGGAGTGCGAATAGTAATTTTTACCCCTCCGCTATCCAACACTTTCCCTACTGTTACAATTATTGGAGTGGGAATAGTAATGTTTTACCCCTCCGCTATCCAACACTTTCCCTACTGGTGCACTGATTGGAGTGGGAATAGTAAATTATATCTCGCCACTATCCAACACTTTCCCTACTGTTGCACTGACTGGAGTGGTAATAATAATTTTTACCCCTCCACTATCTAACACTTTCCCTACTGTTGCACTCTCTGGAGTGGGAATAGTAATTTTTACCCCTCCGCTATCCAACACTTTCCCTACTTTTGCACTCACTGGAGTGGGAATAGTCATTTTTACCCCTCCGCTATCCAACACTTTCCCTACTGTTGCACTCCCTGGAGTGGGAATAGTAATTTTTACCCCTCCGCTATCGAACACTTTCCTTACTGTTGCACTCACTGGAGTGGGAATAGTTATTTTTACCCCTCCACTATCCAACACTTTCCCTACCTTTGCACTCACTGGAGTGGAAATGGTAATTTGCCCCTCTGTTATACAACACTTTCCCTACTGTTGCACTGATTGGAGTGGGAATAGTACATTTTATCTCGCCACTATCCAACACTTTCCCTACTGTTGCACTGACTGGAGTGGGAGTAGTAATTTTTACCCCTCTGCTATCCAACACTTTCCCTACCTTTGCACTCACTGGAGAGGGAATGGTAATTTTTGCCCCTCCGTTATCCAACACTTTCCCTACTGTTGCACTGATTGGAGTGGGAATAGTACATTTTATCTCGCCACTATCCAACACTTTCCCTACTGTTGCACTGACTGGAGTGGGAATAGTAATTTTTACCCCTCAACTATCTAACACTTTCCCTACTGTTGCACTCACTGGAGTGGGAATGTTAATTTTTACCCCTCCGCTATCCAACACTTTCCCTACTTTTGCACTCACTGGAGTGGTAATAGTCATTTTTACCCCTCCGCTATCCAACACTTTCCCTACTGTTGCACTCACTGGAGTGGGAATAGTCATTTTTACCCCTCCGCTATCCAACACTTTCCAGGCATTTGAATGCATTCGGCAGCCCAGGTGGGAACCCAATGATGAAGCATGCCACCAACTAGGTTGGTGGGTGAGGATTCTTTTTAAAACCTAATGGTTTTTCCCATTTTTCCTGGCACAATGTTGCAGTGTTTTTGGGATTCCGCTGTAGGGTCCGTCCCTTTTGTTGTTTGACTACTGAACATATTCATGAAACCTCATCGAACCGAGTAATCCGAAATTATTCATGACTAAATAGGCAATGAGAGAATGGGTTGAGATATTAATAAATATTGTTAGTCTTAATCCCCCATTAAATTGGAGGACATATTAAGACATATAGTGCTCGTGCAAGTAGAATATAGAGAAAGTGTTGGATAGTGGTACGAAGAGTTGTATTAAGGAAAATACAAGTAAAACAAAGTGACAATTTTTAGCAATCCTCTTTGAGAATATATTAACATTGAAAATACTAGAGACACTGTAATACGAGAATCATATGTTCCAAGACCCCTTCATATGAGTACAATAATTATGACTATGCTAAAAAAAAACAATAATGAAGGAATGAAAATAGAGGTAAATAAACCATATTAAGAAGCATTTGTCATTATATGTACCAGTCCAATTGTAGGCATTTTGTCCATTAATAGAAAATATCTGTTGTGTAACTTTAGTTTGGTCCATTGACGGCCATAAGTTCAATATATTAAATGAATTAGAATTTCATACAAAGGTATTGAATTTATGTCATACATAGCATCCAGTACATTTGTGGAACGAAGGGATTTTGTTACATGTTATTACTTATTATTATAATAAAAAATTATGTATAGGACCCAGAGCTATATTATAATAAAAAATGATGTATAGGACCCAGAGCTAGGCAGAGGGAAAATAATCTGTGTGGAAATTTGATTCGGAGTCTGGTATGGAGGGACCTTATGCTGGAATGGTAACATGGGATGAATAAAACCGCTTACTTGACTAATTGCAGGAGTATCCAGAGAACCTATAAACTCATGCTTCCTGCAGCCAGTAGTGCATTTCTGCATCTTTGTTGAGTCCTATTTTGGTACTACCCAAACTTAGTATTAGTTCACTTTCACATTTCCTCATTCTCAGTTCTCTGTTGCCACCACAAGATGGTGGCTTCATATGTTCCAATTGAAAAAGGGCAAAAGATATTTGGTTAGGATTGTGCTGTTCGAAGTGTCCGGTTAGTGGTGGGCCAATCTCTGTTTTATATTCCAATAATGTTCCTGTATTCTAATGCATAAGGGCCTGTTGTGACTGCCAACATAGATCTTCTTACATGGGCATTCAACGATGCAAATGATGCAACTACTTTGGCCGTTAAAGTTAATCCAATCTGTTTATCATAAGTTGATCTCAGGAGTAGGTCAAAAGACTTTCTTTCTGTTGTGTCCAGATTGAAAAACTCCACAGGTATGGCATGTAAAGAAACCGCTTGTTTTATCTAGAAGGATGCCCATAGGCTTTCTTTTGTCAATGAATTCTGATCTGCAAACACATTGTTTCAGATTTTTAGCTTTGCGGAAGCCAATTTGGGGGCAGCTGGCAATCTCTATAGTGGTCGACTGGATTATGCTTGAATAAGTGCCAATGGCATTTAAGAATTTTTAATTCTGGAGTGTCCATTGTGGTAGTCTGTTATGAAATTAGGTATTCTTTATTTTACAATGCTTTGGCTGAATTTTAGGTCTCAAGAAGTCTTGACACTTTGTTTATTTGTTTCTTTGATAGATCTCTGAAGGTGGTTGTGTTGATAACCCGCTTTTCTGTGTGTTCCATCAATTCACTAGCTTTCAGTTTGTACAATTGATCTTCACTGTAATTGTGTCTGATCCATTGAAAGCTCTCCTTTGGGAATATTTTTGATTGTACTGTGTGAGTAACAACTTTCTGCTCTAAGTATAGAGTTTGCGGCTGTGGATTTTCTGTAGAGTTTACTCTGAATTTTACCATCCTTGATATAATATTAATAGTGATGTCAAGGAAATCTATTTCCTTAGTTGATACATTGGCTGTTGTCCTGATATTCCATTAGTTGTTATTTATTACTTGCAGGTATTGCTTGAGTAGAGTTTCTGTACCTTGCCAAATGCACAGAAAGTCATCTATGTATCTTCTTGTTAGACACAAAAAAGCCACCCGAATGATATGTTATATTTTCTAATCTATCACATTATGCAATGTATTCCTGTTATATTAGCCTGCACCTAGACATACACAAAAATGTTAACGGGATGTCCTAATACACCACCAGGTGTTATGCTTCATCATAGGACCCCCCACGTTCTTCAGAAACCCTGTTTGATGAAGAGCAGGCCTACTCCCTAAAATCAGGGAGGCGTGTATTACTGAATATGGATCAGTGGAAACTATATAAATTTCAAAACCAATGTGGTAATCCAGTCTGACCTTTATACCATATGGAACGCCACTTGGTATTAAAAACCAAACATGGGGAATAGGGGAGCTGATCATCGGGACGAAGGAGCATTTGCTAGTTGGTTGCCCGTGAGGAACGAACCTTGGAGGATGTGTGACTATAGGGGCTCATGAGCCCTCTCTCCATGGGGCCCAGAAGACCCTGACTGAGACTACCTATGAGCGTAGGGTGGCAACAAAGTTTAGACCAAAGACACAGTGGCATGTATATGGTATATATGCTACCAGAGGATCTGATGTATGTCATGGACTCTGTTGAGCCACTAGGCAGTGAGATACCTGGCTCACTGATTTGGGTATGTCTCCATCCCCAGGATGTATCAGTCTGGATTGGTATTTGGGAGGCTTCATTTTCTTTACAGCTCTGTTCGCAGTTGTAATGGCTTGCCTCTTTCACCCTGTCTCCTTTTGTTCACCCCAATTAGTTGTTCCTGCTGATTGGTTTTGGAGATTGCATCAGCAGAGTGTGACTGGATATTTATTGAAATCTCACTGTTACCATCCATCAAAAGCAAGGATTTGGTGTCTGGTGGGTTTGACTTTGAATCTCTCCGGTTACTTTGCACAATGGACCTGCTAACCTGAAGTTAGCGCATTTTCTACTAGACACCTGGCAGAAGTGGCAGTATCAATCTGAGGTACCAGAGCTATTTTGCTATCACTGTCTGTCACTTACTCACATTGTGCTTTACTCCATAGAGTCAATGGTGTACCTGTGTCTAACCTCACCTTTTTAGGTCAGGCCTGGGCAGCGCATGCGCTGCTCTGCGAGCCATGCTGTATTGGAGTATGTACTTGAAGCCCGCCCACTCTCCGCCCATATTTTTCATTGGCTTTTGTCCTTGTCCTTCGTAAATGCTGGCTTTTGATTTGTTATTAGGCTTGTTAGTCCCTCCTTGGTACCGCCTTGTCTTCATTTGTAACCTCCCATGAGGACTGGCCCTTTTACTTCTGTTGTTACACAGCATGTCTTTTTTAGGCTGTAAGCACTATTTTCTTTCATGAGTTTCTTCTACTGCAGGCACAACATGCTTTCCTGAAACATTTAACTTTCCAAGCAGCCTGGGGCAATGGCAGCACCACAAGGCCTTGGCTTCAGCTGCTTTGGAGGTCGCTTTATTTGACACTTTATATGCACAAAAAGCTCTCGCCCGCAGGTCCCGACGTGTCCCTTTAACTTTAATTATGTTTATTTCTTCATTAGTTAACAAATCTGCTCAGCTGTTCACCCCCTCTCGCCCCTCCTCAGAATCACGGCATCCCAGGAATGTTGGTACAAAATGTAATATGAATGCCTTCCTAAAGAACTGTAGTTGCAGTTCTACCCTGGTCAAACAGGATTACTTTAGAAGCCATCCCAGACTCGTCGGATGATCATCCAACTACTCTAGAAGTCATTTTCACATCATCAGACATCATCAAGCTCTTAAAGTCATCAGCAGAGCTTAGAAAAGTGAGCCTGATGATTTGAGGATGACTTGAAAATGAGTATCTGATGACTCCACGAGATGTGATTGTTCCTGATGATTATAGGATGAGCAGTTGATGACTTCTCAAGATGAGATGGTTCCTGATGATTTGAGGATGCTTTAAAGATGACTATCTGTTTACTTCATAGGCACTCACAAAATTAAACTGGCCCTGGTGGTTTGAGGAGGGCTTGCTTATTACTTTCTCCGTTTTGGTTTCATTTTTGTTACAAAAAATAAGCCTTATAGATAATTTCAGAATTTTTGTTTATTAGTGAACAACGAGAACCGTTTAGGTATTTCACAAGTATTCATTTACATACAAATAAATGGTGCTTCATACTAATAGGTTCTTCACACACCAGTAAGTAGAGTGTAGTATGCTTCCTTACTGGAAGTGGGTATTTAATATTAACATTGAACATTTATGACAAGTCAATCTAATGGGCAGTCTCTCTACCCTAACTTTCACTCTGCTTTCTTTCTCTGGCTTATCTCTGCTCTTATTTCTTTTTCCCGCAGCCTCATTGCTGAGTTCATTTATCATCACACAATGTTTTCTCTTCTGGAGTGCGGTCTTTTGAAGCTTCAAATGGAATGAAAGTGTGATAAGCATCTGGCATCGCAGAACTATTCCTTTAGTCAACATTCTGTACTTTTGCACGTTATTACATAGTCAATGCCATTTTGTTTGCAAAACTTTCTATAAGAAATACGTACACATACCTAGAATAATTTTTTTCCTGAGCAGGTGCTGGAGAGCGCGGGGTCTTTCCTCGAATTTCTCACCTTTTGGAACAGTATTGGTATAATGTGCTATCCAGATTTTTCCTTTGCATTCTGGTACTCGTAGTCCAGTGAATAAAATCCTGGCTTATAAGTACCAGAATACAAAAAACAAATCTTAACTAAATGAATGTCAAAATCCTGTTTTATGGGATCTGAAAATCTCGGAGCTTTGCCGTGCATATTTCTCTGTAAGAAGGCAGACATAGTGCACTGTTTCTTTTTGGTTTCACTTCCGCATGGAGCAAATTAAGGGTTTCTTTGGTTTGTTCCCAGTGAAGAAGCTGGCTCAGAAAGATCCAATTATTCTACAGAGGGACCCCCAATGCTGTGGGCTGGCACCGCCTTACCCCATCGGATCAATACTTTGTTTTCCCTTAACTGTGGGAAGAGGACAGAGAGCGCTGTGGCTTAGAGAGACACAGGTGTTTGATTGTCATGGTGCATTAGACTGCTGCAGGCAATTGGTAGGGTGGAGCAGCAGGCTACTCACAGCACACTTCGATAGATCGGACAACTGCTTGGCACTGCAGTCCCATCAAACGGAGGCACAGGCTGCACCTTGGCTGCATTGAATACCTTTCCTCAGTCCCTGCCAAAGAGCCACTCCACGCCCTACATTTAACCCTAAACAGACTCAAGGGAGGCGTAGGATACCAGGCTGACAACTAATTGCCTGTCAGCAGCAAATTCTCAAAGTCTGATGTTTACAATCAATCAGGAGGCACGTGATTAGGATCGAAATCGGGAGGGTTGGCATAAATGTACTTCCGCTCAAGTAAAGCGCTCCAATATCTTTTAGACGAGTTTGCGCTATATAAATAACTGGAAAAACAGGGATACGCATGACCTCTGACTGCCTTTTAGTACAGAAATGTCATCAGGGGAGGCCAGAATTGTTAATCGGTTTATGTTTTAAAACTTTCACTTTTAAAATATAATAAATAATATGATTCACTAAGGTAAATCGATTCAGCGTATAAAAAATACATTCACTTGAACTTTATAACACCATCTTCTATTGTAACATGATATTTCTTGTATGCTGACATACAATTAAAGCGAGCAGAGAAGCACTGCTGAAGAGGCCGGAGGTGAGGATGCCGTTGAAGAAGCAGGCGCTCCGGTGCACTTATTAATTCTGCCACAGCCTCAGTGGTGTGTGTGCAGACCGTGCAGCAAGCGAAGCTGACTCCCGGTAAGTACTACTAGTACTGTCTGCTGACCGCATGTGTAGGCACAGTAAGTTTCATTAATAATTCAAATATTAGACTGATAGACATGTCTGCTGACTCATCCTTGGACTCGTGCCGTGGCGTGCTGGGCTCAGCTGACTACACTAGCAGCTGAGACCCTGCCACGTCGGCTGCCTCGATCTGTGACTGACCTAGTCAGTGGCCTGCAGATCGTCCGTGCACTGACAGAATTGTAGGGGGGAAGCACCTTCTTCTTTCATGTAGGGAGGCACCTTCTTCTTTCATTAATTTTACTGCACCTTCTCCCATAGCATTGCACTGTGCGCCCGTTTCTATATCACCTCACTGTCTCGTATCTGTGCAGTATTAGAACTGTTCTTCAGTGTATGGTGCCCACACCGTTTGTTGCGCATGACTCGTCCCACTCTCTAAGACGCTCCGTACCCTTTACTATTTATTATATTTGAGTAATGGTACTTTTACAAAGTGATGAAAGCCCGCATTTAGTTACTCAAGTGTTAATTGGGAGGGAGGGTGACAAGCCAAAACCGGGACCAATTTTGTGTGTGAAAAAGGCTGCTTTATTGAAACAGGTGCATATCCCAAATTCCAAACTAGGCAACCGCCTTACCAACTAAAACCTCACTATACATCAAATAACTGATCCCCCGTTTTTCTGCCCCCCGCCCATACGATCCCCACATCAAATCCCCCACCCTACCGATAATATAATAACATTACATAACAACCACATTACACAGTATTGCATTTACATATCCTGCCCTCCAATGAAACCCAAACCCCTGTCTTTCTACAACTGTAACTACCAACCATCTAGTCTAAACTTATCCTACCTACCTACCCTTTCCCTGCCCCTGCTCACAAACTTCCAACACTTAACTAAAAACTTCTGCCAATCTTGGCCAACTTTTTACAACCCCGCCTGCACCTGTTCCAAGCGACAAGTATACAAAAATCCTCAAACCCTATGCACCTGTCCCCACAAAACATGGCCTAAACAAAATACCAGACCCCAAACAAACACCTAAAAAAGAAGCCAAATTATAGGGTGGGAGGGAGGGCCAGAAAAAACGCTACACTACCACTAACGCTCCCAGCCACCAGGTCACCAAACCTAAAATGGTGGCTGGGAGACAGGCAGGACCCTACCTATAGTCTTTCGGCTACAAATTAATTGGGCTACAATTGGGCTACCCCCAATGTAGCCCAATGCACAAAATGGCCGGTACAGGCCAGTCCCTCCCCCTCCCAATATGCCCGGGGAGCAGACCTCACGGGTTCGGCTGCCCCCCAATCCTTCTTGGGAGGGAGGGGGACAAGCCAAAACCGAGACCAATTTTGTGTGTAGAAAAGGCCGCTTTATTGAAACAGGTGCATATCACAAATTCCAACCTAGGCAACCGCCTTACAAACTAAAACCTCACTATACATCAAATAACTGATCCCCTGTTTTTCCGCCCCCCGCCCCTATGATCCCCACATCAAATCCTCCACCCTACCGATAACATAATAACATTACATAACAACCACATTACACAGTATTGCATTTACATATCCTGCCCTCCAATGAAACCCAAACCCCTGTCTTTCTGCAACTGTAACTACCAAACATCTAGTCTAAACTTATCCTACCTACCTACCCTTTCCCTGCCCCTGCTCACAAACTTCCAACACTTAACTAAAAACTTCTGCCAATCTTGGCCAACTTTTTACAACCCCGCCACCCAGGAAAAAGCGGGAGCATAGGCGGGAACGCCGCCTCCCCCTTTTGACTGCCCCCCCTGACCTAATAGGAAAGCAAGCCTAGCGCCTTTGCACGTTTAACACTCTAGACAGGACCTCTCTAATTTCCAGCAAATATAAGTCCATGCCCAAACGTGACAAGTGAACCCCATCACCCCTGAAAAACTTTGCAGTGTCAAACCTGATCTCCTTATGCGCAATCCTCTGAAAGCCAAGCTCCCTGCAAAAACGGACCATTTCGGTATTAAGCTTTCTCCTAGCCCTGTCCATTGCCCCTGGGTTAACCGCGCCCCTCCAGACCCTGCGCGGAACAAACTCAGTCCAAATGACCGAGCACCCTGACCACTGTCGTTTTAGCAGGGCCAGGTCCCTTTTCATGTTCCTCATAAGCACTATCCCTTTTTCCCTCACCATGTCATTTTCACCCAGATGAAGCAACAAAATGTCAGGGCACCTACCAGCCACCAACAAACCATTCAATGTTCGCAACAGCTCCTTCCAGAGCATGCCCCACCCGCCCCCTCCAAGAAACTTTAAACAAATCTTTATTAAAACCCAAATTCTCTCCAAAATAACTGGCGCATGCCTGGACTTGTGCCCACTTCACAAATGAATGCCCCACTATCCAAATGGACATCTCTCTGGTGAGGGGGCCAGCCACCGAACCTGAAACACGAAAAACTGAATGAACAGGAGAAAAAACAGAACCGCGCTACACCCCCCCTGCAACGCCGCGAACATATCGCTGAAAGCAATCCGAAGACCATCTCCCCAACCTCAGGATATCCCCCCACCCCCTGTTATTGGCTTCCGATGCTGCCCCAATCCTAAATGAATGAGTCCCAAAACCTTTGCCATCCACACCCAACTCCTTCAGCGCCTTACGCAACACTGCCAATAGCTGAAATGCCGTTACCTTACAACCGTTCTTGTGCAAAAATACCAACCCGTCCTGTCTGCCAGAAAGCTCCCTCCACCTTGCTTCCCACCTACAAGGGCAAGTCAAAGGGGGGTCTGCCGCTTGGAGGGACACCCATTTTCCTGCGCCCCGCTGATCTATTTTCGATTTACGTAGCCATATACATACTTTATCCCGATGCCGTACCACATCCCCCCCATTCAATACCTCCACTGCCTTTTTGTCCCAACAGTTCCGACACCCGAAAAGCCCCGAAAAACATCCATGTCATTACCGTGGAAAAGAGGCATGTCTCAAAATCGTCTGAGCATACCGTGGGCAACGTCCGAATCACCCTGCCCAACAAATTCCATGACAAAGGCTGCCTCACCCAACCCACCTGCCCTTGCTCCCTGGCCCACCCCTCAAACATCCGCGAGCCAAGTTCTCCAGCAGATGGAGCATAACCCCATAAAAACTTCCCAACAAAAGAAATGCCCGCTAACTTGCCCGCAATCGTCACCCTGGATAGCCCTTTGTCAATCATATCCAGAATAAACTGTATCACATCTTCCTGCCTACACTCTGTCGTGGACCGCCGCTGGGCTCCCGATTGCAGGAATTCCTCCCAAGCTAAACTGTATGCCTTCCTTGTGGAGTGTGCCAGGGACCCTACCTCCAGTTGTAGCATCCTGTGTTGCCTACGTACCACAACTGCCGCGGCATGGGGTTCGGAGTCCTGTCTGCATCCTTGGCTAGCCCACGGAATCTCCCCCACTGTGAACGAGACAAGGCATCCACTATGTCATTGTCCACACCTGGCACATGGACTGCTTTAAAAGCTATATCAAAACGCAAACAGCCCAAGACGAACAAACTCAACAAGTTCAGTACCTGCTCGTCCCTGGCGAACTGTCGGTTGACAATCTCCACCACCGCCATGTTGTCAATCCTGAAAATCACTTTCTTATGCGCCAGATAATTCCCCCACAAAGTCACCGCCACCACTAAGGGAAAGAACTCCAAAAATGCAATACTCCTACCCCCCCCCCACCACTCCGCTGGCCACTGCTCTGCGCACCATTTTCCGTCCCAATATAGGCCAAAGCCTTTGCTGCCTGCGGCATCTGAAAAAATGTGAACATCCCAATCCATGTCCACCCCCCTTTCAAGTGGAATGCTTTGAAATCCTGCAAGAAAAATTTCCACATCCTCAAGTCTTCCCTCACCCCCGCCGACAAGCGGACGTGATGATATGGCGGTCCCTGTCCCGTCAGTGCCCTGCCTAGCCATTTACAAAATGTCCTCCCTACTCTCACCACCCGGCAGGCAATGTTGAGTTGTCCCAATAACACCTGAATCTCTCTCACTGTGACTTTGGCTCTGGCCAGCATTGTCTCTAGCAGCCCAAGCATTTGCTGCTTCTTATCCTCCGGAAGCCGCGCTTCCATTGCTCGAGAATCCAATTCAATACCCAAAAATGAGAGAGCTGTACTGGGACCCATTATTTTTTCCGGTGCCAAAGGCACCACAAGCTCCCTCATGATCTCTTTAAAGCTGTCCAGGGCTGCCTGGCACTCCGTGGAGTCTGAGGTGCCAACAAAGAAAAAGTCATCCAGGTAATGCGTTACTAACTGGTGACCCGTGCGCTTGGAGAACAACCATTGGAGGTACGTGCTAAAACATTCAAATAGTGCGCAAGACATAGAGCAGCCCATCGGTAATGCTTTGTCCACATACCATTTTCCGTTAAATTGGATACCCAGGAGATCCCAATCATCCGGGTGACCTGGAAGCAACCGGAAAGCTGATTTTATGTCGCACTTTGCCATTTTTGCCGTTGCGGCCAAGGTCACTACTAGTGACATGGCCACGTCAACCGACGAATATGCCACAGTGGCCTCCTTTTCGTCAATGAAGTCATTCACAGAGTTCCCTTCTGGCCATGATAAATGTTGTATTAAACAGAACTGTCCCTGTTCCTTCTTTGGCACCACACCCACTGGTGAAACAATTAAATTCTCCAAAGGCCAATCGTCAAATGGGCCCGCCATGCGACCCTCCCGTACTTCTTTTTCCAATTTTTCCTGCACAATTTCAGGGTGCTCTTTTGCCGATTGTAAATTGTCTGCCCACCTTCTAGTCCTGGGACCCCCGTACCCCAATCGAAAACCTTCCTGAAAACCCCCTTGCAATGTATTTGCAGCCTTCTGGTTGCCATAACCCTGTAAGGCTGCAACTAGCCTGTCCACCCTAACCGGCGTACAAGCCCTTTGGCCCAGGCCCCTTAGCCCCCCGTCCACCCGTGAAGGGCTGCTGTTGCTGTCCGCCCGCCTGGAATCCCCCTTGCTGCCACTGCTGGCCCCCTTGCTGCTGCCCTGGCCCTCCCCGAAGCAATTGACCAATGCGTGTCTGCCTCCACATTTCGAGCAGTCATGCCTAAATCTACAAAACTCCCTGGCGCACATGCCCTTGTTAAAATCCCAGCAGACCCCACCTGAACCGGACTGCCCTCTGCCTGTACCCCCCCCGGGTGGGTCACCCCTGAAAGGGCCAATAAACGAGCGGTAGCCCGCTGGCTGTGAAGATAGTCTTCCCTTCCCGGGACGCCCCCATTGTATGCTGCCACAAGTCAGTATCTAACTCCCCCCATTTTGCCTCAGTGTCCCATGCCATGCGTGCCCTAAATTCCTCATCGTACTGAGCCCATGCATATCCACCCCCAGTGATCTGAGCTTTGCGACTCACATCCATATACTTAAACATCGCCACACATCTCTCTGGGAATTTTTCACAGCACACGCTGGCGTAAATTAAAAAGGCCGCTGTCCAATTCTCAATGGTGAGAGGCACCCTTGGCCGTTTAGCCAATTCGTATTCCTCCTCTTTGGATCCCTCCTTCGGGCGCACTTCCCTGTGCAGCAGTGTCAGCATCTCCACATACTCACCCTTCCATATCCGCTCTTTAGTGGCCAACATTAGGTGTGCCCCCAGTGGTTTGGTTACCCCCATATACGGCAATCGCTTTATTGTTAACTCTTTGCTCTCTAACTTGTCATCCTTCTCGTCTGTCTTTGTTAGCACTGCGCCGCTGTCTGACTTACCAACCTCGATTGCGCTCGCTGACGCCTTACCTGGTCATCGGTGCCCACACCTACGTCCAAAACATATGTGCCTTTGCGCAACCTCCCCCCCCTCCTCCCCCACCCCCCTGATCCCCACCGACACCATTGTTGGTTTCACCCCCCCAACCCGCATTTTACCTGGCTCTAAGGAGGGTGCCCGTCGTACTGCAGTCCGCCTTGCCAAGGGAGCCGAAGATTCCGCCAACCTCGATGTCCGACCCGTAGTCTCTACCGGGCGTCGTGACACCTGCAATATACTAGAAAAACCATTATTTGGCCCCCCGCACCCTCTTCCTCGCCTTCACGGAACTCGCCCTCTTCCAGGCTGTCCTCCTCAAAATCTAACTCCTCGGTCTCACCGAGTCCCTTTTTCCTCTCAACTGGAGGAGCAGACTGCACCCTCCTATGCCCCTTAAAAATCGGTCCACCGGCGTTCCTGTGTCCATGATGCCCCGTGGACCGTTGAGGACCATCGGGTGTTGGGGCCAGCGAGGCCGTTCGGGGCCTACTTGTGCCAGCCGCGTCGGGCTCCCATGCCGGTACTGGGCACGCCGCACGAGGCTCCATCCTCCCTTCTCCTTGGCGCCTCTGAGCCGCTCCCAGCTCTGCCAAGTCCACCGCCCGCTGGCGCTCCACCGCCTGCAATAAAAATGACTGGCCTGGTGTGCTGGGCCTACCTGCCCTCTCCCCCCTTCCCAATTCCTCTTCCTTCCAACCCCTATAGTACAAGCCGCCCACGCACGCCCCACCTTGCTAAGATCAGAAACCTCCCCCCTATCCTCCTCCTCGTCGCTCCACTCCCACCTTGTCGGGCCCACAGCCCTGGCCCAACTGGGTCCAGCCCCGGCCCCCAAGCATCCCGCGTCCAGGCCCCACCCCTTCCCTTTGCCGGCCCCCACAGCCCCCGACCCATACCCAGGGATCCCCCTTGCGCCATGTAGGCATCCAATTGGCCCACCCGATCCAAACCCCTCACCTCCTCGTGCCAGGACGTGAAAATGTCCAGGCCCTCCCAATCCCGGCTACCCCGGCTGCCTCCCTCTCCTCAGGCAAACCCTCACCCTCCTCCTCCAATGCCCATGCATCCTCGCCCCCTACACCCCCAACACCTGCCGCCCCCGAGAACTCCTCACCGCCCCCAAGTCCCCCCACCTACTGCATTCCCCCCCACCCAGTCATGAAAGGCAGCTCCCCACCCCTCCCCGAACTGCCCGACCGAATCCCCTCATGGCCTGCCGGCCCACCCAAACCTCCCTCCTCTACAGACAGCGTGCCACCCACTAAGGGGGGTGCCAAATCCAAAAACCCTTTCTTGGTCCCCTTCCCTCCCTCCTTCCCAGTCCCAGACGTCATGCACCCCACTGCCCCCTTCCCACCCTTCCCTCGCTGCATACCAGCACCCGGGGACCCGACCGGGGAGCCACGTGGGGACGCGCTCCTCCGGCGGGCCCCGCCCCCTTCCCATTCGCCGGAGCCTCTCCCAAAGCGGGAGGCTCTGGTTCCAGGTACACAAGCGGGGCCGCCCTTCTGGCATGGCGGCAGCCCTGTGTCTTGGGAGACCCGGCCGGGGAGACGCTCGACGTGCTCCTCTGGCGGGCCCGCCCCCTTTTTTCCCCACCACAGCCCCTTTGCTCCCATGAGGCTGCGGCCCAGACATGACCAAGGGGTCCGCACCCTCCCCACCAACGCGGCCCGGTCACTTACCTGCATCTTTTTCACCCGCTTGGGGGCCGAGCAAGCCGCCACGGCGGCTTCTACCCCCGCCGATGCGCACCTCGGGGGCGCGCGCTCCCGGAGGCAACCGGCAACAGGAGGTCAAGCTGGCCGGCTTCACTCAAGAGCCGCACCACCTCCAACCCTCGATAGTCCTTGCCTGCCATTTCAAATACTACCTGCCTGTTAAGACAACTACCTACTCTGAAAACACCCTACACTACAGAAAAAACGCTACCCCAGAAAAAACGCTACACTACCACTAACGCTCCCAGCCACCAGGTCACCAAACCTAAAATGGTGGCTGGGAGCCAGGCAGGACCCTATCTATAGCCTTTGGGATACAAATTAATTGGGCTACAATTGGGCTACCCCAATGTAGCCCAATGCACAAAATGGCCGGTACAGGCAGTCCCTCCCCCTCCCAATCTGCCCGTGGGGCAGACCTCACGGGTTCGGCTGCCCCCCCAAACCCCCCTTTTAGTCTTACCTGTAGAATCTTTTCTTTGGTTTATGTCATACAGTAAAACCTCTTTAAATGCATTTCTCTGCCGGACCGTGCCTCTTATAGGCCCGGGGTGCAGATAAAAAGCATCTACCAGCAAGGTATCGCTGGTGCAGGCGCACATCACAGCATTTGTGGCATCGGCGTGCACATTATGTATGTTGAAGCATTCCACGAACATCTGATTCTCACCCCTTTTCTACCATACAATTCATAAATATTCATTTGTGCTACCACTATTTTCAAATTGTGCTGGTTCACCGGCTTTTTCAGCCTGAGCCAACCCGTAACTCAGGTCTTGCTATTAATTTGTAGGCTTGCCTACCTTTACATTGTATAGGCAAGTTAGGTCATCGGTTGTCATTGCCAGTGCTTGATAACTTGATACGGTTTTCTAGTCCTTCCTCTATTTCCCGAATCACACAGTAGTGCCTCCTCTGCCTTGGACGGAAGCGGAAGTTGAGGCGCAGGCTGCAGGGGAACCGACTGGGGAGCAGAGAAAATTCTTCTTCGTCGATAGTGTTCACATTCGGGGGGACTGTACTAGAGATGGAAAGAAGAGAGATTGCCTCTGTTTCGTCTGTATTTTGGCTTCGGGGCAGGGAGAAGAGGCAGCGTGTGCGATGGGTTTGTTTTTTGCCTCCTCTTCTCGCCCTTTCGTGTTGTCCGCAAACGCTGTGCTTTGTTTCAAAGGCGGGAACCCGCCACTCTTTAATAGTTGGCGCTAAAATGTAGTGCTTTGTTTGGGAGAGGTGGTGCTTGTATGGTATAATATTTGTGTGGAAATCATAAAAAAACCGCATTTTGCCAGTCCCCATTTCAATTGGAATCTCCGAGGGAAGGTCCAGGTGGGCATGATTTTCTCTCCGCTTGTTCTTACCGTTTTTGCTCTTTAAACCCCCTGCATTATTTGGAAGAGGCAGATGCAGGACTCCGCCTCTGTTGTGATGTTTAACAATTGTGGCTTTTTTTTGGCGTGCGTAAAGGACCTCAAATCCAGCGGGCTTTCGTGAATGGGGGGCTTTGTTTAAGACCCTGCACACGGACTTTTAAATGAGGCACTGCCATTAAGGGGTAGAAGTTGAGCCAGCAAATTTAGGGCGAACCGACCTAGAGCTGAAAAGAGATGGCCTGGCTTTTAAAACCTTTGCACAATGCGAGCCTTGAAATTGTTGTCTATGCAAATCATACAGCAAATATCTCCATAGAATATGATACAGTGTCTTTAAAACCTTTAACATGTGAAAGCGTTTCACAGTGAAATATCAGATATCAATGTATTGATAAGTATTTGTTACAAGTGATGCACTGAGAAACCTTCCTGCCTCCAGTCTGATAGCAGTCCTGTCTAAGAGGCAACTCCGTTGTCATGTGTACCCTATATGTGGCCTAGATTCTTATTCTGCACAGAGTAACATTATACTTAATTAAATTAAACATTGGAGATTTTTGTACAGAGCACATCCTGAAGAAGACTCAAAATGGAGAAATAAGTATTTGCCTTGGATCACACAATTTGGTCAAGCCGGGAAGCAAGGACTGATCCTGTGGCCGCAATTGCCGGCTTAAATGACTGGGAGCACTAAAAAACATAACACCTGTTTCAGTAATTGCAGCCGCTTGTTTGTAATTTACAATGGCTGCCGGCCCACACAGCACTCGCGGGACGCCGGCTTAATCTTCCTTTGCCTAAGGGGTCACCAGTGTTGACCAAAGACCACATTTTAAATAACCTCCTTAAGGTTTTACAGAATGTATACATGAACTTTGGTGATTAACCCCTTCGATGCTCATGACGAGCTGAGCTCGTCATGCTGCGCGGTCGCGCTGTGCGCATGACGAGCTGAGCTCGTCACGACCACACCCGCGATCGGAATGTCCAGCACCTGGGCAGAATTTCGATCGCGGCGAAGCGGTTAACAGTCGATTGACTCATAGTTTTGTTTATCAAGTCAATCTCATCCCCGTCTCCCTCATCTCCCCTCTCTATGGTCCTCATGTCTCCCTCGACCCCTCCCTTTCTACCTTTTTCGCTCTTCTCATATGTTTCTCCATCACTGTTTCTTTAATCTCTTAACCTGCCTGCCCCCTCATCTTCCCTCCCTCCCAGATGTGTATCCCCTTCCCATATCACTTACTGTTGCACCCACATGTCCTCCTCATCCTTTCTGTCTCGCACACCCTGCATTTTGTTATGCCCCCTCTCTCCCTTATCCCACCTCTCATTTCCCATTACCACCCAGTGCACCTCTCCCCCTCTCTGTCTCCCTATCCTTTTCCTCCATCTGTCTCCCTCAATGTCTCTCCCTGTTACTTACTCTCCTTTGCACTGTTTCTCTGCTGTCCTACCCTCTGTGACAGACTCGGCAGCAGTAGGGTACAGCGCTCTCTCTCTCCCTGACACAGGTATAAGAGGGCCCATGCAACTACCTGTGCAGGGTTAGAATGAGGTCCAAAAGTAAAGAGTACCAAGTCACTGCATCAGTTTACAAAGAAAGCAAAAAAATTGTGAAACTTCCAAAAGAAGCATTTGCAATGCAATAGGTCTTGCCTTTTAGTTATGTGTTTTGTTTTGTTACGCACTTTGTACTTTCCAGGTTTTCTGAACACATAAATAAAGGCATTGTCATTTACAATGTCAATAGCTCAAACTGTCGTAAATGCGAGACCTATTGCATTGCAAATGCTTGTTAATCTTGCAGCTACCTTTCATGGTTTCCACCTCTGTTGCCGCTGTTCCCTACACCTCCATTTGAGAGAGTTTTTGCACATTGTAATCCAGGTCTGGTATATTAGTAAAATATGGCTTATTAACTGTGGAGATGGCTTTTAACTTTTTGTGCAGTACTGGTATCACCCAGTACTGTTTGTTCAAGATTCAGCTGCCCAGCCGAGTTCTCACTCAGACTCCTGGCAAACCGCAGCATGCACTCTTCTCCAGACAGTGAACACAGCAACTGAAAACAATTTCAACTTGCCTCCCTCACCCAGCCAGCATAGACCACAAAACTTAGAATCACTCTCTTATGATGGCGCTACTGCTCAGCAACGGTCACAGTGAGGCCACAAAGTGACAGGCTGGGCAGAATCACGTGTGCCTTGCACTGGCACCATTCCTTGAAATTTACTTTAAAAAAAAATGCTTGCCAGACCTACCGTCACTGCCTGACTCCCCCTCAACTGTGTGACATGCTGATAATGTTTCCAGTTGTATACTGACATCACCCTCATTTTGATCTTGAAATATTGACATGTATTTAGCTGTTTGAGTACGTTTTGTGATCTTGACTGGGTTTGAATGTTCCAGAATATGAAACGAACAATGGCAAAGGTACTAGGCCTTTTGGCTTTGTTATTGTTTGTTTTCTCACAGTTTTTGCAAAACTTTATTGATGTGGAACCTATCGGCCACACATCAATATTTTTAAAAAAAATTGTCTAACAGTAAATATATTTTTGATCTCAAAAGGACACTTTGCCATAGTAGTCACTGACTCTTAAGGGCACTATTTTGTGTGTGGATTTACTTCTTGTGAAGGGGAAGAATGCCATCACTCGCAGTAAAGTTAGCCAATTGCTTGGCTCACTGTCCTGTCCCAAGCTGTACTCTGCAGTGGATGGATGAAAAATGAGTGACACAGTAATAGACCAATTGATGAGTGTTGGCTGAAAGCCTCTATAGCTAAGAGTGTATATATATATATATATGTATATATATATATATATAAATATATATATCTGTATATATATATATATATATCCTCCAAAAGCACTCTCAGAACCTCCACACTGGGGAACAGAGAGAAACGGACCCGGATAATGATGGCAGGTAAGATGTTTTATTGTCCTCTCACTCTGTGACGCGTCTTGAGCACCCTGTGCCCTTGTTCACACATAGAGAACACAATCCGCCATAACAATTTTAAATGCTGGGTATCCACCCCCCTGTGTGTCACATGACAAATGCAATGATAGAAACACTTTGTTACAGGCACATAGCGCATTATACAAAACTATTCAATATGATCTCACATAGAAGGGAAAATATCATGGTATTGCGGGTTGACAATGATGTTAAAATAAATACATCTGCGCAGCGGTAGTGCAATATAGAGGCATCTGTGCAAAAATATGTAATTGTGCAAACGTGCATTTATAAAATTCCGTATGTGCAGATATTAAAAAACTTCAACTTCTAGAATGTTTTAAAACCAATAGTGCGATGATTGATAACATAAATACCCATATCCACTTAATCTTGTGGGTATCACTATCATGCCCGCATCTAGTGGTGGCTGCAAATGGAATGATGCATATTGCCACAGGTAGTTGTCATTGATGCGTCGTTCAACGCCTCACATGAAATAATCATTTCACAGATAATCCCAAGACCACATAGCCGCTCTTGTTGCGTTCTACCAGCATAAATGCATGCAAAAATATTATCATTCTGTATTGGACCCGAAATGAATATGTTCTGTATAAAATCATCTACAGTACAATGATATTTACTTGCTTAACATTGTATTGCTACTAGTGCCTAGAACTTGATTAAAAAGTGCTTCCGTGCCTAGCAGCTCCTTGAAATATGTAAACATGTGTTATTTATAAAGTTCTAAGTGCTCCTAAAATGACCATCTAAAAACCGTGCTACACTATTCTAAAAAATCATGGACCTAAAAAAACACCCAGATCTAAAATCTTGTTGACACCATACATCTAAAGTGATAGCGACTAAAAACAGTGAATTTAGACACTATAAAAGTGTATAAAAATATATAGAAAAAGAGAATATATGATAAAAAAGATGTAAACAAAGATGACTAGTCAAAATTGATATAAGATAAAACCAAATTCATACAGTAGTTCCTATTTACACAAGATTATTGGAAGTAAGCTTATTTTGATCGTTGTTACTCATCATAAAAAATTGTGCATGTCTTCAGTAGTGTTAAGTCCATTTGGTGCCTTACTGTCTAAATCTAAAATGGTACGAGTTTCGAGCTGTCTAAGAAGTTTTTCCCTATTGCCCCCTCTTCTAAGGGGCACAATGGCATTGATCACATAGTAAGTAAGGCAACTCAATTCATTGTCATGTGCTGCTTTAAAATGTCTCGCGACCGGGTAAGAATTATCATTGTTCACTATCACTCTGAGATGCTGCAAAATCCTGAAATGCACCTGCAGCTTGGTACTCCCAACATAAAGCAAGCCACAGGTGCAGGTCAGGACATATACAGCAAATTCAGTCCTGCAGTTATAACTGCCCTTGATAGCCACACTATCCTCTGAAAATGGAGTACCATAATGAGTGGTGTTAATGCCAAACTTACAGGCACGGCATGAGGAACATTTGTAAAAACCCTGCCTTGGTTTCAGCCATGTACCTACTGTGCCCAATTCTGGGCTGTTTCTGACTAGTTGGCTCCTCATGGACTTCGGTTTTCTGTATGTAATAGTAGGTGAGTCTGGAAGTCTAGTTCCTAATACCCCATCCGTGAGAACAATAGGCCAGTTTTTCCTAATGATGGACTTAATTTTTCTTTCTTGTCTACTATATGTGGTAATGAGGCGGGGGTTTCTACCATGTTATTGTCACCACTCTCCGCCTCCTTAGTTTGAAGTAGAGTCTCTCTTGGCCTTTCTTGTGCTTTAGCTATAGCTTTAGTTAGCACCTTTTCACTGTAACCCCTCATTCTCAGCCTTTGCATCGTATCTTGTGTGCATCTTTCAAATTCTTGTGGCGTACTGCAGATGCGTTTAAGTCTGAGTATCTCGCCATAGGGTATGCTTTCAATATATGTATATATATATGTATATCACTGAAAAAACGAAAGGTTACAGGGCCGTTATAGTTAGGCTCAGGTTTCACTCGTATGAAACTTGTGAAATTCAACAGTTATAGTTAGATGAGCTCACTATAACTCACGCCCCCGCAATGCACTGCTTATGACCTCACATATTACATCACTCATGACATCACTGATGACATCATCCAGTGACTGACTGTTTTTATAGAGTTTAAGTGTTAAATATATATACCAAGGTGTTTTGGTGAATCTCTGGGTGTATGAGTGCCTGTCTGGATGATTCAGTGGGTGTGTGATTGACTGTATAAGTGAGTGATTAGCTGTCTCAGAATGTATGGGTGAGTGACTGGTTGTGTGAATGTCTGTATCAATCTGTCAGTTGGTGTCTAAGTGGTTGTATGGGTGTGTGAGTGGGTACATGAGTGGCTGTATGGGTGATTGATTGGTTGTCTGAGTACCTGTATGGGTGTCTGGGTGGGTGGGTGAGGGGGTGTGCGACTGCCTGTATTGATGAATGAGTGGGTGAGTCAGTAGCTGTATGGGTTAGTGAATGCATGTGTGAGGGGCTGTATGGGTGAGTGTGTGTATGGCTGTGTGGGTGAGTGAATGGATATGCCAGTGGTATATGGGTGAGTACCTGGGTATGTAAAGGGCAGTATAGGTGAGCAGTGGAGTATGTAAGTGGCTGTATGGGTGAGTGTGTGCTTGTGTCAGCGACTGTATGTGAGTGAGTCCCTGTTAGTATCTGTATGCATAAGAAGCAGGTGTGTGGAATTGTATGGGTGAGTAAGTGGCTATGTGATTGACTGTATGGGTGAGTGAGTAGGTGTGTCAGTAGCTCTACAGCTGACTAACCCAGTGTGTGAGTGATTGTATGGGTGTATGAGTGTATATATCAGTGGCTGTATTAGTGAGTGGGTGTATGTGTGGCTGTATGTGTGAGTGGATGTGTGTGTAGATATATGAATTAGTGAGTGGGTGTGTAAGTAGTGGTATGGGTCTGTAAATGGGTTTGTGAATTATCGCGTGGGAGTGGGTGTATGAAAGGTTCTATGGGGGTGTGAGTGGCTGCGTTAGTGATTTTGTGGATGATATCATCAGTGATGTCACTGACCATGTCATGAGTGATGTAATATGTGAGGTCATAAGTGGTGCATTGCGGGGGCGCAAGTTATAGTTAGCTCAGCTAACTATAATGGCTCAATTTCACTGGTTTTGTTCAAGTGACATCTGAGCCTAACTAAAAAGTCCCTGTAACCTTTGGTTTTTTCAGTGAATTACTAAAGTTTTTTCAATATCCATTTCCTAATTATAATGCCCCTGTAACCTTTATTTTTTTCAGTGAATGTCTATAGTTTTTTAAGTAGTAATGGCGTTTGTAGAGTGGTGGAGAAAGGGGGATGGGCCTCCAACCAGCTCTCAGGAATCCTGCTGTATAGGACTTACAGGAGGTACAAGGAGGGCTTCTTGGCCTCCAAAGATCCCTCAAGAGTAAATTGGACTTCATCCCCCAACCAGTAGTGCTCCAAGAGCCGCGTTTGCAGAGTGGTGGAGAAAGGGAGCATGGCCTCTGAAGACCTCTTAGCAATCTCGCTGTGTGGGACTTACTGGAGGTAACAGGAGGGGTAGTTGGTCCCCAAAGATGTCCTTGGGGGTCAACTACTCCTCCTGTTCCCTCCAGTAAGTCAAATACAGCAGGGTTGCTGAGATGTTGTCGGAGACCACGCCCCCTTCTCCACCGCTCTGCAAACCCGCCTCCTGGCTCGCTACTGGTAGGGGGATGAAGTCCTCTTGGCTATTGAGGGTCCTTGGGGGCCAACTACCCCTCCTGTTACCTCCAGTAAGTCCCACACAGTGGATTTGTTGAGAGGTTTTCGATGGCCACTGCCCCCTCTCTCCACCACTCTGCAGACGCACCTCTCTGCACACTGCTGGTGGGGAGATGACGTCCCTTTGCCTCTTGAGGGCCTCAGGACTAAAGTGGACTTCTTCCCCAATAACAGGAGGTCTTGTTGGTCCCTAAGGTACGGTCCATAAAAAGCCAAGGGGACATCACCCCCCAACAAGCATTGCGCCAGTATGCGTGTTTGCAGAGTGGTGGAGAATGGGGGTGGGGCCTCTGGCAAGTTGCTGGGCTTTTTTTCGAAGGGAAGGGGGGCTTCGGCCCCGGGGTCCCCATTCCCGAGGCCAGACATTTTAAGGAGGGAAGGGGGCCATGTGGTCCCCTTCCCTGGGCCAATTTTGGCCCCGGGCCTGCCCTTTATTTTTTTATTTATTATTTTTACATAGGAGGCAGGACACGCAGCACCCCTCCAGAGGCCGATTTTAGCCACAGGGAAACCATTGCCCAGGACCTGACTTCTAGACTAGGTGCCCTAGTCCCACCGAGGGCAACCATGGGGATCACTGGGGGAGCCTGGAAGCCCACGTAGTCCCTGCCGGCTCGCCGCCTCCTGGGGGAGCCGGCATTGCTTTGAGACCAAGGGAGCTGCTAAACTGCAGCTCCCTGGATCTCAAAGCAATGTGTCTGTTTCCCTGCTCGCTTGACAGCAGGCAGGTAAACAGACATGCTACACTTTCAGCAAGCAAGAGCATTTTCTGCTCTTGCTTGCTGAAAGCGGAGCACTCTTTGCTATGGCTTGGCAGGACATAGCAGGAGCCAGCCCTGGGGGTGATGGTCCCAGGGTCATCTAAGGTTCCAGGAGGGGGGGGCGGCACAGCCTCCCTCGTTTCTTCTTCTTTTAGGGCCTGCCCTGGGGAGGGGGCAGTCCCTGGGGCCGAGAATGGCCCGGGAGGAGGGGCCACACGGCTCCCTCCCATTTTAGAGTTTGTTCCCTGGGGAGGTGGTGGTCCCGGGGCCTCAGTGGGTTCTTGACCCCCCCCCAGCCAAATATAAAAAGCACCGTGGAGGTGGTGGTTCCCGGGCTGTGGGGCTCTTCATAGCCCCCCCTATATTATTGCAATAAGCCTCGAGGAGGTGGCTATTAAAAACCAAATAACAAAAAGCACAATCTGCATAACAACATCTACCTTTCTGCCAAGTTTGGTGTAATTCTATTCAGTTGTTTGGGCTGTAGTAGTGTTGACAGGTTCCGATGGGAATTAACATTGCAAATGCACCCTTTTTTTCAACCCCATTTTTCTCAGCCCCCGCTTTACAAATCCCCCAAAACTATCCATGTGCAACAAGAATCACCGGAGCACCTTTTTGGGAAAAAGTTTGCGAAGATATATGTATATATGCGTGTGTATATATGCATGTGTATGTATATATGTGTATATATGTGTGTGTGTGTGTGTGTATATATATATATATGTTAATGGCTGGCGAATAAAGAAGAAACTTCTACTGCACATATTGTGTGGTCCGTGTCTGTTTTCGGAAAGAATTGGAGTTGAGTAGAACAGAGGATCAAGATATATGTGTGTATATATGAATGTGTATATATGCATGTGTGTGTGTATATATGCATGTGTGTGTGTGTGTATATATGCGCGTGTTTGTATATATAAAATACCAGACTTAAAATAAAGCTATGAGTCAGGTAGGCTCCTTGCCTTGTATTGAAATCACATTTGGTGGCAAGGAGTCCTATTAGTGTCAAGGGCGCCGTTCTCATTGCAAATGATTCTGCAGTGAAGTTAGGGTACTATATGGCGATTTTTCTTACATTAAAGGTCTGCTATCACCAAAGTATAAATACTTTTTTATACTATACTTCCTTCTTTTAAGAGCTATATCTTACAGTTGTTACTATTACACTCTTTCATATTTCTCCATTTACCAGTCTCAGAAGGATGGTAGACTAAGTTTGCTCTACAACTCTATGCCACTCTACGTCACTCTACTCTCTACCCCTCCACAACACTCTACGCTTTGCCACTCTACTCCACTCGACAACACCACTCTGTGACACCACTTGACACCACTATTCTATGACACCACCACTCTGCTATCACTGCTCTCAACGCCCCTCTACTCCCCACTCTAGGCCCCTGGACTCCATGCCAATGTATTCTACGCCACTCTACTATATGCCACTTCACTCTACGACAGTCTACTCTGCAACACTGCACTCTCTGCCACTGAACTCTAAGCTGCACCACTCTATTCTGCACCACTATTTTACTCTGCACCGCTGCACTCTGACACTCAGCTCTGCAAGACCGCATTCTCTGCCACTGAACTCTATGCCACGCTACTTTGCACGACTGCACTCTAAGTCACTGCACTCTGCACCACTGCACTCTGCATCGCTCCATGCCACTCTAATCTATTCTGTACCATTGCACTCTACACCACTCTATGTCACTGCACTCTGCTCTACACCTCTGCAATCTATCCTGCACCACTCCACTCTACGCCACTCTTCTCTGAAACAATCTACTTTACACCACAGCAATCTACTCAGCACTCTACGTCACTCTACTCTGCGCCAATGCACTCTACACCACTGTACTCAACCAGTTCTCTCTACGCCAGTCTACTCTGTACCACTGTGTTTTACACAGCTTCAATCTAGGCTACTGCACTTTACGACACTATAAGCTACGATACTCCACTCTGTGATGCTCTATTCCATTAAACTCTACTCGACTCTATGCCACTCCACTCTACAACACTACTCCATGCTATGCCACCCTTCAACACTACTCAACAATGCTCTACGTAACCCCTTCCATGCCACTTTACTCCACTCTATTCTACAACACACTACTCCGCTCTACTCCACGCCACTCCACTCTGACACTCGATTCTACAACACTTTACTCCACTCTGCCATTCCACTCTCCTACACTACCCCACGTTATGCCACGCAACAGCAATCTACTCTACACCACTCTACGCAACACTCAACGCCACTCAGTTCCACACCACTCCATGACACTGTTATACGGGGTTATATATCCCTAAGACACATTGTCGACATTGCTAAGTTAGCATGAGTTTTGCTTGCCCTATGCTGCTGCTTTTGCGCACGTCTCTGCTAAGCATTTGTTTTTGCGACACTTTGCCTCTGCCCTGTACATGATAACAGATTGTTTTTCACGTTCTTAGCCTTCCCTTCAATTCTGTCTGAACATAATGTGCAAGGTCGGTCAACAATGTCTCTTGTTATTCTGTTCTGGTCAGTCCCTGTTACCTAGACAAAACATGTAACCAACAGCTGCAATGCAGAAGAATCGTGCTTTGATATAACGTTGTTGCATGTTTTTGAAACACTCTCGAAGAAAGCCGTTCCATGAAGCTGAACACTGCTGTTCCTATGATGTAAACCCTTGGGTTTAAGCTTTCAGGTAGGGGTCTGCTAATAACGCCTAGAGATCTTCTGTTATATAAAATAACTTCTTACTCCCTTGGGGAGGGTGATTAGGCCCAGTTATTTAGCCTTTTTCACAGTCTTTATAAAATGACGACTCCTTTTATATTCTATGGTATTGTAACAATGCTAATGATTTTTGCCTTATGCATTTTGCTGCTAGTTGTGGTTCGCATACTGTTTCATGGATCACTATAGTCAAAATAAACATTTTGAACTTATTTAGTGACTCTGATTATTTTATTGTGGACAAGTACGTGAGAGCGAGAGTGTCTTGTTCCCGCGACTCTGAGGTGAGTCTGGAGTGCTCGTGTTCTGGGTTGTCTAAACATTCGTAGCTTCTTGATATTTGTAGGAGACCGAATGAGACACTATTGCTAGTCGGTTGGGATTTTGGGTACTAAGGTGATAGGAGGTACACCCCTATTTACTGAGGTCCTGTTTTCTTGTGCATAGTTCTGTGTATGAGAAGAATCCCCGCAACAACACTCTGCCGCTATAATCTACGCTACTTCATCACATTGCACTTTTCGACACGCAACTCTCCTTTACCCCACTAACTTTTAGCCATGCTGAACAACAGCCACGCTCGTGTACAATATGGCTAAAAAATATTGGCAAAGCCAACAGCTCTTGCAAAGACCAGACCTTTTGGCTTTGCCAATGCTTGTTTATTTTAACCGATACTGCAGACCATCGGCAGAAGACATTGGCAAGCCACAAGGTCAAAAAGGCAAGAACTATTGGCCTAGCCAGTGCTTGTTTTTGTAGCAATATTTTGCTCTGCTAACGAACTAATAAAACTGTGTATTTCTTAACATCCTGTGTATGTCAATCAAGTATTACTACTCTAGGTCATCCTAGAGTAATACATCTGCATATTGAAACCGTCATGCTGTATCACAGCCAGAACCTACCCTAGGGTAATACATCCCCATCATTAATTAATCAACTAGTACGGTCCCAGTCCCATTCTAAAGTTATCCTTGGATCATCCTTGAGTAATGCAGCCTCATTCTGAAGTCATCACAAGATGATTCTGTAATAATACAGCCCCATCCTGAAATACTCATAGGATCATCCTGGAGTAATCCACCCTAATCTTGAAATCATCATGGGATCATTCTGGAGTAGTACAAGATCATCACATGTTTTCAACTGAAGTTATCAGGTACCCATCCTGGAGTAATCCATCCTAATCCTGAAATCATCATGGGATCATTCTGGAGTAGTACATTATCATCACATGTTTTCCACTGAAGTAATCAGGAACCCATCTTGGAGTAATTCACCCTAATCCTGAAATCATCATGGGATCATCCTGCAGTAGTGCAAGATCATCACATCTTTCCCACTGAAGTAATCGGGAACTAATCCTGGAGTAGTTTCTCTGATGACTCTAGTCATCTCATTTAAATATTTTGACCTATAGGCATACTTCAGGATGGCTTCGGATGACTTCCCCAGTTAATTGCAAGAATAGCCTGGCTAAAGTCATCAAATGACTTCAGAATGACTCCAGGATGATCTTCCTTTTTGACTTGGGTAGGCAGCGCTTCTGACAGCTGTGCGCTATGTAAATGACAGAAAGTTGGAGATTACGAGGTGTTTTAATTCAGCATCCATTCTGCCATAATTGCATAAAACAACCTTAAACAAGCATGTGCAGACCCTTAATTGTATTACCCGCACTCAGTGATTTTTTTGGGTTCAGTAATCTACTAATGACCATTTAAATAGCATACTGGCCGCAAACTGAGCAACTGCGGCATATCACGTGTTCTCACCTACATCAGTGGCTCTCATTTCATTAGTTGAACGTTAGTCTGCCATTTAAATCTGTGGCATACAGTTACACGTTGATCTCTGTGATGCTTAGCAGAACACTCTGAGCTACTTGACCAGTTTATTTTGTTTTATGGACAGCTCATCTCCAGAGTGTCTACATACTGAGCGCCATTCCCCGTTACAGCTTGTATGATGTGACAAGGAAGCTGGAAACTTTTTTTTTACATCGCCATGGCGGGTGCTTCCTAAGGCTGCGCGAATTTCATTTGTTATTGGGCAGAAATACAAGCATTTGCAATGCAATAGATCGCATATTACTGAAAGTTTGAGCTATTGGCGTTGCAAATAATAATGCAACGCCAAAACCTCAAACTTTCAGTAATGCGAGACCTATTGCATTTCAAATGCTTTTTTTTTTTATTTTTAGCAGTAAGCAAGTTATAGCTTCTCAGTAATAACAGTCCAGGTTTTCATTAGCAATGGGTCACACACCCTGTCCTGATACACAGTTTGTATATAGTGAGCCTTCTTGAATAAGTACATGGGCACACCTCATCCTGTCTCACCATTCCATAGCTGACCAGTCCAGCTGATGATAAAATGGCGAGTCAAGTAGTGTGTGGGTCTCCTGTCTGACACAGCCTTCAATCTAGAAGTTCTAAGGTAGGTCTAATTTCAAGGTCATTAACCCTGACTGAGACAGCATTCATGCCAGAGAGTTCTGGCAGGGCTCTCGGTAGCTTGCAACTGATGGAGTCAGGTTGTGCTCTGCAAACTGCCTACCTATGTTGAGGTGTAAAACCATTTTTTGTGTCATACCCTTGTAACTAAGATGTCAGTAAAAGCTGGACTGGGGAAAAATGGATGGACCTTTGGACGTTTCTCCACAGTGGACACGTGGCTAATCTCAGCTCATTTGACCTCAGGAATGTGATTTTCTGCCTCACTGGGTCAGCCCTCTTCCTGAGATTCAGAAAGTCGGTCACAGAACATTGTTTTAGTCTTCTCATGGGGTCACTATTTACCTTCCTCCACGCGTTTGCACTGGAACCGCCACGTGACATGGGCCTGTCGGGAGAGTCTTTGTTGAGTTCATCAGAGGAAGCGATCTTATAGTGGCCGCCCGCAAAGGACCATGGGATTCAGAGATCTCAAAGACCCTCTATGGAAAAGGTTTATTGGACCTTTTGCTGAGCGCCGTTGACCGTTAAGTGAACTTATTTCGTTAAAAAGAGAAGTCGCAAATATTGCGAACTGACCACTCCGGCCAGGATTTTGTTTTTAAACATCAAAAACCAACTAGTAGTGCAGCGATATGAAAATAGATTAATTACTTATGGAATTAAAAAGCAAAACATAAAACCGATGTTCTGATTTCTCGGAGGATCTCAGATTTCACTGTAAGAAATTTAATAACGATTCTATGGAACATGTCACAAATTCATGAAGGTATGAAGTGAGTCGCCTGCGTTCTTTTCATCTGCAATGTCGAGATTTTTGAATACTTTAAAGTGCGCCCGCGATACACTTCAAAGGAAAATAGTCCAACGAAACATATACTTGACAGCAAGCAGGGAATATTTATTTACTTTAGCAAAACGCTTTTCCAATTTTTTATTGAACTACATGCCCCCTTTCTTACTAACCCTCAATAATGAATACTCATTTTTCGCAAAAACCCACTAATTATGGAGTTTAAAAAAAAAATGTACAGCTTCAGTTATGGTTGAAAAAGCTTACATGGAAAAGCTGATACTGTGTTTCAATTCACATATTGTACACGGCTAGCTGTTGCTGTTTCTCTTGTTGCATCGAATAGACTTGAGCCCGGATGACACCTGCGACCATGGGGCAGAATGATTTTCTAGGGACTTGAGTTGTCCTTGCGTAACGCAAGTCATTCCATAGCAACGCAAGTCGTTAAATGAGTTTGGCAAAGCCAAGCAAGGGGCTATTTGCGCCGCCTTGTATGATTTTGCAACAAAATGTAATACAGCATAGCAGTTCGCACTGCCTTGCATTGCATTTCGTTGCAGTAGGCAGTGGCGGCTCCTCCGCTAAGGCGGAGGAGCTTCGCCCCACTGCCTCGGAGCAGCAAAACAAAGGAAAAAATAAAATGATAATACCTAATGTTATTATTTTATTTTGTCCTCCTGCTGTGGCAGCTTGCATGAGGGGAAGGGGCTGAAGAGCAGGGGAGGAGTGGTACAACTCTCCTAAGTGCGCAATGACTGTTTGGTCGGCCCTCTCGGCCCCCCAAACTAGTCATGCGCACTTCCCCCTTCTCCATGCAGGATGTATTACAGCCTGCATGGAGAACATGCCCACCCCACAGCCCCTAGCTGAGCGCTGTGTCACGGCGCTCAGACCAATAACAACGCTGCGTTGCAGCGTTGTGATTGGCTGCGGGGAGAGTGGAAGCCCGGGTGCTTCCTTCTTCCTGTTTCTTACAACTAAATTCTAAACATTAAGACAAAAATAATAAGAACACTAGCATAAAGATTGCTAAAATCCAATAAGGGGGACCAGATATATGCATTTTTAAGTTTTAAGGCAAAAAAACACCAAGAAAATGCAGACATTGGAAATCACCATTCATGGTTTCTCAGGACCTGGGCTTGATTTCTGGTCGACCATGACGGAGCAGATTTGGGATACATCAAGCGGGTCGTCTTGGTCAAATCTTTTACCTCAGACATAGTCTTTTTTATGGAAGTCGAAATCTGCCAGCGGGGCATAGTTGAAGGCTGTAACCGATGAAGTGCACTCTAAGCCTGATAGCCATGGAAGAGCACAGAAGCCATTGGTTTTGGCAGGAAAAGCACTGAGCAGGAAAATCCAAGTTTTGCAGCCACAGATACGTTTCAAACCTTCACCCAGTGAAGATTTTGGGCCTTATTACGAGTATGATCTCGCGGTGGCCATCCAACCACCCCCACCACTGTGGGTCCTCCCGAAGTATTCTGAGTGTGGCGGTCGGACCACCACACAACCACCGCGTCCGCCGGGGTCTAGGATCCTGTGGCAGTTGCGCAGCAGAAAGGGGCAGGAATATGCCGGTGGTGCCGCTGCAGCACCGCCGAGCATATTCTGAGTTGGCTTTCCACCGCCATTTTCATGGCGGTGAGCCGACCATGAAAAGGGTGGCAGAGAGGCAACTAAGGGGGCCCTAACAGGGTTCCCTGCTGCTTCTGGGCCTGGGGGTGCATGCGGGGGGGGCACATGTTGTGCCCCCTAGAATTGCACCCCCTTTCCTGCATGGTGTGACATGCATACCACACTGTGTAGGAACGTGCTGCAGGCACTGACACTGCGGTGGTCTGCTGTTAAGACTCTCCTATGATTGTGTTAAAAAACAGGGGCCCCCTGAAAAATTATAATGATTCCAAGGGCAAGGGAAACAAACAGACAATGTAAATGAACACCCCTTGGCAATCCGAATGAAAATAATATAACTGATTTGAAAACAAACCTGAAGAACATGTGAAAAGTCGAACATATATATTTTAATTAAGTAAATGTAATCATATTGATTTGATGGGGTTTAAAAATCTAACGAACAAATACTCATGAATTCATACAATACATACAAAGTGCTCAAAATTGCAACAAAGTACAAAGTCAGTGAGAATTACAAAAACAGAACAGGAGAATGACAAGATAAATAAACCATATATACAGCTAAAAATGTGCTAAAGTTATACACAGTCAAAAATACTGAATCATAATATAATCAAATGATCATCTCTGTATTCGCGTACAGAGCCTTGACCGGTATTGAAAGGCAGCATTCCCTGCACGAGTCGACATTAGTTGCAGTGCATTTTCCGGAGAAATTTACACAACTCTGTTCCTGGACACAGTTGCTTGGAGGTCCGTCATTTTTCCTTTTGCTAATAAGGTTTACCTTTGTGTAACACACTCGGACCTCAGCATTGAAGAGTACAGATTATACAACTTCATTGGATCGGTTTAAATTACAAGCATTGTTGCTGTCCTTTTATTATTCCATTCTGGAGCCTCCCTGTAAGCTCCTTTACATCAGATGACCCCATACATGCTGACATTAGAACCCTTTATTGAGTTTTTATTCATATTCAAGAGTTTTACATCCATACTCTCTCTTCGATACAAAGTATATGATGTGGCTTTTTTCCTGAAGAAAGCGCCCCAGTTCACCGATACGCGCGTAGAACAAGCCCTATTTGCTGCCAAGTTTACAGTTCACATTGGAATCTGTACTATATATTGTTTTATACAATGTGAATACAGAGATGATCATTTGATTATATTGTGATTCAGTATTTTTGACTGTGTATAACTTTTGCACATTTTTAGCTGTAATATCGTTTATTTATCATGTCATTCTCCTGTTCTGTTTTTGTAATTCTCACTGTCTTTGTACTTTGTTGTAATTTTGCGCACTTTGTATGTATTGTATGAATTCATGATTATTTGTGCACGTTAGGAGATTTTTAAACCCCATCAAGTCAATATGCATGCCTTTACTTAATTAAAGTATATATTCAACTTTTCACATGTTCTTCAAGTTTGTTTTCAAATCAGTTATATTATTTTCTTTCGGGTTGCCAAGGGGTGTTCATTTGCAAAGGCTCTCCTATGAGCCTGACACAGCCACCGGCGTGAGACCGCCGCAGCACTGCCCGCCCACCCTGGATTACACTCATAATCCGGCAGGTGGGTGATTTACGGGCTTGGTGGTCCTCCTGCCAGCGCAGCAGTAGCAGTGCTGGAGGAGGACCGCCAAACTCGTAATAAGGCCCTTTGTCTCTTTTTTGGAGCTCAAAATCTTCCATTGGGGTAAGCCAAAAGCTATATACGACAAAGTTCTTCCAAAATCGAACACCTTTGACAGAAAGTCCTACTGAACCTCAGACGTTTGTGGGGCAATTCCTCTTAGCCACTTCTAAGGCTCCCAAGACTTAAGGGACAGCACTTAGGTGCCAGGGCACACTCCAGTAGAGGCCACAGCAAGGTCCAGTCCGGTTCCACTTTGAGTGGTCCACTGGTCACTCTAGGAAAAGGCCTCTTGCAGCTTTTTATGTCCTTGTAGCCACACTGACGTCAGTCAAATGGCCCTTGAAGTCCACTTCTTAGTTCTGGGTACAATGGAAGCTGGTCTCCACACAGGTTACAGACAGCAGGTCCAGCCTTCTTTTTGTTCTTCCACAGGTCAAGAAAGTGTTCTGAGGGGCTGGGGTGAGATGCAACTTTGGTTCAATTTGCTAGCCAGTGGGTGGGGCAGTGCTTAATTTGAGCCGGTGGTTTCCGGTGCTCGGCACAGGCACTTAATTGTCAACACCAGCGCTTGTGACAGTCTGCCACAAGGTGGTGCTGTCTTGATAAATTAGAGATGACCACAACAACAGGTAATTAGATATAAATTAAAAATGACTATTACCTACAGCTAAAGCCGTTCTTTTAGCTTTGGGGGCCTAAAATAATCTGAATTGTCACACCTGTAGGAGTGTGAGGGTTAGTGGTTGTGTTGGTATTGTCATTGGCAGCGCTGGCAGGAGCAATGTGTGGTGCAAGCTACAGTGACCTCCAGACGAGAGCCCGGGCACTTATTTATTTAAAAATTAAGCGCTAGGGTGAAGGTTGACCTGATACACCCAAAAGCAAGTATACTTGGTGAAGTGATATCACCCTTCTTAATGCCACATGTCCCTGAATAATGCAGTATTCATCAAATGCGTGCACAATGCAAAAGTCCCTCAAAAGACATGTCACCCAATCCATATATTATTGTTTAATGTCAGGAGGCCTAGCGAGGTCGAGCTGGTGTGAGAGCATATCTAGGCCTTGAAGGATTGTTCCGGACAACCTAAATATGGGAGGATCTTGCGAGATTGGAAGAACGGACGCCAATTTCAATTGTGGCTTATTTAAACCTCAACCATATCCACACCCATCGCTTTTTCCTCGGTGTTTCCTGCAGGAGTAATTGGGTTTTTCTGAACTCCAGCTATAAGGAAAGAACAAAACAACACTTACCTTCCGATTCCTGAATCCTGCAACCTTCTGATCCCTGAACCTTGTGACTTCACATCCGGAAAAGTCTAATGAAGTCAACATCGCACAAACCTGGAAAACAAAGAGAGAGAAAATCACGTTTAGTTCTGAAAAAGATCTACAATAGTAAAAAAAAAAAGCACACAATTTGAGCAAAGATGCAAGCAACTATATAGTGATAACAGATTTTTTTTCTGGATAATCTTGATTTAATTTCAAGAATGAGAGAGAGGGAGCACTCAGAGCCTGCAAACGAGTACGTGTACTCGAGTACAGCAACCTGCATTTACCAAATGACAAGAATTTTGGGTTTTGGACTCAAGCTAAAAGAAAGATGTTTTAAAATCCTTTTTTCCAGAAAGTTGGAAGAAGTTGGTTAAGCAACAAGGTACATATATGAATGTATAGGCAATTTAAACTCTGTGTTACTTGTTTTTTAATAGCACCTTATGTGGCTAGCACATACGAGAGCATCAATTCTGGAGGGATAAACAGTACCCTTAAAATTGAAGTCATCCAAATCCAATTTAAGGTGACAGCCCATCACTCCTCATTCAACCACAAAACATTCCATTTCACCCGCGTGGCCACAGTCACACATACATGCAGAGGATTTGTGTGAGGGATTCCTGCACTGTGTGGAAAGGTAGTACTCTATGTTAGTCCTGTGGATAGTCCAGACTGCAGTTTAGTGAATTATTAATATAGTTCTGGATTAGAACTTGCTTGACAGAATTTGGCAGATGCCTGACAGGGGTGACGTCTGGGCCCTCCTTGACCAATGGGTGAAAGGTCTAAAGGGCAAACCTTCCCATTTTTGCAGCACACCCTGTTTGCTTCACTTCAAGCTATTTCACAATGCACCATTTTCAGTGAAATCCAACCTTGCAAAATCTTTCTGCCACTGGAGGGAACTTGTGGCACACCAAGGGATGTTCTAAAGGCAATTATTAGACATGTCAGCCTTAGGGCGACCTTCCCCCAAACTTTCTGGCCTTACTTCTTATGTTGTTGATGAATTCATTTTTGTTGGCCTTCGGTCTCTGCACACTTTACCACTGCTAACCAGTTTTCAAGTGCTTGTGCTCTCTCCATTAAACATAATAAAATTAGCTTACATCCAATTGGCATATTTAACTTACTTGTAAGTCTCTAGTAAAGTGGTACTACATGTACCCAGAGGCCTGTAATTTAAATGTTACTAATGTACCTGCATAACTCGTTGTGCCACCCACTTAAGTAGTCCTTTAAACATATCTCAGGACTGCCATTGCAGTCTGTGTGCGCAGTTGTAAACTGCAATATAGATCTGGCAAAATAAATCTTTTGCCAGGCCTAAATCTTTCTTTTAAATACATATAGTCACCCTCACAGTGTGCCATAAACAGCCCATAGGGCATGGAGCACTGTATTAAAAAATGTTGACATGTACCTTTAACTTTTGCATGTCCTGGTAGCAAAAACTTCTTACATTTGTTTTTCAATTCTGCAAGATCTGCCTTTCCCAAAGGATAACATTGGGACACCTTATTCAATTTAATAAGTGATAGATCCCTCTTTAATGTTAAAATTGGATTTTAAGTCACAGTTTTGAAAATGCCACTTTCAGAAAGTTCTAAACTATATATGGTTAGGCCCATAATCAGTAAGGCTAGGTCATCTATAATCTCAAACCACAACACAAATGCCAGTACTGATGTCCATTCAACCTTTCATTCAAAACCAATGATCACACACCTTAATTGTCATGACCATTTATTTATTCATGATTTTGTTGTTGTTTTGTTTTATCAAAAGGTTTTTCAAGAAAATAAATTATTCATCAATTTGAAACAATCTATTTGTCAAAAACATTACAATACACAGGGACATAATGATTACAGTATGTACAACAATGAACAAATCACATAGACAATACACAAAACAAGTCTCACATTACACAAACATTTTCAAGAAGAATGTTTTGTGTATTGTTTTGCTTTGTGTATAGTCTATGTGATTTGTTCATTGTTGTACATACTGTAATTATAATGTCCCTGTGTATTGTAATGTTTTTGACAAATAGATTGTTTCAAATTGATGAATAATTTATTTTCTTGAAAAAACCTTTTTGATAAAACAAAAACAACAAAAAAATCCTGAATAAATAAATGGTCATGCCAATTAAGGTGTGTAATCATCGGTTTTGAATGAAAGGTTGATTGGACATCAGTACTGGCATTTGTGTTGTGGTTTGAGAGTTTCAGAAAGTTGGCATTTGCTTGTTCTAACCATTTGGTGCCTGCAGCCTGTATCCTGGGTTGCATGACTAGGTGTAGCTGGCAGAATGTCTTTGTGTACTACTCCCTGTTAGAAATGGGGGTCTCTAATTGGCAGAGGTATGCACCTTCGTCCAAGTAGGGACCCTTGCTTCTAGTAAGGATAAGGGAGTTACATACTTTAGATAACCCCTGCTCACCCCCTTGGTAGGTTGGCACGAGCAGACAGGCTTATCTCAAAGGCAATGTGTAAAGTATTTGTACACAAAACACACAGTAACACAGTGAAAACACCACAAATGGACACCATGACAGTTTAGAAAAATAAAGTATCTTTATCTAAATCAAACAAGACCAAAATGACACAAATCCAACATACATGTGTTAAATGATGTCTTTAGGACAGTTATTACAAAAATAGGGCTTGTAGAAACAAAATAGCTCCAACTGGGGCTATTTCGACGTTGTGACAGGCATAAATCCAAAGTACAGAGCTGATGTCAGGTGCGCGGCGTCAGGCATGAAGTCACACGGACCCGCATTCAACAGTACCTTGGAAAATGAATTCTATGGACGATGCAAGGCGTCGTGGAGGTGAGGCGTTGGCGCTGAGGTCGAGGCTGGTTCCCTGGTTGCCAAGGGGGAGGCGAGGCATCGTGTCCGTGAGGAGGCGAGGCGTCGAATCCAGGACAGGGGAAGTTAGGCAGCGGTGAGGAGTCGGTTCTGGTGATGCGATGTGAAGTCAAAGAGTTCGTGAAGTCACCCTTGGCGGTTATTGGCTCTGCGATAATGGGAATCTGGCACTGGCGATGATGGCGTCAGTGTGAGCGCTGGTTTCGGGAAGGCCCATAACTGCCCTGACTGTGAGGCATTACCAACCACAGGGGCAGCCCAACACACCTGAACCAGGGGCAGTCAGTGAATAATACTAACAATAGTTCAAGAAGCAATTTACTCAAAAATACACTATTTACAAAACAATTTCAAAATTATAGACAACCTAAATAAGAATTACCATAAATAAAAGGAAAAAAGATAAAATAATACCCATATGCAAAGAAATATTAGAAAAATATAACAAATTTATTACATTTAATGAATACTAAAACACTTAAAACAATGATGCTCAATACAATGTGCTGGTACAAAAACAATATATATTACAAACCAGACACGTGGCAGACGAAAAATACACGTCACAAAAAAGAAAGAAACAACATATAACAAAATAATGTGTCCTTCATCAATTTTATGGCCACATATACGTCGACGGCGTTTCGACCACTGTAGATTTACACGGTCATCATCAGGACTGAGAATTCATTTGAGCGTCCAAAATTCTCTTTCAAGAAATAGTCCAACCCTGTATTACTTGCATGGATTGGAGCAGTGCCCCTAGCCTTGGTGCAGGTCACGGCGTCACTGGCAGCGTTGCTGACAGTGTCGGAGTTGTTTTTCTTGCTTTGCAGGACAAACCACACAATTTTCAGGGCCCAAGAACAGGAATTGGCACCCCTTTGAATGCAGGAGTCCACAGAGGAGTCCAGGTGCTGGTCAGTGGGTTGCAGGTGAAATCTTTGTGTCCCTGAGACTTCAAAACAGGAGGCCAGCGCACACAGCCCCTGGAGATTCTTCTTCAACCAGGTCACATCAAAGTTCCAGTCTTTGTCCTCTCCTTGGCAGAAGCAGCAACTGCCAGCCAACCCAGCAAAGCACACACAGCAAAGGGGCAGTACTCCTCCTTACAGCTCTCCAGCTCTACTCCTTGGCAGAGGTTCCTCTTGTGTCCAGAAGTGATCCAATTCTCTGGGGTTTAAGGGCCAATACTTGTATCCCATTTTCTCTTTGCTCTCTTTGTGGCAAAGGTCTCTGAGCCCAGGCCAAACCAGTTCTGCCCTCTCTGACCCAGCTTCATTACAGGAGGTGGAGACAGCATTGTGCAGAGGAGACACTGCCCATCCAGGTGCAAGTGAAACTCCTCCCACCACTCTAAATGCAGCCAACGTCTATTCAGCTCAGCTATGAGTCACCTAGGAAAGGCAGGAAACACCTCAACCCGCCTTTTGGCTGTCTACAGTGAATGCACATCTCCAACTCCTGCCACTCCAAAACCAGACAGTCAAAACACAAACCAGCAGAGACACACAGAAAGGTTAAACAATAAAATGCCTACTTAAGTGGCATTTTCAAATGCACAATTTAAAAACCATCTTCCTAAAAAGATGTGTTAGTAAATTCTTCAGAGAGCCTAAACTCAATTTCTCTATCTGGTCCCAAGGGAAAGTTATACTTGTAAGAGGTTACAAAGTAACTCCCATGTTAGCCTATGGGACAGATAGCCTTTCAATAGTGAAAAATGAAATTAGCAGTATTTCACTATCAGGACATGTAAAACATACCAGTACATGTCCTACCTTTTACATACACTGCACCCTGCCCATGGAGGTACCTTGGGCCTACCTGAGGGGTGCCTTACATGCTAGAAAAGCGAAGGTTAGGGGCCTGGCAAGTGGGTGCACTTGCCAGGTTGACATGGCAGTTACAAACTGGGAGTGCAGACACTACACTGGTAGGTCTGAGACAGAATTGAAGGGGCTACTTGTGTGGGTGGCACAATCAGTGCTGGATGCACACTAGTAGCATTTGATTTACAGGCCCTGGGCATACACAGTGTACTGTACTAGGGACTTCCCTAGTAAATAAAATATGTCAATCATGGGTACCCAATCACAATAACACTTTATACAGGGAGCACATGCACTTTGACACTGATCAGCAGTGGCAAAGTGCCCAAAGCTTCTAAACCAGCAAAAACGAAATCCAGCATACCATCAAAAAGGATGCAGAGGCAAAAAGTCAGGGGAAACCATGCCAAGGATGCCAAGGATGCCAAGACTAACGCGTGTCCCCTCTAGCTGAAAAGTGCGGAGAACTACCCACCCTTTTGGGAGTTCTCATCTCTAAGACAGAAGAATCTGGACAGACCATCAGCATTGGCGTGTTCTGTACCAGGGCGGTGTTCCACCGTAAAGTCCATTCCTTGTAGGGAGATGGACCACCTCAACAGTTTTGGGTTCTCATGCCTCACCTGCATCCACCATCTGAGGGGCCTTTGGTCTGTCTGAACCTGGAAGTGAGTCCCAAACAAGTAGGGCCTTAGCTTCTTCAGCGCCCAGACCACAGCAAAAGCTTCTCGCTCAATTGCACTCCACCTCTGTTCCCTGGGAAGTAGCCTCTTACTAATGAAAGCTACAGGTTGGTCCAAGGCCTCATCGTTTAATTGTGAGAGAACAGTTCCCACAGCATGCTCTGAAGCATCTGTCTGCACAACAAATTATTTTGAGAAATTGGGTGCCTTGAGCACGGGTGCCTTACACACGGCAGATCTCAGGGCATCAAAAGCGGTCTGACAGGCATCAGTCCAGATCACTTTCCAAGACTGCTTCCTTGAACTCAGCTCTGTCAAGGGGGCAACAATGGTGCCATACCCCTTGACAAACCTTCGGTAGTAGTCGGTGGGACCTTAGTAGGCTCTCACCTCTATCTGGGTCTTGGGGGGCTCTCCAGCCAGAATGGTGTCAATCTTAGGTTGCAGGGGCGCCACCAGGCTGCTTTCTACCTGGTGCCCTAGTTCACCATAGATCCCTGCCCTATCTGGCACTTACTGGCCTTGATAGTGAGGCCTGCCTTCTACAGAGCCTTCAACACTTCATAGGGGTGGTGCAAGTGTTCCTTCCAGCTGGATCTGAACACTGCAATGTTATCCAGGTAGGCGGCACTAAATTCCGAAAGCCTGGACAGTACTTGGTTGACCAGTCTCTGGAACATGGCAGGGGCGTTCTTCAACCAAAAGGGCATGACATGGAGCTGGTAGTGGCCCTCTGGCATTGAGAACACAGACCTCTCTTTAGCCCCATCAGTTAGGGCAATCTGCCAGTACCCAGACGTTAGATCAAACGTGCTGAGGTACCGGGCAGCTCCCAACCGATCAATGAGCTCATCAGCCCTGGGGATGGGGTGACCGTCAGTCCTGAAGATGGCATTGAGCTCACGGTAGTCCACAGGGAACCGCAGTTCAGGAGTGGAGTTGGGTGCAGCAGTTTTTGTAACCAAGACCACTGGGCTTACCCAGGGGCTGCTGGAGGGCTCTATCACCCCTATTGCCAACATCTTGGAAACGACATCCTTGATGTTAGCCCTGACCTTGCCAGTCAACCTGTACATTTTGTGTTTTACAGGCAAACTGTCCCCAGTGTCCACATCATGGACACACCAATTGGTGATCCCGGAGGTCAGGGAGAACAGGGAGATGAACTGTGCCAGCACCTGGGGACAGTCCCTCTGCTGCTCTGGAGTCAGGGTGGGAGAGAGGTTCACACCATCCACTGATCCATCATGTTCCTTGGCAGACAGGAGGTCAGGAAGAGGCTCACTCTCCTCTTCAATTCCATCATCTGTAGCCAGGAGCATAGTTATTTCAGACCTGTCAAAGTGAGGTTTGCGGTGGTTCACATGCAGGACCCTCAAAGGGTTCCTAGGAGTATGCAAGTTCATCAAGTAGGTGACTTCACTCTTGCACTCCACCCCCTCAAATGGCCCAGTCCACTTGTCTTGGAGTGCACAAGGCTCCACTGGTGCCATCACCTACACTTTTTGGCCAGGCTGTAACTACCAGAGTGGTTTCTAGTCATACCAACATTTCATCTCCTCCTGGCTGGCTTCTCGGTTCACCGGGGTGAGTTTCCTGAAGCGCCGAGTCTGGTTTCTGAAGGCCAGCATGTAGCTAAATGCATCCTGGGAGTCTTACCGGGAGATTCCTCCCAGCCCTCCTGTACCAGACTAAGAGGTCCTCTCACAGGGTGCCCATACAGCAAATCAAAGGGACTGAACCCTAGGGATTTCTATGGTACTTCCCTGTAGGCAAATAATAGGCATGGTAAGAAGACGTCCCACTTACCACTTATGTCTCATGGGTGCTGTAAGACCCTTTATCATGCCTTTCAGGGTTCGGTTAAATCTCCTAACCAATCCATTTCCTTTGGGAGGTTAAGGAGTGGTGAATTTGTACATTACACCGCACTTCTCACAAAGACATCATATACCTAGATATGAAGTTGGTACCCCACTCAGATACCACCTCTCTGGGGAACCCAACACGGGAAAAGATCCCCATCAATGCATAGCTCACCACAGAGGCCTGGGTTGTCCTGAGAGGGACATCTTCTGGGTACCGGGTGGCATGGTCCACCAAGACCAAGATATACTTGTTGCCCAAGGCTGTCTTGATTTCCAGTGGCCCCACAATATCACTGCCTGCCGCTTGAAAGGGGTGCTCACCACAGGGAAAGGTTGGAGAGGAGACTTACACTTCCCCCCGTCTTGCCGCTTGCCTGGCAAGTCTGACAAGACCTACAATGAGTATCAGTGTGCCTTCGCATATGGGGCCAAAAGAAGTGGGTGGCAAGCCTGTGAAACGTCTTGTCGCACCCCAAATGTCCTGCCAAAGGCACATGATGAGCCAGACCCAATAGGAAGGTCCTGGAGCACTGGGGTACCACCAGCACACGGGCTGAACCAGGATCAACGACCTTGGGCTCACTATATAGGAGACCATATTCCCAATAAATGGCATATGGTCCAGACTGATCATCCGCTGCCTGGTCTGCAGTCTGTTGCCGCAAACCAACAAGAGTAGGGCATTCCATCTGCGGCTTGCAGAACTCCTCCTTGGTGGGAACCCCTTCCTGCTGCCGATGGGTCAGCTCAGGTAGGTATTTCATTTCAGCCACTTGCTCCCCTGTAGGTTCCAGGGCATCCCCCTCAAGGTTTGCCACCTCATGGACCGTGGAAAAGTCTGGGGCAAGTTTCCCATGTCCCCTGCCCCGCCTCTTTCTGGCAGGCACCTGGGCCACTGTTTCAGGCTCCGGGTCCTCTTCATTACCCCTACTGGATGCCATTGACCGTGTGGTGACACACGTTGACTCAGGCAGTCCCAGTATCTCCAAATGAGGTGGGCGTTCCACCTCAGTGCATGTAAAACACACCAGTACATGTTCTACCTTTTACATACACTGCACCCTGCCCATGGGGTACCTTAGGCCTACCTGAGGGGTGTCTAACATGTAAGAAAAGGGAAGGTTAGGGGCCTGGCAAGGGGGTGCAGTTGCCAGGTCAACATGGCAGTTGCAAACTGCGAGCGCAGACACTACAGTCTGAGACAAATTTGAAGGAACTACTTGTTTGGGTGGCACAATCAGTGCTGCAGGCCCACTAGTAGCATTTGATTTACAGGTCCTGGGCACACAAAGTGCTCTGTACTAGGGTCTTACCTAGTAAATCAAATATGCAAATCACGGATAACCATTCACTGATCAGCAGTTGCAAAGTGCCCAAAGCATCTAAACCAGCAAAAACAAAATCCAGCATCCTGTCAGAAATACAGGAGGTAGAGGCAAGAATTCAGGGAAAACCACACCAAAGATGCCAAGTCTAACAATCCCAGACAGTGAGATAAAGGGAGAATAGGTGCTGGCAGGATAGCCAATCTCTGACTTGATAGGGGCGGAGCTGTCACCTAACACACTTGTACATCACAAAGACTATGTCTAAGCACGCTCACAAAGCATTTCACACTAGTCTTTTGTGCCCCCAGACAAGCTGGGGCCAAGGCAGGGAGGCAGGAAATTTGAGACACCTCTGTAGGGTGAGGACTCTAGAAGCATCTCCCACTTGAATGTTGGCATAAATATTGGACCTTAAGATCCAATTTTTCAGTACACTTCTGGACCTGTGACGAGAAGGGTTTATTTTTCAAATCACGAGTCAATCCTCAATCAGCAATTTTGGCAATGATTCTGAAAATATATTAATACAGCCAAAATATTCAGCTGCTCAAGTTTTCTAAATGTAAGTATTATAAAGTACAGAATAGTAACAAACAATATGTAAAGAATTCAAATTATCCAAACAATGTGTTCCATAAAGAAACCCATGCAGTTCAAATTAAAGATAACTTCTCATTAGGTTAATAAGTTGGGACCTAATGCAATTCTTGTCAGAATGAAACACACAACAGTTAGGCACATGTTGAATATAGGAATCTCTAGTAAATGCAAATAAATGATATATATAAAGTGGAGTCTAAAAGTATGCTGCTCCAATCCTCCCTCTGATGGCTAGAATAGCCATCACAAAATCAATGAATCCTTCTTGAGACCACCTCAGAACCTTGTTGCTTTCAACATCATGCGCATGGAATTCTTCAATTCCTTCATTTCATCATATAACTTACACTGACTCTCCTCCAATTCTATATCACTTCTTCTCCTCTTAATTCTCTTTGCCTAAAATTCACCCGCAAGAATTTAAATCATTTGAACATTACAAAGAAGGAAATCACAAATAGAAAATAACTGTAATAGGCCTCAATATAGCTCCTACAAGTCCACTACCTACACTACCAAACCAATTACCTGCATCAGCAAATCCCATACCAATCGCTTCCCATGCACTTGTTGCCTCTAATTTCCTCAAATCCTGTTTGAAATCAGCGATGTTTTTCACAGAACCTCCTATCTCCTCACTCTTGTCAGGTATATAGGTGCAGCATTGCTGAACATTCAGCATCTTGCAGACTCCGCCTACCTTTGCCCACAAAATATCTAAAGCAAGGCGGTTTTGTAAAACCATAGACCTAATAGCTATCATTTCAGTGTCAATTGCGAGCAATGATCCAGCAGTACTAGTTCTAATCAATCAACTATGGGGGAAAGCTTCTGGATCTTGAGGGCATTTAAAACAACCCATACAGAACGAATCTCAGTGTCAAAACTATCTCCAGTCATTTCAGAAGTACTACTGCTATGTTTTGGTCTAGCAGGTAAAACCACTTTACATTCATCCAACTTTTTTACATGATAAATCTTCAGAAATACTACTACTGCTAAATAACCAGTATTGGGCCAATTTCTGGGTAATTCAAAATATGCATGTGAGCCACACACATAATAGACACGAGGAATAATGGGATCCTTCCCCGCCATGATTTGTTCAGTGTTTTTCCCTAACTCAAAAGTATGTTCATATTTGCTCTATCCCATAAATCTATTGTGTTAACCCTCTATATACACATAGCTTGACTTTGGACCTGATTCACACTCATTTTTTTTTTATAACATCTGTTTATTGAGTTTTTTTGTTGAAGCGCACCTGATAACATGTTACATATATATCATGTGCGTAATTTTACAGGAGCTTAACAGTCTTGATGTACAAGCCCTAGTTATAACAGTCATACTGTCCCCTTTTCCCCAACTGATCATGCAGTACATTACAACAGTAAGATTATCGGTGGTTCCATCTAGACTCCAACAGTCTTAGTTTGCTGAGACCACCCATTAGACAATTGTGCAACAGATTTAAACATGAGTAACAAGAACTTCTGAGCATATTAATACGATCGCATTAGGCTTGTTGTTCCCCCTTGAATTTACACAATACTGTAGCAACAATGCGGGTGTGATGTGCGACATTACATGTATAGTACGTTTCTGTCAGGTTTTTTACAAGTGATGTAGGTCTGAGAGGGGTGGGAAGCACCTCATTTGCAGTAAGTGGGATATGCTTTGCTAATGTGTTATTTTGGCTTGTTATTGAGTACTGTGCGCATGTTTGTATGCACTGCCATCACCTGGACAACACCACTATCATCCCTCACACAGCAGCTCTCCGGACCCAGGGCCATAAGAAACCAGGCATGTGAACAAGGAGGGGAGGCAACCTCGCAGGTCTATCGCACTCATGGGGGAGCCGTTGATTGTGCACTCCCATCTGATATGACAGCTCTGGGGGAGGCAGTGGTTGAGTCCCTAGTGCCACCCTCCAATAACCCATGGAACTCCTGCAGCATGGTCTCCTATTGCGCAGCTATGGGCACTTTACAAAGGCCTTGGATGTCTTCTACACGAAGCGCTTTGCCTTCTGCTCTAGTCCATACTAAAAACTATAGAATCCATGCGGATACTGCCGGCGAGTCCAGCTTTTTCTACTTTTTAGTTGTCAGATGCTTTGCGGTTAGCATGCCTAAATCAAGGAAGCGGGAAGTTGCTCTCAGTTTCTTGCCCCTAGGGTAGAGGTGCAGTATACATTCCTCCCAGGTGTGTTTTAGCTGACGATCCGTGGGCGTCACCAGGACGTCACAGACGCGACTCCAATAAGCATGTAGGGGGGTGCAGGACCACAGCATGTGCAACAAATCCTCTCCTACACATTTACATCTGGGGCATGTCCCGTCTGTCGTCCATAACATTTGTTGATTTTTCGTGAGATAGGCCCTCTGGATTATATAGTGTTGTATAAGTTTAAAGTGTGAGTTACGCAGGATGCATGTAGGACTGAGCAGTATTTCTGACCATTCCTTGTCCGTAAATGGCCACCCCCTATCTGCTTCCCACTTCTGTCTAACAGGCGTCATTGGGACTGCCGTGTGGAGGCGGAGCTATTCCGCAAACCGACTAATGTGGTGTCTGCCCCTACCCATAATGTGCAGGTATTGCACAGTGAGATGAATGGGCTGCTCCGCACTCATGTCTCCCCATCTGCCTCTAAGCGCTGCTAGGATTGAGTAATATTGTAGAAACTGGCCAGGCGGCAATTAATTTGCCTCTGCGAATTCCGCAAATGGAATAAGTGCCCCTTCCTGGTAAAGGTCACCCAGTGTTGCACTCGCGCAGTCAGCCAGGTCAACAGTTCCGCTGCAGTCACCGAACCATCTCTAATAGGCCTGCCCTGTAATGGTAAGGCCGGCGCGTACGGTGTTGTTGAATGTGTTATGTACAGGCTTCTACGGTAAGCTTTATGTGCAATCTGCACTAACAACTGTCCAGGTGGACGGTGCTTGGCACATGGGTGGAATAGGCGAAGTATGTCCCCCACAGTCCAAGGCGGGCCCTCTGTGGCAGTGGCAGTCAGTTGCATCCCCGCCAGCCATTTTGCCACCCACTGAAGTTGTGAAGCTAGGTAATACTGCTCTATGTTAGGAACCGCTAGGCCGCCCCAGTCAAGAGCGGAAGGTAAAGCTTCCCGAGGGCTACACAGCAACGGGAGCCATTCCATATAAATTCCCTTAGGGCAGATTCAAATCTCCCAAAGTGGGCAGGTAAATTTGTAAAATTATACAACAGTCTGGGGAGCACCACTGTTTTCACCAAAGCGATGCAGCCCGCAACCAATAGCGGGAGAGTAAGCCAAAAGGTCATATTTGAACGCAGTGCTGTGATTGCTCTGCCTATGTTGCTCTCCAGCAGATCCTCATGCTTGTGATATATGCGGATCCCAAGGTATCTGAATGTGTCAGGCTGCCAGGGTATACATACATCACTGTACCGGAGTGCAGGGTTTAGTTGTTCTCGACTAAAGGGGTGTAGGCAGGATTTACTCCAGTTGACCTTCAACCCTGAAAGGTCATCAAAGGTTGCCAGTGTGCACGTAAGTGTAAGCGGGAGAGTGCGTACATTCTTAAGGTATATCATAATGTCATCCGCATATAAGGATACTGCATGTATGCCATATCCCAGGGGGATGCCCCACTCCACACCCTGCTTTCTGAGCAACACGGCCAATGGTTCCACTGCTAAGGTGAACAACAATGGAGACAGAGGGCACCCCTGACGGGTGCCTCGCCCGATCGGCATGGGTTCCAAGATATAATTGCCTGACTTCACTCTTGCTGTTGGCTGTGTGTACAGTAGTTGGACTAGTCTGAGAAAGTGTCCCGTAATGCCTAGTTTACTAAGTACTGCAAATAAGTAGGGCCACTCCAGGGAATCAAACGCCTTCTCCAGATCCAACACCAGGCAACCAGAGTGCAGCCAGCTACAGGGAGAATAAGTGGCAACCCTGAAGAAACGGCGAAGGTTCAGTGATGTGCTGCGGGCTGGGACAAAGCCGTTCTGGTCAGCACCCACTAGTAATGGCACCAACGGGGCCAGACGGTCAGCAAGTACCTTAGCTAATATTTTGTGATCTGTATTAGCCATGCTAATGGACGGTATGATCTGGGTTCGGCCGGATCCTTGTCTGGCTTGTGAAGGAATACTAGTAATGCTTCCTGCATGGAGGGGGGAGGATGCCCGCAGCCAGCATGGTATTATACAGTTGTTGAAGATGCATTGTCACTACAATTGCGTAAGCTTTGTAGTAGTCAGAAGTGAGTCCATCCGTTCCAGGGTTTTGCCGGTAGCTAATGCCCGTATCGCCACTCCTATATCCATAGGGGTGATGGGCTCATCTAGTTCTAGGATTTGTTCTTGGTCTAATGTCGGGAGTGTTAGCTTGGAAAGCAGAGAGGCAAGCTGTGTGTTGCTAAATATATTTTGGGACGTGTAGAGGGCTTTGTAGTGGCGAGTTAGTTCCGAGTGTATTTCTACTTGTGTATAGAGTAGCTGGCCTGTCATAGCGCGGAGGCCCATTATAGGTTGCGATATTTGCTCTTGCTGTATAAGCCCGGTCCAAGTGTGCGTGTACTCCGGCCGAGTGTGCGGCATAGTTAATGTGTCGCAAGCGCTCCAATAATTCTGCAAGTTCCCCTCTTTGTGCTTCAAATGTTGCTATGTTCTCGGACTTGGCTGCCCATTTTGTTTCTAAGTGCATCAGTTCACTTTCTACCCTCGCCACTGTTCCCTCTAGGTCAGAGTTCTTCAATCTGTGGGGCGCGCCCCCCTGGGGGGGCGCGACACCATCTCAGGGGGGGCGCGCACTGCACTGTAAAATCCTACCTTTGTTTATCTTGTACTGTGCTACGATCGCAAGTCGTCACCCATTTCAAATGGGGATATTTGATAGGAGACCTCCGGAGCAGCAGCAGCTAATCAGCAGGTAGGAACGTCACCACTGACGTTCCACCAATGATGGGACAGCAGCAGAGATTGCAGGAAGTGCCGCGAAATTTGCGTGCATAAAGTTCCTGCATTCCATTGCTTGCTGCCTTTTCTTCTTTGTTTCCTGTATTTTACCGTTGCCTGGCTGTGAAGGACTTTGCTGAAATGAAATCTACAGCAGGTAAGAGGGCTTTTTCGAAGGGGGGCGGGTTGGGGAGGAATTGGCCTGGGGTTCAGCAGTAACGGAGGGTTGGAGGGAGGGGGAGAGAGGGGAAATCGATGGGGCACGACGTGCTCATTCTTTTTTAATTTCACGAGCTAACCGTCCTGGAGCAGTCTAATCATCTTCCAGATCTTATTACTTAGACTAGCAAAGTGACATAGTAAAACTTCAAAACACGGGGGCACAACCAAAGCAATCACGGCACTGAATGTACACCCATAAGTAATTTTAAACACCAGATATGTGTAACTGATAATACAGTCCGGTATATTGCCTTTGCATAGTAATCTGCAATGAGACATGAACTTTAGAGATCTTTTTTTCTGGAGAACATATAAAAACAGCAACAACTTATCACTGGCTGAGCACAGCAGAACAATTTGTCGACAGCATGCAGGAAAATGTTTACAAATCCATAATAAAAGACAATTGCAGGAGGTGCCTCTGTCGTTCTCTAAGCACAGCAAACCTTGATTCCGATAAAACTACCAAAGTCACAGAAGAAGAAATAACCTTCCAGAACAGAACCCTTGCTCAAACTGCCCTAACAATCTCTTTTCCAATGAGCTGGTTAATTCCTACAGTTGAAATGCTTTAGCTGCCGTGGGAGGCAAGGAGTCTCCTCTGCTAAAAGCAAAAGCGAACAGACAGTCCACTGTGGACTATCTGTTCCTTCGTGTTCAGTTTCATAGCAGAGGAGACTCCTTGCCTCCCACTGCAGCTGAATCATTTTCAGCCCTAGGAATTTAACCCCCTCCTCTTCCCAGAAAAGAGACCACATTTCTTTTAAAATTACACAGGCAGGCACACAACGTCCACAGGGCTAAAATGGCTTCAAGTTGCCAAAAGAAAAGGCCAGCCATGTGTGGGTTAAAGAGCCTGCAAATTGCTTGTCTTGACACTAAATACAGGTTATAAATAAAGAAGTATGTATTCATTTGTAATGTGACTTTTCTGTCTTTGTTCCCTTTAATTATCAGTCACGGATCATTCAGGCAGCCCTAGAACAAAATTAAAAGTGCTTTCAATTTATATTTGCTGTTCAAAGTACGCACAGATAAGTACTGAAAATACAGCTTTAGGTGACTGCTTATTTGTGTACCGTCTGGGACATCAAAATAATGAGCTGGCAACCCTAATCATAAAACTGGAAGTTTGTTGCAAGATCAGCACATTATTTATTTCCTCCACCCTCAATCCCTGGTTAATGCCATAATAGCAATAGTTTAACATATCTGAAACCCTACGCCGCTATCAATAACATGCTGAGTTACCTCAAGTGTCTGGGAATGCACCCCGCATTAAGACAACTCTCTCCTCATTCTCGCCCTTCAGTTTCATGCTCACCCTGCACTCACAGTGATCACAATTCACTCGCACTGATCAACATGCACTCACAGCATTCACCACCTCGACCTGCACTCAGTGATCACTCTGCACTCAAAATGCACTTGCGCTGTTCGCCCTGTACTTCCCCTGCAGTCACACGAGCACACTACTCAACCTGCACTCATGTGACACTTCACTCGCCTGTCCCCCTCACTGCTCAATCTGCAATCTCACTTAAATAAGCCCATCACTAACCATACATTCATTCGTCCCACTCTGCACCTACATCCGCACCCAAATTCATATGCTCACCTCACTCACCCTGCAGTCAATCCTCTCACCTCACTCTCACACTGATGCATCGCTCACTGTGCACTCACATGGGCACTCCTGCCACCCACACAGCGCAGAGGGATAATGTGCCTGCTACAAAGAGTGTGTACCATGCAGATCAAAGAACTGAGTGTGAGTAAACTATGAGTAGTGCTATAAAAAAATGAAATGTTTGTCAGAAAGGTGCTATAGAGAATGAGGTGCACTGTTGGTGAGTGGTAGTGAGGGAATTCATGGAGAAGGAGGAAATGGGGGAGGGGTTCCAAAATACTGTTGCACCGTGTACGACCAGTGCTATGGCCAGCCCTGGCTGGGAGTGTTAGCCCCCCTCTCCGAAGTTCGGGTCTTGTTGCGCCCTGTACACAAGTATGGGCATGTCGTGCCCCATCAAGTTTTTGTCCTAAAGTACAAAAGTACACATTTACATGCACTGCAATCCAGCCTTTCAGGGGGCCCCTTGATAGAGACAGCTCTGTTTTTGCCCTGATGGCCTGGAATAATTCCTAAACAGATTCTTGTGAATACTGCTTTTTTCATTTCTTTTGAATGTGATTGATGTGGGAGAGTCTATTACTATTTGCAGAGAAATGTGTTTGTTTCATGCAACAACCATAAAAAAGGTTTTTTAGATCAAAACGGGCCCTCTCATATGAGAAATTGGAGGATTTCACAGATATTATTCACTGTAAAATTAGTGGATGTGGAGCACAGCCTGAGTATGGCAGTAGCAAAAATCCATCCACAGATTGACCGTCTCTGTGGCGAAAAATAGGCACACCTGTCACATTAATGCTGGTGGTGTTATTATCAATCTATGTCTAAGCATCCTAGTAAAAACAATTTGCGCACATTTTATCTTGGAAAATTGTTTTTGAGCTGTGTAAAAGCCTCTGTCATTTAACCACACCCACTCACAAACCTGCAGTTTACTAAACACTCTTATTGTGTTGAACATTATTTGCCGGATATGGCCCGGGATATGCGGGTGGCGGTCGATTATGTAGTGTGCCAGATTCCAGAAATTTCTGTCAGGTGGTGGGGGGGCCCGACATCTAAAAAAATTCAGCTGGGGGGGCTCAACCTACAAAAGTTTGAAGACCTCTGCTCTAGGTGTTTGCAAATGTTCCAATTGATACCCAGGCATCTGCCCCTGATGACCACCTTGAACGCCTTCCACTCCACCAGTGGGTTGCCAGTCGACCCGACATTGAGCTCAAAATATTCAGCCGTGGCTGCGCCCACTGCCTCTCAGAATGACCCATCCTCCAGGGCCGCCGGCTGGAGGATGAGAGAGGTGCTTCCCAAGCCAGGCACAGCAACTGGGGGTTATGATCAGAGTGTGTGTGACCGAGGTATTCTGCATGATCTACCATGATGTGAAATACCGGGGAGCCCACTATCCTGTCAATACGCATATGTAGGCCATGTGGAGCCGAATAGTAAGAGTATATTTTTGTATTGGGGTGGCATGTCTGCCATAAGTCTACCAGCGACCAGTGTTGAAGCCATTCACCCAGTACCCGCCCATTTTTTATGGATTGTGTACCCAGTAGTGGGGGGAAGGAACGGTCCAGTGATGTATCAATGACAGCGTTATAATAGCCCCCTATCAACCATGAGAGGCCACTCCATCCAGCCAAGACTGTCGAAAGCGACTGGAAAAACTGTGCCTGCTCTGTATTGGGAGCGTACACCATGACCAGTACCAGCAGAACCCCGTTGAGGCGAGCTTTTATAAAGACATACCTCCCGTTAGAGTCTGTTTTTACTTCTTCCGATACAAACGGGGTCCCTGCCCGTACCCATATCACCACCCCCTGTCATATGAGTAATAATCAGTAGCATAAATCTGACCTCGCCAACGGCATCGCAGGCTCCCCACCTCCAGGCCAGCCAGGTGGGTCTCCTGCAGAAGGGCAATGTGTGCAGCTCTATGCCCGAGATAGGAGTAGACTGCCCAGTAGCGGAGTGAAGGTGTGTGCATACCCCTCACATTCCAAGTTATTATGTTTGCAGATGACATTGTCGCTGTAGCAGCATATTCGTCATATCAACCCACTCCTCATACCCAGAGGTGTGGTACCACGCATACTGTTTACTCTCATGTGGGGAGCACAGCTTACATGACAGTATTGCTCAATAACTAGGTTTTTAACAGACCAACTGATAAAATGCAACTTTCATAACAATAATGGAGTATATATGCAACAGGGATCCACCCAAACGAACATACCAACTTGTGGCAACAAACCTTCTACCCCATTCGTGGTAGAGAGAGTTCACATATCACGCGAAACCTGGGGGGATGGGAAATGTTATGCTCCTATGCCCATTTTACTGCTAGAATGCAGAACACTATTTGCCAGAGTGGCCACCCATGACCTCATTTGCCAGTTCAGCCTCTGTGCGCGCATGTGACTATGTCTGCCCCTGTGCATGTACTGCCGCTGGTCACTTATTAGCGAGCAAGTGATTGGGAGAAAGGTCGCCCAGTACAAGCCGCACCCATTAATATTACAGAACATTACAAATCACTTGGATTGCTAGGAGCGGGAGGTCCCCAGTAATGTAGGCTTTTGAGTCAAATAATGTGGTCAGCCGTTTGTGGTGTCACCAATGTATCAGACTATGAAGTGTGCCCTGCTATGGAGTCTTCTTCGCTGGTGGATTTCTCCCTTTCATTGTCTGAGTCCGAGGCTTGTTGCTCAGAGTGGAGCACTGCTGCTGTCCATATGCATTTCGTCTCTCTGTGATCATTTGCTATCAGCTGCTCGGCCCTACTTGTGCGTCACCATTTGCCCTGGTTGCAACGGCATGCAGCCCCAGAAACTTTCTCCAGCTCAGCAGAGCGTGACGTCCCAGCTGCGTATCCCGCCCTCTCCATCCATTCCCATGCATCCGCCGGGTCGTCGAAAAATCTAGTACTTTCTTTATCCACCACCTGCAAGCGCGTAGAGAAAAGCAGCGAATACCGTACGTTCAGTTCTCGAAGACAGCATTTAACAGCCAGGAAGGAGTGTCTTTGCTTCTGCACTGCTACAGTATAATCCGGGAACATCATCAATAGAGCACCATTCACTTTAAGTTCTTGCCTGCAACATGCCTCATGTTGTATACTATCCCGATCCCTATAGTTGAGCAGATGAAACAAGAATTACCTAGGAGCCGTTCCCGGTGGTGGCTTCCTTGCCGGCACCCGGTGTGCTCTCTCAACCACAAACTGTGCAAATATGCTTGTCTGAGGCATCCATCTGCACAGCCAGCCCTCCATGTATTTCACAGCGTCCTGGCTATCCGTCCCTTCAGGTAAGCCGATGACACGTATGTTATTGCAGCGCGATCTGCCTTCTGCATCCTCCATTCTGTCCTCTAGCACGGCTATATGGCCAAGCAGTGCCTGCAGCGTAGTGCCATTTTCCCGGGCAACTGGCAGCAGTTCTTCCAGTTGCAACTCATTTGTGCATTGTTCTTCCAGTTGCAACTTATTTGTGCGTTGTCTGTCAGCCAGCTTTCACTGATCTGCTTGCAGGTGGTTGAAATCCAATGTAACTTTGTCTATTTTACTTTCAAGAGACGCTCTCGTGCTCTCTAGGGAAGCCCCAATTTTCTCCACCGCAGACAACACACAGTCTAATTTATTGTTAATCGCTGTGTCCATCCACGCTGACTGAGGCTACAATTAGTGTTCTAGGTGTTTCCTAGGAGACTGAGATGGCTCACCCGGGGTGGGTGGAAGGCCAGAGCAGAAACGCGCCATGACCAACTGTTGCGCTGTGGGCATTTAACGGGGTGTGAAGATCTCACAGCAAGTATGTGTGTGCCACTGCACACAGCGGCTATGTACTGCAATTCAGTTTATTAGGGGTATCAGACTAGGCTACCAAGTCCTTCAGCATGCTTGCCTAGACAATCCACCCAAGGGCAAAGAAGCATACCTATCCACCCTGGGGCCACCAGCCACAGTCTGCCCGCATCATACCCCCGTGCTGCCACACATGTGCAGTAGGCAATAATGCGTCACTGGTGTAATATCCCTCCTCTTCCGCACTGATAGCGGAGCATCTTTACAGTTCAGTGACGGGCCTTAGGTGGGGTGGCAGTGTTCTCACTATTCTATTCAATGCATATACAGGGCTGTTATAATCTAGCAAGTGATTAATGCATCCTCTCTATTGTTGCCCTTTGCCTTGCTGCTCAGTCTATGTGATGTCATCAGAATGTTGAGAGTGTTTGTGTGGAAGAAGGGTCAGTTGGTGTGGAAGGGCTGAGCGGCAAGGAGACTGCTCCTGGTGGGGCATTGTATGTGGCCTAACATTGAGGCTTAATATGGATCTGATCTCAATAATAAAGCTGTGATCCTGAACTACATCTCTGGACTACGTATCTTTCATCTAACTGTAACACTGGCGACGATTTTAAAGAACCTGCGTGCTATTTCAATGGAAAATGGATTTTTAAAACTGAAGAAACTGAAGGAACTTCAAGTAAGTGAAATTACAACCCGTGGATGTGAAGAAACCTGGCACCCCTGCACCCCTAATGCCCCACCAGTGACCCTGTCATCGGTCGCCCACAACTTAAGTCTGCCAGTTTCTGTTTGCCTGCCTGCTACCTTGGAAGAATTCTGCTACATTTTTCCCTACATTGGCCTGCTGTAACCTACTGTAACCTGCATTGTGTTGCCTGTACTAGAGTGTACTGTACTTTTGGACTTGTGTTTGTTCCTGCTCCCCGCCTACATTTAAACAGAATTTACACGGTTATGTACTATGCTGAGGAAACTGACATCCTTCCTGAACTGTTATGCTGTTTGAAAATGCGGTGGATGGTGATGTCTCTGAACTCTCTGTGTCTGTGGCATCTGTTGCTTAGACCTGTCCCTTGCATGATGTGGTGATCGGGGGCATATTTCGAGCCCCGGAGTTAACTGGGATAGTGTTTAGTTGATTTGCACTTGGCCCCGATATCACCGGACCGTCAAATTTGGCCCCGGAGGACTGCCCAGCTGTTTGGCTTAATTTCCGTGAAAGTGTGACGTGTATTGTCGGAAATAAGTGCCCCCTACCGCATCGTTTGAATTGCTTGTGGCAGTTACCAGGAGCGAGCTTGTGCGCGCGTGCAACCCATGTTGACGCGATTGTCGTCCGTGGCACCTTCGGTTCCAATTTCCTGTGCTGCCAAGGACGCTCTGCTGTAAGGACGTGCAGTTAGCCACCCGGCTCTGCGTTTGTAACGTGCCGCCATTTTTGGATTGGCACTTGACACAGCCTATCGATATATCCTTGCCAACCACGTTGGACGTTGCACGTTTTGGTTTTAGGAATCGAAGGAATCTTCTATCGCCGGGATGTTTTATGGACATGGTAAGGAGCTCTGGATTTAGGGCCCTGCATCACTGATGGAAGAATTCAAGTCACGCAATGAACTTTTCTGAAGATTGTGGCCCGAGTTCAAAAACGGCTGCGCTTATCACAAGTGGTTTTCTTTGACGTGAGCATTTCCTTTTCGTCTGGACTGTAAAAAAAGGGGGGGGTCTCTGGGCATGGTTATTATGGATGAGATTTCACTCAGTAAAGTCCATGGTTTGTATTTCCAGTTGGGTTCTGGTGAAATATCACTCACCAGAGAAAAAGTTTTACATAATTTTTTTTTTTTTATGAACGATGCAGTTGCAGCCCTGATTGTTGTTGTAGCCCTATTGTTGTTGTGTGGGTAAGGGTGTGCAGTAGAGGGTTGTCCCTAGTCCTGCCGCTGTTCTTGGTTGTGGGTTGACATAGGTTCGTCACCCTGTAAGCAATGTGTCCTGCAAGTGTATGCAGCGCAGTTGTGTGTGTGCAGTAGGGGGAGTTCTGTAGTGTCCCTAGTCCTGCAAGGGTGTGCAGTAGAGGGTTGTCCCTAGTCCTGCCGCTGTTCTTGGTTGTGGGTTGACATAGGTTCGTCACCCTGTAGGCAATTTGTGTCCTGCAAGTGTATGCAGCGCAGTTGTGTGTGTGCAGTAAGGGGAGTTCTGTAGTGTCCCTAGTCCTGCAAGGGTGTGCAGTAGAGGGTTGTTCCTAGTCCTGCCGCTGTTCTTGGTTGTGGGTTGACATAGGTTCGTCACCCTGTAAGCAATGTGTCCTGCAAGTGTATGCAGCGCAGTTGTGTGTGTGCAGTAGGGGGAGTTCTGTAGTGTCCCTAGTCCTGCAAGGGTGTGCAGTAGAGGGTTGTCCCTAGTCCTGCCGCTGTTATTGGTTGAGGGTTGACATAGGTTCGTCACCCTGTAGGCAATTTGTGTCTTTACCCCCTGTGGTTGATATGAGAGTATGTGTTTTCTCACTGTTTGGGAATATGAGAAGACTCCGAAGCTTCTCTGGATTTACCGTTGTTTTTGGTTGGGGTTTACGTAGTACCCTGTGTTTAGGGGTTGTAAAATTACCCTTAGAGTGTTACGCCTTGGAGTTTAGGCGTGTGATTTGAAGATTACAACACTTTTGTGTTTCTCTCGTCTTTTCTAGATGGGATGGGGATGTGGTGTTTTACGATGTTCTTGAAGATTGATGTTATTCTTGAAGCTCTTGAATTTTCGTATGTGTGTATGTCCACCTCCGCACATTTATTTATTGTTAGTCATATTGCATGTATGTACTATGATCTTGCATGCTGGTATTTTATAATTTTAATGAGGGGGATGTGTTATAATCTAGCAAGTGATTAATGCATCCTCTCTATTGTTGCCCTTTGCCTTGCTGCTCAGTCTATGTGATGTCATCAGAATGTTGAGAGTGTTTGTGTGGAAGAAGGGTCAGTTGGTGTGGAAGGGCTGAGCGGCAAGGAGACTGCTCCTGGTGGGGCATTGTATGTGGCCTAACATTGAGGCTTAATATGGATCTGATCTCAATAATAAAGCTGTGATCCTGAACTACATCTCTGGACTACGTATCTTTCATCTAACTGTAACAAGGGCCAAAGGAGCTTACCATGTCATTCCTCTATTCCAGAGTACAGGACTCTAACGCCCCTGTACAGAGGCCTCAGTTTATTGGGCGGGAGGTGATCAATGCAGGGGTACCGCTCAAGGGACGCTCTCACCAATTATGCCGCACAGCACGCGCGACAAGGCTGTCTTATGTACTATAAGTGAGGCGCTGCGCCGCCTATTATGGCTCCATTTTCAGCCGGGCCCGAGCTGACCCACGGGCATCCACAGCGCCCTCCACACGACAAGAGAGTCCAGCAGCCATTTAGGCTGCGTGTCCTGTTTCTCCCATTGCTGCTCCTACTAGGGAGCAGTCAGACTTGTAGCCTGAGCCCGATCCATCCCCCGGGCCAACGCATCTGGCAGCCCTCCAGTCCCAAGGCAGCTCGCAGCTGTTAGTTTGCCTCCCCCAGTGACCGGCCTAGGCCCGATATGGCCCCAGGCTCGATCTATGTCTCCCACTCACACAGGCAGTCAGGAGGGGTTCCCCACCATCCGCCCTGCTTGTGTGGTGGTTAGCCTGGGCCCGATCTGACCCCTGAGCCAGCGCGGTCACAGGCGTGTTGGAGGAATCGCACTAGGCCACTTTCCAGTGCAGGGGTGGGAGGAAAGCGCTGATAGGGCTCACCTCATCGCCTGCTCGCTCTCGGGCCGCGTGGTGCAAGGGATGTCCATCAGAGCAGGTCTCAGCAGTGGCAGCCAGCCGCCATCGGCCCAGTCAGCTTATCTGGCCTCCACTGCAGGGTGTACGTGCAGTTAGTTTCTGGTGACACCAGGCTAGGCCACTCCAGGCCGGTAATCGCACGGATTTCTGATCGTCGACTCCAAGCGCCCAACTTCTGCGGTCTCCTTCTCCGGACTGCTCAGCACTTGACTCCCCAGGTTTGGTGCCATCAGCGGGCAGTCTCCAGCCGCTGCGGTCTCACAGTAGCAGCAGGCGATCCAGATAGAGGCCACAACCCCTTAGGAGTCTGCCATTACAATGCGGGACGACTCCGGGTCAGTGGCACCCCAGCACCAATTAGTGGCGCACAGCGACCGCAGCGTGGTAAGTGACACTAAGTTCTTTGCAAGGGGGCTCAGGGACCCCTCCGAAAACAAGATGGCCATCTAGAGGGCCGCTTGGCTGAGAAATGTAATGGATAACGGGCAATTAGAGCAGAGCTTCAGACTGTTGTGTCCGCCATCTTGGCTGGTAGGCCACTCCCACCCAGGACCTGATTCACACTCATGGCGTAGGCCCCGCAGTCATGGGGGAGTCTCCACATTCAGGGCGGAATCTCCAAAATGAGAATTATCATTGCAGAGATTGTGCCCTGAGTGTGAAGACTTCCCCATTACTGCAGGGCCTCCACCATGAGTATAGAGGCCCTTTGTGAATCTGGTCCCTAGTGTTTAATTTCCTCCTTCGCCCACTTATCTTTACCTACATGCCTTCCCATCTCCTTCCTCTCTTCAATCACCCTGCTTCTATCCTCCAACTCATCATTGAACTTCTTTTCAATTGCAGTCATAAAATAGGTAAAATTTTGTCTATGAGCATAAGCTGTGTCAAGCTTGGTTACAGGCCGAAAGAAACTCCAAACTATTTCCATCTTGTTTGCAGTAGGGTGTGAATTCAAGTGCCTATACACTGGAACGTCTGAAAAGACAAAAACATAATTCAAAAAATAATATTCAAAGTGACCCTGTTGATATCAAAGACTAAGCAAAATACTACAATTGATACCTTACGTTAAGTGAGAGCAGGCAATTGAATGCAAACATAACAATTCTTCACATCTATAGTGTTAAAATATTCATAAAGCAACCTAAAATATGTATTGGAGGAAAAATCCCTCCTCGAATCATCTTTAGGTAGAAACTTAAAATTATGAAACCTCTCTATATCAGAAACAGGCATTGTTGGTGTGGGGGTGGACCTAAGAGGATCAATGGGAGCTGGGGAACTTAATACTATACACAAAGCAGTTCAAACTATGACAGTAGCGATTAATACGACAGCTATTATCAGCCTACGCCTATCAGGACTCTACAATCAGACCATTAGAGTAGAAATAGCAGCAAACGGATTCTGTTTGTAACATTTCTACTGATTTTGATGATGTATTGTTAGTCTTATATACAGAAGTCATCATGAGTCATCCCTATCTCTACTCTGTCTTCTTCTAGAATGACAACCCTACTCTTCCTCTGCAGCCTTGGCCCATGGGATTCTTCTTAAGTCAATGGGGCAAAAGTTCATTAGAATGTCAAATTTCATGGGAAATGTCAAAGTTCAGTTTCAAGAGGATTGAACAGAAACACAGCTTGTCATCATCTAATTATTTTAATCATGAAATTAAAGTCAATAAGGAAACTCAGTGGAAGGTTTCAGTTTCACTGAGGCTCTGTTACCACCCGGAACATAAGAGGCTTGATCAATGTAATCATTTATGTAGTATGTCCACTCAGGGGCTGAATATCTCCTGCAGGGTACTCATGCTCGTCTCCTGAGTACTGGCTGTTCATCCTCAATGCCACTCAACTCACTGGTTTCAGTTTCTTCTGTGACAGTTTGTGTTATACCTCCAGCAGGCAAACTTGGCCTTACTCTCTCATGTCTCTTTGGCCATTCATCTTAACCTCGACCTCTGCTGGTCACGCTACTCGGCCCTTCACCAGGATTAGCATCAGTCTCCACCTGCACCAACGGCCAAGTGCTTTCATATGCTCCAGCTTCAACCACAGTTGAGTCAAGGCTCACCTCAATCTCTTCTTCCACCACTTTGGAATCTCAGCTGGGGCTTTGGTTCGCTTACTCTGTCCACCTCTGGTACATCAGGGGATCCAGGGGGTTCTGGTTGGGTTTCATGGATTGGCACTGTTACATTATCGAGAGGACACTCCAAACGCTGGGTATGTGATGCATGAACCCAGTTGGGTAGCCCCCCACATTTAACGGCTGTGTTGGTTAAAAACATGACTTGAAAAGGGCCTTTGCAGTGAGGTTTAACACAAGGTTTAACACAACTTCTTCAAACATGCTTCTTTGCAAAGACCCAGTTTCCGGGGCTCAGGTCTTGGCACTGTTCCTAGTGGGGGAGAGGGGTAGCAGCTCCGAACTACTGACCACAGAATGCACCACATTCGCCAGTCCCTTGCAGTAGTCAAGAATCATATCATCTGTGAGAGTCCTCTGATCAGAAGTACAATGGAGACTCATCAGCACCAAAGGCAAAGCATCAGGCCACTTTAGAGAGGTGGACTCACACACTTTCGCTAGTCGAGACTTCAAAGTTCCATTGACCTACTCCACCATTCCAGAAGCCTTGGGTCAGTAACTGCAGGGCAATCTCAATTCCACCTCTAATGCTGCACACAACAGTTTCAAGACTTCATTATCGAAATGGTGACCCTAAGTCTCATTCCAGAGAAGTCAGGAACCCGAAACCGGGTGTCAACTCTCTTAACAACTTTGCTGCAGTGAGACTTTCATTCCTCCTAGTCGGTTATGCCTCAACCTATTGGGAGAAGATGCACACGATGACCAAAACATATCTCAGCCCATTACACACAGGCATTTCAATAAAATCTAATTGCATCCTATTAAATGGGCCTCCTGACCTCCCCGTGTGACTCATCATCACAAGTGTCCTCCTCCCTACATTCATCTGATGACACACAACACATCGGTGGTATAAATTCTCATCCATCAACCTGAACCGTAGATTGAACCAATTCTGTTGAAACAACCTAACCATAGCATCCCTCCCTATGTGTGCAGGACCATGGATATTTCTAGCCATCGGGGACAACAGACTACCTGGTAGCATGGATCTTCTGTCTGTCGACATCCAAATCTCATCCTCATTGTTAGTACAGTCTGCTCTGATCCAATCTTGCTGTTCAGTCTCTGGCACTTCTTCCTGCAACCTTTTAATCTCCTCCCAATTATCAGCTACAGTCAACAAAAAAATTTAAGTTGGTCTCATTGTCAGAATCATTTCTGTACTGTCCATTAAATGCACAGGACCCATGAGCACAGTACCGAGCAACTTCGTTTGCATACCGGTTACGAGCTGTCACATAATGATGTGTGCTCTGCGCATTTAACCCCTGCAATTTCTCGAGGCATCTGTATCACCTGCAACAATCTTGTAACATACTCCCCATTCTTTATGGGGGATCCTGCAGATGTCATAATCCCCCTTTGTGACCACAACTGTATGACATCATCCCCTGTGTGGATGCATAGAGCTGGTCTGAGTGAGGACACGCTGTGTGCGTTGCGGGATGTCGGAGGCCTCCTTCCTGCACTTGGCGTGGGAATGCCCGGGTGTTGCGGAGTACTGGGGAGGCATCTTTGATGTGTTGGAAGAAGTGATAAGTTACAGATGTGAACGATCCCCACTGGTTACCTTGCTTGGCTACGTACAAAAGGTGCCGGTGGAACACAGGAAGCTAGCGGCCATGCTACTGCTGCTGGCTAAAAGGCGGGTGGCAAACTGCTGGGATCGCAAGCGGAAGCCGCGTTTGGCTGACTGGCTTAAAGATGCAGCTTTCTGCCATAACCAGCTATCAGAATTCTGGGAGCTAATGCCCGCACAGGTGTGCCCCAAGAATATATGAGAACCGTTGCAGAGCTATCTCAGTGCCCATCTGCTCGACCAGGCAGAGGCCCCTGCCATTGAAGGGTAGGTGATGCAAGGAGATTGTTCAAATTATGGGTGATCGCACCGCTTGCGTCACTGAGACACTTCATGACCGATGGCCAGAGAGATCCCCTCCCCCCTTCCTCCACCCCCTTTTTTTGCTTTAGCCTCTATTTTCTCTTTCAATATACAGCGAGTTGTGTTCACATAGAGAATTTAAGCGGACTAAGGCGGCTAAATGGATACCGGGACGTTATATGCTTTGCTGTACTGTCAATACCTAGAGACTAACAAACACATCCGGAGAAGATAATGTATACGAATGACACTATTATGTCCCATCAATCCTTCCAAGCTTGCAATGGATGATCGCTGTAGTTTGTACTTGATGAAAACTTATAAATACAAATTTAAAAATAAAATTTTAAAAAAACTGTCCGACATCATGGGCACCACTTAAGCCATACTGACTGTCAGTGAAAATAGTCACCTTCAATTGGTCTGAGACACTGCGAGCTCTTGTAAGAGCAATTAACGCAGCCACTTGTGCAGAAGTAACACAACGGAGCCATGAGACTTCCACTACACCTTCAACAATGCCGACTGTGTTTGCAGCTATCAAGTTTTCTCCATCATCCCTCAGACAGGAGCCGTCTACGAACAATAAATGATCCGGCTCTTCGAGTGGTTAATCTTTCATATCAGGTCTCGGCTTGGTGCACAATTCTGTGACATCCAGGCAATTGTGCTCACCCTCCCCATCAATCATTTTATTTTCAGGTAAAGGTACCATTATACAGGATTTAGCAATGAGCACTTCTTTAAAGTGATATTTTCAGCGGCCAATATAACTTGTTCATATTTTGTTAATCAGCCATTCGTCAGATGCCGGGTTTGGGTGTGGGTCAGTAAGAGTTCTACTGAATGAGGGTCTATCACTGTAAGAAGATGTCCCATAACTATACTCTCGCACCTTTCAATGCTGCTGGGACAGCTTTAAGTCAGTCGGGCAGTCCTGTGGCTAAAGGACCAAGAGTAGCGAAAAAATATGCCACAGGTCTTCGATCATCTGCATTCATTCGTGTGAGCACTGAGAGAGCACAGCCCTCCCCCTCACTGCAAAAAGTGAAAAATCTTTGTTATAATCTGGCATTCCCAGTGCCAGGGCATGAAAAAGACTTTCTCTCAGCAATCAAGCAATCATTGTCCAATGGTAGCAGATAAAGCACATATTTGTGAGTTAACCTCTTAGAGGCTTGGCCACCAAGGAAATGTTGGGTATCTACTGTCTACAGTAGCCCACCAATCCCTAAAACATCCTGACCTCTCGCTGCGTAGTAGATGGAGTAATTTGCAAAATGGCAGATATCCTATCTTGTGTCACCTTCCTTGCTCCTGTCTCAATGTGATGTCCAAAGTATAGGACGTCTTTCTGACAGTGCTGCAATTAGCTCAGTGACACCTGGTGTCCATTTTTCGCCAAGTGGTTCAACAAAGCAATGGTGTCCTGTCGCCAGGCTTCTTGTAAATCTGACGCAACCAAAAGGTTATCAATGCATTGCACAAGAACCCGATTGCAGGGCAAATTTAGGGATTCAAGATCTGATTAAAGATTGAGGTGCTCTCTGTATACCTGTGAGGAACTCAGCACCATTAATTAAAACCTTATTTTGAAACCTGAAGGAAAAAAGATATTGACTTTCCTCCTGCAACGGAATGGATAGTAAAGCATGGCACAATTCTACAACTGTGAACCACTCAGCTTCACTTATGAAATAATATTACAGCTGGTTTAGGTACCACAGGACAACAAGGAACACCAATATTATAAATTTTCCTCAGGTCCTGCACGACTTGGTATTCACCTTTTGCTTTCTGCAGGGCCATAATGGGTGAGTTAAATGGACTTCCCATTATTTCTTTGAGGATGCCTTGCTGTATCATTGATTCAATCACTGGAGTAATTCCAACCTTTGATTCAGGGGTGAGATTATATTGTGTTGCCCTAGGGTATTCAGCATTCAGTTTGATAGGTATTTGAACAGGCTCAACACCTTTAATGAAACCAATGTCTTTATCCAAAAAGTCCCAGACTTCGGGCTTCCCAGCATCTCTATGATTTAAAGGCAAATCTTCAACAGTCATTAGGGGAAACAGGCTGACACCTGTCCCTTGTCTAGCCAGTTTGAAATCAACATCTTTTTCATGTTTTTGGAATTCAACACCATCCGATGTGCAATATATAGCGCAATTTACCTTGCACAATAAATCTTGACCTAAAAGGTTCATGGGACTAGAATCACATATTACAAACTGATGGTCTTTCTCAAACGTCCCTATCATTATGGGTACTTTTTGTGAAACAGAGTTAGTGATTTGTTTATTAGCAACTCCCACAACTTGGGTCTGTTTTCCTGAGAGGGGTAGGTGTGGTACTTCCACTGTTCTCAAGTGGAATGGGTAGCACCAGTGCCAATAAGAAAAGACACTTAATGGCCATTCACCGCACCTTCTATGAATGTACCACTCTGGTCTACCTCTAAGATTTAGCCAAGTACTCAATCTTCCTTCCCTCTCAGACACTGTCATTGTGACTGATTAATACCATAGACTTCGGTAGAATCAAAAACAGGAAATTGCTGAAAAGCAGATTGGTTTGGAAAAGGATTCAAATTGCTTCAGGCACCTTGGTTTAAGTTAAATCAAGGAATGCCCATGTTCTGTTGTGGCCTCAGGTTTGGAAAAACTGCATCATCAGGGCTGGCAACATATAAAGATTTTGCATTCTCTGCATTTGGTTATTTGGCATTTGCATCAAGCTCAAATTTTGAATTTGCGGATAATTTGCGTTTGACCCCTGACTGTCATTCAACCCTTTATTGGGATTCAAACGGCATTGTCACTTCCAGTGCTCCAACTTGTTAAAATAATTACATGGATTTGATTTATTCAGCATTGCAGAATCAATTCCTGTACCTCGATCAACAAGACCACCACGATCTCTACCATGTTAACCACCACTTCCTTCATATACAGAATGTCCTTCAGATGAGTACCCTACTCCCTGCATTCCGCCAATGTTTCCCACATAAGGCCCATTCTGAAATCCCTTTAGAGCCAATTTAGTCTGAGCTAACATAAACTTTTCCTTAGGTCACTTCTGCCGCATTTCCTATTCATCACTGTAATATTCCGCATACTGAAGGATCTAATTTAACGGCTTATTCTGCCAACATATTACATTCTGCTGATTATGCATGCTAATCCCCAGCCACTACCCAAGAATAAATTTGAGACAAAAAACTACTCATATTTCCCCTTTCTGGGTTATTGACCCCATGTACTGTTTAAACACTTGGAGTAATCACTTATAATAAGCATGCATTGATTCCTTAACCTCCTGGGTCATACGAGTTATTTTCAAGCAATGAATCTCCTTCTGTGGAACCTTGCCCTTCAAAGCGTTTATCACCTTGTCATACTTTGTCATCACATCAGGTGAAGGGGCATTCATCCCTGCCACCTTCTGCAACTCCGTAATCAGTCATTGAGAGAGAAAAGAAATACTTTATTTAGACAATCGAGTCCATTAAAGTGGCAGGTTAAAAGTACATTTAAAGAAGATCAGCAGCATAATACACAAATTTAGCCGTGTTTGTAAAAGTCCATTAAAGTGCCAAGTGCAAGTTAAAAGTACATTTAGAAAAAGATCAGCAGCATAATGCACATATTTGGCCGTGTTGATAAAAGGAAAGTAAAAACATCTAATATCAAAAATATATCTTTAGAGAGTTTACCCTTTAAAAACAAGCATTTGCAATGCACTAGGTCTCGCATTTATGAGAGTTTAAGCTATTGGCATTGTAAATGACAATGCCTTTTATTTATCTGTTTTGATAATTAACACATAAATAAAAGGCATTGTAAATTACAATGCGAATAGCTCAAACTCATGCAAATGCGAGACCTATTTCACTTCAAAGAAGTGGCCGCCATTTTTCCGGGCAGCTTGGAAAGTGAAAGCGCTTCTTTCTGCCGCTCAAGTAGATTTTCTACTTGAGCTGTAGCTTTCGTAACGTGAACGCCAAATTTCTCAATGCAAGCACCAGCGACCTGCCACAAGTGCCTGCATTGAGAAATATCTCCTGGAGGCGGTCTATTAGTTTCTCGCTCTCGCCAACTTACTGTTGGCAAGCCATGCGCGAGAAAAATTCCGCCATGCTGCAGTTGGCAGAGTTTTTGCCTAACTCCAAGCGGGCAATACTCTGCAAACTCTGCCGGCGGAGCAGAGTTTACCATCCACCCCTAGTCATTGCTAACCAAGCCGCACATTGTAGCTAATACTAGCACTGTCCGTTTTCCCCACAACTTATAGAGTTTGGTAACTGATTGTATGCAGCCAATACTTAAAATAACCACTGTGCGTGTTGTGGCCTGTCAGATAATTGAGCACTGCTTAGCTAATTACATCATAGATAAGCTTATTGTCTGTGACACATACTATCCCCAAGCGTCCAGCTACAAAGACGTGGGGCCTATTAGACACAGATTTGCTGTAGCAACCATTTGGACCAGTTTCCACCACAGGCAAGAAGGAACTGAATTTGAATAGGTTGCATAATCACAGAATGTGTAACCCTGCTATAAGAAACAATAAAATATGCAGATTGTAGTGAGTAGTTGAACAATGAAGGGCAGTAAGAACCCGCACTGACACCCCCAAAAAAGTCATTATATGGACCCGCTCAGTCTGTCCGTATCAATGCAGCCTTCAGTATATTCCAACAAACCCTTCTCCAAAGCTGCCAGACTCCACTGCAAAATGAACGTCACAATCCTAATCATACAGTTCTCTATCAGCAATCCATCCCCACTTGCAGCACTCACTCTGCACTGGTAAAATGTCATTGTGCTCCCCAAAATGGAATTTTCGCACATTTTATAAAGTGGTAATCGCTGAAAGCAAGATAAACAATTTTAGTTTAGCATAAGGGCACATCATCTAACTAAGACAAAACTGATATTATAGTGTTTTTCATAGTATCACAACAAACATATGCAGCATGAAACATAGCAAGCAAGCCAAACATTTCAAGTAAAATGAGATAGAGGGGCACTTTAACAACCATACAATAATTTCCATATGTGAAATTAGAAATATATCATGAGAAACAGAAACAAAAGTTTATATTGAAAACAAATTTGATTAAAACTGATCATTTTTGCCTTTGATTTTTCACATTAACATAGCTTGCTGGTAAGTTGTTCAAAGTGATCTGTGTGTGACACCTTCACCCAGCCCTAGCCTTTTACCTAAAAGTACATGCTGTTTTTTGAGCCCATACATAGAATATTCAAAGTTAAACTACAAATTCCTAAAAGTAGTGCACTGTTGTCTAAAATACTTTGACAGTCTGAAGAGGTTGCATAGGACATTAGGCAGCTACTAACAAATGTATCATTTTTTTTTTTATTTCAAACATTGCAATTATCCCTTTAAAAAGGATAATATGAACACCCAATTGCCACCAACTCTCATCCAGGATACACAATACTAGACATTATATAATCTCAGCAGAGTGGTTCCTGATTATTCTACTTTCTTTCACTAAATGCATGAGATCTCAAACACGAACTTAACACATTTAATTCTACAGAGAAAAGAAAGCACATTTGACTAACCTTCTACCTATTTACCTCTACCCTTGGGTTCTGGATTAGCCAGCTACTCGCGGCAAAACACTTTAACAACTTGTAAGGGGTGGTAGGCGCTATATAAATACAATTTAAAATTACAAATCACAGCACTGAGATTCAATGGGAAGGATGTTTGCACATTCCCTGGGAGCAGGTTAAATGCTCCTCTTGGCAAATTTCCATGCCCCCTCACTCCACGAAGGGTGAGAGCACAGTTTGAATATCACTGTTCTATTCCCTCTCAACTCACCATCCTAACTTCCTACCAAGCAAACTCTATTACAGTATACCTAGACCTCAATGCAATACACTTCACAAACTATTTCGTGATCCGTAACCTTTCGATCCCCTTTGGTGATCTTTCTGGCCACCCCTTATCTGGTGCCCTAATCTAATCCACCTCTCATTGCCCCAATCAACACCAATTGTCACATATAGATCCAACTACTCCAGTCCTCCTCTACAGCCCCAGTCCAACAATCATCACTCTAATCAATCTTCTTTTATCACCAATCTGACAATTACTTACAAGAATAAACCCCCATTAGCACAATCCGCCGCTAAAATGCTTCTGCCTAGACAACCAATTTGCCACACCTCATCTAGCTAAGCTGCAGCCTTCTAATGCAAGACCCCTTGACACAATTCACCAAGAAAATCTATCTTCTCAACCAATGTACTTGATTTACCCTATGCCACCAATTCAACTTCGCCGTTATGACCATTGTTGAGCCCCTGCTTACAATGTTTAAGGTAAGCTACAAATCCCAATACGTAAGGCAATGTTGGATAAAATACCACGAGTGGCTGAAGAGGTTGTGTAGGTTACGAGCTCACTTGGCACCTACTGACATATTTAACATGTCAAACATTGTAGCAACCCCTTTTGAAAAGAAAAACATACTTGAATTCATGCTTGCCAACATGCTAGTGCAGATCGGTCACGTCAAAAAATTTACTCTATGTGATTCTTTTATCAGATGTGAAGGAGGGAGTTGCTAGGGGTTTATTTGAATGCCCCATAACACCTACTCCCAGCCAGGACATAACATACAAGCACTGGCAAAGCCAACAGGACTTTAACTTGGGACCGATTTGCTTTGTCAAGGGTTTCAGCCTGTGCAACAGCATCCCGACTCATATGCTTGCCTATTAAATGATGCAGGCAATTGTTTGCTTTTTAATTACTGGTCCGAGTTGGATCACTAACTAAAAAGAGAAAACAAGTGTGAGAAAGCTTTTTTTTTTTTTTTAAAGCGAGTGGGAAACAACATGGGGTGTAAGCAACATAGGGACAATAAGCTGAAGCAATAGGTGGGGGTGTCAAATGGGCGAAAGACTAAAAGCATGTGGGCGGTTGGGAAAAAGCACCTGTGCGAGAAGGTAACATGAGGGGAGTGGGAAAAAGCACACGGACGAGAGAGAGGAACACGGAACATGGCGGAGAGAGTAGCACTCAAGGGAGGCAGAAGGAAAACACACGCACTCTTGTAGACTGCTTAAACAAAAATAAAAAAGTACTGCTTGAAAATGCGAGCAGTGAAAGGATATAGTAATTCAACATCCTAATCCACCACGAAAATCTATCTCCTTCAACAAATTAATGGACCCACATCGTCCTTCATTTCAACCTCACCGTTCTGTCTACCATGGATTTTTCTGCACCAGATCCCCTCAACTATGGTACTCTCGACTCGCCCACCACATAATTTCCCTCCTTCTAACCAGACATGCAGCCCTCTCTCACCAAGCATCGCAAGCCTCTTCTCTCTCTCACACTCCATGCTGCAGAAACGACCAGCTCCTTCCTTCCTGTGACCTCCAGCGGACTGCCCCAGTACGTGCCATGCGGCATGCCGAGATAGCGTCACATTCGGAATGCCACATGGTTCTCTTGCCTGAAAATAAAACACTTGTCTTTACCCACTTACTAGGGGAATCATGATTGTACGCTGTCATACAGCTCAAGGTAAGAAAACTCAGCTGCGGCAGAATAGACAGTGACTTTCTTTAGTTCGGTCCATTGAATCACGCACAGTTATGACTGGCAAGTAATGAAAGAAGGACTAAAGGAGAGATCGTGCTCTCTCCACTCTCTTCCAAAACACGGACGACAGTTTAGCGGCCATCTTGGAACTACTTTATCACGCTCTAACGGACAGAAAGGGGTGGAGTGTGGCATAAGTACAGTTCCTGGTAAACACCTTCCTCTTCGTGCGCAGGAGCGTCAGTATAGCGGCTGCTGGACGCATGCGTAATATAGCCATCTGGACAGGTCAGGCAAAATATAGTGCGAACTGACCCAGCCAATCCCAGGAGAAAACAAGCATTTACAAATGCAATAGGACTCGTATTTACGCGAAACCTATTGCATTGTAAACAAAAGTGTGGGCTCCAAGAACGTAGGAACGGGAGTGGGGGGGGTGGGCAGAGAAGTTGCAAACTGCGGGAGGGAACGGGGGAGGCAGGGGAACAAAAGAGTTTTTAAAGTAAAGGGGCTGATAGCCATGGAAGGAGAAAAATGACGACATGGCTGTCAGGAGGAGGGACTAACAAGCTGAAAACCAATGAGAATGCAGGATTTACAATTAAAGCCAATGAAAAAGATGCTCGGAAAGTGGGCGGAGCTTCCCCCACTATACTGTATACTGCATGCCTCGCAAAGCGAGCAGCGCGTTGCGCTGCAACGCTATGCGAGACCTAATAAGTTATCAAAACCTTTGTAGCAAGAATATTAATAGCGTATCATAAAGGTCAGTACAGATACGTAATGAAGCGGTATACATTTTGAACATTTCGTTCATTAGCCGACACTGAAAGATTTTAACGGTGGGGCCTTTACTGTGGGCCATTAAATTTGTTAACTCTGAATATTTCTCATGTCTTTACCGCTATGTGGAGCTAACGGACAGTGGACCACCTCATGGCTGCATGATTCTCGACTTTACCATTGAGTCTGGCTCTGCTGAACTGGAGACTTTAAACCTGTGATTTTGTTTTGCAGTTGTTTGTCTACTATATCGATACATTTTATAAGTCTGGAGATAGCTTGGGGTTGAGCGTTGTTCGAGAGGTAATTTACAGCTTCTGGAATAGTTTGTATCCCTCTAATCAGCAGAAGCCTCAGGAATCTTTTGCGTTCCTCAAGGAGAGTAGGACAAATGCAGAGCAGATGGGCTAACAATTCCTGGAGCAGGCCACAAAGACTGCACACATTAGTGAGTGGCTTCCACACCCATAGGGGTAGTAGATCTAGAGATGTGAAGCAGCGCATCTAAAGTTGGCAGAATTTAGTTTTAAGATGAGATGAAAATGGTTCCGTAATGTATTTTTGGAGGCCTCTCTGATCATAGCTGCTGAGAACTAAAGAAGCGTGTTCTCTTTTTCTAAAGGCCCAAAAGTATGATGCAAAAAATTCCATTTTAATGTTTTTATTCAAAGCTGCTTCGAACTGAGGCTCTACTGAAGGATCTCATTTAACGGCTTAGTCTGCCAACATATTACATTTTGCTGAATATGCATGCCAATCCTCGGCCACAACCCAAGAATAAATTGAAAGACAAAGCTGCTCATATTCCCCCTTTCTGGGTTATTGACCCCACGTACTGTTTAAACACTTGGAGTTATCACTCATAATAAGCATGCATTGATTCTTTAACCTCCTGAATCGTACGAGTTATTTTCAACCAATAAATTTCCTTCTGTGGAACCTTGCCCTTCAAAATGTGTATCACCTGGTTATACTTTGTCATCACATCAGATGAAGGAGCATTCGTTCCTGCCACCCTTGGCCGCTCGGAAGTCGGCCACTGTAGGTACACTTGACATTCAGCCCACAAGTCACTAGAGACCACTATTTCAAACAAAGTGTTCAAATCCTCCCACAAGACCTTTGACATTTTTACAAACTGGTCCACTTGAGTGTACCACTGAGCAGGATTTTCTCTCAGTTTCAGGAATTGATTTGTGGACGTAGCAAAATTACCTTGACTCCAAGGCACATGTATATACCCTCCTCTGTGTACCTCTTTTAGGGGAAAAGTTTGAGTGAGCGTCCCATCTGGGGGAGCCAGAGGAAGCTCCTCCCTCTCTCCAAAGCAACTATGATCTTCTTCTTCTCCTGCTTCTTTACCCATCTACTCTTCCATTTATCTAAGTCACACCATTGTCATATTCTGCCAATTAATTATTTTCACTGTAAATTCATTTCCAGAAGCCCTGATATTCACGAAAACATTTCTGGAAAGATTTAATTCTGTTTATATTTATGTCTTACAAATCTGCTAACTCAGCTAGCTTGCCATGTGCTTGAGATGCATGATGAGTAATGTCCTTACTAACATATATGAGTTCATTTTCCTGGTATTTATCTAAATGAAAAAGGTGAAGATTTCCTGAGATTAGCTCATCTAACTCTATTCACAGCCTAACACCATCCAATGGTCTCTCACATGGTATGGACTGATGTTCCTCCCTTGCTACCACAGTCTCACCATTATTAGGAGATCCCTTAAAGAAGCAAATGATTTCATCAATCTCAGTTGAACACACCTCATTCTGTGTGGTCAGGGTTGTGAACACTAACCTCCCTCTAGGTCTGTTACTCTGAACAATTTGGGATGGACTCTAAACAGTTACCTGGGAATTCTGGGACACAGGGGTAAGCTCAGCTGTGGACACTCCTCCCACTCCCCCCATCGTGGTGGGCAATTGAGCACTAATCAATAATGTGGCCATTGTCGGGACTACATCAGTCTGTGCGGGCAATATGGGTGATGGCAACCCAAAAACAGGTACGGCAGGCCCAAATGCCACTGGAATTGTTCTAGTGGCATCAGATGGATCTGGCACAGCAGCTACTTGTAGGGCTGTAGAGGGTCCTCCAGCTTGTGCCACATTGGGGTCAACAGGGGCTTAGGCAAAAGTACAACTCTTAGTGGCACGATCACTATTAGAAGGTGGGGCAGCATTATAAGGTGGACAATGGGATGACAATAGACCATCCAGGAACTCATCACTTGAATCACTATCTGTACCAGATGTGTCTGGTTTCTGTGCATCTTTCTCTCCCTGAGCTTTTTGGGCCAGATGTACAACCCTTTCAATTTGTGAGTCGCAAATTGAATCATTTTGCGACTCGTAAATTAGAATTTACAACAGTGTCTCAAACGATGTGTGTGATTCCTAATGGGGTCGCAAATTTCCTGCCTAATTAATATTCATGAGGCAGGTTCAATTTGCGACCCCATTGGGAATGGCTAGCACTCCCAGGGATGGTGGCCTGCTGGAGTCAGCAGACCACCATGTCTGTGACTGCTTTTTAAATAAAGCAGTATTTTATTTTTTTAAATGCAGCCTGTTTTCCTTAAAGGAAATCAGGATGTATTTAAAAAAGAAAAATGAAACGTTTCAGTTTCATTTTTTAAGAGTAGGCAGTGGTCTGTGGGACCACTGCATGCTCTTAAAAAATATTTTCACTGCCAGTCACAATAGGGAAGTGGTCCCCTGGGGACCCCTCCCCGTTTGCGAGTGGCTTACCACTCTTTTGAAATGGGTGGTAAACCTCTGAGTGTTTTGCGACCACAATTGCGGTCGCAAAACATTCATAAATTAAAGGATCCATTGCTATTAGGAAGGGACGCCCTTGGCACGCCCCTTCCTAATAGCGAGTCGCAAACCCTATTTTTCGAGTAAGTAACAGGTTACCGACTCGCAAAATAGGGTTTGTACATAGGACAGACCTATTTTGCAGTCGCAAACGGGCCTATTTCCCGTTTGCAGCCGCAAAAAACAGGTGTACATCTGGCCTTAGTGTCTTAGGTTTCTCATTTGTTAATGCAGGGTACATCCTGACTCTCTCAAATAGTTCTCTTCTCTAATTCTGCTGCTCTGCATCCCATTTAGCATCCATATAACTGCGAGCGGTTCTTTTACCTCTGTTTTGAGATTTCTCCTTGTCTTTGGCATAGACAGCGTGTTCCCAATCATTGAAAGCTTTATATTGGGCAGGTTGAGGCAGATCCTACGTGTTGTTTAATACACTCCTCAAATGTTCAGTTATTCTTAAGTTAAATGACCCATATCGATGGAATTGTAATGGCCCTTCTTTATCGGTGATCTTATGCCATTGGTTAAGCCAAATGCACCTGTGGAGCCCCGCATTTAAGGACATATAATGACCTGCTGTGCCTTCTGTTGGAGCTTCCTCACCCTCTTGGATGGAAACTCTCACATCAACACTCATCATTTCTCTAATAGCTCTGATGCATTTCACTTACATGCCAGTTTCAACAATCAGGGAACAGGAAATCTATTCCAAACAACCAGCAGTTTGTATCAAATCACCATTTACTATTTTGCAGCACCAGTATCCAATCTCTGCACGGCTCTCCTTATCCTGACTTATCACAGCGCAATACTTGAGGTACATAACAACCAATACCAGTGCTTCACTTGCACCCACGAATCAAGCCCAGTGCAACACACTGTGACAACTCTCGTTCCTTGTAGTGGTTCAAATATCCTTTACAATGTCTCCATACATGCACAAACTCTCTCTAAAGCATTAAAGCAGGCACTTTCAATACGTTTTCATTTTATGCTCCACTAAAGAAATTCAAAGTAGCATTCAAACAAACGGACTAGGGAAATAACGTTTTCCAGCATTAGCATACACACAGATGAGATCTCGGACAGCGGGAAATCACCTTGACTAATGCAGGTTCTCCTTTGTGCAACAGGATCTATCAGCATCAGTCACTATTACTACTCTGACAACAAGGTTACAGTTCCCTTTCTATTTGTGCAGATGATGATACCTCACAAACCGCCACTAATAACCTCTAGCAGATAAATTAACAACATTATATTCTTATCTATCTATGATGAGCCTAATAATATCTTCAATTGCTCAACATTATGCATATATGCATCTATAGAAAATGTCAAAAAGCATCATCAAACTGCAAGGTGCACATCTGTGACATCACACCACAACTTGGCATACACAATCTCGACACACAACCCTATTAATACTCACTCCTCAGCTACCGCCAACAATTTCAAACCTGTTGCAACTCCGCCGAACTTCTAAACTGGGCCATATATTTTAAAGGCATGTACTGGGCTTGGGTGACTCTGTATTTCTTCCAGAGTATTCTGGCTCCCTACACTTCATTGACAATCCATCCTTTGATTGCTACCACTTGATGTAGCAGCGATATTTGAAGGTCAATGGCTTGGTAAGATCATCAAATAGTATCCCCCAGTGGTCGTATGGACCTTTGGTTGTCAACTTGAAGCATTGAGAGGGCGCTTAAATCGGAAATATATTTCAAATACAGTGAAACCAAAGGGTTTCACAAAGACGACAAAAAGGATGGTATTTCAAACATAAAGGTTTATTTTTCAAATCATTAGTCAATCAGCAATCAGCAAAGTTGGCGATGGTTCAGAAAATATATGAATACAGCCAAAATATTCAGGTGCTTAAGTATTCTAAATTGAAGTATTATAAAGTATAGCTTAGTAACAAACAATATGTAAAGAGTGCAAATTATCCAAATAACGTGTTCCATAAAGAAACACATGCTGTCTAAATTTGAGATAAAAAAAGAGTCAGGGATTTCTAAAGAGGAAGAGAAGAAGGTGTCAGCATTTTGTGCATAAAGCTTTCAACTCAGGAGAAAAACTCAACAGAAAAAGTCTCCTCTCTTCTAAATCAGGGTAGAGTCAGACCGTACTTAACTATGGAACACAAATTAAAAGCACAACCGAAGGTTCCAAAACATCCATATCTCACTCCCACAGTCCAAGACCAATCCCATGGCGGCACTTGCCAGGAACCAATAGATTCCCCAAATTCCAACTCTCACATCTGCTCGTCCTTGAGAGCTGCGTTTTCCTAGTACGTCAAGCACCGGAGGCTCCTTTTACCGTCATCTTGTCATGTCTGCTGTCAGCTTTTCCTTCCCAGGCCTCGCTATCAGTCTAATACATAACAATAAACCTTTCTCTAGCTAATGAGGAACCCGATAATACACCTGCAGGGGAAAGAGAAATGGCACACTGATAGATTTAAAATGTTAAACACATGACTAAGGCCTAGAGTCAGGCTAAGTTAACTCAAGAATCAAAATGGAGGCACATTACAGTATTAATTATCCTTAGCACTCAAACGATTATTATTAAAGTGTAAGTACATTCAGCAAACACGATTATATTGATTAACATTTCTTAATATAACTTTTCAATGAAATAAAATGATATAAATGTGTAAAACGCAACAAAGCCCAAAGGCATCAAGGCACTAAATCCCAATCCTGAGAGTACCCCTGCCCATTGCCCTGGTGAGGTTACTGAGAGAAAAGCCAGGTTTATAAGGCCTTCCTAAAAGGAGCATGCAGTTTCATACCAATTAAATGAAGGGGGAGGGAATTCCAGATCTTGGCAGCTGCAACCAAAAAGGCTCTGCCTTCATATCTCTTCCTCCGAACTTTGGGGATGACAACTAGGGTGTGAGCTGCCGATCGGAGAAGTCTGCAAGGGGAGTAACATTGGAACATGGGTTTAATTCCCCCTGAATTGGCACTATACAGTGCTTTATGAACAATACACATGGCTTTCGATGTGACCTGCTTCTGTACAGGAAGCCAGTGAAGTTAACATAATCCTTTTGAGACTGACATATATTTCGGAATATCTAATGTCAGCTTTGCTGCTGCATTTTGCACACGTTGCAGTTTGGCTAGAGTTGTCTTATTAGCGTCTAAATTGAGTGAGTTACAATAGTCAGACCTGGATGACATTAGTGCTAAGGCCACCTGTTTCCATGCAAGGGAAGAGATAAAAGGAAAAATCCCCCACAAGGTTCTAAACAGATCACCATTGTGTGATTGACCTGATGATCAAAAGATAGGTCACTGTCCATGATAACTTCTAGGCTTTTTGCTGAGTTTGTGGGGGTAGGTAATGTCCCAAAACTATCTGGCAGCCAATTCTGGTTCCATACCTGTGATTGGCACCCAAACATCAACACCTCAGTCTTCTCGTCATTCAACTTAAGGAAATAGGCTAATAAGTCGTGCCCTAATACAATTCTTGTTAGAATGAAACACGCAAATTCATGGAGTTAGACACTTTTGAATATAGGAATCACACGCAAATGCATATCACTGATATACAGAAGGTGGAGCCTAAAAGTACGCTGTTCCAAACGTCTTATGCTCATTATGAGACCCATTCATTTTCTGAGCATCTACAAGAGCTGCGCAGAAAGGGCCTGCCAGCCCAACCGTTGGAGACTCTGGTGCCTTAGTCTGGTTTCAATGCATGTGGCACCAGTCTTGGGTACCAGAGTAGTTGAGTGTGGAAAGATAAATTCCCCAGCACACGCTAACTGTATCTGCTGAAATCATAATGTCTGATATAGCACTGCTACAACTGTCAGTGTCATGTTGTGCTGTCCAATGTTTTATATCAATACACACAAGAAATTGAAAATAAAGAAGTTCCATAAATATTTTACTAATTTCGCATGCTCCTTTAGCATGAGAAAATCTCATTCATTGCTACCCTAGGTGGGAGAAGAGTCTTGCAACATGTCCGCAGACAGGGTGTCCAGTGGATTCTCCCCTCTGTACAGAAAATCACCCCGCCTGCTTTATTGAGGTGGCAGTCCTGATTCTTCTTTATACGGCACACATTGCTTTAGCCCACGTTAACTTACTCTTATAGGGTGGACAGACTCTGCAACCCCAGTCTAGTGTCTTCAGCTGATATTGGTGAATAATTGGATCAGTCACCTGGTGAATTGAACTAGTTTGCTTGAATCGTGATTTAACTCTACATACTTTATGAATATAAAAGCGTGAGCTACTGCTATTAGGATTGATGCAGATTTTATTTTCCAGAAAAGTATTGTCACAGGATCTCAAGGGCGAGCAAGCCCGGAAGGCATGAAACAAATGAGGCCGTGAATTTTGTACTCTTTTCTTTATTCCATTACAAAGGATTTGGAACAGTCAGTCTTTTGTTTTTATCCTCTCAGGGGCTGGTAGGTCCAGGTTTAGGAATCGCTCCTGTCTTCACCGGGGAATGCTTGTACTTGGACCATAGATCCCCCTCGGTTTAAGAAAAAAAAACAACAAGAAAACTCTAATCATTAATTTGGACCGAGATGTCCTGATTTAGGGTATGGGTCGCGTGCAGGAGTTAACACCACTTCTAAAACAAGTACCACCACCGAGTGCAGCCCGGGTTGGAGTTACAAACAGAAGCTGTGTCCTCCCTCTACTTGGTTCCCTTCCCCACCCAGTGCCCGGAAATGCCCCGCAGGCTGAACTGTACCTTGTCCAGCCACGCTCCTCCAGGAGAGTGGCAGGGCGAAGCGTGGGTTCGTTGGCCTCCTGGTGTCTCCTCGTCCTCCTGGACGTCTTTTCGGGTTTCCGTGGTAGCGGGGGTCCTGGGGCTCATCCACAGGGTCCGATCTGGCTCCTCTTCCTCGCGTCCTCTGGCGTTCGCGCAGTCTTCCTCTGTCTGAAGGATACTCAGCCCCTCCTCCCTCATGACGCCCTCTTTTGATAGGTCCGGGGTGGGATACGTCATCCAGCACTTCGTACGGCGCTCCTCCCCAAGGGAAAACTCCACTGAGTTAAAGGGACATCCTGCAGCCTGCACACGGAGGAATAGCACTTCAGTCTCCTCGCTTACCGGGGAGTAGGGTATCATCTCCCCCAATCCATCCTCGGCCCCGTGACACACCCCTCCCCTAGGAGTTTCCAGATCGGGGGAAATTGGGAAGCGGGACAGATAATCAGCGTTGCACTGATCTTTACCCTTCCGGTGACAGACCTCGAATTGGAAGGGCTGTAGAGCTATGAACCATCTAAGGACTCTGTCGTTGTAGCCCTTGTTTCTCTGGAGCCAGGTAAGAGGGGCATGGTTAGTATAGAGAATTAAAGCCCTACCCTCTAGGTAGTATCGTAACTTCTCAATGCTCCATTTCATGGCCAGGCATTCCTTCTCAATTGTGGGGTACACACGTTCTCTCGGGAAGAGCTTTCGACTGATGTAGAGGATCGGCCTTTCCTGTCATTCGGGGTCCAACTGGGAAAGGACTGCTACGATTCCTACTCCTGAAGCGTCAGTTTGAAGGATGAAAGGTTTTTGAAAATTGGGGGTCATTAGCACCGGGGAGGTGGTCAGAGTGGACTTCAATGTCTGAAAAGCTATGCTTTCAGTTCTAGATGGGGATTTAAGCAGCGAAGAGGAAGCTGTTTTCTTTAGTAAGTCTGTGAGTGGTGCAGCGATGTCAGACAACTGGGTTATAAAATACCTATAATACCCAATAAGTCCCAAAAAGGCCCTCAGTTCTCTTTTGGTTTTTGGAAAAGGGGTGTCTTGTACCGCCTTGACCTTTTCTGTCTGTGGCTCGATCAACCCCTTCCCTAGCAGGTAACCCAGGTATTTCACTTCTTGAAAAGCAATCTTAGACTTCTTGGCATTGATGTGTAAATTGGCATGTCGAAGCTCAGACAGTATAGTTTGAAGGTGGTGTAGGTGTTCGGTCCATGATTTACTATACACTATGATATCGTCCAAGTATGCTGACGAGTATCTTTGGTGTCGCGCGAGATGGGTGTCCATGAGCCTCTGGAAGCTGGCGGGGGCACCATGTAAACCAAACGGCAAGACGGTAAAATGGTATAAACCATCTACGGTGGAAAAAGCTGTCTTTTCCTGATCTGGCTTGCTTGGAAATGTGAGCAACAATTGCTCGCCTATAGTGCTAGTCCCAAAATCAGACGGCAGTATCCGTTTTTGCATAGACTTTAGAGCCATGAACCACATTTCCAAGCAAGACGGATACCCCCTCCCAAGGGAGGATGTGCTTATTCAATGGTTAGGCGAAGCTCGTTATATCACCACAAGAGACCTCACCAAGGGCCATTGGCAAGTCCCATTAAACCCGGCCGATCAGCAAAAGACAGCTTTTTCCACCTAAGAGGATACAAGATAAATGGAAAGTGAGTAAGCTCCAACATTTTGCGTATGGTGAAAAGTGTAGCTCACTGTTGGCCTGGAAGGCTAAAACAGATAGAGCCAGAAACTCAATACAGAACTTAATAAATAGAGAGCCAGGGGAGTTGTTGTACACCAATGTAGAAATAAGTGGAGAAGCCCGAAGGTATATGAGTAGCCTCTATAGTGATGATATACAACACAGGCGGGAATGCATAGAGGCTTGGTTAAAGACGACAGAACTCCCACAATTAACAAATGAGCAGAAGAGGGCTCTAGAGGGTGAGATTACGAAAGAGGAGATCAGGGCACAGTGCAGGAAAATGGCAGGCAGAAAGGCAGCTGGGCCAGATGGCCCTCCAGTGGAGATTTATACTCACATCATAGATAAAGTGGCTCCAGTCTTAAAAGACTTATTTAACGCAATATATATAGAGGGAGAAACTGCTTCCAGTTCTTGGTCGGAGGCTACGGTCACCTTAATATTGAAACCGAATAAAGATCCGTTGAGAGTGGATTCGTACAGACCAATATCTCTCTTAAACACAGATTATAAGATCTTCTCAGGGATTGTAGCTTCTAGAGTAGTAAAGGTTATCAAGGGAGTTATCCACTCTGATCAAAAAGGTTTTATACCAGGGAGGCAGCTTAACGAACTTACGTTTTTGATGATGGGGGTTATGGATATGGCGGAGGCCCAGAATCTACCTTTGACGACAGTAGCTGTGGATGCAGCCAAGGCCTTCGACCAAGTGCACTGGGCGCATCTTTGGGAGACCTTACGTAGTTTTGGCTTTCCGCAGAATATTGTGAGGTCTGTGCAAAATCTTTATTATCTCCCTAGGGCTAAGGTGTTGGTGAATGGAGAACTGTCGGACTGGTTTAACATCTCAAGGGGCACAAGACAAGGTTGTCCCCTGTCTCTGCTTCTCTTTAACCTGTATATAGAGCCTTTTGCAAATTTGATCAGAGCAGATCCCACTATTCTCCCCTTTAAGTTCTCCGGGTTTGTGGCAAAATTGGCTTTATATGCAGATGATTAAAATCTCTATACCACCAACCCGCAAGTTGCAATCCCTAATTTGATGGCGAAGGCAGAGAGCTTTGGTTTAATCTCAGGATATAAGGGGAATGTGGAAAAATCAGAAATAATGGAATGGAATCAGAATATGAAGAGTCGGGTGTTAAAACTCAAATGTGTTATTTGGGAGTACTGATCACACAGAAACTTGAAGATGTTCCCAAAATAAACTGGAAAAAAGTTAGCCAGGAGATAGCGAGTCTGCTGTTAAGATGGGCCAACCTACCTTTAAATATTTATGGTCGGGTGAATCTTATAAAAATGATTGTTCTCCCCAAAATCACTTTTCTTTTTAATTCTATTCCCTTAACCTTTCGGAAGGAGGATATAGCCAAGCTCCAGGGGAAAATAGGGAGCTTCATTTGGGCTTCAAAGGGACCAAGGATAGCTTGGAAAAAGTTGAGGTGGAGGTTAGAGGCAGGAGGTTTGGCTTTACCTGATCTGCTTGTGTACTGCTACGCTTTCCACTTTAAGAATGTACGTATGCTTGCAAATAAGACAGATAGGTCAACTATAGGTTTACTTTTTGAGGCAATGTTAGCTGATGTTTGTCAAGGCCAGCACCACTTCCTTTTTAAATACGGAGACCCGAAATTCTTTAAAAAGGTGAGGTTGAAGATTCTGAGGTCCGCCTTAAGAACTTGGTTGTATCTGCGGAAAAGGCTGGGAGTCCCATACTACTCAACACGGGCTCCGATTTGGGAATCCCCGAGTACCCCGGACTGTTTGATAGATCAACTTAGTCAGCCCTTAAAATCTGGGGGGCTATATTATTGGGCTGATCTTAAAATGGGATCAAGCCTAGTGAGTTGGGAAGCGCTAAGCAACTGTACCAAGGGACAACTGACGAGATTTAAATATTATCAATTACATTCTTGGTGGGCCACACAAGACTGTGTAGGAGAGGAAGAGGATTCAAAACTCGATCAGGTGATGAGAACTGACCAATGGGAAAAGGAAGTCTCATTTTGGTATTGGGCCTTTCTGGAGGCGGATGATAAGATCGACACTGAAATCTCAAACCTATGGGTAAAAGAGCTTGGGGATGGGGATTTGAAGCAAGTGTGGTTTGATTCCTTTTCCATTCTATGAACAGTGGTGAAACCTGCCATTTATTTATTTTATTTATTTAAACAGTTTTATATAGCGCTGGCTAGACCCGAAGGTATCAGAGCGCTTTACATAAGGTTCCACAAAATTACACAGTACATTAGAATCAGATAATATCAGTTGCTAGAAAAACATTTCAACAGCATAGATGCGAGGAAGGGTAAGGGGGCAGGAAAGGTGGGGTAGGGGAAGATAGGACAGGGAGACGAAAGGAAATCTGCCCCGAGTCCGGCTGGGTAGGTGACGGCTAAGGGGGAAGTCCACAGCCCATCTCCTCTTTAGCTACCAGGTAGCTCCACCGGGCCAGGGCCAAATAGCAAGGTCTCGGTTAAGAAGCAAAACATTTTAAAGAGTATAGGAAGACGAGAAAAGTAGAGCGTAGAAGGGGTGGGGGAAAGGAAAAAGGGGTAGGGGGAGAAAACGACAGAGAGACGAAGGAAAGTCTGCCCAAGGTCCGGCTGGGTAGGTGATGGTCGCGGGGTAAATCCACAGCCCAACTCCTCTTTAGCTAGCAGGTAGCTCCACCTGGCATCGGTCAGCTAGATAGGTCTCAACAGTCAGAGGAATATCCCAAAGTTAATATCAAGGTGGGTGAGCGAGGGTGGAGGGGGAGCACCTCTAGCCTCACTAGAGTAATCTCGAAGTGCCAGTCCAGGGAGTCCAGTGTGGGTGGAGGGGTTTCAAGGGTGAGGAATGGAAGAATAGAAGGTAGGAGCCTAGGAGTTTAGTCCATTTGTGTGGAGGCCAAGACGAGGTCAGGAACCCAGGTAGTTTGAGGTCCCTCAATTGCTTCATCCTGATAATCGTGACTCCCGCGGCCGCCATGTTGGAGTCAGGCATCCCCTTGAGCGAATGGATTCTCCCTCTGCTTGCTGCCCCGGAGGGGAAGCTCGTGAAAGGATTGTTCGTGCCACGTATGGGAGGTACTAGATGTTGAGTTTATTAGAGGGGGTGAGGGGAGGACGGCCAGTGTGTGCTTGGGAGGTGAAGCGGGCCGTAGGTGTCTGCCACAAGTCTGAGGTATTCCTCAGGGGACAATCAGAGCTATTGTCACCCATCCAGAGATTCGGGAGTCGTTCTGCTCAGAGCCGATTCAACCGGCCACCATTGTGTCCTGGCGGAGCCTCTGTGAAATGGAGACCTTTCAATTAACGATCTTGTCTCCCTACGGCAGCAAAATGATCAGAACTATGAAAGAATCGCGAGCTGAGCGCCATGGATGAATTCCGCCCCAGATCTCCGGCGGCAGTTTGCGCGTCTCGCAAAAGAGGGGGGGGGGAGCCAGGTTTCACCGTGCCAGCACCGCAGTGGGGTATCACCAACCAACTCCTCCTCGAGGAAGCTACCCCCAAGGGATCGGCCGACAGTACTGCTCTACTGCGGGGTGAGGTGGACTACCACTGGGAGTTCAAGTGGAAAATAAGCGGCATCACAGTACCTGGCTCCCGTCCTCCCGCGTAGCTCTCCGGGCACCATCTTAGCTCGCAGGTCACGGGTGTGGTCTCCAGAACGAATTCGTCCCCAGGAAAGATGGCCGGTTCGCGGACCCCTCCCCCTCCAGCCGTGCTCGTACCTCTTAAAGGGCGCAGGCCAGTTGTTGGATTGGGAAGAGGGCATGGGGGGGGGTGAGATCCTCTTCAATTGAAAGAGTGCAGGTCGGGCAGCGTGAGGCCAGTGTCCATGTGCCTCCCGGTCGCGGCTACAGTCCCCAGAAGGCATCCCTCCGCGGGAAAGATCGCTGGTCCGGTTCGCAGGACCCTCCCCCTCTAGCCGCGCTCGTACCTCTTCAAGGGCGCAGGCCAGTTGTTGGATTGGGAAGAGGGCATGGGGGGGTGAGATCCTCTTCAATTATTAAAGCGCAGGTCAGTAAAGTCACGGGTTATTTCTCTCAGCCTCCGGGCACAGTCCCGTAGCACCTCGGGCGCCATCTTAGTTTACTTGCCAACGGGGACGTCGCGGGGTTCATTTCTCGGCCGTGCAGGGTCGCAGAAAAGCGATTCTTAGATTTAGGTGATCCGCCTGTATTCCGATTGCGGAAACCTTGCTTTTCCGTGGGAATTGAACGCTGCAATGTGCCGCTCTGGAATCTGGTGTGTGGATTCTCCCCGGAGCTTCAGTTCTGTGCGGCCAACATGGCCAATCATTTGTTTACCACCCATAGAGTGTACTGGTCTCCAGCGAAGCTATCAAAGGTTACAGGCAACATCTACAGCTGCTCAAGGTGCATGCTTCCATCAGCAGATGACCGGCATTTGTTTATGCAGTGTCTGGAGATTGCTTCCTATTGGGCCTCGGTATGTGATTTTCTTGGGGAAGTAACTGGTAAACGGATTAAGGTAAGCCCACGTCTTGTATTTTTTGGGCTTAAATCAAGAAGAAGATGTGCGGATAAACACAGTTATCTCCAAGTTTATCTTTTATGTGGTTTTGTTGGCGAGGCGGGAGATATGTAGGCTATGGAAATCTGAAAGCCCCCCATCCTTTGCTGAGTGCCTCAGAAGTATAATTTATACGAGTCAGTCTGATATGGCCTGTGACCCTAGGAGTCTGGATAAGGTTTGGACAATGTTGGTAGATTGGAGAGAGAAGGCGAGCGGGTCCGATGATTAAGCCATACATGCTGTGGTCCTGGCCTCCCCTGTGTCCTGGTCCTTCTGTGTCCTGGTCCTCCTCTGTGAAGGAGATGGAAGTGGAAACAGCAGTATACTTGTGTGGATATGCTCTTTTTCTCCCTCCTGGCTTCTGAGGGACAAGAGTAACCCTAGCAAGAGAGGTGGCAGAATGAGGACACCAAAAAAAAACACAAAAAAACCCAATTGCTCTTTGATGGTACTATGATGCCAGTCTCTAACATTTGTGCGACATCTTGTTGTAGGGCAGCCCTACAGGCTTCAGGAACTCGATAGGGTCTTTGTTTAATCGTGACTCCTTCTTTAGTGGGTATGGAGTGCATGGCTAGATGCGTTCTACCGGGTTGATCTGAGAAGACGTCAGGGAATGAGTGAAGGAGGGTACGTCTGTCTCGTTTTTCCTCTACTGACAAGTCAGGATTGACATCTGTGTCATCGACCGTATGAGAGGTGTTTTTGACTAACGAAATGGTGTGGGCGTTGTTAGGAGGTGGACCCAACCATTTTTTGAAAAGCTTGATGTGGTACATTTGGTTCTTTGAAGGGGAAAGACTTAAGACATAGGTGGTTTTGCCTATTTTCCTCAAAATTTCATATGGGCCTTGCCCCTCTTTTTTTAGCTTATGAGTAGAGGAGGGTAGTAAGATCAGAGCCCAATCGCCAATTTGTAGCTCTCTCCAGCGTTTACCTCGGTTGTAGAACTGTTTTTGTTTTTCCTGGGTTCTTTCTAGAGAGTCGTGAGCAATGGTTCTAAGTTTGTGAACACGGGCTTTTACCTGATTGGCATAGTCCAATAAAGCTCGGGCTTCCGTCACACCTTCCTTTTCCCAACTTTCCTTTGTGATCTCCAGAAGGGTGCGAGGCTTTCGCCCAAAAAGGAGCTCAAAGGGAGAAACACCCAAGCTGCTTTGTACTTTGCTTCTTATGATGAAAAGAGCTACCGGAAGAAGTTGGTCCCAGTTCTTTCCGTCGCCTGTCAGCAGTTTTTTTAGGGTGAGTTTTAAATTGCTAAGTTGTTATGTGTTTAATGTCCAGCTGTTTGCAGTCTTGTTTAATGAGTTTAGAAACGAACGGGGTCCCTTGATTGGTGAGGATCTCCTGGGGAAAACCCATTCTGGAAAAAACTTCGACTAAATGCTGAGCGATGATGGAGGTAGTCGGGGCTCTCAAAGGGATGGCTTCGGGGTACCGAGTGGAATAGTCTACTATAACGAGAACGTACTGGTAACCCTTTGAGGACTTTGGGAGAGGACCTATGAGGTCCATCCCTATTCGGGCAAAAGACTTACCTATAACAGGTAAGGGTTGTAGAGGCACTTTGGGAGGTATGTAAGGGTTTTTCTTTTGGCATATAGCACATTCCTGACAGTACTTCTTCATCTGTGCGTAAATACCAGGCCAAAAGAAGCTAGTTAATATGGACTGACTTGTATTTTCCACTCCACAATGTCCTGCAAGGAGGTGAGAATGAGCAAAGAAGAGAATCTGTTCTCTGAAATCAACAGGGACCAACAGTTGTGCGGCTTCTCCTTCTTTGGCAACTCTGTAAAGGAGCCCGTTCTGTTCTATAAAGCAAGGATAGGTCTTTCTGGGATTATTTTGGGTGTCCCTAGTGCTCTGACAGGCATTGCTGAGGGAACTATCATTCAATTGGGCTACCCTGAAATGATTATCCATTGCCCATGGCTCTGAGGTAGGAAGATTATTGTGGCTTTTGTACTTCTGGGTATAAGCTTTAAGGTTCTCAACTAATAGATCGTAGAAGCGGGGATTATCTATGCCTACAATGATTTGTTCTGGGAGGGAAGGTAGGACCCCTACATCAACTACCGTTTTCTGACCTGTTTCAGTATGAAGCGTTAACCGGGCTACGGGATAGTCCTTTGTATCACCATGTACACAGCGGATTCTCACCGTCCTGTTGGGGATGATCTGGGATGAAGACACTAACTCCCCTCTAACCACTGACTGTCTGCACCCCGAGTCTAGAAGGGCTGTCACGACTTGGTTGTTTACTCTCAGACATACATAATACACAGGACCCATTTCTTGGGCGTAAAGGATAGACCGAGGCAGATAGCTGACATCCATAGGTTCTTCTTGTTTTTCCTTCCTTTTCTGGCAGAACTTGGTGATGTGGCCCCACTCCCCGCACTCGAAACATTGGGGACCTGAGGTAGGGTGGGTCTCTGGTCTTCCTGATCGGGCACGAAAAGGCTCAAAGATTGTTTGGTTGGCTTCTTTTCCGGTCTCAAAGGGTGAAGGACTTTCTGTGGTCTTTCTGGCTCCATTATCATACTGCGGTTCTGGGCACGAGAGTAAGTGGTAGCCATCTCCACGGCATGTTCTAAGGTTAAGCCTGCGTACTGTCGGAGCCTCTTTTGAGTCCCATAAGGCAGTGCTTCAAGATACTGTTTGAGATAGATCTTATCCATGATTTCCTCTCGGGTAGACTAACGGTTTAAATCAGCGGTCTGCTGCAGTCCATTAATTTGTAAAAAAAAAGGGTCTTTGGGGTATCTCCTGATGCACCTCTTTCTTTCCTGAACTTCAGTTGGTGTGATTCTTCATCTACTCCCAGACGGTCCATAATGTCTTGCTTCACGTGTGCATAGGCAGCAGTGCCATCCCTATTGGCGATTTGGTAGGCAGCCTGGGCCTCTCCTGTCAACAGGGGGACCAGATAAAAAGGCCAGCGTTCGGCTGGCCAAGCACTGGCCCTAGCGGCCCTCTCAAAGTTGAGGAAGAAGGAGACAGGGTCCTCGCTCGGCACATTTTTGCAGGGGGACCACTGCCCCATGGACTGCAGGCCCTCTGCCTTGACCTAAGCCCAGGAGTAATTGTGACCGTCCCTCTGCGAGTTTGTTCATGTTTCGCCTTGGGACTGAATGGCAGAGGAAAACACAGCACGGTCTATCTCCGCCTGGTTCACATGCCTCTCCAGGGCCCATTCCAACTTATTCTGTCCCTCCTTTAATTGGTGTACCACGTGTTCCATCCTTTATCAGAAGGCTACTGCCAGCATTCTCCACCACTTGTCACAGGGTCTCAAGGGCGAGCAAGCCCGGAAGGGATGAAACAAATGAGGCCGTGAATTCTGTACTCTTTTCCTCTTTTCTTTATTCCATTACAAAGGATTTGGAACAGTCAGTCTTTTGTTTTTATCCTCTCAGGGGCTGCTAGGTCCGGGTTTAGGAATCGCTCCTGTCTTCACCGGGGACTGCTTGTACTTGCGTCCTGGACCATAGATCCCCCTCAGTTTAAGAAAAAAAAAGAAACAAGAAAACTCTGGTCACTAATCTGGACCGAGATGTCCTGATTTAGGGTACGGGTCGCGTGCAGGAGTTAACACCACTTCTAAAACAAGTACCATCACCGAGTGCAGCCCGGGTTGGAGTTACGAACAGAAGCTGTGTCCTCCCTCTACTTCAGTGGTTCCCAAACTTTTTCGACCTGTGGCTCCCTTGACCCAATTGGCAGTTGGCCGTGGCTCCCCACCATGTCACCTCTTTTCTTTATCGCTGGGGGGATATAAGCCCGACCTCGGGAGTACTTCCCGTTTTCTCCCTGAAATTAATTGGGATGGAGCTGATGAAGGTATTATAATCATATTTGTTACAAAATTAAAATATAACAGTCATTTAATAAGAACTTTAATTGTTTAAGTGAGAAACTATACAATATTAATTGCCAAATATGTTTCCATGACTTAACCTTTTTTAACCACCAATAAGGAAGCTTGCATTCTGTTTATGGTCAGTTAATGATGAAACTTTCAGTTATGCCAAAGCGTCTTCTATTCCCTCATCCTTTTCGTTTCTCCACCTCCCGTCGAAGCCTTTTGTCTTCAGACATTCCTTCTCTCCCCTCTCTCTGCCCCCATGTCCTGCTTTCCTTCTCTTCCTCTTTGAATCTTTCACACTTTGCTTCACCCCGTGCACTCCATCTTCCACCTGGGGGGCCTGCCCCCGCCCAGACTGAAAGTCTTGGTGTCACCCCTAGTTTCCTGTATTTCTCTCATACTTCGGCCGCACTCCTCCTGAATTAACAGCCTCTCCGACGCCCAGGCTGCTGCAGCTTGAGCCAAACTTGCATATCAGCGCTGTGATGTCTTGTCCGAGGTAGTAAGCACCACATCCATGCAACTACAATACAACTAGAGAGGCCCTATTTGGCCCAAGAGGAAAGCAACAGGCGTGTTTGAGGCTGTTCACCCTTCCAGCAGCGACAACGTCTGAACACAACCATTGCAACAGTAATTTACTGTACCCCTGTATCATGCCACCTTCGCAAAGCGCTCCGATACCCACGGGCCATGTCCGCGCTATACAAATAGCAAATAACAATGCAGAGCCACAGCCTCAACTCAAAACAGCCGGGGCGATCTGAGAGCACAATCATAGCCAATAGATTTTCAACAGCTGTGCCCTCTAATTTTTTTAACGTAAAATGTTCCTAGAAATCAATAATTTTTACCTATTAACAATGCAAGCTGGTCTTTTAGTCGGCTGTGCTTCTTCAGACATTAGCATTGATCTATCTGAAATATTTGGTATCATTGATTAAAATGTAAACATATGAATTTCAAAAGCGGTTGAAGTTTTTATATCCCATACACATTTTTTTGTATGTGTATGAAGCGAAGAATGGAACGATTGAATAATCAATAGGTGAATATGCATGGAGGGGCAAACGCACCTGAAGAAACACCTGTTTTTCTCTACAGAGGTGACCTGCCATTTCTTATATAACCGACCAAAAGCTGCAGGCCCAGGGTCACCAACTCTGTCCGTTAGCACCAGCTCAAACATCGGGCATTACGGAGTTTTGGGCCACAATGGGGAACAAAGTCAGCTTCAGAATCACCAGGATATTCAACTCATGCAATCCTTGAAGTCCAGGTACTTCTCTGTTTATATTTCCTACTTGCTTTCAGCAAGCGAAAAATGTGAGCAGAAATACACTTTGTTTCATTGTTTTTTAACTCGACAATCGTGTCAAGATGGCAATTGTGCAGCAGTAATTAACCAACAAACAAAGCAGAAACAACCACGCCAGACCACTCAGAATGCACTGGCCTGTAAACTCCGACGCGGCGTCTCCCCACACGAAAGAAGTGCAGCAATAGCAGCCTGCATATAAACAACACACAGGCTTGGGGGGTCACGAGCCCGTCATGTTCCCCTTCCTTACAGTTAAACTCCAAAGCAAGGAGTATTCCAGTGTGCAACCAACCCGTTACCCACTTTCAACTTGTGAAGAGGGTCCCCGGAGGCGCAGCAGAACACCAGCACCAACAACGCTCAACAGACTTCGTTGCGCACGTCGGCCATATGCGGAGGCCACGTGAAAGTGCGCGCATGGCGGCCGTGGGCTCCTGGGCCAAACGATGACTCTGGATTATACAGGTGGCACCTGCAACCTCCCTGTGTGCTGCGCTGCGGCTGGGTGTCATTCAAACAAGCCTCACTTGCTGCACTCAGGCAAACAACGCATCACCTTCCAACTGCTCAGATGCATTCTCTCAACATGACCACAAGCTTTCTCCCACATCGTGTGCGGCGCCCCTGGCTACTCCTAACGGCGCACCGGGGTGCCGCGGCGCACAGTTTGGGAAACACTGCTCTACTTGGTTCCCTTCCCCGCCCAGTGCCCGGTAAAGCCCTGCAGGCTGAACCGTACCTTGTCCAGCCACACTCCTCCAGGAGAGTGGCGGGGCGAAGCGTGGGGTCGTTGGCCTCCTGGTGTCTCCTCGTCCTCCTGGACATCTTTTCGGGTTTCCGTGGTCGCGGGGGTCCTGGGGCTCGTCCACAGGGTCCGATCTGGCTCCTCTTCCTCGCGTTCCCTGGCGTTCGCACGGTCTTCCTCCGTCTGAAGGATACTCAGCCCCTTCTCCCTCATGATGCCCTCTTTTGATAGGTCCGGGGTGGGAGACGTCATCCAGCACTTCGTACGGTGCTCCTCCCCAAGGGGATACTCCGCTGAGTTAAAGGGACATCCTGAAGCCTACACACGGAGGAATAGCACTTCAGTCTCCTCGCTTACCGGGGAGTAGGGTATCATCTCCCCCAATCCATCCTCAACCCTGTGACAAGTATACTTTGAATTGATTGTTAAAGTCATGATCCATGAAGGAATATCACGCACCAACTTGTATTGATGTTTTGTAAGTAAAGTTGTAATGATTTAACACATATGAATAGCTGCAATTCATTTTGTTTGATAAAAGGTTTAAAGATGAAAGAAAGATGCTTTCTTGTTAGCACAGTTGAGGAAAAGGAAGTAGCATTTGGAATCTCAAAAATTGGAGTATCAAAAACTTTGCACAGTGTGAGCGAAAAAAGTCCCGCAGAGGGGCGTGGCCAAGCAAGATGGCTGAGTGGACGTGAGCCGCTTCAGCTCAGGAGCCCCGAGCTGGCCACGAGCTGCAATAAGCGTACTTAGAGGACCGTGTAACATATGGTCGGGACTGGCGAGGTCCCGTGCTGACTGGAGCGCCGAGAAATCTCGATTGCCGGCGGCGGGAGCGCTACAAGGGAGGTTCTGCCGAAGGGCCGGGACAGAGAGGCGGACCCATGATGGCGCGGAGGAGCGCAAATGGCAGATCGGCAACAGCAGCTTAAGTAAATGCGGTCCTACTGAAACACGGGTTCCCAGGGTGAAGAGTCGCATCCGTGGGTCACGTCCTGAGGAACCATGGGAGGAGGTGGCCGAGACTCACCATTGCTCGCCCAACACGCATGGATTCGGACTGGAGCTGCATGGCGTGAAGACCCAGTGCAGAAGTACACAACACGCCGGCAGCATCTGCAAGGGCTAGAGGTGAGCGCGATCCAGCGGCGGTGGAAGTGTGAACGGAGCGGGAGGCATTGGGGAGCCCATCTGAGTTTTGAGCAACTTTCCTGAGGCGGCAGAAGACGGGCCTCAGGAGGGGCTACACGGGGAAGTCGTGCCTGACCTTGCGATGGTGTCCGAATGGTGAGGGCTCCCTAGGATGACTGCGGCGAAGGAGTGACTGTGTCAGATGGGGCAACATGAGGGGAGTTGCATGTCTAACAACGGGTTCCCTGGAGGGTGCAGATGTGACCTTACTGCCCCGGGCTGGGTGTTACGACGCCTTACTCAGCGCCTTACCCTAAGATGGCCCCCGCAGAGTAATCGATTTCACGGGCCTGGCTCCATTTCATCTTATGCCGCATGTGCCGCGGTAGCACGCAAGAGACCATCGCACAGTGGGGCGCCCCCAGGCCCAGCGGAGGGCAGCACATTCCACTACCCTTATGCCACCAAAAAAAGCGACAAACAGGGTCTCCAACTATTTTGCAGCAACGGACAAGGGCCTTTCTCCCACCGAGGGGGACCAAACGCACAAAATGGCGCTCACCAGAGAGGACCTGGTGAATTCCCTCCGGGACTTCAAATCAGAACTCTGCCTAGAAATCAAACAGGACCTACGAGCCTCAATGGATCAATTGAAGGCCGATCTCACCGAGAAGATGACGACACTCCGGCACGATGTGGACGCGGTGGGCTCCAGGGTGCTAGAAGTGGAGGAACAGACGCAGGACTTGGACGCCCGCTCCTCTAAAATACAGGAGACACAGCAAACTCTCCAGTCGCAGCTTCACCAAGTCCTCCTGAAGGCAGAAGACCTAGAAAACGGGTCCCGGAGGGAGAACATTCGAATCTGGGACCTGGAAGAAGGAGCGGAGGGGCCAGATCTAGAAGCCTTCATAGAAGGCCTCTTTGCAGTGCTCCTGAGCCCGCACCAGATGAAACTCAAAATAGACCGGGCCCATCATGTAGGAGCCCCGCAGACAGGGGAGCGCAAGTGCACTAGAGATGTCCTCGTCAAGATGCACTCCTTCAAAACGAAAGAGGCCATCCTGAGCGCCGCTAGGAAAAAGGGAGAGACCTCATTTCAGGGCTACAAGTGTGCTCTCTTCCAGGACTTGGCACCCTCCACTTTGGCGCGCAGGCAGCTACTACGGCCAATCACCACCAAATTGAGAGAAGATAATGTGCGTTACCGGTGGACCTTTCCCTTCGGTTTGGCTTTCGAGCATAAGAATAAACCCCACCACATATCGGATCTGACAGAATTGGGCCTTCCGATCCCGGAAGATGAACATGGGTCAGGCTCACCGAGAGGAACTGGAACGACACGGAGAGAAGCCCGGCCTTGGCACACCATCCCGAAAGGCAGGTCAAACCAGAAAGAAGGTCAGCAGGGCAGTGGATGACCCACACATTCAGCAGCCCACGGCCATTCTTTGCAGCAGCACTACACAGGATTGCTTGATTTTTGAGTCAGGGAGCAACAGGATGGACAAGTGCTCACGTTTGGGTACTAACTTGCTGCCCCAGAAGACGTTTGGCGCCAGACCCTGATCAGGGGTCCTCTATGTACACAATACATGACAGCGGGGGGTCCGGGCCTTGTCCGTTCCACCCAGAGTTACTCTACTCTTCTTTGCGAAGAACCAAGCTGACAGCCCGTTGGCTCCTCAGCACAGAGTTTTTGGGGAGGACAGGGGTTATTATTTTAGGGGGGGGGGTGTTTTCCTGGTGGTGGTGAGGGACACAGTGGGTTTTTGCAGGCACAAGGGGCGAACAGTCAGCGACTTTGGGAACGCTCGAGACGCGGGTGAACTGGAAGGAGGAGGCTCGAAAGCTTGGGCACAGATCACAGTGGGAGGACAAGGGGGACGGGACGAGGGGCCATGCTTCCCAATGGTTTCCATAGCTTCATGGAATGTTAAAAGCCTAAACTCGCCACACAAGCGGGAAAAAATCTGGAAATATCTTAATGACCAACAGTTTGAGTTAGTGGCGTTGCAAGAAACGCACCTCAAAAAGACCGAAGAGCTACGGCTTCGACACAGAAACTATCCCTTGATTTATAAATCATACGCTAACACCAAACAAAAAGGAGTTGCTCTCCTCTTCCGCGCCTCGGCAAAGTTCCAACCCGAAGCTATAAAGGCTGATCGGGACGGGAGAGTAAATATGGTTAAGGGGAAATTAAGGGGCAACCTCTGTACTTTTATTTCTATTCACGCCCCCAACTCTGGGCAAGCAGCATTCCTGTCCTCTACACTGGACCTGATTAGTGAGTTTGCAGAGGGCCCCCTGGTTCTCCTAGGAGATTTTAACCTGACTTGGCTCGCCGAACTAGACAGCTCTCGGCCTAACAGGGCAGCTATCAACAGCTTCACCAAAGGGGTTAAACAGAAAATGTACACGCTAGGCCTACGGGATGCATGGCGCGCTTTACATCTTACTACCAAAGACTACACTTACTTCTCACACGTCCACCAGTCATACTCCAGGATAGACTATATCTTCGTAAGTCAGGCGTTGCTGGGTCCACTGCGGGCGGCTCGGATACCCCCTATTTCGGTGTCAGACCATAGCCTAGTGGCCATTAGTCTTGCATGGGTCACTGCAAAGCCAGGCACCTCTAGATGGTGTTTTCCGTCCTCGATCACCCGGGTCAAAAGTCTTCGTGAGGAATTGATGACATCCATCAATGAATATTTTGAACTTAACCACCCACAGGCTACTTCGCCCCAAAATAATTGGGACGCATTTAAAGCGGTATTAAGGGGTAAATGCATTCAACTTAACGCAGCCCTAAACAAGCAGAGGAAGAAGGAAAGAGTAGCACTCGAGGGGGAACTAGAGACAGTGGAGAAGGCACACAAGGAGACACCAACTCGCGCACTGCAGCGACAGCTTACCACACTAAAAGGCAAACTTCGAGCTATTTACAATAACAGGGCCGAATATACGCTATTGAAACTTCAGCAGATGTCATACGCCCAGGGCGATAAAGTGGGATCCCATTTAGCGAGGCTACTGCGGGAGAAGAGGGAACGCAAATATATAGGGGGTATCCGAGATGGGGACAGGCACATCACCCATTCCGACAACACGAAAGCCAATATCTTTGGTAGATTTTATGGGGACCTTTACTTAGGCACACCTCCAGACATAACTTTGCAACAACAGTACCTAGACTCATTGGAGCTCCCCCGCATCCCTCCAGCGGAAAATGAGCGTTTAAATGGACCGATCACGGCAGAAGAAGTCGGGCAGGCTATCACAAAACTTAAGCTCCACAAAGCGCAGTTCTATAAGAGTTATATGGCCGAGCTCATCCCACACCTCACAGATCTCTCCAACGCGATAGCTGAGGACGCCAAGGTATCGACCTCGATGGCCGAGGCGGTGATATCGTGATCCCTAAGCCAGGGAAAGACCCCCGGAACTGCGCTTCTTATAGGCCCATTGCCCTATTAAATCTTGATGCAAAAATCTGCTCAGTGATCCTGGCCACCAGGATAGAAGACCTAATGCCCACACTAATCCACCCAGATCAATCAGGCTTTATAAAGGGACGGCAAACACATGATAACATTCGAAGAACCATACACCTCATTGAGAAAGTCTAAATTTACTCCCGGCGATCTTGGTAGGTCTAGACGCTGAAAAAGCCTTCAACAGGGTGGATTGGTCGTACCTCTTCCTTACTATGCAGAAATTCGGCTTTGGGGATAGGTTTCTTAATATGGTCAGGGCCAACTACACTATCCCACACTCCTGGGTACAGGTCAATGGATACTCATCACTCCCCTTTGCCCTTAGCAGGGGCACGTGGCAGGGCTGCCCGCTCTCCCCTCTGCTCTTTGCCCTTAGCATTGAACCTCTGGTTGTTCAATTTCGAACAAATGCGGAGATTAAGGGTATATGCTTTGGGGGTACTGAACACAAGGCATCACTCTTTGCGGACGATATTCTGCTAACACTTACAGAGCCCAGCCCCTCCCTCCAGGCTGTACAAGTGGAAGTGGAGAAATTCGAAGCAGTGACGGGTTTTAAAGTCAACTTGGCAAAATCTTCCATTCTCAATCTCACTTTTCCCGAGGCCAAGACAATGAGACTACGGGGCCAGACCTCTCTACAGTGGGCTAAGCGCTCTCTTTTATAACTGGGCGTCCAACTCACCCCCAGAATTGCCGATTTATACAAGGCCAACTACCCCTCTTTGGTGATGCAACTTCAACATGACCTTAAAAGATGGAGGCCCTTATACATCTCCTGGCTTGGACGGATAAATGCCGTCAAAATGACAGTATTACCAAAGCTTCTTTACTTATTCCAGGCACTCCCAGTTGACCTAGACCTTGATCTCTTGCCACGATTACGCTCGCTCATTACTAAATTTATCTGGCAGGGGGAGGGCGCGCCTTCCCTTTCATGTGCTACGACGTCCCAAGAAAGAAGGGGGGTGGCCCTTCCAGACTTCGCACTCTACTACCAAGCAGCTCAGCTACGGGTGGTCGCGGAGTGGTCTTTGAGGGCTTCTGACAAACACTGGCTCCATATGGATAGGGGGATAGAGGGCAGAACAATTTGGGATGCATATCTCAGCACCCCAACGTGAACCACACTTAAGGTATGGGACGAGGTCACGAAAAGGGAGGGCTGGACTTCTTTCCTTTCCCCGTATACCCCTATTCACTTCAACCCTGACTTCCCTCCTGCGCTGCGAGAAGGCCCCTTTGACCGATGGAGAGAACCTGCTTCACAATTATGACGTGCTTACATTTGAGAGTTGCAAACGGGATTTTCAGGTCCCCCAAAGTGAACACTACCACTGGGTTTCCCTCCCACACATAAGAGAGGCCGCCACTAGAGAATATACACCGATGGAGAAACTGGTACAGAGGGCGGGAACCATGAAAGGAGTCATCTCCTCACTGTACGCCATGCTATTAGCAGCAACTCACGCCCCACGGGCACGATACATGTCTTTTTGGGAACAGGTGATAGGAAGGGATATTACTGAGGAGGAGTGGAAACGCATATGGGGAGACCTTACTAGGCACAACCATTCAGTGGCTTTGCGGGAGGCACACTATAAGACACTCCTTGACTGGTATCTCTATCCCACCAAACTCAAACAGATCTTTCCAGACACCTCAGATCTCTGTTGGCGGGGCTGTGGCCTACAGGGGGACTTTTGTCACATTTGGTGGACTGCCCTGGTATTCGTGCTTTTTGGGAGGAAATACTCTCCCACATCAAAGATATGCTAGGGTATCCCATCCCGACAACCATAGAGGGAGTTCTGTTGGGCATCAGGGTCCCGGAGCTTGAACATCAACCTAAAGCAGATAAGGCAATAATGTGGGCATGTTTGGGGGCGGCAAAACTCACAGTAGCAGCGGCCTGGAAGAAAAAAGGTACGCCAGCGATATCGTTGTGGCACTCCCGCCTATGGAGAATCCTCACCATGGAAAGGTTGGCCGATATTTTCAGAGGCGAGTACAAAAACTTCAAGTATAAATGGGGCCCCTTGGTAACCTTCTTGTCCCGGGGCCTGCCCTCAGCGGTGTGCCCGCCTTCACTACGAGCCATGCACCTCTTTCAGATCTAACAAGGGTTGGAGGGGGTCTCTAGGTAGCACCAGTGGGAACAGTAACGTCCCGCTGAGAACCAGTTGATAGGCTCGCATTCCCTTACCACTAAGACACACCCGAGGAGCTGACAAGTACCTTCAGAGATACCACCAGGGTGGGGGAGGGTTAGGGAGGGGTGTGTTTCAAGTTATTGTTTAAGGGGTCACCCTTATTGTTTGATGGAATTAAACAGGCATTCTCTGGAACATGGGGAGGGAGACGGGACCTCTCAATATGTGAAACTGAACTCGTACTAGCGGCATGTATGAACCCGAGGTCCTGCCCGCTCTTCTGTGTTAATCTGTGATTTTTGACTGCAATGCTGCATAAAAAGAGTTTTGACAAAAAAGAAAGTCCCGGCCACGACCAGCTATGGGATCCTTGCTCGGAGAAATATATTTATTTATGGTTGTCATGAATCACAAAAGAACTGAAGTAGCAACCTTGAGCATATTTCTATTATTCGCACACTTATGTGTGCCCTCCATTCAGGCACAGCTTGAAGTCCTTGAATCTTGACTCTCTGGACAATAATGAAAGCAGAATAAAGAGGTGGAAGAGAATGGAGGGGCACTTTCAGGATGCGAACACACAGCCGCACGTTTTGGCGCATTCCTCTCTGTTCAAGTAATGAAAGCTAACCTGAGCATATGCTTTTGAATATAATAACAGGTTTTGTAAACCAAGTTTACAATATTGCATTTCCTCGTAGATTTCAGGGCAACATTCTATGTATCCAGCTCTGTTTCTACATACCAGCACATTATGTGTGTGTCTACTTGAAAATAATGTTACCTTTTGAAAACATTGGATGCCCAGCACGAAAATGTTTATAGCACAGAAGAAGCTATACCTGTGGGATATAGTAATTTCATGGGAAATACATATTTCCAAACAAAATCTTACATCAGAAGGAATAATACCAGTTGTATAGATCGTGCCAGGATATAATATCTATTAATTAATCAAAACTGTTGTCTTTGTATGCCAGAATGCTACCATTCAGTTTCAGGATATTTTTTCACTACATATTAGCGTTACCAAAATGTTACAGGGAGACGGAACTTCCATATGAAACTAAGTGCCTGATTTAGTGTTTAGTGGAGAGGGTACTCCATGACAATGGCGCAAGAACACCCTCTCCGCCAAACTGAAGGCCCACTTACCTGATTTACAGACGAGCAGACCATAAGTATGTCAGTGACAGAGACTACTCCGACTCCATCTCTGACATACTCCTCCAATGGCCAAGTAGAGAAAGGGCTGTCGGAGGTGTGGTGATTGGAACGCCCACCCGATTTAGAGGGAGAGGTCGAATGGGCATTTGTCACTGCCCGTTACTGCCAGTTAGAACCTGGTGGTAAGAGACTGTCAAAAGTACAATGTGACCCCCACACCATGGGAAGCAACTCCCATAGTGTGGGGATCACTCGTTTGTATTTTCAAAAACAAAACCCATTTTGGCATTTGGTTTTGAAAATACAAAAATATGTTAAAACATGTTAAAAGTTTGATGGACGGTGCCATCATTTTGATGGTGCCATCCATCAACCTTATAATACATTGACAGGGCCTACCATCACAGCAGTTACTGTCAATGTTGAGATGTCTGCTGGATCAATGGACATCTCTAAATTTGATGGGTGGAGGACCCTCAAAATGGGGGGGGAGTAATGTACTCTGCCATACCAATGGATTTACCTCTGTTCACCAAAGTGTAAATCAGGTCCTAAATATATAAGCCTATCAAGGGTGCTGCTCAAATGCTCCAGAATTTTGCTAGTCTTCTGAGGGCATAAAACATTTTCTAGCCATCATAAAAGACATTTTTAATTCTCTAATGGACACGGAGATAAGGTTTATGATTCTCTTTCCTCACACTAATAACTGCAGCAGCAGTTCAACATATTAACCATCTCATAAAAAAACTACTTTTCTAATGAAACCAGTCCTCACTCTAATTACTTCAGCAGTAGTTCAGCATATTAACCAAATCATAAAAAACTAAATTTCTAATGAAAACTCAGAAAAAATTAAGTATAACAATAACTAATCACTGTCCTTATTTTCCGACAAAGGTCTGAGTCACCATTATTGATTAACCTTAATATAAATCTTCAAATACATTGTGAAGCAATGTTTCCCAATATGCCAATAACAGTAAAGTTTTAATAAACATCATGCTTACCTACTCTTTACTCTCATACTCCCTGGTCGAGAAAGACTAGAACTCAATACTATACTTCTGAGTGGGATAATCCTTCCCTCTGGGCCAGATTTATGCTGGTGCAAGCTTAACACCAGCAAGGCCATGTCCACCACAGCTCTGCGATAAAACCTCCAAAAGTTGGAATCAGATGACTCGTCCGCTGCCTTCATTATGTCTTCGGGTCTTGCTCTCAAGGAAAAAACTTTGGACGCCCTTGCCTCAAAACCTTGAGACATCAATGCTCACCTCTTGCATCACCCATCAAACCATCTTGCAACTGTGAGCAATGAGAATGCAGAAAAAGGTTATGTAATGGAAATCTACAACTATTGGACACCTGTGGAGAAACACTCCACCATCATACTTTCATATTGTTTTATACACCCAATCACACAGAGTTTTGGGCAATCTCTGGATGAAATCATATATGATATGAAATCGACGTCTGGGTCAAAAAAATGTGACCTTGCCCAGTATAAATATTCTGTCTATGATAGCTAGAGGTCTAACATGTGAGACTTTTCTACCTGACACCAAACAAAATAGCATTGCTACCTTACTTGAGAGGTCCTATTTTGAGAGAGACTCGTTCTGATTCTAAGACAAATTTAGAACCCTATTCATGTCCCACGTAATGGAATATCTGGGTCCTGGATGGGAAGAGAGATGAATTCCCCTCAACAGCTTTCTTACTATTGAATGTTCCAGCAGGCCCGTAGCCATGAATATTTGGTTGGGGGGCCTGGCCCCTGTAATGACAACATCATGAGAAAGTTTCTGCCAGGTTATATTGCCTTAAAGTTTTAGGAAAAAAATCTGCTATATGTTATATGATTTCAAAGCAGATGACGTATTTTCATTTGCATTTTGTTGATTATAGTATACACTTCCCTAAGGATTTTTGGTAAAAATGTGCAACAAATTATGTATTTTAAAGCATGTTAAGTAAAAATTAAGATACATTTTCATATTACAGTATTACAGGGTGAAGCAGGATGGTCAGGTTTTCCACAAGAGATTCTGAGAACATGAATGTGCAGTGGTGTACATTTGACATTTGTAAGGTTAGCAGCCCTGGTCAAAATGTTTTAAGGAATACCACCCTAGGAGTATAATCTAAGGTTGAGGCAGATGAAACATCTCACAGCTTATTGAAACATTTACCACAATCAACACTGGATATAATTAAAATGCAACTGTTCAGGAGATTTGGTAACTTTCCTCGAAAACAAAAATAAAAATGAATAGCATATTGTCAGTAACATTATGGAACAACCAACAGAATAATAACAGGTTATAGTTGGTTTGTTATCTCCAAGAAGTGTCAGAAACACCCCTAAATACCAAGTAGTGCCTCCAAGAAAAGATATGTCAAAGTATAGGTCAAATAATCAATTTTCGAGAGTCCATGTTATTATTATAGGGAGTGAGCTTGCATAAACTTTCTAAAAATGTTTGTATCCTCTTCACATCAGTGCCAGATTCCTAATGTACCAAAACATCTGTGCGAGGTCCATGCTAACCATATATTTCCAGTTTTCTGTTAGTTCTGCTCGAAGTTCTTCTGTGGAACTTTATTCAGATTCCAAAAATATCAACTGTTGCACTCCCCAACTGGAGCGCACACCCACTTTCAATTTCATAGCCGTATTTTACCTTGGCACTAACCTACTCAGTATGTCTGTGATACAACAACCAGCAATCAGTGGCGGCTCGCATAGGGCGTGCTGCGGGGCGGTGGGGTGGGGCAGGGGGAGGGGCATGGTGGGGCAGTAGTAAACTCGGACATACAACGGAATGGAGGAAAGTAATTACCCCCCCACCCTGCCGCCCCACCGCCCCGCAGTACGCCCTATGCGAGACGCCACTGCCAGCAATGTGTGTTGAAAAGCATACAAAACAACTACAAAGTTACAAAATGAATAACACACTAGATCTGAAAATTATACAAATACAAATGAAGTTGTAGAAAAGCAATGAATTACAGGAATATATTTTAAAAAACATTTATTTTATTTGAAGTTGTATAATTCCTTGATTAAGGAATGTTTTTTCATTCAAATAAGAAAACTCTAAAAATGTATGTTTCCTACACACAGATAAAAACTTGAAAATCACACCATCATATCTTCAAATTGTGTGAAGTCATGTACTCTTCAACATGAATAACAACAAGGCATTATCTACATCTTTTTGATAAATTCCAAAATCGCTCACTATAAATTAAAGGCTAACTCACACACACTGGAAACACAACATTTTGTTCAACATTTCTAAATTGAAAAATATGTGCTCACTTTCTAAAAGTGAATATGGAGATTTACATATGAAGACACAAGGGTAGATCCCGATGCATGCATTTAACAGTTTTCAGATAGTGGCTTTAAGTCTGAAACAGGAACTAAAAATTCCAATTGTACTAGCAATAACAGAAACGCAGGATCAGCCCTATTTACATCATGATATAAATCATGGTTTCTGCTGCTGCCAACACTTAAGTGTGTTTCATGTTAGATTATGCTCTCTTAATATCAGCAAGTTTCTTAGCAATCAAATGAAGTCCATAAGAAAGATGGACGATAACTTAGTTAGAATGGTGTAAAAATGTCTATTTCAACACAGTATGTAGGATAATTTGTGAAAAGCATTAACAATAAAGATGTCAAACAGGCAATCTTCTAGATGATTTTTTAAAGTCAGCTAGGAATTGTTTGAAATCCAGCTCTCTAGTTATTTCTTTCTCTGCAGCTAAAAGTACTAAATAGCTTTTTCTCCCATGATTCATTGTCCGTCTAAATGGAGTGAATACCCGAGTAAGGCAAGAAAATGAACTTTCACATGATGCTGTTGAAGCAGCAAAGTATACAGCTAACTCATAGAGCCTATATGAGTGTGGAAATGCATCTCGGTAGTCAAACACAAAGAGAAGCGTGTCTGAAACATCAGCACTTTGCTGTACATTTTTCAGAATTTGAGGATTTGCCACATCAATTCCACTTAGAATATGACCAGAAGTATGTGAAAAGTCAATAATTGCAGAGAGTACTGATTCCTCCAAGAAATTGTCACTGGCAGGTGTCAAAGCAGCTAACGATTTATATAGATTCACATTTCTTTCACTGAAACGCATTACCAGCTCTCCAATTGTGTTGTCAACTATACTGTAATATACTCTGGTCAAATTAGCATCTGAGTAATCACTATCAAATTCAGAATCTTTTTGCCCAGTTGTTTCCATTACTACAGAGCCCCTAAAGCATCAGCTGGGCATTTTACGGGGTTTTGATACAGAAGGGATTATTACATCAGATGCAAGCAAAAGTGGGTGTTGCAGAAACTCCTTAAGTGGGAAAGCACTTGAATTATCATCACGGAGTACTTGGAGATTTTCCATAACTGTGGAGAGCAACTTCACTGCTTTGCTCATGTCCATATTTTTTCCCTGAAGAAGATTAGCTGGTTGTAGAAGAGAGAGTACCTTTTGTACAACCAAACTGACAAAACGCAGATCTTTCCTTCGAAACTGTGCTAGCAGACCACCTGCCTCAGTGGTAACATCTGACTGAAAATCAGAAGATTTACTGACAGATTCTAACAGCTCAGTGAGTTCATCTGTGCTGCTCAGAACAGAATTAGTGGTTTCCAGTTGGCCTGTCCACCGATGCTCCAGCAGACGATGAAGTTTGGATCCTTCATATATTGCTGCCACTGTGCCCTTACAAGTAAAATTATAAAGTGCACCACATAAGTAAAAAAACTGACGAACAAAAGACTCACGTTCAATCACATGTACCACTACTAAATGTAACTGATGGTTGAAACAGTGAACATATGGAATTGTTTTATGCAGCTTTTGTTGTAAAAGTGCCTGTACACCACCTTTATGACCAGACATGAAGGATGCCCCATCATAACACTAACTAATAATATTTTGTGGATCCAAACCAACAGCAGTGAGTTGTTCTAAAATAGTGTCTGTAAAGGATAAAGCATCAAACTTTTTCAGCGCAGTTAAACCAATACATCGTTCTCTTGCTTTGCCTTCGAAAATGTACCTTATGACAATGGAAAGGTTCTCAATGCCCACTGAGTCACGAGTTTCATCACATTTTAGAGTAAATCCAGAAGAGGAATTTACCTCTGTAACAATTTTGTGAATTACTAAATGTGCCATAACGGTTATGATTTCATTCTGCATGTCAGGTGAAGTATATTTCGCATTGGCAGGGATACTAGAAGCTATTGAATTCAACTGTGGGTCTTTTAGAAGGGTGTACTGAAATAAGTTCAGGAACAAACCTGCATTCTCCTTGCCTAAAGTTTCATTTGTCCCTCTTAGACCAAGCTCATTTACTGTCAAAAATTGTATGACATCAAAAATGGACTTGAGATAATAGCGATTTTTCTCTAACTGCATGGAATATAGCTCGTCTGTGATACACAAACCTTTCTGGACTCGGACTTCTCGCTCTTTCCATGCTGCCATTGCTGATAGATGACTTTTGCTTTGAGAATGTTTATCAAGGCCACGGCCACTTTCAAGTGCATTTTTCCAGTTTCTGAATCCTGTTTGTATGAAAGTTAAATCCCTGTCATTGTCTGTGGTAAAAATGCGGCATGGGTAACAAAATACAGCATCTCTTGAAACCGAATATTCAAGACAATCATGTCCTTTGTACCACTTGTGTGTAAAGCATCTTTTACGAGACCCAAAATTTGTTTGGGGTAGCTTACCAATTGTATCCTTGTAAGCGCATCATTTCTAATGTCATGAGGAGTGATAGTACTGTGTTGTCCAGAACTAGAATATTCGGCTGAAGTTCCTGGTGAATCTCTACTACCAAATTCTTCATGAGAAATTTTACTAGCACCAGCACATTCTGCAGAAGCAGACTGTGCCTGTGCAGCAGCAGTATCAGAAATAGAACATTCTAAAGGTACACCTGTATTAGAAGCCATACATTCTGCTGAGGCAGAAGGTTGTTCAGTACTAGTTTGAACAGAACAAGTCATTTCTTTGAGTGCTCCACTCGAACATGTGAGTTTAGTACTTACACTACTCTCCCCTTTAGACTTTCTAATAACAAATGTATCCATAATTATAACATTAAAAGCAAATTGGTAAATGAGACATCACAGACTAGCACGCTCCTTAAATGTTATACCCTGAACTGTAAATTCACTAATTGTCTTGTTTCTACAGTTGAACCTATAGTTTTGAGATTTGCTATTGTCCAAATGCCAGTGAATCTGTGCCAATGACACTATTGTCTTTATCAATATACTTTAATCACTTCCATTTTCCACTTTCCTTACTTCCCTGTGACAGCAGGTTTCATGTAGCTCAATCTGAATCAGTTGAGTAGAGTTTTATGTATATAAATGCATCCTACATCTTTGTAGCTGGCTGTTTTCTTTCTCTGTTCTATATCAAAAGATGGAGAGATGAGAAATACACATAACACAATTCTTCTATTCAGTAATCTTTCCCATTTTGCAAGTTTAATTATTTCAGGAGTCTTTATCATGTCTGTGAGTAACATGCTCTCTCTCACTGCATTCACTCCATATATCCACTCTCTTCTTTGACATCATTGCTCCACGAGAGCCAATACTGGTGCTATGCAGCAGTACAGTGCCTTCCAATCCCACAAATTGCTCTATTTTTCTAAACTCCACAGGTGCTAAAACAAACTTATTTGAATTCCATCCTCCATTCACCTCATATCACAGACTTAAATGTGATCTTTTATAGAATGTCAAAGCATTTGTCAATGTATTTTCTTAAACAGATATACTACTGTTATATCCTTATGTTAGCTTATGTTATGCATTTACTGTTCATGCTGTCTTGATGCATGTTGCATCATTCATTATTCTTGGTTGCCTAGCATACTGGAATGTTGGTCTCCTGGAAGCTCCAGTTTGAGTCAGTTGAATACTGGTGGCTGATGATGGGAGTTGCTTTATGAGGGTCCTTGGTGCTGATCTCCTACATATGAGAATAAACCATACGCTTCCTACTCATCTTCTGTGTGGACTTCGTTATTGAAGATATAACATGAATTGGCAACGAGCGGACAGCACCTGAGAACCTACTTCAACGCGTTGCAGTGGTGTGGTCATCTACTTCTCTTCAGTTCACTTTTCAGAACCCTACAAAAATCCAGCTATCTCCCTGTGAATTTATTTTCTCATCTGCCTACTTTTGCTACGTTTGGTAGGAGTGATTTCATGATTTTTGTCTTCATGGATCAAGCGTCGTAAATGCTCTAACTACTTATTCTTCTTCAAGACTTCTACTGCCCATGTTGTGAACTTCTGTTATTGCGGATTTATTTCCTTGGAACATTTACATGCCATGCTCTACAGAAGGAAATTGTGAATTTTCTGTGACCTTGCTACTGGCTTGGCCCTTTTCTACTTTCTCAACGTCGTCGAGGGACCTTTCAACAACCATTCAGCCGGCATTTTTCAAAACTGTCCCTCCATTCCAGTGTGGAATTTCTTACCACATTCTCCAGTGGAGTCTTCTGCCAGCTGAAGCAGCATCGCTCGCAGCATTCTTCTGACCGACGCTTCTCCCAGCTCATCCCTGTGATGTCGCACGCTTCTTACGTGCTGTGCATCACGCTCCCTACGTGCTGTGCGTCACATCTCTCACCGTTGTTTGGTAACAGTAGTAGACTATTCTGGCAGAGAGGTCTAGCACTTCAAGCACACCAACACCGGCGGCATCTTCCCTCATTCGTGAGTGCTTCTAGCGCGGTGACGCACACACCTATTTTCCTCATTTCTCGCAAGTAAGCATGAGGATCTGCATACCCTCCATTCATATTACTAGTTGGTGAGTACTTTAAGCGTGGTGACGCGCACACCTCTCCTAAAACTGCGTACGCTTCATTCATACTACTAGTTGGTGATACTCCAAGCACGGTGACGTGCACACCTCTTCTAAAACTTTCATCTATTTTAAAGTAGAAGCGCAGTGACGCACACACTCTTTTAAAACATTTCAGAAGAGATGTGCACACCACGAATAACTTTTCACAAGCGCGGTGATGCGCACACCTTGAATATCTTTTATGTTTCACGCTCAATCTCCATTGTTTGTTAAAGTTACACTATCCTAAGTCTTGTTCTACATTTTGGTATACTAATTTTGCTTGTTATCTTACACTATTACATTTGGTTTCAGCAATGGCTTTACAAACAGCAATTCTTCCTGCTCCATTTTTGTCTGAGCCAGGTACACCTAAAATCAAATGGAGTCAATGGTTCAAATTCTTTAATAGTTACTTAATAGCAATAGATGGTGTGAAATTTTCTCCTGTCAGGAAGAATACTATGTTATATAATTGTTTGGGATCTGAGGGTCAAAGGATTTTTGATCATCAACCTCCCATAATTTGTCCTCCTTCAGATGACTGGGATGAGTTCTCCGAGGTGGTAGCCAGATTGGAAAAACATTTCAAAGATGAGCCTAGTGTCATGTTAGAGAGACACAAATGTTATACACGCAAACAACAAGAACATGAAAATATTGATATTCTTTTAACTGAGTTAAGAGTATTTGCTTCCTCATGTGAGTTTGTGGGACCTATTGAACAATACTTAAGGGATCAAATTGTTGTGAATTGTCATGTTTCTAAGGTTCAAGAAAGAATTTTGTGTTGCAGGAACCCTTCACTAGCAGAAACTTTAGAAATTGCCAGAGGAATTGAGCACTCTGTTATTGCTTCCAAAGAATTAGGTAAGGTTGAGGGTATTACCACAGAAGCAGTAAATAAAATTACGCAAAAATCTAGCTTCAGTTCTGTTCAAAGTAACAAATCAACTAGCAATAAACCGGAGTTAAAAAAAACCTGATAGGAACACTCCGTGTTTCAGATGTGGCTCAAGGTCTCATCTAGCCAATGCCCCCACTTGCCCAGCGGTTGGTAAAATATGCTCGAATTGCAAAAAGACTGGACACTTTGCCAAGGTATGTAGGAATGTTGCTAAGGTAATGGGGTTAGATACTCAAGAATCTCAAGTTACGTCTGGTTACACAATGATGTTTTTCAGAATAAGAACAATGTTTTGTCCATAGATATGGTACATACTGCGACACAATCTGAGTGTGATGATCCTGTCTGTGATGTTAAGATTGGGAATGTCCATACCAGAGTTACTGTAGATTCTGGCTTTCCAATTACCATCATTTCAGCTTACTTTTTTATAAAAGAGTGGGATGGCATTAATCTGCTCCCTCCAGATATTTGTACAGTAGATTTTGGAGGCCAAGAGATTGACATGATTGGTTACTTTCCTGAAAGTTTGCAATTTAAAGATAGACTCATTAATTCAAAAGTCTATGTAGCTAAGAAGGGTTACAATATTCTGGGTTGGAGAGATCAAGGGAGGTTCGGAATGGTTTTGAGACCTGGGATAGAACACCCTATTTCTTTAGTAGATGCTGTGCATAAGGATGTCAATTCTTTGGAACATGTACTTACGAAACATCAATCTGTTTTTGAGGACAACCTAGGTGTGGTTAAAGGATTTGAGCACAAAATTATTCTTAAACCTAATGCTATCCCACTTGTCCATAAAGTGAGACATGTTCCTCTGAGCATCAGAGAGAGATTGAAGGAGCATCTTCAGAAATTATGCTCAGATGGGGTTATTGAAACTATAGATTCGTCCTTATGGATTTCTCCCATTGTTGTAGCTTTGAAAAAGAAATCTGACAAACTCAGGCTTTGTATTGACTTGAGGTCATTGAATAAGAACATTCAAGTTGATTGTTTTCCCCTATAAGGATCCAAGACATGCTAGCTCAACTAACTGGTACAAAGGTTTTTTCCACCATTGATCTGAGGGCTGCTTACCATCAGATAGAGTTGAACAAGGACTCACAGCTTTTAACACTCCTTTTGGTGCATTTTGCTTTCTCAGAATGCCGTTCGGCCTTGCCTCAGTGGCATCAGTTTTTCAAAAACTTATGTTTCAACTTTTAGGAGATGAGAAAGATGTACTTACTTATCAAGATGATATTTTAATTTCTTCCAACACAGCCCAAGAACACCTGGTAAAACTGGACCATGTTCTTGGGATTCTCGAAGATCATGGTATGACAGTGAAGAAACAAAAGTGTAAGTTCCTAATGGATGAGGACGAATATTTGGGGCATGTTGTTTCTTCAACTGGTATTAGACCTAAGCAAGATCTTTTGAAAGCAATTCGTGATTGTGCTCAACCCACAGATAAAGATCAATTGAGGTCTTTCTTAGGTCTAAGCGAATATTATTTACGCTTTGTGCAAAATTTTGCACTTGTAAGTGAACCGTTGAGAAAACTTGTCAGAAGTAATGTCAAGCTCATTTGGGAGGATGAACAAATGGAGTCTTTCAAAAATGTAAAGGATTTGATCATAAATTCACCTGCACTTAAACCATACATCGATAATGTTATGTCTTATGTTACAGTTGACGCCAGCAATTTAGGTCTTGGTGCCACACTTAGTCAGATGGTTGATGGGGTTGAGAATACGGTAGCTTTTGCTTCTCGTAGACTTTCTACAGCAGAGAAAAATTACAGCACAATTGAGAAAGAAGCACTTGCCTGTGTTTGGGGGGTTCATCATTTTGCAACTTATCTGTGGGGGAGAGAGTTTGTTGTGGTTGCTGATCACAAACCTTTAGTTTTCATCTGTAATGACAAGGGGTTGGGAAATGCTAGCCCAAGGTTGATTCGCCTATTTTCAAAACTGTATGAATACAATTTTACCATGAGACACATTCCAGGAGGGAAAAATTTCAAAGCAGATTTTCTTTCCAGGTGCCCCTCCAATTCACGTAATGATGAGATAATTCAAGAAGACAAGGAGGTTGTTGTGGGTTTGGTTGATGGTTTTGTGTTAGCCAAAGATGTCATTTCTTGTCAAGACTGGGAACACGTGTCTGCTTCCGATCGGTGTCAGGTAGTCCTCAAGAAGTTTATCTGTAGTGGGTGGCCTAGAGAAGGTCAGGCTGGAGATGAGTTCAAGTCATATTTCAAGGTCAAGGATGAGTTGAGTGTGGAAGGAGTTTTTCTCATGAGAGGCTCTTTACTAATCCCTCCTGCTGGTTTAAGAAGCAAATTGATTGCGTTGGCTCATAAGGGGCATGTGGGAATCACTGGAACTAAGAAAAGGCTATGTTTATACTACTGGTGGCCTGGGATAGATAATTTGGTGGAGACCATGTTGAGAAATTGTAGAGAGTGTGGTCATGCAGAGAAGTCTCTTCGTACCTACAATTCTCCTTTGTGTCCTGTCAGTTTTCCTCAGAGACCTTTGGAAAAACTAGGGTTAAATTTTCTTGGTCCCATTGGTGGTTTGAATGGTGGTTGCAGGTACATTTTGACTGTGGTAGATTACTTCTCTAAGTGGGTCTCGTTTAAGTTCATGAGGGAACCCAACACTGACAATGTCATTGATTTTTTAAGACAGATGTTTTGCTCGGAGGGAATTCCTGCATTTCTGGTTTCAGATAATGGGGTTCAACTCGTTTCAAATAACATGAGGAGTTTTCTGATGAATTTTGGGGTCAAGCACCTCACCACTGCCCTCTATAGTCCCCAAGGAAATGGTTTGGTGGAGAGGGTGAACCGTATTTTGAAAGATACCATACAATTTGCTGTTTCTTCAGGTTTACAGGTGCAGGATGCTGTGAGTGAGAGGGTATGATCCTACAATAATACCCCTCATTCCACCACTGGGGTAACCCCATTTGCTTTGTTGAGGGGTAGACACTCTTTTAACGAGTTGTCCCCTGAGTGGGTGATTGCTAATTCGGGTGTAGATGGTAGAATCCCCAATTTTGATCAAGTGAGACAACGTGTGGAGGTGAGTCAAGCCAAATCTAAAGTTAGGTATGATATTGACAAGCGGGTTAAAGAGGAAAGTTTTGTTGTGGGCGAGTGTGTCCGGATTAGGAAACTGTTCAAGAAGGGTGGTTCTAAATTTTACCCTGAGACTAAGATTGTCAAAGTTGACAAGCATGCAGTGAAGGTTGTTGGTGGGAAGTGGTGGAGCAAAAGGAAAGTAGCTAAAATCAAAGGGGGCGATGACAAAGCTCCTGAGTCTTGTCAGGGTGTGAGTTCCACTGATGGTGGGAAGGCCAGGGAGAATTATTTCTTTGATGTGGGAGTGTCTGTTGAGGGGTCTGTGTCTGAGCAGGTGAAGGTACAGGAAAGTTGTGAGGATTTCAGTTTGCTTGAGGAGTTTCCCAGTGTGGTTGAGAAATCTGTGCCTGAGGTAGGTTATTGTCCAGGAAGGTGGTGGGGACTCCAGGGATTCCAGTTTGTTTGAGGAGTCTCCTGCTTTGCTCGAGGAGATTTCTGGCGCAGAAGGGGTTAATGATACTACATGCGCTGAGGAGTTTCCCGCTTTCCTTGAGGAGGTTTCTGGCGCAGAAGGTGTTAGTGATACTACATGCGCTGATCTCCCAGGCCTCACGCAAGTGAGATTAAAATTTAAGCCTAAATATCTTGAAGACTATGTAATTTGAATTACTTTTACTTGTTCCTTAATGTAAAATATCTTGTTAACCTTAAAATGCGAGTTCTTACATTTGTTTTTCAGTGTTTGGTTTACCACATATATACATGTATTTTTATTTCTATTCTTTATTGTATGGGTTTTGTTTTCGGTTTGAAGAGGGAAGGTGTGTTATATCCTTATGTTCACTTTTGTTATGCATTTACTGTTCATGCTGTCTTGATGCATGTTGCATCATTCATTATTCTTGGTTGCCTAGCATACTGGAATGTTGGTCTCCTGGAAGCTCCAGTTTGAGCCAGTTGAATATTGGTGGCTGATGATGGGAGTTGCTTTGTGAGGGTCCTTGATGCTGATCTCCTACTTATGAGAATAAACCTACGCTTCGTACCCATCTTCTGTGTGGACTTCGTTTTTGAAGATATAACAACCACATTAGCTTTCAATTCATTAGTTTGTAAGGATAGTTCAAAGAGTACATTCAGCTGACTGAATCGAGTTACTAGCCTCAGATGTAAGATAAAACTTGACAGCATCATAAATAGTGACTCAGCAGTTTGGTTAATATATATCCTATTGCTCATAAGTTAAACATGCATTTCAATAATTTTCCCTATCAACTGTAATGTCAATTTACCTTAAGTTTACCTCACAATTTGAATAAACAACTTACTGAGGTATACACCTATAAGTGTTTCCCAATTTTCAGTGACAAGTGCTTTGACTTGTGCTCTGCACTGTTTATATAAAGGACAAACCACAGAGCCCAATTTATAAAATGGACAATACATGGCCACATGCAGTTCCTCTAGTTCTCTTTTCATGCAATCCTCTTTTGAACGGGTGGACTGATGCTCCTATTTTTGTCAACAATGCCCAGTTTTATGCTGGAGATTTATGATAACTGGCCATTTGTACCTCATACCAGTCAAAATGGTGTAATACTCATTTAAAAATAGTACAGCCCACTAGAAATTCACAACACTCTACTTCACACTCCTCAAGAAAAGTATATTTTCTGCCTTCCCATATCCACTGTAATCCCACCAACCCCGCACCTCACCACCCAGGAATGCACCATATCTTACCTGCTGGGAGGGTCTGAGGGTCTGTGATCCTAGATAGGGTCTGATCGCTACTGTCTGCTGGTGGTGGAGTAGATGTTGGGGCCTGACTATGGCTGCAGCCACCTGAGGTAAAAATTTTAAGCCCTTTCTCTGCTTTCTGCCTATTGGCAATGACAGTTTGAGAAGAGATATCAACCAGTGTCCTGGCATCATGCCAAGGTTCACTCGGGCATACAGAGGGAGTGCCTCCTTCAGAGCCCCAGGGTGATGCAGTCTCTCGCTCCAAGAGGCAGGCCTTTGAGCTTCCTCCACCAAGCTGGTTTTCCTCCCTTACCCTCTCAGCTAGGTTCGCTAGAGCTTTCCTCAGTCCTCCTCAGACAAGCAACACTGACACAGTGGCACTGTCGGAAGGTAAAGAGGATATTAAGAGTTACGTGAAGGCATGTTAGTCACATAACCAGCAGCTGTTCAAATAGATAATACATACCAACACATATATGATTCTTAGTTTTTAGCTGTACCTCATTTAGAGAATGTAACCATCACTTTTAATATTAAAATAATCAATCACTGGCTTGGACTCTACAAACTATTAACCCAGTGCTTTGCATTTCTTTTGGAATTACGATGGTAGAATATGGAGAAATACATTTCAGCCTCATCGGCCTAACACTGAAGGATCTTGACAGGCTACCCCTCGAGGTTGCATCATCTCCAAGACCATCTGCATCACCTACACACTCTCTCAGAAACAAATCCCCAGCAAACCTGGCCAAGAAACTAACTCGCATGGTCAAACAATGTGATACTAGAACCCTTGACATCAGGGTATTATAAGGCCAGAAGACAGGACTCACCTATATTTGCACCCAGGATCTGGAACATCTCCTTTGACACCTGCTCTAATTCAGGAAGAAACTGAAGACACATATCTTCTCAGAACACCATCATCTGAACGCCGAATCTTAACCACCTCGAGTCCGTGCCTTCTTCCATGGAGATTCTGTGGGAGCTGGATGTTGGGTTTATATATATATATATATATATATGTATATGTATATATATATATATATATATATACATACATATATACATATATACGTATATATATATATATACACATATACATATACATATATATACATATATATAATATTAATACAATATTTTGTTGGCTTTAGAACTCTGGGACCTTTACCACTGATAACCAGTGCTAAAGTGCATGTGCTCTTACCCTGAAACATGGAAGCATTTGGCTTATCCTCAATTGGCATATTTAACTTACTTATAAGTCCCTAGAAAAGTGCACTATATGTGCCCAGGGCCTATAAATTAAATGCTACTAGTGGGCATGCAGCACTGAATGTGCCACTCACTTAAGTAGCCCTGTCAACATGTCTGAGGCATGCCACTGCAGAACCTGTGTGTGCAGTTTTAAACTGCCATGTCGACCTGGCAAGTTAACCCTCTTGGCAGGCCTAAACGTCCTTTTTAATCCTCTTAATACATATAAGTCACCCCTAAGGTAGGTCCTAGACAGCCAAAGGGCAGGGTGCAGTGTGTTTAAAAAAGTGGGACATGTACTTTTACCAGTGGCGGCTGCTATCTAACAATGAAAAAACAATTAAACACTAACATTTGTGCTGCTGCCGCCTCCTCTCGGCCCACTTCACCCGCTTCCAGGGCAGGAACAGGAAGCACCCGGGCTCCCCATAGCCAATCACAACGCTGCAATGCAGCGTTGTGATTGGTCTGAACACCGTTGTTTGGCGCTTAGACAGGCAGTGGGAGCCTGGGCATGTTCTCCACCCAGGCTGTAATGCTGCCTGGGTGGAGAACATGCAAAGTGCGCATGATGGTTTGGGAGGGCCGTGACGGCCAGCCAAAGAGTCATGCGCACTTGGAGTGGGCAAACCACTCCTCCCCCTGCCCTGCTCTGTGAGCAGAGCAGCCCCGCCCCTACCCAGCTGAGCAAGGATGGAAAAATAAAATGATAATAACCATGAGTTATCATTTTATTTTTTCCTTTTTGTCCAGCTCAGTGGGGCCATGCTCCTCCGCCTTAGTGGAGGAGCCACCTCTGACTTTTACGTAATACGTGTCCAGGTAGTGAAAAACTCTTAATTTATTTTTTACTACTGCAAGGCCTACCTCGCCCATAGGTTAACATTGGGGTTACCCTATTACATTTTATAAGTGTAATTTCCAATTGGGAAAAGATAGATATTTTGAATTTGATGTCTCTTGACTCACAATTTAAAATCACAACTTATGGTAAAGTTGAATTTTAAATTGCAAGTCTGAAAATGGACATTTTTAGAAAGTTGGCATTTTCTTACTTTAACCACTCTGTGCCTTTGCATGTCTCTGAATACACGTCAGGGGTAAGTGGCAGCTGGGCTTTATGCATTGCTTCTAGACAGCCACACACAAAGGGAGATTAGGTGTGCCTGATGGGTCATTTACATCCTGAAGGGTCATTAACATCCTGATGGGCCATCCTGGGTCTGATGGGAGGGAGGAGTTGGCACTTGCACCTGAATGGGCTGTGCCTGTCCCCACACAAAGAGCTGCACACCCCCCTGTATTGAGTCTGGAGCCAGGGCAGGAAGGGTAGGGACCTTGTGCACTTCAAAGGCCCTCTTTGAAGTCTCCCCCACTTCAAAGGCACAACTGGGTATAAGCCACCGAGGGACTTGATACATCACGGTGCCTGTCAGGTCGAGCACATGTAGTAATGCACCTGAATGCACCAGCAGTATGTTCTCGGTTGGTTTTCCTACACGTTGAACCACGAGATGTACTTGTATATAGTCAGTTTGGCCCCGTAATTTCTCCACCCTGTTCAACATAAGCACTCTATGTAGCTTCCAACCGTAAGGGGATCATTTGTCTACCTCCCTCATGGTTATTTGTTATGCGGACCACATTTCCATTTTTTAGAATCACCATATCTGCGATAGCCACGTCACTTCATTCCAATTGGTTCTAACCACCAGAGCGTTGTAGTCTTGCCACTCGCCCAGGCTGGTTTTACTGGTATATGATTATACTTATGATCAGTTAGCTCTTGGCACCCTCACACAACACTGTGTCAATGGATGTCTCATTGTTTCTCAATACACATGAGTTGTTATGGACTCCACCGCTTTCATGCTTGTTGTTTTACACATTTGCATATTATGTGGATGTATTGCATCCCGACTGATGCCCCAACCTCCATCATATAGGTTGGAATTGCGCATGCACCTTAAGCATTTTCACTAAGGACAGCTGGGGTACTTAACCTGACTACCGCAGGTGAGTGCCTACCATTTTGATAATAGTTTTACGACACAGATTCATGGTATTTTAGCTATTGCTCTGAACTGGTCTCTACTTGCCAGGTTTGGCTAGGTAGGTGGGTTCTGTTGGGACTCTTGTGCCTACACAACACCAACCACCGACGGATTGTGTATTTTCTGTTTGATACATATTGGCTGACTTTTTCTTTAAGCTTTATTTAAATTAAATTTTGCTTGGTATGTCTTTTTCTGTTTCTCTACAGGTACCACTTGTGTATCCAACCATCTGGTTTATCCTGGATCACTGGTTTAGTATTCTATTTAAGTTATCAACATTTTTGATTATGGTTACCAACACTTTGTTCACACTTTTGTACATATCACTTGCATAGCAGTAGCAGACACTAGATCCTGGAGAAAGCCGCAGCACTCTTTGGTTACAGGCTGAAACATGTCGATCTAACTAGCACGATTCGATCTAATGGTTCTTATCGTACTTCCTGTTTTTAATCCTAGTACAGGACAGCCGGAATAAACTATGTGGTAAACCCTGTAGTTAGTCTTAACTCACCTCACCATTAGCACTGCACCCTTCACTACACCGAGCTATCCACATTGGGTCTTAGCGTTACCCCCTCTGAAAAATAAAACATCCCTGAGCTCCTCCCTCACAGCGAGGGGGTTGTAGCCTGCACCATGACTAGGTTCATGGTGCGAGGAGGATTCCCAATGATGAAGCATGCCACCTTTGGTGGGTGAGGGAAACCGTCCTTTAAAGGAACGCCTCCTGCATAGTCGGCCTCCTCCATCTTTGTTCTTTTCTCTCCCTTTCCCCTCCAGACCTGAGGGTCCTGTTGTGTTTAGTGTTTTGTTTTATAAGTACTGGACCCCTGATACCACAAACTCAGTACACTTCTGGACCTGTGACTACTCTGCCAAGAAGAACTGCTGTGCTGCTGAAAGGACTGCCACTCTTCTGGACTGCTGCTTTTCTGGACACTTCCTTGCTGTGCTCTTGCCTTGCTGAGCTTCCCTGCTGCCTGCTGTTCCCCTGTCTGGGTGAGCAAGACTGGACCTGCATCACTTGAACTCCAAGGGCTTGCTGGCTTGCCTCTTCTTGCCTACGTCTCAGGGACACAAAAGTCTTAGAACCGTCCTGTTCCAACCATTGGGCTCATCTGCTTGTGAGTCTGCCACTACATGGAGAAGATTGACGCATCGCCCCTCCAGCGTGGATTAACTCGGCACATCACCTTTGGAACCACCACACTCAGAACTGGCGCTTCACTCAACGGAACTGATGCATCGCCACAGTTGAATGGAGAACTCCAGCACAACACCCCAACTGCATGGGGATCATCGACACATTTCGTACTGCAACAAGTATTAAGGTACTTTTGCTCAGCATGCCCTGCGTGAAACCTGTAGTCGACCGCCGCTCCTTCGCGGGCGGCTTGAACTCTTGACTTTGTCCCGGTCCAGCCAGCCAATTAACTCTTTAGGCGCTACTTGCTTCTAAGCGCTATTTTTTGCATTTAATATTTTAGAATTCATATCTCGACTTCCACACAGTGGATTTTTGTCATTTTGGTCATATTTTATTTATAAAATCATAATCTATTTTTCTAACCTGGTGTGGAGTCTTTTTATGGTGTTTTCACTGTTTTACTGTTTTGATGTGTTGCAGAAATACTTTACACATTTCCTCCTAAGTTAAGCCCAACTGCTGTGTGCCAAACTACCAGAGGGTGAGCACAGGATACTGTGTGTATCTGAATTACCCGGACCAGGATTGTGGTCCCTACTTGGACAGGGTGCATACCTCTGCCAACTATAGACCCAATTTCTAACATTGGTGGCAGAAGTGGTATAGGACTTGTGTTTGTGCAGTGCCATACAGTAACTTGGTGTACATTACTGTTTCACATCTAAGACCATTACCAGTTTTAAATTCTCATTTTTCTATCACCTGGTCATTTTTATAAATTTGACTCCTGCTTTACCTTCATCTGCTTGGGACTCTTTTTGTTATTAACTAGTGATACCTTGCCAGAATGTCAATGGATCTCAACTGCTTAGCACGCTACTCTATGGGGGAGCTGAAGGATATCTGCAAGGAGAGGGGGCTGAATGTAGTTAGGAAAGCTTACAAGGTGGACCTACAGATATTCCTCTGAGAATATGAGGATGTCAGGAGGCTGCAACAGGATGCCCAGGATGGGACATGGAGCAGTGAGTGTATCTACCAGGGGCCTATCACAGATGGGATTGGACATCAACATCATTGAGATCTGCAGCATGGCTGAGCTGAGGAAGTTGTACAAGGAGAGAGGACTGAAAATACCTATGGATTATCCCAAGTTAGAGTATCAGATAGCCCTTAAAGACTGGGAAGAGTTCCCAAGAATGCAAAGCGCACCACAGGAAGAGTCTAAAGAGGACCTCTTCACCGCTCTAGAGAAGGCAGAACCCTGGTTATACTTGACCTCAGAATAGGGGCCCCAAGAGGGCGATGGTCTTGAGAAGGAGTAGAAAGATGACTGGGCAAAGGCTCCAGAGGAGAGAGGGCATCCTACAGAGAGGGAGTCCACTGCTGGATCCTATGCAGGAAGTAGTGTCTGCTCTCAAACCCTGTCTCCTCCTGTAGAGTTAAAAGACAGACAGCGTGAGAGGGTACTGAGGTTGCAGCTAACCCAGCTGGCTGCAGAGGAGAGAAAAGCTGAGGCTGAGAGAGCCTTGGAAGAGAAAAAGATCTTACTGGCTCATGAACTGAGTGTCAAGGAGCTGGACTTGAAGGCCATACAGCTGGTAGAGTCTAGCAGAAACAGCGGCAGCGATACTACAGTGTCCAGTGCTGAAGAAAGGATCCTCACACCCAGAGACTTTTTGCCTGACTTCAAGGAGGGATGACATAGACAGGTGGTTTGAGGCATATGAGGTTACTATAGAACGCCCAGGATCCTTGAGGAGGATTGGGGAACTGTCCTATGGAGGCATACACCTGGTGATTGTAGGCACGCCCTACTGGCCCTAGAGAAGGGGGACAGGCTCAGGTATAGTACTATGAAGGAGACCCTTGTCAAAAGATATGAATTCACCCAAGAAGAGTACAGGTTGAGATTCAGAGGCAGTCAGAAACTGTCTCACCAGTCCTGTGGGGGATTTTGTGGGTTACTTTAGCAAGGCACTGGATAGTTGGGTGAAGGGTAGTATGGTAAACACTTTTGAGGGGCTGTACAATTTGATTGCCAGAGAGCACATGTTCAGACACTGTTTTCCAGGGCTATGCCAACTCCTGGTTGATTTCAGGCTCAGTGACCTCAGGGAGCTTGAAAAAGAGGCTGACCTCTAGGTGAGTACCAAAGTGTCTGATAAGGCATTGGGGAGTAATCAGTGGCTCAGAGTTTCCCAATCAGAGTGAGGGGGGTATGTAGTGGCCCAAACAGGTCCCAGTATGGTAGGGGGAAAAGGGTCCCATGCCCCTTCTAAGAGTAGGAGGTGTGGTGGGGTTGGGCAGAGGCCCAGGGTGCCCCATTTCCAGCCCCATAACTTGGATTTCTCTCAGAGGGGAAACAAGCAGGGAAACCTGGTCTGTACCAGGAGGCCATCCACTGAATGGAGAACCCCACCCAGTGTCAGGAGAGCTGGGGGCACCACCACAGCCACCCTACCAGTTCTGGTTTCTAGGGGTACCACTCCACAGCAAAGGGTCCAGAGGCCAGATGGAGGGACAGGAGGTGAAAACAGTTCACAGTGGGTCAGGGGTTGCCGGCTCTGAGATCAGAGCACCCCAAGGCTGACCCAGGTGAGGCCACTTCTGGCCCTGGGGAACACCATGCACTGTCACACGGACAGAGGGCTGGGTACCTGCACCAGGCAGACTCTTGCACAACACACCCAGAGAGTGTTTCACTTGAGGGGAGTAGTAGTACTCCCCTGGAAGTCCAGGCTTGCCAGGCACATGTTCAGCCTGAGGGTACAGACCATGGGTTGAAGGACCAGCGTCAGGATACCACCCCTGAACTGGTTGTAGGTGAAGTGTAAAAAGGGTGCAAGGCACCTGGGCTACTCCACCCCAATTTGAGAAACCACAGAGGTTAGAGACCCCTGGATGGCCTGGCTCTGGGTACTGACAGCTGTCAGTGGCTTCTGTTGGTTGCTGTCCTTGTGGACAGAGTTTTCTTTGGATTGGGGACAGAAGTCAGACCCAAGAGGTGGAATGGGCCACATCACTCTTTTGGCCATGGTAGTACTGTCTGCCCACTGGGATGCATCTATGAGCAAGTTAAGGTTAGGTGCTGCACAGATGGGGTCCACAGGTGAGGAGAAGGGTTACTCATGGGTCGGTTCAGTGGTTCGGAAGAGTACAGACAGGGGGATCCAAATGAGTTCAGTGAGGCCTAGAACTGACAAGTGCCCCTGCAGGATTGAACTATTCTCCATGTTCTATCGCCTAACCAGGAAAATTCATCAAGGTCTTGATTAGTCTACCCTGGCTTTAGGCTGGAGGGGGGTTTTGTTGGAAATTGCCCTCTCTGCAGGGTTACCCCCAAACTTATTGCCTTCCTTCTCCCCTCTTTCTGATCTTGTTTTTTTTGGCTTTAGGACTCTGGGCACTTTACCACTGCTAACCAGTGCTAAAGTGCATGTGCTCTTCACTAAAACATGGTAACATTGGCTCATATCCAATTGGCATATTTAATTTACTTATATGTCCCTAGTAAAGTGTACTACATGTGCCCTGGGCCTGTAAATTAAATGCTACTAGTGGGCCTGCAGCACTGCTTGTGCCACCCACATAAGTAGGCCTCTAACCATGTATCAGTCGCCATTGCAGGGCCTGTGTGTGCAGTTTACTGCCACTTCGACTTGACATTTAAGACTACTTGCCAAGCCTTAAACTCCCCTTTTAATTTAATACATGTAAGTCACCTCTAAGGATGGCCCTTGGCAACCCAGAGGGCAGGGTGCTATGTACGCAAAGGGAAGGGCATGTGCTTGTATGCTTTACATGTCTTGGTAGTGAAAAACAACCTATTTCATTTTATTGTTTACTACGTGGAGGCCTACTCCCCTCAGAGACTAGCTTTGGGAATTTCATTACATGCCTCTAAGTGGCAATTCCTGATCCCAGGTGAATAGCTTCATCATGTTTGGTATGGCTGGAATAGTAGTGATAAATGTGCTTTGCTGGCAAGTTTGGATCTAAAACTACTAGTGCAGAAATGCCACTTTCAGACAGTGAGCATTTTTCTGCTCTTAACTTTGCTCTATGTGACCTCCAGCCTGTCTCCAATACACATCTGGGCGGTGTGGCAGATCCCATTTGTGCATTCCTCCCTGACAGCCATAAACCCAGAAAGGCCAGGGGTGGCTGAACATCCCTCTGCATTAATCTGCATTCCGATAGCCGTCTTGGGCAGACGGGAGGAAGGGGGGGTTCACACCAGGACATCAAGGAGTAATGACCTGACCCCACACAATTGGCTGGTGATCCCCATAGATAACCTGGCAGACAGGACTGGCTTGAAAAGGGGGCTTGTGCACTTCAAAACCACTCTTTGAAGTTTCCCGCATATCAAAGGCCCATTTGGGTAAAAGTACTGGGTCTCTGATCCTCCCAAATCAGACACTTCTGGACCTACATCGAATATCTGTCAGAAGAACTGCGGTGCTGCTCAAGGACTCAAATGGACTGTTTTTCTGGAAGGAACGCTTTCCTGCGTCTTGCCCTGCTGCCTGCTGCTCTCTGACTCTGCTGGAAGCAGAGTTGGATTCTGCCTTCTCTCCAAAGTGATCTCCAAGGGCTTGTTAGCTTGCCTCCTGTTTCTGAAGTCTCAGGGACACAAAAGACTTCTTCCAGTTCTGCTGGTGCTACTGGACTCTGCCTTCTGTGAGTCCTACCCTTGCCTGAGGTGCCCCCTCCAGGTTCTGGGCCTCAGAAGTGGGTTCTGGAGTTTCTGCCAAATCCGATGTGATGCAGCGGGAAGCCCCGCACTGCATTGCCGCACAGCTGACTGCTCTCAGAACCAATGCCAAACGACACAAAGCCTCTCAAAGCCTTGCCCCACAGCCTCTCGGAACCGACGCCGAACGACACAAAGCCTCACGGCGCAGACTGTGCCCCAGGAACCAAGGTACTGTGTTCAGTGGGCCCTGTATCCAGCCCGCGCTCCATCGCGGTCGCCCTTAACTTTAGATTTGCACCGCTCCCTTTCGACTTTAAGTAACCTTTTTATCTGCTTCTAAGCCCTTTATTGCATTTATTTCTTCAACATTCAATATCTTGACTTTTACTTGATGGGTTTTTATTGTTTTGGTCTTGGTTTACTCAGATAAATATTCTTTATTTTTCTAAACTGTTGTGGAGTTTTTTTGTGATGTAGTTACTGTGTTGTTCTGTGGTTATTGCACAAATACTTTACATATTACCTTCTAAGTTAAACCTGTCTGCCCTGTGTCAAGCTACCAGGGGGTGAGCACAGTATAATTTGGGATTGTGTTGTGACCTACCCTGACTAGGAATGTGGTCCTTATTTGGACAGGGTGCCTACCTCTGCCAACTAGAGACCTGATTTCTAACAGATACTTTATGTCAATTTTCGGCCAGATGATTAAATAGTGCAATAGTGTCAATCTTGCAAGCTCCCTTAGTATTTGATGCCACCAATGGGTCGTCAACATTCTGTACTAGCACTGAGTGATTTGGCATTACCAGAGACTCAAGATTCTTTTTGAGAATCTGATTGACAATTGAGGGGCTTTCCGTATACCTTTGTGGACTCGGCACCATGCCAAAACACGATTGCTGAAACGGAAAGCAAATAGAAACTGACTATCCTCATGCAAAGGGATAGAGTAAAAGGCCAGGTACAAGCTAATTACTGAAAACCTTTTGGCCTTGCATGGAATCTGAAACAATATCACAGCTAGATTCGGTACCACAGGACATGGAACAACTATAGCATTCACCTTCTGCAAATCCTACTCATTATGATAGTTGCCATTCGGCTTCTGCAAGCCCATAATGGGAGAGTTACATGGACTCCCCATTATCTCCTTTAGGATCCCTTGCTCAATCATTGAGTCAGTCAGTCATTGAGTCGATCACAGGAGTAATACCGGCAATAGTATCTGGAGTCAAATTGTACTTTGGGATTCTTGGAAATTCTGCATTTGGTTTGACTATGATTCGGACTGGTTCAACTCCTTTGATGAGTCTGATATCTTTACCTGTAGGTAACATGGTGTCTCTCAAATCAATAGGCAAGTCATCTCTTGTCAGGAGAAAGAACATTCTCATGTCAGATCTCTGTTGAGCAAGTTAAAAACAACATCTTCATCATTGGTATGAAATTCTAGGATCGAATTGTGTCATTTAAAATGGAACCTGTACTCTTAGTACCTATAGTATTGCTTTGAGTCGGAACCATGTGCGTCTGAAGCAAAGATCTTGTTGTCAACTCTAGTAGATTACCATGTGCAATATTTACTCCAACAGGTACCGTCAAAGTATGGGTAGTATTTACATGTGACCTATGATCCCTCTAAGCTGCGTGCCTGGGCTACCACGCACAGTGTCATTTTCACCACACAGGGGGCCGTAAAGAGCACGAACAACAAAGGAATCTCCTGTTAACAGGAGAAGAGCTTTCTATGAGCTGTTAATGAACGCAGAGTGAAGCGTGATATTTTTCTTCCTGACTTTGCATTGTTCAAGGTGTGAATCTCTCGCCCACTAACACCATTGTTAGAAGAAATCAAAGTAACTCATGGTTTTTGAAACTGCAATAGCAGTCCACAAGATTTACACACTTTGCAAATGTGAAAATAAGGAACATGTTTGTGCGGGTATTACAATTTTATAATAAAAGCATACCACAGAACACAAGCTGTTTTATTTACATGCTTGTATTTAAAAGATGTTGCTACTACAAAAACTCCGCGATACCAAAGGGGATGATGGACGGAGCGCTTGAGCAAATCAAACACTCACCCCCACTCAACTGATCTGGGTTTAATCCATCATCATTCTTTAGCTCACTCCACCACCCCAGTTCAGACATGGCCATATACAAAAACTCCGGCTGTTCCAAGAAAATAGTGTTATGTGCGACCTGATTTAATTGAGGAGGTAGAGAAATGCTGAGCTGAAAAAAATGAGCCCGGTTGAAAATAACTGCCATAAATAATCTACGCCTCAGACATTCTGTTCTCCATGTCTAGGAGGGACATTTCCCTACTTACCTTCTTAAGGTAAATAGAATGGACCTACTTTGTCAAAATGTTGAGATATTACATTTTTCTCCATGCGCACATTTCAAGGTGCTCGCCTGTTCTTATACATACATACGTGATTTCTTCAAATTGCTCTTAATAATTACAGTTCCTGTCTGGAACTGGCCGGACCGCAGCAGTGGTTACTACAAATACTTTGTGAAAGCAAACCACATAAAACAAATAGTCGAAAGACAGTTAGCAAGACCAGGATTGCTGAATGGGAGCATAATTAAATGCAAGATGTAGTTAAAAATAAGACCCCTAAGGAAAATAAATAAAGTGACCAGAGTATGTGTACCATTGAGTTGGGTAAAAAGCATTTGTAATATAGCGGTAAAAAACCCTTGGATGAATGCGTGTTTCACAAATACATATATGATTCCCTATCTGGTACACATTTTCTCCCAAACATTGTCATGCTTATTTGATGTGCTTTGAATCTGTATTCTGCCCATTCCTTTTTCCCACTAGTTTTTCTGTCTCCCACACTTCATGGAGGATACCATACTTTCTGCAGAAAGCACAGCATTATATTTTAGGGCGCCTGGGTTGCAGAGTGATGTTGGTCTAGTAATGGGATTCTGCACTGAACTAAAGTGACGGTGCTGAAGGAGTGGTGGTCTCTGTTCTGCACAAGTCATGATGCAAGGGTGGAAGAATTCCAATTATATCAGAAGTAAAAAAATGAGAAGAGGACAGGCTAGCTTCAGCTTGGCAAATTCAGAGGGTCGCCGGAAAGGAGGTCCTAGAAGAAGGAGTCCTAAATTGCTTTATACCGAAACAAATAATAACCATGTGTTCAACACTATTCTGAGAAGCCACATTAGTAGGTCAAAGCACCAATTTCTTTGTAGTACAATGTAAAAAAACATACATTTTTTTAAAACGAGAAACACCAGTGTTGATTGCACGAGTGGGCTGTCCAGTTAATTGACATATGTGTTACCTTCGTGTATGTTTCAGTGCAAAGGGTAGTGGGGTGCTAACACCACAGAGAGGATCCAATGTTTACTACCTAGCCTGCTCTCTCCGACTTCATTCAAGTGATCTTTAGAGCAGAGCTTGAATTGTAATCACATAGACATTACAATTTCATGCTATCTCTTTCTTTGTCTCATCAGATCAGATAGTTTTCAATCTGTACATGTGTAACCCCCAAACGACCCACAACATCCGGTGCAGCACAGGGTAAAGTGGCCTGCCACGGGCGGGGTACAAGCCTAACAATATGCTGGAATTCATCAGAATCTGAAAAAGACACCTTTAGCCTACTTCTGAAAAGGTGATTCAAAGTTATCATAAGGTAACAATTGGCGCTTTACAAAACACCCAAACAAATAAAAACAAAAATAGGCACCTGTCTACATATCTACTCAGTATTGTGCCGTGCATTGCTAAATAATTGTTGTTGGGTAGTTCTTAAATTGCTGAGCTGGGAAGACACTGTTTTTCTTCTGCACTGCAGTCTCTGTCAATAAATACTAACTCAATCCGCGTATTTTTCTTTCAACTGCTGTTTTTCCTGGTCGCTCCCTCTGAGCAGTATTTTCTTCTTTGCACAGATGTCTCTTATAGTTACAGTTGTCTCAGCTCTTGTTCCCTCTCTCTCACTGCTGCTTCTTTCATTGCGGTCTCATTTTCTTTGTGAAACAGTCTCTCACAATTAAGGCTCTCTTATCTTAACTTTCCCCCATCACTGCAGTCTCCTGTGACAGTTAAATACCCTTGGCAGTCTCTTTTCTTCTCTGCACAGCTCTCTCAGCCCCAGTTCCCTCTGTTACCAGTGTCCGACCAAGGAATCCCCCTCCCTCTACAGTCTCATTTTTTTGTAATGTTATCTTCCCATAGTTTGCTAGGTTTGCTTCAAATTACCTGCTTGCCTCACTGGCGTTGTCCTCCGTTACTGCCTATAATATCAAAGATATCATTTACTTGCACAGGTGTTCATTGTGTCTCTTAATTCCTAATTGCATGCACTCATTCTAGTTTAACAAGGATGGGGAAATGGGTGAGATTGAATTCTCCTTGACAGCTTTCCTCTTACTCCTACAGGTTGGGCTTTGCAGGACCTGTTCTGTGTCTAGTCTTCCCCAATGTCTCTGACTGGGTGCAAGTTGAGTTGTGTGCCTCTGTTAGTACAGGGATATGGATATTTCTGTGTTAGTATAGGGTCAGAGTTGTTCCTGTGCGCAGCTGAGCAGTGTGCACGTCTGAGGGCAATATGAGCAATATACCCGAGTTGAGTGTAGGGTGAAGGCTGCAACTTTTTGGGTGGCGGGTGAGGAGTGTGCCTTTGTGAATTTACAGTGAGTGCAGGGATAGTGATGCGTGTAGTGCATGCTGGAAAAGGTGAGAATCAGCAGAATCGTATGGTGATGAAATTGTCTGGATAAGTGCAGGGTGAGCTGTGTGAGTGTAGAGTCAGCAGTGTGCTTGTGTGAGAATGAGAAGTGTTCAGTCTGTGCATGGCGAGCAAAGTGTAATTTGTGTGCAGGTTGAAGTGTGTGTTGAGTGCAGTGTTGGGGTGTAGCTTTATGGCTATACAATGAGTGGTTTGCCTGAATGAGTGCCGTGTGAGTAACGTAAGTGCAGGGTGAGTGCTGTGCATAGGGATTTCAGGGTGAAAGGATTGCTTGCGGGGTGTAGAATGAGTGGAGTGCCTGCGTGAGTGTATGGTGAGTCATGTATCTGCGTGAGTGTAGAATAAGCAGTGTGTTTGAGTGTGTGTACAGTGAATAATGTGCCTGGATACCGAATTTCTCTGTGTTTGAGAGTGCATCTGAAATCGGGGTAAGCAAAGTGACTGAATGTAGGGTGAGCAATGTGTCTGTGTGAGTGTAGGGTAAGTGGGTGAGTCTTTGTACGTCTAGGGTGGGGGGTGTTGTGTGAGTGCAGGGTTAGTATGTGCCTGAGTGCAAGTTCTCATCATGTACTGTGAGTGTTAGAAATGGGGTTCTCTAGTTGGCAGTGGGTTGCACCCTGTCTAGTGGGGACCCTTCCTTCCAGTCAGGATAAGGGGATTACACACTTAAGATAAGCCCTGCTCACCCCCTTGGTAGCTTGGCATGAGCAGTCAGGCCTATATCAGAGGCAATGTGTAAAGCATTTATACATAACACATACAGTAATACAGTGAAAACACTACAATTGGACACCTCACCAATTTAGAAAAATAAAGTATCTTTATCTAAACCAAACAAGATGAAAATGACAAAAATCCAACATACACAACTCAAAATATGACTTTTAAAGGTTTCAAGCAATTCTTCCCATAGAGAACTATGGATGCATGAGTTTTACACAAAGTACCTCGGATGTGTCAAAATCCACAAGGCAAAACAGCCACAGAGGAGGGAAACGCCAGAAAACACAGTGATGCGCCAGTACCTGAGTCCTTGGGGAGGCGGTGCGACAGTTCTGCTGCATGCAGGAGAAGTGATACGTCAAACCCAAACTGTAGGGGTAAGTAATGTGTCGATTCCAAGATGGTTCTGGTCTGCGGCCGCTGCGTCGGAAAAACTTGGCGCACAGGTGGTATGCGTGTAAACCTGGGACACACTGGAGCTGGAGGTGGTGGCAGCGAACAGGTGCTGCGTCGGTTTCTTCAGGCACGGTCACACGATGCATCGATCTAAAAGATTTCTGCACCCTCTCACTCAGAGTGAAGCTTCCAGACATCAGAAATGGTGGGATGCTCATCACAGCCGCCCCTCTCCAGCTCTTCTGATGCTAAGGGATCCCCCCCTTAGTAGATGGCCTCCCGGTACGGACTAGGCTTCCATCCTGGTCATCACTCATGGAACCAACCAGGTTCTGGGCCTGGGTTTTGGGCACCCTGGGACTCAGCCCACCCTCGCACCCTCTCCTCTGAGACAGGACATGGGACCTTTCACCCATCCCACTACTCTGGGGCCTATCTTGGATACTACAAACCTTCCCCACCTCCCAGGGTTGGGGAAAACATGAGCCACCCCCTTCAGGATCACTCCCAAAAGCCTCCTCTGACCCTCTGGAATCCACCAAAGGGTCTGCCTACAGTGCAAGTTCCCTGGGGTCAGAGAGCTCACACTCCACCGGGTGTTGGCTTAGCTCTGGAAAACAGGGACTGAACTTATGCTCTTCAACAATCAGACCACACAGCCCCACACATGTGTTAACCATGCTACCCTTCACCTCACCATCCAGTACCTTGAAAAAGTACCCCACATCACCCTCCTGAGACTGGTGAGACAGTATCAGACTGTCCCTGAAAGTCAACCCAAACACTTCTGCTGTGTCTTCGTACCTCACTTCCAGGGCTTCTACCATTGGGGAACACCTCTCCCTGTTACTCACACCTAGCGAAAGTAGAGCATCCCTTCCACCATTAGGAATATGACTCCCAGTGCCAGTTCCCCAATCCACCTCAGGGACCCTGCGCACCTCTGGAGCTACCTCATAAACCTGAACCTCCTGGTGTATTTCATCTCCCTCCTTCAAGTCAGGCACCAAGTCTCTGGGCATGTGCACTTCTTCTGCGGCACTTTTGCTGCCACCATCTGAGCTGGACTCCGCCCTCATGGCTCCGAGTTTCAGCTCTAACTCTCTCATTCTCATCTCATGAACACAAATAATTATTCTCTCCACCTGTTTCAACTGGAGTTTCACAAGCACCAACTTGAGCTTCTTGGCTCTTTGCCTAAGCTCTAGCCTCTCTTGAGACAGGAGTGGAGAAGGAACACTGCTGCCAGCTCTAGAGGGAATTCTTCCACCATTCTGGCTGGCCCCCAACCCACAGGCAATGCTGGTTCTTCCAGCCATCCCAGATGCAGACTTTGTTCCTCCTTCTCCCCAACATCGCTCCCATCCTCTGTGTGCCACCAGCCTCCTAGTTGTCAACCAGGCCCTCAGCGCCTTTTGCAGCTCCTCCCTTCCAGTGAGGTCTTTAAAAGGACACTTGGTATGGGGATCTCTAGTTGGCAGTGACTTGCACCCTGTCCAAGTAGGGACCCTTCCTTCTAGTCGGTATAAGGGGATTACACACCCAAGATAACCCCTGCTCACCTCCTTGGTAGCATGGCATGAGCAGTCAGGCCAATCTCTAAGGAAATGTGTAAAGCCTTTGTACATAACACATACAGTAACACAGTGAAAACACTACAAATGGACATCACACCAGTTTAGAAAAATAAAGTATCTTTATCTAAACCAAACAAAACCAAAACAACAAATATCTAACATGCACAACTCAAAATATGACTTCTAAAGGTTTCAAGCAATTCTGTCCATAGAGAACTATGGATGTGTGATTTTTACACAAAGTACCTCAGATGTGTCAAAATCCACAAGTCAAAACAGCCACAGAGGAGGGAAGCGTCGGAAAACACAGCGATACATCAGTTCCTGAGTCCTTGGGGAGGTGATGCCGCAAACCTCATGCAGGAGAAGTGATGCGTTGAATCTGGACTGTGGATGGAAGTGATGCGTTGATTTCAAGACGGAACTGGTCTGCGCATGCAGCGTCAGAGAAACTTGGCGTACAAGTGTGATGCATAGAAATCCGGGACACGCTGGAGCTGGTGGTGGTAAACAGGTGCTGCGTCGGTTTCTTCAGCCTTAGTCCCATGATATGTTAGCCTTAACAGCCGCACAGCAGTGCCTACCTCGGTGTCAGTGCAGGGGTCTCAGACCTCAAAGACATGGTGCACTGAACTCGGTGTGCGGCAGATTTTTCGGCAGTGGGTGGGCTGGCACTGCATTGATTTCTTCGGCCGCATGGCGGCGGTGTGTTGCAAATTTCTCCCGCACGGTGGTGCTGCATCAGAAAAACAAGCGCTGGAATGGCGAAGCATCGATTTTTATGTCTTCAAGCAGTTCTTTGCAGCAGGAACAACCTTCAAAGGACCAGAACTGGATCCGGCACCACAAGGCAGGTCAGAACTCCCAGCAGTGGAGTTCAAGGATGCTGTAGGTGAAGTCTTTGTGTCCCTCAGACTTTTTTACAGGAGGCAAGTTCTACTTCAAGCACTTGAAAAATCTTCTCAAGCAGGATACAGTAAAGTAAAAGTCCAGTCCTGTCCACTGCCCACAGACAGAAGCAGCAACTGCATGCCAACCCAGCAAAGCAACACACAGCAAAGGGGCAGTACTCCTCCTGACAGCTCTTCAGCTCTTCTTCTTGGGAGGGTCCTCTTGATCAAGAAGTGTTCGAAAGAAGAAATGTGTGCACACAAACAGGCCACTGCCGCCCAGAGACAAAAATAAATAGAGGCAACACTGCCTCTGACCCACATTTATAAAGCAGTACAACAGGACTAATAGTAACTGGATCAGTTTAAGCATCTGGAGCATTCAAATTAAATGGGTTCAATGGAGCTATTATTTCTGTACCCCATTTTACAGGAGAAACAAGGGTAGTCTCTTTTGGTATTTCAGGCATTACAGGGGCATTTGGAATTTCAGCTATACTTCCATTTGTCAAACTCTCTCTCTCTGAGATTGATTGTATGGTGGTGGATGACTCATCAACAAGTCATTCAAAACATCGTCATCTATGTCACTACTTTCTCCTTCTGCTTCAGCATCACTCTTTTCTGTCTTAATATGTTTCCACTTTGCCTTTTGTTTTCCCCTAACTTCTCTTTCAACTGGTATCAAAGGGTACATTCTTGTTCCTTGAATAACATCTGCTCTCCATTCTTTCTGTTGTGCATCCCATCTAGCTTCTGCATACTGATCTATGGTTCCTCTATACCTTCCCTGATGTTTTTTTCTCATTCTGATTAGCTATATGTTCCCAAGTATTCAATATCTCAAATTGAGCAGCTCTAGGAGGTGGTCTCATATCGTATAATTTCCTCCTTAAATTCTCAATGAATTTCAGGTTAAATGTCCCATAACGAGGAAACTGTAGGACCTAGTCTTTCTCTGTAATTTTGTGCCATTTTTCAAGCCAAATACATGGATGCAATCCTTTATCCATCAATACGGTGTATCTTGGTGTACGCTCAGGTGGAACGTCTTTTTCTACTCTAACAAGTGTGATCACATCTCCTTGTATTAACTTTCGTAAAGCTTTGAAAACTTCCTTTTTATTCAAGTACGTTTTTCACAAATGTTTTCTGCAAAACCCAGGAAATGACATTATCCCACAATTTTCTAATTCAGCAATCACAACCAATAACAGCACGACTTTCTATGACTTAGTCAACCAATCTCAGTGCGGCTTCACTCCAACCACCCAATCACAGTGCGACCACTGTGACGTCAATCTCACTCCTTGCAGCAGCTCACCCTCCTTTACAATTATCTTTGGTGCGTTTTCTAAGCAAATACACAATACAATATGCAAGTGGTTTCAACAAGTAAATCTGTCTGCTCCACTAAAGGAAAAAGATGTCTCTCACTCAAAAGGTAATGCAAAATATTATTATTTCTATACCTAGCTTTATCATTCACTTCACATGAAACCTCGACCAGCAGGATTTCACCCTAATTGATTCAGTTATTCCCTGTGCACCTGAGATCAACCATACCAACCGCTTACACAAACACACAAAAGAAAGTCCCTATCAATTAGATGTTGTGGACGACGTCTCATGACAAACACCACAACACAGAAGACAACTTACTCAGTGTCTTCTACATTTAGTCCACCACGTAGGTGTATATCTTGAGACCTCAGGCCACAAACGGACCTGATAACAACTTCAACTTCTGTGCATGGCGCACAGCTTTTCCAACTTTGCATAACATCGCACAGCCATTTTAAAACACCTCAATTTAAGCCAAAGCAATCACAATGTGCATCCCTATTGATACTCACACTCTTTTGCTGCTACAAGTCGTCCTAACTGATACAGCATTTCGTCAGTACTCCATCAATCCTTCTGCCTAACCATGGGATGTTGGGCTTTTTGACTGGACAGGGAAATCTATTTTGGGTACCCTAAATTCTTCATATCACTAGACAAAACCATTACTTTGCTACCAGGTTTCGTAGCAGTGGAAGCTCTTTTATTTTTCAGTTTCTAGGCCCAGTCAATTGCTACACTAACTTAGTCACTTCACTCAGATTCTATACCTCACCCACAGAGGCATTGGTCGTATGATGGACCTTTCTTCGTCGCAATGAGGAGTGAGAAATCAGGGTGTCTAACTGTTGGCCACCCAATGAGGATCATTAATTGGTAGCCAACTCACAGATTAGAGATCAGATTCAAGTACATTAGTCTCAGAACCATGCTATAGAAATAGAGTATTGCAAATGGAAGACCCAACCTTCTAAAGAATTAAAATCTAACCAAAATTATACAAACTAGAATCTCTGCTGTGGCTACAAAGAATAAGAGCAAAAGAACCTGATGTGTGGAAATAATCTATGACTCTCCCTATCATGCAATTTAAAAAATCAATATCTCGTAAGCACAGTTTCTGCCGAAAGAACATTAAGACACAATGAAAGACTCAGACAGATTTAGATAATTTGGTTATTGTATTAAAGATCCAAAATCAATGTATATAAGTAACATTTTAAGCAGTTCAGTCATGAGTCTTATAGCTTGTAGTATAAAACCACACATTTAGTCAAAGTAAATCTTTTGCTAAATAAAAGAATCCATAAAGGGAATGGTTAAGGTTAGGGTTTCCTGCCACCAACAAAGGCAGGAGGATGATTCAGAAGAGTTCTTTTAACATGGGCAAAGGGATCAAGTTAGAGTCCACTAAGGAAAAGTCCATGGGCATGAGCAAGGGGAATGGAGCAATAATCAGGAAAGTTCAAGTCTGGTCTCTCACCAGACTTCTCCAAATCGTTTATAAGCAAAGGGTAAAAGGCAAGGGGCATAAAGATAGTCCAACAGGCAATCGAGAAGGATTCCAATCAATCTACTAAGAAGACCCCCTCTTCCTTGGGATGTCACTTTTTATACTAAATATTGTCCATTTGTGACATTAGTGGTCAGATGGTCTGACCATTATGTGACCATTCTTTCGTTCACCAGGTACAAAATAGATACTAGGACAAGAAATAACCAATGAAAAGGAGCGTTGAATTCTATACAGGATTATCTGTTCTCCAGCAATGGATCAAGTAGTCATGATGTGACGAATAAAAGTTATTCAGGTGTCTTGCGAGTTGCTTTGAATCCAATTTTATTCAAAAAATGCCAATTTGACAGAAGCAATCCTTTCGGCCTAGCCAACGCGTTTCGTCCCAGTGGGACTTCATCAGGGCCTAAAATTTAAAACATGCATATCACCAATGATGTTTTATACATACATATTGTACTACACTACCCATTCACCTGTTAACCATTTTCCCACAAAAACATTAAAACACACCCCAGCAAGACTCCCAACCTATAAACATACTAATATAATCCATTCACTGGGTGTTTTCACCATCCCAGTGTAAGTCATAGTCCATAAACAATCATAATTAATACATTCTTAGAACAAATCAATTCTTGAATTCGTCACCAAAGTTATACCGATGGCCTACCAACTCCCCGTGATCCATTATTCACAGACTTTTGACCTCTGTATTAAGATAAGGTAACAATCTCAAACTAATTCAATTTACAAATTCATTAGATAATTCCATCAGTGGCCTAATATTCCACAAAGTTCCCATCATTAGGAGACATTTGTCCCATGTATGAAGATCAGGTGACAGTGGCCTTACATCCCATAAAGTTCCCATTTTTAGGAGACATTTGGCCTGTATATGGAGGCCGGGTAATGTCATGATATCCTTGCAAACCCCTCTCTCTCAATTCTAGAACACAGCATTTAAAAAAATTATTTTTAAGGATAAACATAATCTTTATTGTCCTCCTTTTTCCCAGGTAAAATTCCCCGGCCCGAAAATTGTACCACTCACTTGATCACTTGATCAATATCCCAATGTTGTCATCCACCCAGTGTTGGCACCTGTTGTTATCTCATAAATCCTCATAGATACAATTTTGTACCACTAGATGGCGTGTTGGGCTCCCATCTTATCTGTAACTAAAGAATTTAGTTCAGTATCCTATTTAATACCCTCAATGACAAAATTCTCTTCATCAAAAAAATATATTGATTCAAGGACCCCCATACCTTTCTAACCGAACCGAAAACATTTGTAACGAAAAGGACATCAATTTCCATAGGTCTACTACATAAATTCCTTTCCAAAAAGAGTGAGACAGTGACCCCCTTACAATTGAGCTCTAAGCACTATTAGACCTCATTTTCACCAAACCATGGGTTTAAGAACACCACTAAAATATCCTCCCATCAATAGTCTAGGCTATCCACCCAGGGCAATATCTTTCCCAAAACTGACCTTCATCCTTTCTGTTTCTTGGTTCGAATGTCATATGAATTCACGCCTAGCCTTCGGGTTATCTAAGTCACCTTATTTATACCCGTTTATTAACCAATCACAACCTTCCAAGAAACCTGTTCCCTCTCTAGTCCATTTTATGGAAGTACCAATCACATCATTTGTTTCATCTAAGCCGAAATGCATGCATATATTAAAGAGTGTTGACTGCCCATATTTATGCTCAGACCCTCATTCTGGCCAATCACTGCCACGCCAGACCAGGGAGGAAACCCTGTGTTATACTAGGACTAGCTATCCTCCAATCCGATTAAGTCAAGAGGTCGAGTTCCCACCAAATCACACACAATTAATTTTGGAAAAAGTGTCTTATTGATTAAAGAATATTGCATATAAAGAACAGATAAAGCAACTTTTGAGGAAACATAACAAAAGTCCATTACAACAGGCTATGAAATAATGCAACCTAAGGAAAAAAGGCAATTCAATGCATTTTAAAGTTAGCATTTCTTATTTAGTAGAATAAACTCATAATTAAGTTCAAGCGTAATTAAATCAATCAAACATATCATATATGGAAATATTTGTAGAGTTGTCAGTGATTATTGCACAAAAACTGTTCACCTCTAATTATGGCCTACTACCAACATTTTATTTTAAAAGTACCTATGCGCTGTGGCTTGACGCCCGTGGAAGATGGCAGCGCTCGAGTGAAGCTCCTTGCAGTGGCGCGGGCAGACCGCATTATATTGCTGTTTTCCTCCTTCAAGACGGACGCTCATGAATGCTGATGTTGTCCTGTTGCGGGTAATAACTTTGGCTGTCACTTTTATGGCCCCGTGACCTGCCTTTCAGTGGTGGGAACCTTTGCCTCATCACAGCGTCGACCGCAGCCGCCATTTTAGGTGAAACGGCACCGGAGCTTCGCAAAAGAAAACACAGCTCCTTTCTTTTGCGCTCCTCTCCATGCGGCATTTTTCTCTAATACTGTTTGTTTTATGAGACTGACCTCTGTGGCTACTCTATCAGCTTTGCAGTTTAGCTGTCATTGAAGGCTCTACTTACCTCAAGACAGCGCTGAACACGACCGCCATCTTGCATACGCTGATTCTCCATGACACTGCAGACATGTGAAGGGAATAGCGGTGGTTGTACCTGTATTCTGGCTCGCTCCACTGTGCGGCACTCTTTATCATTGTATTCTGCCACCAAGTTGGCTGTTTCTGTGTGTTAATGAGGTTTTTTCTTCTCATATCCCTCATTTCTCTTCTCTTTAGAGAGGGTCCCATATTTTTCTGGCACTCAGTTGACCCTATTTGAGGGAGCTTTTTATGATTCTTGGCACAGCTGAGGTCTAAACTCTCATTTCCTAATCTCTCCTATGGGAAGATTGGAGAAATTAGGTCCTCCTGCATCACGTTCTACGCAGTCCTTCATTAAAAACTCTAAGATTTTTACAGAATTTTCCAAAATGGAAGAATTTTTGGTATCTTTGTCTAAGGGCTCTTCTTCCTCATGTCCTATTCCTCTGGCTGCAGGGAAAGCGGCTACAAAACGTCTGAAGAAAGATCCACCTTCTCCGCCAAAGTCAACCTCTCCCGTTTCTTTTGACTTGGTGCTGGAGGAGATTCGTGCTCTTCTCCCTTCATGGAAGAAACAAATACCAAGCTGCAATTTCTGACAGACAGTTGGTCTCAGATGGACGTACGGCTTACAGCAGTCGAACAGAATGTATCCTCGTTCAGGCTTACTGATACTAAAGTTAACGTTCTCCAATATCAGGTCTCTTCACTTCAAAGGCAAGTCAAAGAGCTTGAAAATCGGAACAGAAGAAATAACCTTCGCATTTATGGCCTGCCAGAGGGTTCGGAGGGCTCTGAGCCCCTCTCCTTCTTCAAATCCTTCCTTCCTAAGCTGCTGCTTCTGCCAGAGGGAGCATTGCTTAATATTCAGCGTGTTCACAGATTGGGACGCCAGCCGACCGGTGCGTCTACTTCACGGAGGCCAAGGCGAGTCATCCTCTATTTTCTTGAATACACAGATTTGCTTAAAGTCCTCGCAGCATTCAAGTCTATTTAGCGTGTCTCATGGTCTGGCCCCCATTTGTTCTTCGCTCAAGATTACGCCTAAGCCACAGCGAACAGGCCCAAGGAGTTTCTCAACATGAGACCTGACTTACGCTCTTTAGGGGCCCGATATGGCCTTTTCCATCCTTGCCTTTTCAAGGTCACCTATAAGAATAAAACTACAACAAATGAAGACCCAGCCAAGCTGCAGAACTTCATCAATCCCTGTAAATCAGAATCTATGGACTTTTCTGGCACTTCGAATTCTTGGATCACATAATGTTAACGAACTTTCGTAGTAGTCACTCTTATGTTTCTCGTGTATTTGAACTTTAATGTATGGTTGATTACCTTACAAGGCCTGTTATACCTTTTTCCAATTGTTTATTGTGATCTTTTTATGATAATTGCCTTTTCTCCTTTGCTGCAGGAAGGTTGTTGTCTGCACCCGCCTTATATCTTTGTCCTTTGTGATGCGGTTTCCCGTCGCCCTCCGTTCCATTGTGTTTGGGTGTGTCATCTCTCCATTTGGTTTCACCCCCCCACCTCTTCATGGTACTTCTAGGTATGTTTTGTCTTTTCTTATATTCATATCTTTTTCTTCTCTTCTTTTTTCTTCCTCTGTCACCTTTCTTTCCTACTTTTCAGATCTACCTCTTTTCCTTTTCTATATTTAATGTTTTATATCTGTATTTGCATTTACGTTTCTTATCTTTTATGCACTGTCTTATTATTTTTCTGTATGGTTGGGTTGATATATGGTTTATCTTTTACTTATTGATGGTTTGCCTGGATCATGTTTTTTTTTCCTTATCTGTGCTTTTGCCATGTCTATGAAGATTGTCTCTTGAAATGTCAGAGGTTTGAATTCTCCCATAAAAAGACAACGGGTTTTATCACATCTGTCTAAATTGGAAGCTGATATAGCTCTTATACAGGAGTCTCATCTTACAACAAATGAATCCTTAAAATTGAATAGGGGATGGGTAGGGGAAGTATTTTTCTCTCCAGGAGATGGTAAACGAAATGGGGTTTTGACTCTTTGTCATAAATCACTTTGTGTTAAACTGCTTTCACGGATTTCTGATGATGAAGGTAGATGGTTATATACTAAATTGCCGATTGGGAATGCTCCGATTTCTCTGCTTAATGTTTACGCTCCCACTGCTTGGGACCTTCTTTTTGGACGTCCCTTGCTCAAGAAATTGCACATTGCATTGATGATAATTTTATCCTTGCAGGAGATTGTAATCAAGTTGTTGATCCGTTCATTGATCGTAGCTAGTTGGTCTCCTATACCACACACAAAGCTCATAAAATTTTTGTCCAAAATATTCAACAATATAAGCTTATTGATGCTTGGAGACTTTGCAATCCCGCTACTAGAGAATATACTTATTATTCTCCAGCCCATCAAACCCAATCACGAATAGAGTATTTCTTTATATCTCATAATGTCTCCCAGTCCTTAAGAGTTGCAGACATTGCTTCTATTCTAATATCCGATCATGCCCACATTTCTATTCAATTGGATATTTTGCAAAAACCTAATACAACTAGAAGATGGCGTTTAATAATGCACTTCTCTCGGATCCGACATTTACCTCCTCTTTTGTCTACTTTTTTAAAGACTATTTTTCTTTTAATCAAACGGATACCCTACCTTTCTATATTGTTTGGGACGCATTTAAAGCAGCTGCTAGGGATTTTATTATTGGTTTTGTTTCCAAAAACGTAATGCCTCACGCAAACAAACCAAAGAAATCCTAGCTAGGATAAAGAACTTGGAGCATTCCTACTTTTCAACTAAATTGAAGGACTGTTTATCTGAGCTTATCAATGCCAAGCTTCAATTTAATAAGGAATCGACTGATAATGCCTCACTTTATTTACTGAAGTCTAGCGCAAGGTTTTATGGTGGCCAGAACAAGGCTGGTAAAATATTGGCAAATTATTTGAAAGTTAAACATAATAAGCTTAATATTGAGTCTATTATGGATGAGCAACAAACATTGAGGTTTAAAGATTCCAAAATCCTAAATGAGTTTTTCCTCTTTTACAAGTCATTATACACACCAGAGAACTACCCCTCAGAACTTCATATTTCTCAGTTTCTTGCAGACACCCAGCGCTCATTTGATACCCAATTAGACTTCACTTCCTTAGAATCCGATTTCTCTCAAAAAGAACTTCTCACTGCTTTACAGACACTTAAAAAAGATAAAGCCCCAAGCCTGGATGGGTTCACCGTTGAGTTTTTTATACACTTTGGACAGCTCCTTCTTCCTAAGTTATGTGACCTTTTAGATTTTTTTCTACACTCGGGCGAATCCTCTGGTTCTTTTTGGGACGCCCTAATCTGTCTTATTCTTAAAGAAGGGAAAGATTTAAAATATTGCAAAAATTACAGACCCATCTCGCTAGTCAATATTGACTATAAAATTTTTTCTAAGGCTTTAGCCTTACGTCTGGAATCCTAACTCCCCCAATTACTGGGCGCAGAACAATCTGGATTTGTTAAAGGCCGTCTAATTTTGGACAATACTTGTTTGTTTTTTGACATCTTGTATGTGTGAACGGCAATACATCTGCATATTTTAACCTTGGCAGGGGAGTTCGCCAGGGGTGCCCTTTATCCCCGTTTCTTTTTAATTTAGCCTTGGAACCGTTTTTATCTAGAATTTGTCAACATCAGGATATACACGGATTTGAGTTTAACAAACAACAAATTAAATTGGCATATGCTGATGATGTACTATTATTTATTTCACAACCCCAAACTTCTCTCCCTGCATTTTTACAAGAAATCAAATTCTTTGCTTCTGTTTCCGGTTACAAATTGAACAAAGACAAATGTGAAATACTACCTCTAACCAAGTACAAGTTCAATGACGATTTTGCTGCTTCAAACTTTTTATGGAGCCCTCATCACATAAAATATTTAGGTTTGCATTTTACTTCTTCTGTCTCAACAACACTTTCCATGTGCATGGATGAATGTATACAGAGAATTTCCACATTAACTTCTAAATGGCGTCCCCTATAGCTATCCTGGTGGGGCCGTTTCGACACCATTAAGATGATGATAACCCCAATAATACTCTACACCATTTCTAATATTCCAGTGTCCATCCCTTTAAAAAATATTTAAAGGATAAACTCTATATTATCTATATTTCTTTGGAACAAAAAGAGATCCCGCATGTCATTACAAAAATTAACACGGGCAAAATCGGAGGGTGGTGTCAACTTTCCTGATTTTTCTACATACCACAAATCTTTTTTACTCCGTCAAGCCTCAAGGTGGCTCTTGGAGTCTTTTACAGACAATCCCTTATGGGTTGAACTTGAACGTTCTTACTTATCGCCTTTTTCATTTCAAGAATATTTATCATCCTCCCGCAAACCAAAATCCTTATCCACTCCTATCCTTAAACATAAATGCAAAATTTTAGAATCCGGGTCGCCACCACTACCTGGAGATGGTGCAGAGACAGCATATCGAGTCATAAATATCGAGTTGCACAAAAATCGAGGCATAAATATCGTGGGTCAGAAATATCGACAGCAAGAATATTGTGGTCAAGAATATTGAATTTAAGGTAAGTAATATCGATTTTAAAAATATAGAAGTGTTTAACCCCTTGACCGCGGCGCGAATTCCGCCGCGGTGCTGGAGTTTTATTAGGTGGGCGGGGTTTGGACGGCCCCCGGCCGTCCTCCGCACACGCCCACTGTGACGTCGGAAGGCCGGGGGCCGTCCCGAGCACACAAGGGGTTAATATCGTTTTTGATATTGCTGTGTATTTTAGTATATATTTTATATGGATGTGATGTGTGTTTTTTTGTATAAGAATTGATTGTATTTTTAATATATGTGTTACATTTTTAGTAGTTTTTTTTTTTTAATTAGAATTTTGCACTTTTAGAACCGTAGCGGGTTGTGGGTTTGTAGGAGAATAGGGTGGGAAGTAATTTAGGGGCCCATTACGATGGCGGGCGGAAGCACAACCGCCGTGCTGGCGGATGCAAAAACCACCAGTTACCGCCGGCACGCAGCAGTCCACACGCCCGCCCAATTACGATGCGAAAAGCAGGCCAAACACCGCCGGCAAGCCAGCAACACCGTCCGCCATCAAAGTGCGCCCGCACACGTAGCGGCGCAGCCCAACTGACACACACCGTCCGACGAAACACGTCCCGCCCGGCGCATAAATTACGATGCCGCAAACAAACGGCTCCCACGGCCAAGAGACACCGCACGTGAAAGAGAGGCGGAAACACGGACGCAGAGCACGGACAACGAAGAAGCGGCACCCCGGGCATGAATCCAGCACTGCAGGCCCTTCCCATGCTTCTGCTGATGCACCACCAAGGACGCAACGTACCGCGGAGACGCAGGTAGGCACACACACAACAAGTGCACGCAAACAGCGCACACAGTGCAAGGGCGGAAAAAGCGGACAACCCCCACCAGCGCGTGCACACTACACATCCACCATTGCATCCACATATGACACACAGGCCAAATCCTAACATCGCAGAACACATGTGTACACACCACCTGGGACTAGGAACCAACCACCCCGTCACGGCCCCAAAGCGCCGATGACGCCGCCACACATGCGCACAACGCAGAGGCCAACCGCAGCGCCATGCATGCGTCGCACACAGACACAGGGACACAACCAAGCAGCACACACACCAGCCCCACCCCGAACGCACATGACACGTGACAGGCCGGCCACAGACATGTCCCCAACGCCCAATTCACGGACAACACCCAACGCCACACAACCGACGCACACATGTCAGTGAAGACACGCAACAGCAGGACACACCCCAGTGTAACAAACATGGCGAAGCACACAGCGGCGGCAACACCAACTAGGAGAAGCAGGACCCCTTCGGGAAGAGGAACGCCAGTACCACACTGAAAAACCCATACCACCCTGCACATATGAACAAGACACATGAAACGGAACACCAAAGAGCCCGGTGACCGACAACAGGTGGCCCAAGAATTACATCCACACACAAGGCCCAACGCAGAGCGGAAAGGCAGCCTGCCGCCCACACAAGGGAGAGCAGACAGCACTGAATGACCTTCCATTCCAACACCGAAACCATAGCCCTACGACAGAAGCCGGTGAATACAGCCATTGTCCAAGAATAGACCAACACAGGCATGCCGAGGAGACCGACCACACGGCAGATAGCGCATATCACAGAAGCACACAACGGACGGGGAAGAAAGAAGAAAACACTCCCCCATGTCGGCCACATGCAAGTTAATTGGAAGGAGTCACACAGCACCGACCTTGAACTGTCTGAGAAGCATGTGGGAAGAGGGCCCGTGTCCTCCAAACAAGCCAACAGAACACAAGTCCTGTCTCCCCACGACTACACAGAGCTCACAGCAACCCCGGAGCGTGCACATTGCAGACTGCACACACAGCCGGAGCACGCCACCTCTACGAACCGCTGCGAAATGGCAACCGCAACACACCTACCCAACTACGCCGAAGAGCTCAAGCTGTACCAAACCAACACGATACATACATTGGGATGCGATCTCCTGTCCCTGCTGAACGTAAGTTACCGACTGACTTACCGCATCACATTGTTCAGCTGCGTCATGCCCGTCTTCTACTGTCGGAGGTGTCCCTACCAGCATCCCGTCGAGATATGCCTCTCCAACCCGGCATGTCTGAAGGCGGACCTGCTACTACTACTCCTCCCCCCTCTGGACGCACACGACAGGGCCTGCTCTGCCTATGGGGGCATGGCGTATGTGGCCAACATCGCACGCGCACTGAAATGGAACCACTGTGCCTCCACACGACGGATCATCGAGAACAGCTACATCGAATGTCACCCAGCATGCCCCATCATGGTCCTCCAAGGGACAACCTACGAACAACACCTTGACAGCCACCATCCGCTTCATTGGCTGACAAACATGTACACCACCAATGACATGGAAGCCCTGCTGGACGGCATCGCATACCTGACAACCTGTAAATACGTCGGACCACAACGCAGGTTCCCCGAGTGACCTATGAAGTCCAACCCCGCACCCATGCTCAGCTTCCGCACGGACTGGCCAGTCACCACCACAACAGCCATACCAAACGACCGGCAACTGTAACCACACCATCAACGACATCGCCATGACATCGGATATGACCGGGACATGCACACTGTTCCCCATCACATCCAGGAACACCGCATGCATCGTGGGAGGCAGTGGCATGGGCTCTGTGCATCGCACCCACATGGACGGAACTGCACGAACAACCAGGACACGACATGGATCCAGCGCACATGGACACACACACCGCTCAGTGGACATGAATAGGTCGCCTGGAGTCTGTGGGTGCTGCACCCCTCCCACCCCCGCCCCGGGAATCCCATACCAGGACCTTTGCATGGACGATAAGTGCAAACAACAACAACACGACCCCAGTGACTGTGACATGTCCAGTAACCACCACATTGCAACAACAAGTGGCACGCCGCTGCATGCACGCAAGCACATGCCCTGATGTCATCTCACATGCACGCGTGCATGAGGAACAACCGCAGCAAACCTGTCACATGGAACTGAGATGGACTGTGCCCATGATGCCGAGCGGTCTGGTAGGCTACATGTATACCGTCTGTGTCAAAGTCCGCAGCTCCGCAGCTATACGTAAATGTACATTAGCACAGCCTTGGCCAAGCAGATGTAACCCCACACCCTATCCCATTTGTAATCATGCTCAGTATATCCTCAACATGTATTCCGCTGCCAGTAGTGTCCACTATACTGCATCACAGAGGACAGAAGACTCAATATAATGTCTGAAACCAAAACTGTCTCCGCTGACTCATTTCACAAGTACGAATGAGAGAGGATGAGAGTATGTGAAGTACACGGCAGTCGTGACATGACCATGTAGTCCACTGGTATTGGATGTCAACGCAAATGAGTAGCACTACTGTGGAAGACACACATGTGTCGTGTGAAGTCGTATGGACGCAGTGCTCAGGTGGGTGGGTGCGACGGGTAGATGCGCACATGCCAAGTTGGAGCACGCCGTGTTGGGAGGGCTCATGAACAGTACACCACCGCTTCCCTGGGCATTGTGAGAGGACACCTGTCGGGGGGAGTGAACACGTGTGTGCACAGCAGCCGGGCACACGTACAAAGCGGTACCAGGCGCACCTCAGCCCACCCTCTGTGGACAAGCTGGATCCTGTTGTGCGCCCGCCATGCCCCTTGACAAGGCACACACAGCCCCAGTCGACCAGGTGTAACCCCAACATAGTCAATCCGCACAGGCGATACAGGGCACGGGATGGCAGTGGAGCATGGTGTGTGAGAGGTCTCCTCGCGCTCCTCCTGGTCATATCACGCAGGCAATAGAACCTCAACGTCTAGCATGGCACAAGTCAAATGGAAGTGTAGGGGGGACGCACCACAGCACGAGCAGCACTGACGTCACGGGAGGTGGCTCGCACCATCCCATCCATTGCCCATCATACCAACCACGCCACATGCCATTGCGACTAAGTGGAAGCGCGTGCGCCACCACCCCCGAGCCCTCCCCAGAGAGGCCAAAGAGTGAATGTGTGGGCCATCAGCCACAGACGGACGCGGCCTGGCCGCAAGGGCAGCCACAGCCACTGGGTGTCGCAGGTGGCGGATCCGGAAGGCGAAGACTGTGATGCATAGTCCATGCAGGCCGGGTCTCCATTTGGGGCACCACGCAGGTGGACGGCGTCCCGCCACACATCATACCCTGAGACAGCCCACTCGTGCAACTGGACCCACACATACACTCCTTGCCCTCTCTGGTGCGAGCTTGGGGCTGCCTGTGCAAGCGCTAGCCTCGCAGGTGAGCATGCATATTGGGGGGCGAGGGGAGGACATGAGGGCTGGGGCGAAGATGACTGTATCACTGTCAGTTAGTACAAGGGATGACCCAGATGTGGAAAGGAAGAGACGTGTCCCGTGTGTACTGCAACTAGTCGCCAATCCAACTACCCCCCCATGTCCGGAATGTAAGCCCGCACCTAGGCCCGCCCATCCGCCACATCGAACATACCACCAGCACGACAACCTTCCCATTCGAAACACTGACTGGGGGTGGCGACCAGTGAACAATCATGTGTAGCCTACCCACGCGTACATGTGGGCCCTCCATGATCCATGTCACCTGCGGCAAAGACATGACATGCGCAATGAGGGAAGTGAGGAGAGCTGTCCGCCCCACGCGCAGAAGGTGCATCAGCTCCACAGACCCAGCAGCGAGTCCAGCAGGGGTCACATGTGCAGGGGCAGCTGTGCCTGGTGTGAAGGCACATGCATATAGACAGCACATCGACCAATGTGTAGTCTGCCCACATCCACAGTCCATCATCATGCGGACATAGGAATTGAACACAGGGCAACACATCTTAGTTGGTGCACCCACCGTGACCAACAATGCGCAATCATCGACGTACCCGCCCTGTGCATGGCCCCCCACCCAACGGAGGCACATCCAGTGCCACCATCCCACACACACAAGCCTTCCACGGAACATGCTGTGTCCAATGGTCAGTACAGAGTCAGCGCCCATCTGGTGGATCCTGAACAGGAGACACATGCACACACATGCCAGCTCCCACTATGTACGTCTGCCACCTGGCACGTGCAATGTAACCTCTCACCTGTGACGTGTGACTGCAAGCACACAGCCGTCTTGGCATGGGGCTGTCAATGTGGACACCAGTCAATGTTTCGGGAGCTGTGATCCGTACAGTGCTGTACATAGGGTGCAGTGCTGACACCTACTACTGTCTCATATCCCCTCGTGCCACAGGTCCCACTTGTATTGGCCGCTCAGCCCGTGCCCACATCGTCGTCGTCGTGTGCCATACTCATCCAGCCTCGGAAGCAGTTCCATGCTCAGCAGACACTCATGTTGCCGTGGCGTTGCCGCTTGACGAATATGCAGTCAGTCCCCATCAGCACGCCCCGCAAGTCATTGGGGCCTAGATCCCCATGTGCATGCACATGGCAGTGGTATGTCTCACTTGCCATTGCCATTGTTGGGAGACCTGTGTAAGTGTATTGTGGCCGTGCCGTCCCAGCTTGACAGCTGGGCTGTGGCTCATGTGCTTGCTCAGTCATGTCAGTGATGTGTATGCGAAATTGCTATGTGCCGTGTTGCTTTGACATGTGTCCTCTGCCATTTAACCCAGGCGGAGACCGAACATTGACCGCCCATACCAATTGCTGGCGGACATGGACGATACAGAGGTAATCAGGAAGTTTCGGCTGGACAGGCCAACTCTGCATCGACTGTGTGCCATGTTAGAGCCCCATCTCCGTCCCCGCAGGGTGTATCCGACTGCTGTCACCCCCACGGCTAAGGTGATGGCCGCCATGCATTTCTTCGCCACTGGGTCATTCCAGCACACAGTGGGCAGTGGAGGAGGGATGTCCCAGCCCATGTTCAGCAAGGTGCTGAGGGATGTACTGGCAGCCATGATGCTGTACCGGAACAGGTACATCAGATTCCCCAGGGCTCGTGAATTGGCGGCAGTGAAGGGTGCATTCTATGCCCTTGGCAGAATCCCACACGTCGTGGGAGCCATTGACTGCACTCATGTTGGCCTTGTTCCACCACAGGCCACTGAGCACCTGTACCGCAACAGGAAGCACACGCACTCCCTGAATGTGCAAGTGGTGTGCCTTGCGGACATGGTGATCACCCACGTGTGTGCCAAGTTTCCAGGCTCGGCCCATGATGCACACATAATGCGCAACAGCATCTTGCCACGACTGATGGCCAATCTGCAACAGGATCGTGGCTGTATTGTCGGTGAGTATGTGGAGTGGTGTAGCGTGCTGGTTGTGCGATGCTGTCCCCTGTCCAGTTGGAATAGCAACGGTTCTCTGTGTCCCTCACACCCAGGTGACTCTGCGTATCCGAATGGGGCATGGCTGCTCAGTCCATTGAGGAATCCTCGCACCCCAGCAGACGATCGATACAATGAGGCACATGGGAGGACCAGACGTGTGGTCGAGCGTACCTTTGGCCTCCTCAAGTCCAGGTTCAGGTGCCTGGACCGCACCGGGGGTGCACTGGCGTACTCCCCACAGAAGGTGTGCCAGATAGTGGTGGCGTGCTGCATGCTGCACAATCTGGCCATTCGGAAGCAGATCCCCCTCATTGTGGATGACGGAGATCAACCAGGGCCCCAGCCCGCAGACCAGGACAGCTCGAGTGAGGTGGACAGCGGAGAGGAGGAAGCTGGGAATGTGCGCCAGCAGCTCATCGCCCGCTACTTCACTTGACGGTGAGTGTCCATGTACGACGGATGATGTGTCTGTATCTATGCAGGTGTGTGTGTGCTGTGTCAGGGTGGCCGTATGTTCACTGCGTGCAGTGTGTCAACGCTCCATGGCCAGGGTAGTATGCCACTGTTGGTGACTGTGGCATTGTGCCCTATTGCTCTGTGCGATGTGTGTACATTGCTTGTAGTTGTTGACATGTACTGTGTGATGGGTGTGTGACACACTCATTGAATGTGCTCCTGTTCTGTCTCCCACCCCTAGGTCCCTACAGGCCCTCCGGATTCCATTGCCATGCCACGCATCAGGTGCCCTTCCGCCCAAGGTGGCCGTTGTATTCCGTACAAATAAAACACAGGGCACAAACAGCAGTTAGTGAAAAAGGTGCATTTATTACGAACTGTGACATGTGATTGTGTGTAAGGTGATGACAAAAGTGGTGCGTGCAGTGACAATGAGCTGTCGGTCATGGCTGCGTGATGATCAGGGTGTACCCACTGGTTCTATGTCCATAGTCCAACACACACATGCCATCCAGCTGGCTGTGTGGAGTGGGATCGTAGAGCAAGTCAATGCAGTGGCTGGTCAAGGAAGGCTGGCGGAAGGCTGGCTGGCTGCCTCACTTGCGACTGGAGCGTGCGAAGTCCTCCCGGGAGATCTGTTTCCTCTTCGGACGGCCCCTTCCACGTTTGGGAGGGGGTGTGTGGTGGCGACCTGCTGGTGGTGGGTGAGGTGTGCTCACTGGCTGTGGACGCAGGGGAAGTGGACACTGCTGGCCGACCCTGCGCCCTAGCAGGTGGTGGCGGAGGTGGTGTTGCTGGCCTTGCCTGTGACCCCACCGCCACCACCAGCTGGCCCATGAGGTCCACGAGTTGGTCCATACGGGACACGAATTGGCCCATATGGGCGTCCATGGACCTCAGCACCCCCAGCACCTCCCGCGTGTCAGTAGCAGACCTGGCCCATTGTCCTTGGGCCTCTTCATAGGCCCCAAGGACTCTGGCCATTTGAGGCAGGGCATGGCTCCCAGGGGAGGCTGGCGTTTCCCTGACCCTGCTCCTCCTACCAGTCCTGCTGCCACCGGCCTGCCCACTAGCCACATTGCTCACCACGGTCCTCGCTGTGGCTCCCAGGGTGGATCCAGTCGGCCGGGCCACCACCTGCGCTGGGGCTGGTGCCAGCGAAGACGTGGTGGTGGTGGAGGCGGTGGTGGTCGGTGCGGCGATGGTGGCGGTTGCGGCAGTGGTAGTGGCCGCAATGACCGTGGGTGTGGCCGCAACGACAGTGGCAGCAGGGGACTGGGACTGTTCAGCATCCCTGGATGATGGGTTGGTGGGTAGGAGGGGTCCTGGGGAGCGGCTGGGCCCTGCCACGCCAGATGGGCCAGCTTGGTGGTCCGTGTCCGAAGAGGTGGACAGATCCTCCAGATCCGTGTGTCCTCGTTGGGGGCTTGTAGGCTGGCTGTGCTGGCTGCTGTCTCCATCCCCAGCGTCCAGCAGTTCGTCACCTGTGGAGAGAATGAGATTTGTTATTGTGTTGCACCTGGCGAAGTATGTATTAGTCGTCTGACATTGGCAGTTCGTGCAATCTCGTACATGGGTTTCCCGGAGGCGAGTGTGTGGCTGTGGCATCTGTAGTTGTGTGTGCTAGGCAATGGGACTGTGTGCTGTGCACATGTGGCATGGGACGGATTGGCCATGCCGATGGGTGTGTTGCTTTGCCCCTACTCATTGTGACTCTGGTGTATGCGGGCTCCTGGCCCATCCTGGGTCTGGTTTGTACTTTGCTTTTGGGGTTCAAATGGAACGCTTAGGAACGCATATGGCAACATGGGGGCCATGCCCCAGATTCGCATTTGGGATGGAATATGCTTTTGGGGTTCAAATGGAACGCTTAGGAACGCATATGGCAACATGGGGGCCATGCCCCAGATTCGCATTTGGGAGGGGATATGCTTTTGGGGTTCAAATGGAACGCTTAGGAACGCATATGGCAACATGGGGGCCATGCCCCAGATTCGCATTTGGGATGGAATATGCTTTTGGGGTTCAAATGGAACGCTTAGGAACGCATATGGCAACATGGGGGCCATGCCCCAGATTCGCATTTGGGAGGGGATATGCTTTTGGGGTTCAAATGGAACGCTTAGGAACGCATATGGCAACATGGGGGCCATGCCCCAGATTCGCATTTGGGAGGGGATATGCTTTTGGGGTTCAAATGGAACGCTTAGGAACGCATATGGCAACATGGGGGCCATGCCCCAGATTCGCATTTGGGAGGGGATATGCTTTTGGGGTTCAAATGGAACGCTTAGGAACGCATATGGCAACATGGGGGCCATGCCCCAGATTCGCATTTGGGAGGGGATATGCTTTTGGGGTACATGCTGTGAGCCATGGGTGCCGAACGTGACATGTGTTGTGGCAGCATGACAGTGCATGGTCTGAGGTGTGTGCATGCCTGACATGCCCTGCATATTTGCTGTCTGTTGTGGTTACTGGACATGGCATTGGACGCATCGTTATGAGTGAGTGATAGTTGTGTGCCAGCCAACGTATTGCAGTTGTCCCATCTCCTTGGTGTGCGTGCTGCCCTGTGCCATGTGCATCACTGCAGTGCTCGGGGGGTGTGGCCCATGTTGTGTGTTGTTGCTCACAGTGTGTCGTGCGCTTAATTGACTTCTGGCACATGGTTGGTCATGGGCATGTGTCTTAGCGTGACTGCTGTATGTGTGGCAGCTGTGCGGATGACATGCCTTTCATGTGACTGGGGCTGACGGATGGGATGGATGGTATGTTGTATGTGCATGGTGTGTCTGTGAGTTTGATGGGTTCAGTGGTGTTCGTGTGCATTTATGTTGTTCCGCTCTGTTGCGTCTAGTGTTGTTTGTCTTACATAGGTGTAGTTGTGGGGTGTGGGGTTGACAGGCAGTGGGGGCTACATGGACAGGACTTCAATGGTGTTTCGGTTGTGTGTGATGAGTTGCACAGTGGCTGCCGTGTGGGACTATATTCAGTGTGGCTTGTGCATGCAGACGTGGCTCCTTGGGTGTTGCTATGTCTGTGATGGGTCATGTGGGGTGTGAGTCTGCTGTTCATGTCCGTGTGCACATTGTTCACTTGTTCGTGACGGTGGGCGGTGCTGCGTGTCCGTGTGCTACGTGACATGTCCCATGTGTTGGTGGTGTTATGGTCCTCATGCCTCCAGTAATCCAGCCCTGTCCAGTTTCCCACCTGCAAGTTGTTCGTGCGTGCACTGTACTGGAAGCCACATGGCTCTAAGCGGGGGGTGCTCCATGTTGCAGGTCTGTGGGGGTGGGGGGTGTAGTGGGTCGTGGGGGTGGCTGTACACCCACTGACACCGATTGCTGTGGACCGTGATGTCTGCCTTTCGGCTGTCGTTGTGCACTGCGGTGGCTGACACGTGGCTTTGGGGTGTGGGGGATGCTCCTCCTTGCTGTGCTGTGGGACTGGGGCCTGGTGTGTGTTGTACTTGGGCTGTCCACCGTCCCACCCACTGCACTTTGTGTTCCTGCCACTTACCTGTTACTTGTCGGTTAGTGCAGCTGTGGCGGACACATGGGTGTGGTGGGTGCTCGTTGTGGCGCTTCTGGCATATTTGGGGACCTGTTGGTGATTACGTGGCTGGCTTAGTGTACACATGTCCCCACGCATCTTACAGTTGTTCGGTTTGGGCTGTGTGTGGTAGTGTCTGTTGCATGTGTGTGTGATGTGTTGTGTATTGTGTGCTGGACATGGGGGTGTTTGTCCCTGGGAGCTGTGGCATGGTAGTTGCGCATGTGAGTACATAGCGGTGTGCTGGTATACATTAGTTTGTACTTACCAGCCTCCACTCCCCCTGCTAATCCGGCGAGGATCTCCGGATGGATTACGACTCGCACCTTCTCCTCCCACGCTTTGAAGGTCTTAAAGAGCGCGGGATTCGCTCCGCCAGTGACGGCAGCCAGCTCTCTGTTTTTGCCCTCCTTCTTCTTGACCAGGCTCTTTACGTCATTCCAACGTTTGTTTATCTCGGTTCTGTTCCTGGGCAGGGTCCCGACTGCATTGACCTGGTCTACGATCCGGGTCCACATTCTGTTTCTGGTGGCTAGTGGTGTGTGCTGGACCATGTTCCCATAGATTTGTGGGTACACCTTGATGATCTCGTCGACCATGACCGTCAGCTCCATGGGCGTGAACTTGGGCATCCTTTGTGGTGCCATGGTGTTTGTGGTGCTGGTGCGGTGTGTGTTGTGTAATGTGCAGGGGGTTTGTGGTGCCGGTGTTTGGTGGTGGTGGTGGTGGTTGTGATGTGTGCGTTTCTGTGGTGTGCTGCTGTCCTTGCTGTGTCACTGTGTCCTCTCCTCTCCTCTCTGGTTTGCAATGTAGCAAGGGGTTGTGGTCTGTGGGAGTGCTGCTTTTGTACTCACCTATGTGGGTGTGTCCTCATGGTCTGTTGTTTTCAGGTGTGTTGTGTCTGGGGTTCTGGCCTTTGTATTTTTTGTTTGTCCGGGGGGTGTTTTCGGGATGTGTACTGTGCTTGTGTATTTGTGTGTGCCTTGCTGTGTGGACTTGTTGGCCATGTTGTGTGCTATTGGTTTTGTGTGCGGATGGTTTCTGTGCAGGTACGTGGGCGCCATGGCTTCTGCCGTGTCGATTCTCATCGGCGTTGTTTGCGCTGGCGGGCGGTATATTTGTTGTTTTTCCGCGCTCATGGCGGTGCGATCGTAATTTCACGTGCGGTGTGTCGGCCGTGTGGGCGGGCGGTTTTGTGTTGTCGTGCGTGTTTCCGTCCGTGGCGGGCGGTTTGACTCCGACTCGGACGATGGCGGGCGGTATTTTGTGTGCTTTTTCCGCCGATGGCGGTTTTCGGTTTGTGTACTCATAATGGCGTGGTCGGTGTTCAGGCGGTGTGTGCGGGCGGATTTTTGCCGCTTCCATGCCTGGCGGATTTTTTTACGCCGGGTATCGTAATGAGCCCCTTAATTATTTTAAAGTTATTCATTTATTTTTGTTTTAATTTTGCGTTTTTAGTTCCGTAGCGGGTTGTGGGTTTATAGGGGAATAAGGTGGGAAGTAATTTAATTATATTAAATTTATTGATCAATTTTTATTTATTAATATTTATTAATTTAATGTTTTAATATTTGTTTAATTCAGATGTTATAGTGTTAAATGTGTAAAGTAAATTATTATTAATTAATTAATAATAGGTTAATTACATTTAATTAATTAATTGGTAATTAATTATGATAGTTGTGTAATTAATTTTAGGTGTGTGTTGTGGTGTTTATAGGTGTAAAGGGTGGGAGGTCATTTATTTTTAATTTATGAATTAATAATTGGTTGTTAATTCATTTTAATTAATTAATTGGTTATTAATTTTGGTAATTGTGTAATTAATTTGAGGTGTGTGTTGTGGTTTCTATAGGTGTAAAGGGTGGGAAGTAATTTATTTTTAATTGATGAATTAATAATTGGTTGTTAATTTTAATTAATTAATTGGTAATTAATTATGGTAATTGTGTAATTAATTATAGGTGTGTGTTGTGGGGTTTATAGGAGTAAAGGGTGGTAAGTAATTTGTGTTTGATTAATTAATATATAGTTGTTAATTAATGTTAATTATTTGATATTTATTTTGGGTAATTGTTTATTTTTTGTGTGTTGTTTTTACTTTTAAAGGGGTAAAGGGTGGGTATTAAATTAAATGTAATTATTTAAGTGTTAGTTGCTAAAAGTAGCAGTTTTAAATTTTAAAATAAGTTTTAATTGTATTTTATTATTTTATAGTTTAATTTAGGTGTGTGCTGTGGATATTATAGTGTTAAAGTTTGTGTAGTTCATTAATGTTTATTCATTTTTTGTTAATAATATTTTTTTAATTGATTATTAATTATGTTCCTTATGTAAATACATTTAAATAAAAATGTTGAAGTGTTTTGTTACTGGTGTGGTGTTATAGGTTAGTAAATAAAATAAATACATTTATGTTTGAATTAATTTTTTTGTTTGTAAATATTTTCTAGTTTAAAAGAATTATTTTTTTGTAATTTTTTTTATATATATAATATTTCCAGGTTTTTGTTATATGTAATTAATATTTAATATGTGTTCTTTTTATACGTTTAATATTTTTAATATTTATTTGTTTAATATTGTTTTTTTTAAATTAATTTTTTTGTTTAAGTGTTTGAGTATGAATAGTAAAAAAAAATTCTCCGCTATCCAACACTTTCCCTACTGTTGCATTCATTGGAGTTGGAATAGTAATTTTTACCCCTCCGTTATCCAGCACTTTTCCTACTGTTGCTCTTACTGGAGTGGGAATAGTAATTTTTACCCCTCCACTATCCAACACTTTCCCTACTGTTGCACTTACTGGAGTGGGAATAGCAATTTTCCCCCTCCGCTATCTAACACTTTCCCTACTTTTGCTCTCACTGGAGTGGGAATAGTAATTTTTACCCCTCCGCTATCCAACACTTTCCCTACTGTTGCACTCTTTGGAGTGGGAATAGTAATTTTTGCCCCTCCGCTATCCAACACTTTCCCTACTGTTGCTCTCACTGGATTTGGAATAGTAAATGTTACCCCTCCGCTATCAAACACTTTCCCTACTGTTGCACTCACTGGAGTTGGAATAGTAATTTTTACCCTTCCGCTATCCAGCACTTTCCCTACTGTTGCTCTCAATGGAGTGGGAATAGTAATTTCTACCCCTGCGCTATCCAACACTTTTCCTACTGTTGCAATCTTTGGAGTGGGAATAGTAATTTTTACATCTTCGCTATCCAACACTTTACCTACTGTTACACTCACTGGAGTTGGAATAGTAAATTTAATTATTTTGCTATCCAACACTTTCTTTACTGTTGTACTTATTGTATTGGGCAATTTAAGTTTATTTTTTTTTTATAGTTTAATGTTTTAATTTATTCTAGAATGTTTTATTTATATTTTAAATTATTTATATATATATATATTTTATTTTTATATAATTTTAAAATGTTCAAATAAATTAAAGATAATAGTTTATTAATTATTTTAAAGTAAATATATGTATATTTATAAATTATTATGTTTGTGCGTTTATTTTTTTTAATTACGTTTAATTGTTATATTTCGTAAAAATGTATATTAAAATTTTTTCATTTTGTTAAAATAATAATAATAATATTTAATATACTTAATATATATTATTTTATTTTATATATATATTTAAATCAATATTTTTTACATCTATATTTTTTACATCGATATTTTTGATTCAATATTTTTGTACTTACCTGTTTAGGTATAGGAGTCGATGAATTTGTATTCTATATTTTTTTCCGATATTTAGAACATCGATATTTTTGATATCGATATTCTATCAGTGAACCCTTGGAGATTCGGACTCTTTTCTTAAATCCACAATATGGCATAATAAGCTGATACTGATTTGTGGTAAACACTTCTATTGGAAAGCTTGGAGACATAAAGGTTTAATTCGGGTACCTCAACTCTATGTACAAGATGGGGTCATGCTTTTCTCACAAGCTGATCGACTTTTTGATCTCCCCACCTCCTATCAATCTAAATATAATCCTCTGGCACAGGCCATCCACACTGCGCATGCTCAGTTCCTAACCCCCAATCCTTCTGTCTCCTCTTCTGTTAATGAAATACACACCCTTCTTTGCACTTGTCCCAGAGCCTCTATTATTTATACTCATTTATGCACTTCCCATGCTGTTAGAGATAAATCCAAAGTAGAGTTATCTTGGGAACGGGACCTAGAGGTCAATTGGCCGATCCTTTTGTGGAACAAAATATGGACTAAAATTAGGAAGGTATCCAGAGCAGCAAACACTATGCAAACACTCTTTTTTATTTACAATAGACTTTTATTATGCCCAGTAATTTTAAATAAGAGACACTCCGATCTCCCTGACACTTGTTGGACATGTTCCTCCACACCTGCTGACTTACATCACTTACTTTTTACATGTCCTCATGTGCATAATTTTTGAAAAAGTGTTTGGTCTCAAATAAATTCAATCTTCGGTTCCAAAATCCCCTTCTCTAATACTCACTTATTTTTGGGAAGTTTGTCTCCTGCTTGGAACAATTGTAATTTCAATGTAAAGATTATAGACCTATTGTTAGCAGTGGCCTTTCAGCAAATTACCAAAAATTGGAAAGACATCACCAAATTATCTTTCCAAGCCTGATGGTACGCAGTTTGTCAAAATCACAGATTGGATACGGCTTTTGTACACCCTACTCATATCGCTATGAAACGTTTGAATTTATGGTCACCTGTCACTATGTACATAGACGCCAAAGCTAGGCGCTCTTTCTCTCAAACGCTGATTCAACAAGAAGTTTCTCAACCTCCATGACTTTTCTTATTCTGGTAATTTATTAATTTACTTATGTTAGCAGAATCATTATATTCTTTTATGAAATGTAATACCTCTTTGATTGTACTAGTTTAATTCTCTTTTATATTTCCCTTTTCAAACCATGTTAACCTGTTACTTACACCCAACTGTTTCATTTTTCGCTTCACTGTTTTATTTCTATTTATGTAACTATTTATTGCTTCATTGTATTATGTATTTCTATTTTTAAGGTCTCTTAATAAACGTACTTTTGAAACTTAAAAGTACCTATGCGCAAACTATTCCAAAAAGTCATTATAATACAATTGTTTTAAAAAATCTATGGGGGTCATTACGATGGCGGGCGGACAAGGTCCGCCCGCCACCGTAACGGAATGAGGGACCGTCCGCCAGGGGTGCGGCGGTCCCGCACCGGCGATTAGGATGCCACCGCCACCGTGGCGGTGGCATCCTCCATTCCCAGCATTGTGGCGGGCGGTGCTCACAGCACCGCCCGCCACAATGCTGGGAATGCACTGTGTGCATTGTCATGCACAAGGTGACAGGCACTGCGAGGTGCCTGCCACCATGTCCATGACAATGCAGGGGGTACCATAGGTACCCCCCATGTGCACCCCCACTCCCCCAATACCCTGGGGGCCCACAACGGGCCTCCGAAAGCAAACTCCGCCTGGTTTTCCATGGTGGGGTCTCCGCCATGGAAAGCCCTGCACCGCTGCCCATGATAATATGGATGGCGGTGTCTAGCAGACACCACCACAATATCCAGCCCCTTTTCCGCCCGGTCGACTGGTCGACCGGCGGACGGTCTTGCCGTCCGCCTGGGTCCCCACCGCCATACTAATATGGCGGTGGGGAAATGTGAGGCGGGTGGTGGGAAATAGCGGGCGGATCGCCACCACCTTATGGGCGGTGGCGATCCGCCCGCTATCGTAATGACCCCCTAAGACTCTAATAATGTCAAGCATTTATGCTGAAAGTTCCAGTCATATACAATGCAATATGAATACATAGCACCAAATTTTCATTTTGTTATAGTGAATTACAATGAAAGCAGTAAAGATGCTAAGTTTCATCATTCATTTATCATAATGACTTTGTTAAAATAATAGGTAATCTGTTAATAGACATGTTAAATTCCTTATTTTATTAATCCTGCTATTTCTACATATCCAAGCACACTTTTACGGTGCTGGTACATCAGCTTTTCTCAGTTTCAGTGTTGTTTTTCCAAACGCGTGCAACATGCACATTAGAGTTTCGGTGTCATAATCGTTTTTTGTGTTGTGTAAAGAATGTTCAGCTTTTACGCTGCATCACACTAAACTGTGTAATGGAGATTAGATTAAGGTAGCACTGGCTTGTCTTTGCGCACCATAGTGCACCACTTTGAACCATGTATAGAGTGTGGCGGGGAGCCCACTGTCTGTCAGAGAGGTCAGGGCCGGCTCTAGGGCGGTGCGATCGGTGCCACCGCACCGGGCGCTGACTTGGGGTGGGGGCGTCAAGTTTGCAGAATATTATCATTATAAAAGCATCTGCTGCCGCTTTCCTTGCCTTCAGCAGTTTTCAGACGTCAATAAAAATGTCAAGATAACTCCGATGATTAATGTTCTTCCGGAAGAGAGACCGAGTTTTGTCTAGTGGAAGTTATGACTCATAGTAAGTAGCGCATAGGGTTAATGTGCCTGCTGCAAAGAACGTGTACCATGCAGATGTCAAAGTGTATATAATGTTAATAGGTCAGTGGGTTACTGCTCTGTCAGAAAGATCCTTTTGTTACTTGCAGTTTATAAGTCAAGATCCTAATAAAGAACAGTGAGATTTTAACTGTCATCAAAGAGCTGCATGCAAACTGCAAAGTATATATTAGAGCTATATGTTTTTTAGCCCAGACTTTCTTTATCTTAATCTTGCAAAATGGGTTCATTTGGGTAGAAATCAATTCTTATTATTAAAGAGAACCCCTAACAATGGTGTTAGGTTTTAAATTCAGAATTTGTGATTTTCCAGACCAAGGACTCTTAAACTATACTGCCTACCAGTATGGATGACATGTGACTCCTACACCTTGTAGTCCTCTGTCTTATGTAACATTTCCTATACACTGATTTCCACATGTGTCATTGTCTCTTTGAAATGTGTGTGTGATGTAAAGTGCTCTGACACCCTACACTGGTATGAGTGGCGCTATAAAACTAAATGAATCTGAGAGACTGGCTATGGAGACTTGAGGGGCACTGTTAAATGGTGGTAGTGAGGGAATCCCTGGCAGAGGTGGTCATTGGGGGGCGCCAACAAACATTGTCGCACAGGGCGCCACCAGTGCTAAAGCCGGCCCTGAGAGAGGTGGAGGCAATTACCTCAAGCACGCTGACAGGACTAGCGCTCACCATATTTTAAGATTTCTGCCGGCCCAGCAGAGATCTTTGAGCCCTCAGAGGACCCCCCTGGGGGCTACAACTAATCTCTGGTTGAAAATCTGATCAGGAAGGAAGACAAAATGGGGAAATTGTTAAATCCAATTCCATTGGTTATTCCTCATTTCAAAGTGGACACTCATAGTTCAACTCTTAATGAGCTGATATTTCCGACCTCCACAGATACCGTTAATAATATCACCAGGGATTTTGAGAGTAATTAAGGGGGACTTCGTAATGAGGGCCATGGTGGGCACCAAAACTGGTGTGTTGTAGTAGCTCTTTTTTAACAATTAAGAAAGCACCAAGACTCTCCTGGCAGTACTATGCTCTGGTGAAGTACACTGCTCTGAATGCTGATTCCTTTATACCAGTGCTAGGCACGTTTACAATAATATATAACAAGAAGAAAGTCAAACACAGAGGAAGCATGGCATAAAAATGGAGCAAAGAAAATTTGAACTCTTGCTCAGGTACTCAAAATAGGTGCTTCGAAAATGCTCTTTAGCGTCACGCAGTCTGTACGAAGCGTTACATAAATGCTAAAACACAATCAGTGGCGTCTCTAGAACAGAATTTTAGGAGGGGGCACACTTTGGGCCATAAATACAACTGGTGGGGCCAACCTCAAAGGTCAACCATAAAGAGAGTGTGTTTGTGAAGGTGAATATGTGTGTGTTTAAATGTGATGTGTGTGTATATCTATAGATAGATATAGACACACGTAAATACAAAGGGCCTCATTTATGGGATTTTTGCCATAGGGCAGTGGAGCAGGCCTTGCTGCTGTGCTGTCCTACAGCAAAAGAAAAGGGCAGGAATGCGCCGTACCTATGAGATACGGCGCATTCCTGTCCTTTTCCCCTGCGCCAGCACACAGTGGTCTGCCGCGAGCCAACGCAGGCACCCTTGACAGGGTGAAATCCGGCTCACCCAAGGATCCGATACCAATCTCGGTGCTCAAACAGCTTGAGGCACCCCAACTGCGTATCATTATGGACCTTCTCAATGCTTCCCTACTGGAATCTTTAGTCCCGTCAGCCTGGAAGCACGCCATGGTGACCCCTCTTTTAAAAAAACCCAATGCCGACCCCGAAATACTCTCCAACTATCGGCCCATCTCCTTGCTACCGGCCTTCTCTAAAATCCTGGAGAAACACATCCACTCCCAGCTTTCCAAATTCGTAGAAACCAATACAATTCTCCATCCATCTCAATCTGGTTTCCGAGCGGGTTTCTCCACAGAAACTACTTTACTGGGGGTCACTGAACGGCTGCGGCACCACTTGGATGATGGTGATACTGTCGCGCTTATATTGTTAGACCTAAGCGCGGCGTTCGACACAGTATCGACACAGTATCTCACCCAATACTCGTCAAAACACTGAAGTCACTCGGCATCTGTGGCACAGCTTTAAAATGGTTAATTTCCTTTTTGGATAACCGAACCTTTCAAATTTTCTCGGCAACTGCCAGCTCAGACAATCATCGCTTACCCTATGGGGTGGCCCAGGGCTCCATCCTTAGCCCCTTGCTTTTTAACCTATATGTCAGACCCTTAGCTGGCATTGCAGAAGAGGCTGGGTTGTCTCTTTTTTCCTACGCTGACGACTCCCAGATTATTTTTTCTCTCTCTAAAGCAAACACTGGTGTTTCATCCCCCCTTCAGTTTGGATTAGGGAAAATAGCCTCATGGATGCACACCAACTATCTAAAACTAAACGGTGAAAAAACTGAAGTTTTGATCCTTGGTAAAAATAAAGACCTATGGGGCCCACTCCACTGGCCCAGTGAGATGGGAGCTCTACCGCGGCCGTCGGATTACGTCCGTAATCTAGGCATAACCATTGACGACTCACTCACTATGCACCACCAGGCAGTCAAGGTCACTACCACATGCTTCACCATTCTGAAGTGGCTCAGAAAAATCATCTGGATGCTGCCGGAGCCTACCCAGAGAAAGTCCAAGCTCTTGTCACCTCAAGCCTGGACTATGGAAATGTACTATACCTTGGGTCCAACAAGGCTGTGACTCGAAGGTTACAGATGGTACAAAACTCTGCAGCAAGACTCCTTTGCAGGGTCCCCAGAGCTACCTCCATCTCCAGCCACATACGGGACCTACATTGGCTCAGGGTAGAGAACCGTATCAAGTTCAAAGCCCTGAGCTACATGTTCAAAATTAAAACCGGCATGGCCCCACAGTACCTACAATCCCTGGTCAGCCCCTACGTGCCTGCTCGATACCTTCGCTCATCAACTCATGAGAACTTCTTTGTACCCAGATTGAAACTATCAAGGATGGGAGGCAGACCTTTTGCCTATCTTGGCCCCTCTCTTTGGAACTCACTCCCCCCAGCCATCCGGACCGAAATAGTCTACACCCGCTTCCGCAAATCCCTGAAGACCTGGCTATTCAACCATTAACATCCCCAAGCTGTTTATATTCCACCCAGTCCGCTCTGGCGCCGGGAAACCCTTCTTGGGTAGCTGCTGCGCCTTACAAATTCAACTAATAAATAAATAAATAAATAAATAAGGATGCGTGCATTGCGGGGATGATTATTTTTGTGCAGGAAGGGAAACCTTCCTGTACAAAAACAATCACAAGAGGCTTTCCTCTTTCTATGTGTGCTGCAGCACACATAGCACACAGAGAAAGAGGAAAAACTAGGAGAAATAAAGATATTTCTCCTCGATGTGCGTCCCTTACGCCTCGCCAGCGAGGCGTAAGTTTATGGCGCTGCCTCAGACTCACGATTTCTCGTAAATCTGGGGCAGTGTCAAAAGCCTTGGATGTTGCTAGGAACGCCCCAGCAACACCCATTGAACGCCCCTTTCATGCAGTTTTCTGCGTGAAAGGGGCACACATTTATGAGGCCATGAAAAGCCACATAACGTGGCCTTATTATTATTAGGGGTGGGCGGAATTTGCGTAGTCGCGTTACGCAAAGTTCAGTGAAACGGTAAAAAATCTCAGCGAGCTCCGCAGAATTCCGCGAGCATGCGGAATTGCTTGTTCCGCCCGTTCGCAATACGTTTTTCCTTGTTCGGGGACGCTGTTTGCGTGCTCGGGGGGAAATATCTCGCGAACTTGCCCATGCGGTCGCCAATTGGCGTGGCCATCTTGTTTCACTTGTCCCGCCCGCTCGCGATGCGTGTTTCCTGTTCGCGAACGCAGATGTCTGATGGCGCGTCCGAATGATGTGCTCGCGATCGCACACTCTTGCGGGATCGCGCCGCCGGCTACCAAAATCTCGTGGCGCACGCGAACGGATAGGAAAACTCGTCGGCGAACGCAGGGATCCCGGTATGTCGCTCCCGTGCGCGCGAACGCGTATTTTGAAAGCGCGAACAAGGAAAAGATTTCGCTAGGCCGCGGATCACGGAACTTTCGGCAATTCCGCGTTCTCCGCGGAACGTGGAATTGCCAAAATTCCGCAAATTCCGCGAGCGGAGCGGAATTTACCGCCCAGGCCTAATTATTATGCCAGTGGCACATTGCGCCACCGGAACATCAAAAAAGTGACTTTAAACATTTTAGTCAAACAACACTGCTTTACAGCGAAAGGTAGTTGAACAAATGAATGTGCAGTGTCTGTTTTTTTACAGTCACCTCCTGGCACATTCAAAAGCTCCGGTGGCGGGGTCTAACGGGGACCTTGACAGATAGAGCCGGGGCACGGGTCCCAACAAGATACCACTGAGAACACGTCACCCTCCCTCCACCCGCCAGTCAGAGAAGCCAGTCCTGCCGCTGCTCCAAAACAGCCCTGGCGCTGGAGTTGACGAGCGGCGGCACAGGCTGGTCCTCTGGAGCTACCGGCGGTGTCTAGGGTGCGCGAGCAGCGAGCAGTGACCTGCAACAGAGCTGTCAACCTGTGGCGAACTACGAAGCTCTTGTGAGTGTTCGTGTACGCCTCCGGTACAGGCTTCAGGTAGCAGCAGCCCGTGGAACTGTGCGATTGAACTATCAGTTTGTCATTGAATTTGAAAGGACCGCCAAGGAAAGACAGAGAAAACACACATCTTTACCCAGACACTCGAGGGCAAAAAAAGATACCAGTTCTAATTTCAGCTCGCAGTACCGTAATGTGCGTCACTAAACATTTGAATTAAATATTACGCTGAAATTGTTCAAGACAATGCACGCAGGCCGAGCATATACTATATGAAATAGCACTATAAGATAAATGATAAAAAGAATTAAACGTATGACTTAAAAATGAAAAAAAGGAAACCCGAGCACTGGTTTAATATACACATGACAACGACAACGAAGTCGATGAGGGGGGAACGATAATTGCAAACACCCTGAAAGGAAATGGGAGGAAGAGAAAGCGACACTCATCACCTGTCAGACAGCGAGGGTTTACAAGTGAGTTTCCAAAATGTATAATTGCAGAAGTGAGTGACAGCACGCAAAGCAGAGGGGCTCAGCCCAGGCGGGTTTACCGCTCCCCCTCCCCCAATCCCAATCTGATGCTGCACAACTCGGGTCTGACCGCTTTAGGCTGGAGAAGGGGGGAGTACGAAAGAGCCGGCTCTCCGGTGGTTCCTCCTACACCTGCCATCGACCGCCACAGCTTTATATAAGGAGAGCGCGCTCGCCGGCAGACTCCGCCATGGCACGTCTGCCAGCACCACCGGCAGCCGGCGAGGAAAAGGGGGAATCCAGCCTGAGGGGGCTGTGAGCATGCACCCGGCGTGCAAGGCAGCCAGAGCGCTGCTCGAGGAGGGGGCTGCCCGGTTCTCCCCACCACTCACGGGGCCGTCACCCACCGCCTCAGTGCTCCCCATCCATGCCTACAAGAATCGTGGACTTTGTGCACCGCTGGCTGCCACGCGCCGTCCCTTCCAGCCAGACCTGAGGGTTGAAGTTTTCACTTCTCAGTAACCCTGCAGCTGCCCAGGAGCGCATTTAACAAGCGACTCTAGCCTCTGACAATGAGGCTTCCGGAGCCAGGGCACAAACTTCTATAACTTATTCAGGATTCTTCGTCCCTTTTTAGACACGGTAGGAATGCAAGCTGCGCTTTTGTTTCTTTTTTAAATCCCTGCAAATTATGAAGTGTTATGTGAAATAACGTTTTCTATCGCTGGTGTATTTTCATGTATTTTCTTTCATTCAACAACTCGTTTTGTATATTTATTTAGCATTGCTATGTTCTGAAAATGACCTCAGTTGTTAAATATTTTAATTACACTTATTGACTAACTGCACGCAAATTACTATGCTATTCTTCATCGCGCATCCACTCTGACAACCTAATAACTAGCAGCAAAAGGTACTGCGAGGAGAGGAGATTCAGCAGTGTGAGGGGGGGGGGGGGGGTCTCCTCTCTTCTGATGTCTTGCTCTGTACATCAAACAGTATCTAACATTCCCTGGCTACTAGGACCAACAGGATATGATCTTCTACAAGTGTGTCACTGAGGCCGAGGGAAGATCTGTTGTTGTGTCTGAGAAGTAACATTCAGATGCCCAGGTTTTATATAGTGTTTATAGCTATTGAGTCAATTTCTAGGGTTCACAGATTTTGATGAACACGGGAAAAGAGTCAAAAGGGTATGACATCATTTGCTCAGGATCACACATTGTGTTGAAGTGCGAACGCTGAGATTTGAAGAGGGCCCCTGGCTGTACAGTTCACAATGTTACAACTACACTACTTCTTCAATGTGTTAACTATTGATTTACCGTACTGGCTTTGAACAGTTCGATGAAAACTCTCTTAAAGGGGCCATCCTGTGAATGAAGTTACAATAAATCTCAAAATACAGCTGACAATATCAAGCAGGCGTCTAGAATGTCTGGTGTTGGTGATTGTTCGAGATGCAGGACTGGAGAAGATAAGAATTTTTTTGTCTGCACTGGATGGTCCTTTTAAAAAGGGAATTACATTTCGATAATGTGTCCAAAGCACATTGACTCAGATACATGGTTTTGGCCTTGAGTGACATGGGGTGGCCATGTAAGTACATTATTATAGCAGAAACCAGCAACCTTCGGAAACACTGCTATACAAGCGTTCACACACCACATCTCAAGCCTGGTAGTCCCTGCCATCCAGGATGTGTCTAGGCACTATTTCCTGAGATCTGCCTGCTGGGCTGTACCTTTAAGAGTGATCTGGTGGGAGGGGGCGGGATCAACAAGGTGAGGTCTGCTCTAATCCAGAGGGTGACTTCCTATCCGTGAGGAGAGCTCCAAGGAAACAAAGGAGAACTGGCTAACATCCAATGCTCCAATCTTTCATCAAGACATGCTTCCTGACACCCAGGCTACCGGCGTCTTCTATGCGGTAGCCATATACACCTGGCTCCCGTGTGCAGTCAATTAGAAACACATATATTTGGCGGTATAAACCATTTTCAGTATACTATTGGAATTTTGTTATAACAATTCTAGAAACAACTTGAGCTTTTTGAGCACAAGTAAAAGCCCACAGTGCACTGGCAGTGCATTCCTGTACAGCTGTATGAGAATGAAGTAGTATTTATAAAATATGACATGGAGGGTGTGCAGTTAAGACATCATCCTTCAACCATGCCATCTCTTATGGTTCTGCATAATTCAGTTTACATGTGGGCTGTACACATTTTACGATCAGTGGATGTTTTCAAGGCTGCCTGAAGATTTGTACATTTGGCAGAGAAGCAAATATTTATTATTCAAGTGGTTGAAGGTATATAAATCTAATTGAACATTTCTAGAGAATAACAGAGCCATGGCCGTCAAGTAGTTATATGCCCTGGATAGGCAGTAGAAAATGAGACAGAAAGCTTGAGCTCAATTTTGATGATGCTGATGAGGAAGGTTCTCGCTTGTTGAGGGGCTCTGAGTTTGGAAGCCTTGCTTGTTGACACTAGTGGGCTAAAAGAGGTCATGCAGCTCCAGGGAGCGGAGGATGGGTGAATTAGGAGAGCATGTGGCATAACGGCCAGAGCTGCTGGCTTTGCAACTTGGGAACCCGGTTTCGGCGTCGGCTCAACATCCTGTGATTTTTGGGAAAATCACATAATCTCCCCGTGCCTAGAAGACCCCGAAAAGAATGTGTTCTTGTGTAATGTAACTGGTGCTCCAGCACTCCATACATAAACATATAAAACCAAGGCCAGTTCTAGGATTTATTGGGCCCTGGGCAGAAAAAAATATGAGGCCCCACAAATTTGCATTTGGTGTAACCTCATAGGAAGTGACATCCATTGACCAATAATACTCTGGTAACTATGCAAGAAGCTACTAACCTAATGTGGATATCAGTAAAATGGTTAAAATATAAATAATAACCATAATGCAATAAAGACAAATATATTCTATAACCACTTTAAGTGGAAATACATTATCTTAGTCAAACTGAGCTCTCCAAAATTGTTCCTGAGTCTCTCCAAAATTGATATTATCACTCCAATGTTCACTAAAGAGATAAAAAGCAGGCATTCAAGTGAATCTGAAACACTCCCTTTACACTAGTCAGGTCCAAAGATAAGGCATTTGTTTTTTTAGCAGGCATGGGGGATAATTAATACATACTGGATTGGGTGAGCAATCTGCAAGTGCTGCAGAAATGAACAGAAAGCACAGATGGCAAAAACTTAGACGAGGTGCAGACAAGATGTCATGGTCAGGCGAGGTGGTTGACATATAGGCAAGTTGAAGCACCAAAGGCTAGACCAAAACCACACACTGAGCACCTAAACACAGGAAGTAACCTCAAAGGAAGTAATCTAAAACTCCATTTCTAAGAGGTGCAAAGAGCTGAACTAACTTAAAGATATAAAGAAGAGATGGCAAAAAAGGCACAACAATCTGTGGTCAGGGACAAACACACCAAAATCTGCACTGAGACAGTCACTGAACAGAGAAGTCTAAATTGAAACACCAGAACAAGAAGGACGTATGGTAGACTCTACACATATAAGAAAAGGAAATCCAGCAATGTAGAATTAGTAGGTTGAGGAGATGATGTATGACTTGCATAATAAAGTTACAGAAATTCTAGAGATTTGCACTTTTAAAAAGTTAAAAATTATAAGTCATAACTCCCTAATAGCTGAGGAGATATTTGATAAATTCCAAAGGTCATTTCGCTCGACTCCTATTTAGCCAAAGCTGTAATTCCCGAATTGCGCCTGTACTCAGGCAAATCTATTGGCTCATGGTTAAAGAGATTGCTGAACTCTAGATCCTTGCAAGACACTCTCCATCATTCACAAGCCTCCAATCATGTCCCAGACTACCTAACCAAAAACCTTTGGCCCTTCCAATCTTTAATGCAAGATCAGCCACGCTGAACCTACTGGCTACCTACTCGCATTCAATGATTGGCAGATCATGCCATATGCATTGATGTACCCTATAGAATTCCCTTCCTACTCCTTAGGCAAACCCCATCACAGCCACCTTCTCCTGAACGCTCGCGAGGGTGCTGGCCAGGGGGGGAGCCGGCGAGAGCAGCGGGGGGTGGGCTCCCCAACCTGCTCTCCAACTTACCTACACACGGGGTGCCTGGGTGGGACCGGGCACCCCGAAGAAGAGTAGATGCTGAGTGAGGCCGCCAACGAAGGCAGTGGGAGAGCCGCTGCTCAGAGATGCACGAGTTGGGGAAAGAGCACCCCATAATGCTTTGCAGGGCCTGGGAAGGCCTGCATGAAAACCTGCTTGTTGGCGGCATGTGGTGACCCCAGGAGGACCGGGTCACCACCATTGATATGCCCAGGTGCAAGGGGAGCTGCAGGAACAACACAGACTCCCCCAGCACAAAAGTGGAAAGTCCCTACCCTAAGTCTCTGGCGACTCAAAGGAAATAACCCCTCAAGGGTTCAGCCATGGTTTAAAGCCAAACTAATGTTGGAACTTTTGTTCTGCAGCTGGGTGTTGATGTTTAGGACTGCAGTGATTGTGAGAGGCTGAACTTGGGATATCTTCGTAAGTAATCTGGAAATATGTTGCTAGGCGTTCCTGCCAGGCGGCCTGGTTGTCATTGCATAACTCTATGATTATTAATGTGATGCCTTTTAGGAGCTGTGATTGACCTGCATTATACCTGCTATCAGATATGATAAGTACCTGTCATTCTAAGTGATGCCTAGACATGTATTCTTGCTGCTGCGTTAGTTGAACAACCAGACTGTCAGCCACTGTGATTTAAGTGTGTATACTGCACGGCCAGTATGAGATGCTCAGTCAGGGTTATGTGTCACTATGGCAGGTGTTCCCAATATAAATGCTTGTTGAGATAATGGGGTGGGCCGCCACCGGGGTGGTACCAGTGGGAAGGGACCTCGCTCCAGATTAAGGTCAACCCACTGCATTTGGGGGCAAGATGATGTTCATACATGTGAATGGAGGTACTAGAGCCCTCCTGGGGGGAGGGGGGGAATGATTACGCAATGTCAAGAAGTATTTCAAACCGCTTATGTATATTTGTAAATTGATGCATAGTATTGAGTAGTGTGTGTGTAATAAATGTACTCTTCCTTTTTATAAAGAAAAGTACAGACTGGACAATCAATTATTGAGTGTTATTTTTGCGTACCTGTAAATGGCGATTACTAGCCCACACCACCTCCCTTGAGTAAGCCTTAGACTGCTCTGCAACGCTACTCTCTGAGAGTCAAGCACTACAATGGGGTGTTTGGTTCCCAGTGAAGGACAAATGTAGACATATTGTTTGTGTAGGCCTCACAAATAATGCCTCATTTTCCAACACTAAGGCATTATCATCTGTCTAGAACCCTCCGTTCATCCAACGCTAGTCTCCTCCATGTCCCAGGATCAGATGTAAGAAGTGGGGAGGTGCGTCATTCTCCTATCTTGTGGCCCAGGTTCGGAATCACCTTCCACCACATTGGCTCAAGAGTAGGTCTGAAAGTCTCTTCAGAAAATCCATGGAGACCTGGCTATTTGACATGGCTTTTTGAGCATGGTGATTCACTGCAGGGGAGGTTTTTCTTCGTGCAGGGACACTCTTTGGAGTAGCTGTTGTGCTCTATAAATGGTCTGATTGATTGATTGACATAAAAATATTCAGGACCTTAAAACAGGCTCAATACAGGTAGCGAGTGTTGTAAAAAACACCTTCACAGGACCCCTAACAAGATGGGCAATTCACTAGGGTAGGCAAAAACCAACACAAGATGTGGTCCAGTGACATACTTTGGCCACGCAGGTAGGAGACTTTGCATATAATCCTCAATTTTATACTTTTCCCAAACATGTTGGAAAATAAAGATTGTGTTACAAATAGATGTAGGGCCGACAACATGGTGACATTTTCCTGGGAATGGTTGCCTCTTAGCTTCACCATCAATTTTACTGTGACCCCAGCAGGCATGGTTTGTGATTTCAGCCTTTCAAATTGAACAAATTGTGTGCTCTTTGGCAACACTTTTTGAACTTATTCTTCTGTTCCCATTTTGTGCCCAGAATGGGTACCTTAAATAGCAACCTAAAGGCGTCCTGTAAATATGAGGTTAAAACAAAAACTGGACTAATACTACCTTAGCGTTTTGGGGGGCACGTTCAACAGTGCCCAGTCTCGGAGTCTATTCAGAAAGTAGCAATAGAGTGCTAAAGTTATAGCCTTTGGAGCATGCAGTACTTCATTGCAGTCTCGAGTCTCCTACCTTAGCAACACGTTTGATCTTGAGCAAATGATCCTCTCTCTGTGCCTCAATCTCCTAATCTGACAATATGTGTGTGCTTTCAATCAGGCTTATTGAAATAAACTACAAAGACATACTTCCAGGATATGCCCCCAGCAAGATTTTCATTCTCACATTCAGTATTAGCATCTCTAAAGTGACCGCATTCCTGAAGGTGCATTGTGTGGACACTCCTCCATCCCAGCCTTGTAGTAAACAAAAGGTAGCCAAAGTCAGAAGTTCTTTTATAGCCCACAGATTGTTGAAAATCTGACAATGGTCACCCGCCAGGGCTCTCAATATCTCAATGTCTCCTAAAGAGCTTTTCCTATATTGGTCCTAAGAACAGCACAGTGCAGGACATGTTGTGTCCCGCACCAGCTCAGCATGGGCAACTAGACAAATTACCAGAAACTAGGACATACTGCAGTACACTGGATGGTTGACCCTCAGCATTTTGAACAGGTGCAGCATCCACATTGGTATTGCACAGCATCTGGTGTGCATGCATTCAAATGCTTTTTGAAGAGGTTGCACCTGTGTAGGTCACAGTTACTGAGGCTGTGACTGGGCTCCTCCAAACACTAGTGACCTAATAGGTCCTGGCTTCTTAGAAACCAATGCAAATGCTGTGATGGGGTTTGCCTAAGGAGTAGGAAGGGAATTCTATAGGGTGCATCAATGCATATGGCATGATCTGCCAATCATTGAATGCGAGTAGGTAGCCAGTAGGTTCAGCGTGGCTGATCTTGCATTAAAGATTGGAAGGGCCAAAGGTTTTTGGATGGGTAGTCTGGGACATGATTGGAGGCTTGTGAATGATGGAGAGTGTCTTGCAAGGATCTGGAGTTCAGCAATCTCTTTAACCATGAGCCAATAGATTTGCCTGAGTACAGGCGCAATTCGGGAATTACAGCTTTGGCTAAATAGGAGTCGAGCAACATGACCTTTGGAATTTAACAAATATCTCCTCAGCTATTAGGGAGTTATGACTTATAATTTTTAACTTTTTTAAAAGTGCAAATCTCTGGAATTTCTGTAACTTTATTATGCATGTCATACACCATCTCCTCAACCTACTAATTCTGCTGCTGTCCTCAGAGTGACAGCAGCAGGACTTTCAGAATGCTAACGTAGAATATCACATAATGAAAAAGGTGGCAAAACTTGCCTATTTACTCAAGCATCCGCCCATTCATTTCTATCACTGACTTAAGCAACTGCTCCAGAGATCTGTCTGTATCCTATGTTTGTCCTGCAGGATCTGTTCTATGGTGAATGGGGGAGAGTACTTAATGTCTTCTGTGAGTAAGGGAAGCTTTCCTTGCTACTGTTGTGTCATACCTGTTCTGTGAGAAAGCATAGTTTGCACTGCTGGTGTGCGATCTGTACCTTTCCTGCAAAGGGGGAAGGTGACATTGTTTGCGCTGAAGGGTTAGCCGTTATAAGAAACGTGCGTTTCAGCTGCTGTTGCACCATCTTATGAAAAAATACAAAGGATATGTTAAATGCACTTGCATAACATGCCTTATGAACCAGGGGCTGCTTCAAAATATTTGATGTGAGATACCTGTAATCCTTATGAAGGCACCTGACCCCATAGGGAAAATATTCAAGTGTTAAAACATATTGGCAGAAAAAAAGAAGCAGAGTCTGTTACTCATCCATCCTGTTCTTGTGGTAGGGAGATGTCAGTTAAAATATTTGTATCTCTGCAACACACAATTTTAATATAGTTCTAACAGTTTAACCAAAGAGAGAACATAACTATTGACATAAGGGACATAGCCTCACTCAGACTAGGAAATCCATAAGCAGGAGACTATAATGAATGAACCATAGTACTCTCTGAAGCTTCAGTAAGGACATGAATGCATTGTAATGCCATTAGAGGTTTGACTGTTCCAGGAGTTTTGAACGTATTGTGTGTTTTTGTCTGTATGCAGAAAGCGTACAACCGTCCATTAACTTCTCTCACTCCCTCTTTAGTATTTTAGCTACTGTTATTGTGCATGTCCAGTATATATGAGATAATCGTAGGATGTTCCTTTTGCTACTGCCACTCATCATTTATTTATACTCTGTGTTAGGGAAGGTGGAGCCACTGGTGTCCATGTTTCACCTTTGTTGTGTTGTGAAACTTGATTCAAAACTTTCCATTGAGCAAATGACAGAACAAATTGCTTTGCTAATGCTTTTTATGCATGATGTGAATGAAAAGTGAACCCTCACAAAATATGTGAGTAGAGTTTACTTTTGGTTTTACATGTGAAACAAGCAGTTTTTTTTTAATGGACTAGATAACTTTGTGAACTTTTAAGACATAGTTGCCAAGTTGCTCTACGTGACTCATAACACATTCGGCCAATTGTGGGATTTTTGTCAACAGCACTTTGCATAATGGGGTTTTGTGTCCATAAGGAAAGCGTTAAAGCAAAACTACAATGCAGCATGAGATTGCCTGAAAAGCTAGAAGCGGCTTACGGTACTTTATGGGATAGTGAACTTTGGCAGTCTTGTGAAATGTAAAATAAAGTTAGTTTCTGACTTTTTGCCTTTTAAGATCTCTCCTAGGCAGGACATGTGCTGTCTCTTCAAGACCTTTAGTTTTCTCCTAGTGGACTTGGAGACTACTTATTGCTTACCATTGGTTGGCTTCATTGTCACTCTCATTTGCTTGCTTCTTATTGGTTAGTTGCCATAGACTTCCTTCCTCTTTGTGTATTTATCCCTCCCCCAGAGCATTGATGCATTACTTGTGTCCTTCCAGTGCTCATTTTTTAGGCACTACATTTTTCTTTCGGTTTCAGTGCTCTACCAGAGTGTGTCTTACTCAGCTGGTTGCCTTGTGTACTTCTACCACCTCTGTGTTCCTTACCTGTATGACTGCTTTCCCACTCCCACCCTCCCTCCGTTGTCTGTCTTGTCCTGCCCCCATCCGCCTTCCCTTCCTCTCTCCATTGTCTGCGTTGGGCCTCTATCTGCCATTCAAAAAACACACACACACACACTTTAACATGGCCACCACTAGCTGCATCTTAGAGCTTTTCCCCCCAACACCCTCCTTTGTCCGTGTCGTTGCCCTGTCTGTCCTCTGTGTTGCCTTCACCCCCATGGGCTTTAACTTTCAGCAATTCTGGTATCCTGCAGAATATGCCAGTGTTTGAAGTTAGATTTTCAAGGGATTGGTACAAGTTGCAACTTCATTGGAGATGGAATGACCACGACTCGGTCAGAGAAAAAGCTACTTTTGATCAAAATCTTCTTATCATGGGCAAAGATTTCACTGTGGCTGCACAGAGAAGCAATACTCTTCTGAAATAGCACCAGCGTCTACTCACTTTCTCTAGCACCCCATTTTAATTAAGGCCAGTTTATTAAACCTGGTCATGCTGTGCAATTTAGCAACGCTTTCTTCTCATGGAATAGTGGGCAGGGACATCTTAAGGATTCTGGGGGCCCAGGGCAAAACGTATTTTGGGGGCCCCTGTTCGGATCAGCTTTGAATTTATGATCCAGTTTCAGCTGTTTCATGCTGTCTTGTGCCAGGTCACTGACAGTGCACAAGCACACTCATCCAAATTCTAAATATGGTTACCTCAAATATTCAAGGATAGTGACCTGTGTTTCCAATATTACAACACAGCAGCAGCTCACTAATATTATTGCAAATAATCTCTGTGACGCCCTCCCATTTCTCATACGTGAGGTCCTGTTTTGATCTAAAAGAACTTTTTTATGGATGTTGCATGAATCATAAACAAAACATTTCTCTGAAAAATGTCTGTAATAGACTTTCACACACCACACACATTAAAATAAATTAATTAAAACTGTATTTAAAACAATCTGTTTAAGAATTATTCAAGGTTATCAGGGTAAGACTCTCTGCAGAACAGAGCTGGTTCTATCAGGGGCCCCTGAAAGGCTGGGGCCCTGGGCCAGAGCCCACTTTGCCCATGCCTTAAAACGTCTCTGATAGTGGGTAACTATTGGTCGGTGTAGACATTCATTAATATATCGTGTGGATATTTGCGCTGGACAACCACGCTTTCTGCGCCGGTCCGCTGTCTGCCAGAGGCTCGGGCTCCATATGGTGAGGCACAAACAGGCCCTTTGTTTGTAGTGCAAAGCAAATAGCAATTGCAAGCTGCATAAGCATGCATGGTTGCTTTCACTTTTTAAAATACTGCGGTTTAACAAGCATCAGCGTCTTTCCAGAATGCTGAGCAAGCCGTGACATAATCATGGTTCCTGTCTCATCCCAGGGAGATACCCATGCTGTGACAAAGCAACGTGATTTTACTTTCAATTGTTGTGATGACGCAGGCAAGTTTTGAAACAGCTGGAACGGTGCCCTGCTGTTTGGAGAAAGCCAAGCAGCCTTGGAACAGTATGATAAGCTGATGTCTCTTCTGAGAAAGCTGAGCGGAGCTTGTGCAGTTTTTGGTTCATCCCAGACTGGTAAATAAGAGATAGAGGGCAGGCAACTAGGCCTGGTGCCACTCCACCTACTGCCCAACTGAAAGCTACCACCCTAACTTGCTGCCAATTGTCCCTCTGTGATATAGCTTAGTGGGTAAAACCATTTCCTGGTGCCGAAATCTGTGAGCAAGCAGCAGATCATGAGTTTCAACCCCGTCAGCTTAGCTATTTATCCTTCTGAGCATGATAAACCTGGGGTATTAGCATATCTGCCATGGAAACCTAGCAACTGTTTGGAAAGTCAATCCTGGACTAACAAAACCACTGCTATGTGAAAAAAAGCAGATTGGTCGCTATGTAACAACAGTAACAAAGAGCACCACTTAAATAACCTAAAAGATATCGTGAGGTGAACAGATGGGGTTAGGCAGACACACTCCTTGTTGGATCATGGGGTTTCCGAGGAGACCAAACTGGTGCCATTGCTAGGATCTTGCTATGGCTTTCAGGGAGCCCTCACAGAAAGGAGCAATAGTGCCAATATCGGCAACAATCAGTTCTCATACAGCAACATACATAAATAAACCACACAACACCTTTTTTAGTGGAGAAATTTGCTGCAGGTTTATTTGCATAACCAATATGCCAACATGGTGGGTTATCTTACGGGCGATCCCAGGGCAGGCCAGCCCCTATGCCGCCTGCCCGTCTGATGAGCCAAATTGCACCGTGGCCGTCGCCAATCGGTGGTTACCAATTATTGGGAGAGGCCACCTCTCCCATCAGTGGACCGCCAGTCCACTCCTTACTCACGCCCCCAACAGGTGGGCGGAGCGTTTCAGACAGCCCCCGGTTGCTCAGACCCACAACTGCCCGTAGGACTAACGGGGCGCCGTAGTTCTTCCAGGGGCCCGCTAAGACATCCCTGGGTATCCTTGGCTTAGCACCCTTGTTGTGCTGCTGCAATATAGTACCCTTCTGTACCTTGCAGACTCTGGATCGCCCTGTAACTCCTCCTGCAACACAAAACAATAAGTTAGATTCTTCCCCTCCCCGTACTACCCTTTGGCCGTCCGCAGGGTAAGCGGTAGGGTGGGAAACAGCGAGATGGGTAGCGGTCAAGAGACCGTACCGTGGGCGGGGGAAGGCTTTTGTACCCCTGTCCCCCTCCCATGGCCGGAAGTGACGCGGCCCACAGACCCCCTGGTCCCTAGCCCAGGGAGCCTAGTCAGCAGACTTCTGTGCCTTCCTGTGGCACTAAGGCGGCCGCCCTGTTGGAGGGTCCCCTACGTGGCCCCCCTGGGCAGCCTTGGCATAGTGCCAATATCGGCAACAATCAGTTCTCATACAGCAACATACATAAATAAACCACACGACACCTTTTTTAGTGGAGAAATTTGCTGCAGGTTTATTTGCATAACCAATATGCCAACATGGTGGGTTATCTTACGGGCGATCCCAGGGCAGGCCAGCCCCTATGCCGCCTGCCCGTCTGATGAGCCAAATTGCACCGTGGCCGTCGCCAATCGGTGGTTACCAATTATTGGGAGAGGCCACCTCTCCCATCAGTGGACCGCCAGTCCACTCCTTACTCACGCCCCCAACAGGTGGGCGGAGCGTTTCAGGCAGCCCCCGGTTGCTCAGACCCACAACCGCCCGTAGGACTAACGGGGCGCCGTAGTTCTTCCAGGGGACCCGCTAAAACATCCCTGGGTATCCTTGGCTTAGCACCCTTGTTGTGCTGCTGCAATATAGTACCCTTCTGTACCTTTTCAGACTCTGGATCGCCCTGTAACTCCTCCACAGCTCTGGGGGTGGCCACCGTCACCACCAGGGCCCCCCACCAAGGCAGATATTCCTACCTACAGCCTGTTGCTTCCAAGGCCTCCCCAGGCCCAGCAAAATTAAGTCCATGCCTACCCTTGAGAGGTGAATCCCATCCACTTCCCAGCATCCAGTAGACTTGGCATGAAGAAAACCATGACTGATGAAGCCAAATCACCAATGCTCCGTGAATTTACGCCTGGCGCTGTTCACTCTCCTACGTGATATCTCAATGGCGTCTCCAGATCGGGCTCCTTGCCAAACTGGGCGAGGTAAAATTTAAGACCACCACAGTTCACGTGCCCCAAGCTGATTACTCAACTGACACATGATGTCCCTCATGTCTTGGAGCAGTACTCTCCTCCCCAGAGTCGTCAGGTCATTCCCTCCCAAGTGTATGACCAGAATAGGAGGTGGACCGCTCCCTCCCCCAAGTATCTGCTGCAGCTTCCTCATCAGCTCGCTCCAGCGCATACCTGGGTAACCTAGCCACGTTATCTCTGTGACCTAGGTTCCTGGTAAATAAAGAGATGTTGTGTTTGAAAACCATAATTGTTGTAGCGTTTATATTCTAATAATCTACAATTGCACAACAACACCACATCACTGCAACATCATTTGTCAATCCGGGCCAAAACCGTACACCTTTAAGCACCTGACTGTCGGTTGCAACATGGTACCTAAGGGTCCTCTCGCCATATCCTTCAGCTCAAGGCCTTAAAAATCGTTTGTAGCATTGCGACTCCCAGCGCCCTACCTGCTTAATTCGCTCTGGCGGCATCCCTGATAGGAAGGCTGTGGCAGCCGCCCCAATCCTGAAGGAGTGGCTGCTGAATCTCTTGTCTCCCCCTGTCTGTCCTGCCAATTGCAAGCATGCCTGCATGATGTGGTCTACTTGAAACTTTGTAACCGGAGACCCGTTGGGCCAAAGCACACTTGTTGGATGACAAATTCCACAACCTGCATGGCTGCCAGCCCAGGCTAAAGGGCGGGAGAATTTGCACATGTTTATTGTTACTCAACTCAGAAGTACTCGATATATCGACCTCAGGAGGATGAAATGCTAAGTGAACCTACCAGGATCGGAACCTGTGACCAGAGGTCGGACCCAAGCCCCTTACAGTTCTACCGCTCCACATGCCTGTGAACTTGTCTCCCAGGGCAGACTTCAAGTACCTGATCCATACTTGGGCATGCCTGAGCTAGAAACCCACATCTAAAAAGGCCTGCCAACCGGCAACCACCAAAATTGCAGTCCGAATGATTGCTGACAACTCCCAAGGAAAATTGCTTAACTGGAGCAGCTGGTAACATGCAATCAATTTAACCATAATTATGGCTGCAGAATGTGCTCTCGTAGTTGTCCGTATTAGTGCTCCCTCCCTCCATATCAGTGCTATCAAGGCAACCCGCACCCTCCTGGGAATGGCCCGCTCACGCCCCAGCTGGCAGAAGGTGCCTATTCGTGAGTAGCCCATAACCTTACGTATTTTACCAACGGTATACCAGGATTATGCTGAAACCTACTGCTGAGTGCGCGTTGTACAATCCCAGGTATGCCTATCTTTGCCTATTCTGTTTCTGTCTGCACAGTTTGATAACCCTGCCAGCCCCAAACCCAGGCGAAATAAAAGGAAGCTATACCGCTGCCCGTGTGCGTCGCTGCTGGTGCTAATGATGGTCCAGTAAGCACCGGTAAACTAGATGCTGTACTATAGCAATAGAGGGCCATTGCAGCACTTTATTAAAGTCCATGGCTAACCTACTCACAGTATACCAACACCACCACTCCCCGCATGAGACTCAGTCCAGGTTTACTTTGCCCTGTGCAGTAGTGTGGCCACCATTCGCTGGCATCTAACCTGTGCAGTGTCCTGTTCTGTCCTGTTCAGTCCCCCTCATGTGCTTCCACTGGGCACCTCTGCCTGATGTGCGTGACCTAAGACAGTCCCCTTGCATGGCGGTTTGCCAGAGAGACAATCCAACAAATGCCCCAAAAAGTACCACTACTTGCCTTCAATCGATTCTTGCCTGGCATTCCTTCATGCCCAGAATACCCAGCGGTAATGCTTCTACTCGGTCAAAAGACCTGGCCACACATCAAACCCACCGAGACAAGGTGTGGTCCGTTACCCTGCCCCAAGCTCTGCAGAAACAACAAATGAGCAGGATCTGACATAAAAGAGGAGATCCCCAGTTGCACTTGAAAATTGTTGTACTGCCCAACCCGATCTGCCCCTTTGAAAGATACCCCAACCTCTTGGATTTGAGCCTCACCAAGCACGACCTTTTATCCTGGACCTACCTCCAACATGACATGTATTTTAGCGCGCTGTCACCCTAGGGGTCTGCTGGCTCTGACAGAGCAGTGACAAGGTGAAGCCTGCTAACCTGCCCCCAAACTCAGCGGGACACCCCCATGTGCGAGCTTGCCACAAACGTCTTTAAAAGCATGCTAACCCCTAGCATGTTTGACTTCCCTTTGCTCAAGGGGGGGGGGGGGCGGCGAGTCCTGTCTGGAGGTGTGTGTATTGGACGACCAGTGTCCTGGAAGTACCTATGATTACAGTACATTAGTCACTACTTCATGGTACCTGGTGTGTTTAATAAAACTATTAACAGGTCTAACAAATCCATCAGGCATCCTCCGTTTACTTTAGGGATGTTGGATTGAGGGGATCCTGTGAAATCTGGAAGATATCTCCCTTGGCATGCCATCCCTTTAGCACAACATTTACAGCTCCTAGGCATGTCACTTAAATCATCTTGAATGTGTTTAAAGCTAATTAGTTTGAGTTCTGCTCTTGGCAACATCCCTTCTAACCCACCGGTTGGGTAACCACTCCTGTTTGTTTCTTGTACAAGGGTCCCCAATGACCTGGCACTGTGTAAGGGAACACAGATTTCCCGTGCACCTAGCCATGGGCCTTCTACTGCGTGTGACCCCCGTTGATGTGTTTTAGACTGTTGCTCTGTGTGAGCTGTGACATCTCTGACTTTATTTATTTAACTGCAATTTGTGCTGGATATGAGAGGAGCTGCCTTACCACAGATGATGGCACATGTAGTGCGAGGCTCGGTCGCCTCCCTCCATTAAAATCCCAGATGAAAGGTGCCCCTAGTGTGAGATGCGATACCAACAAGACTGGCCGCAGCATGTCTCCCACCCAACTGGGTGTTCCAAGTACTGCTGCACCCCTCGTAATTGTGCTGGAGGAGGCACCCAACGCCCCATTAGTTAGTATCCCTGCATAACAGACACGGACTACTAATACACTAAGCAAAGTGATCTAAAGTATTGCCATGCTATCCCACAACAGAAGGCCAGAACCCTCCTTGTTCTTCCCTCACGCATAGCTTGCGGGGTTGCGCACGCACTCCCACTGTTCAGTCACATGACTGTGACACCTACCACACACATTGCCAAGGGCGCTGCTTGAGAGACGAGCGTCCCACAGCAGCATGTTCTACAGGCCATATGTTTGCTGCCGAGCACGAGACTCCCCGCCCGCTCAGTGTCAGACTCAAACAGAGGACCCATCAACGTCGGCCAGTGGCTCCAAGGCAGAATACCCCTAGTGGCCAAAGCAAACATTAGCTTGTGTGTATTGGTAGGCCCCGACTCGCAGTACCTAGTTATCCTGCTAACATTGAAAATCCCTACTGCCTTCGGACCTAGTCCGCGCTATATGAAATTGCGAATAAGGTAAACAATACAGACGCACTCCAGCGCAAGGACAGGGCACGCTGGTAACACTCCTACAAGGGTCACCACTCAGGCAGCCGATGCCCCGCTACACTGGCGCTGGAAGAGCGCATGCTGCGTAGTGCAGAGAGTCAGAAGACGCTAGCCTGCGGTTCCCTGAGGAGGCACTGGCTCATAGGTAGATGGGACGGGAGCAGTCGTCTGTGTACTCCGCCCCCCGTACCTACATATCTCCCTGCTAGCTGCGCAAATCATTAGTGGTGGGTAGTGCGCAGGCATCCCGCCAAACACAGGCTTCGGCTCTACCACCACCCTACAAAGCACATTGTAACCTTTTCAATTGATAAAACCCGACTTCCCCGCAGTGCCACCTTTCATCGCTGTAGCTGTAACTTCCAAGACTCTTCACTTATATCACTTTACACTCTCACCATCCGGGTGCCGCACTGACTCACGCTTTGTCTGAGGGTTCGCCCTGCCCGTGAGCCGCTGCCCCGTGCCAGGCACACGGCCCCTGATCCGCTCTGCCAGAAGGACACCGCAGGCGGCAGAATACCGGGCCAGCAAAGACAATATAATTCCTTACTCTGCAAAAACATAGACTAAAAGTGGCAGTGAAAGGAGGGCAGTGTTTTAAATAATAAACTGTGTTGGGTTCTTATAGAATCCGCAGAGGTTACCAAAATGCAGCCAAACCGGAAATTCCCTGCCTGTGAAAAACGAGGCTTGTCTGCGGCAACTAATTAGTCGGAAAACAAGCAAACCTCATCGCCGGGCACTGGAAAGCCGCCTGCTCCGAAGACAAAGCAACTTGAAATTACCCGCAATGTAGGGCCCGGCCGGGGACCCGACAGGCCACAAGGCAGTGCCCCCTGGCCACACCAGGAACTCACACAATAGTTCGGCCTGACCTGTCCCCCCGCCGGCAATAACCAAGGGATCACCCCTCCTTCCCTGGCCAAGAGACATTGGCGGACACAACCAACGGACCCCTCACCATGTGTGATTGTCCGACTCGGGCTCAAGAAGTGGGCGCCAGTGCACAACACCACCAGGCGCCCTTGCTAAAGAGGCCCATAAGTTTCCATCCGCCTGCGCTGGGTAAGCATGATAGGCCACACCGAAAACCCTGCACTCCATGACGTGATATCTTTAGATCACACAACAACGACTCTGCCTTGTGGCTGCAGAGTTTTACGTATATTGTGTGACCGACTCGGATAGCCAGTCCTGGAATTTTGCCAAGAACAGTTTTTAAGATCTGCTTTATTGGACAAATTCCGAAAGTATTCACAACTGCATATGGACCCCCAGGGCACTTTTAGAGGGCGTCGCGCTCGGACCACCGGCCCCGTAGGGCAGGTACCCCCTTATTCTCTCACGCAAACATGGGCGCCCCGGCTGATTAACCAGTGCCGACTTCTAGCCCTCCCCCAGCGGCCGGAACCTCGGTAAAACGTGCCGCCCTAGCACACCTGGTTGCAGGTTGGACGGATGCCCCTCTCCCAGTCCGAGCGGGGGGCTGCGCACTAGTGCATGATAATGGAGATCCCCCAGCGTCCACACAAGCTCATATGCCGCCCCATGCATGCCTGTTCACCGGTGCGGAGGCGGCCTTTCACACCCTGACGGGTGTGCATGCGACCCAGCACGAGGGCAGTGTACCCCTATGCAAAGCTGGGGGCGCCCTGCTGTACAACGCTCGGGTGACCAGATATAGAGAACCAAAAACCGGGACATATTGAGAAACTGGAAGACATGAGCCGAAAATTACCGAAATCTGCCGGGACAGCCGGTGAAAAACCGGGACTGTTCGGGCAACTCTGGGCACCCTAGACAACGCAACTCCCGTTGCACTTTGGTGGCGGCCGGCGATATGTACGCGCCAGCTACCTGCAAACGTCAGCAGATCCGACCCCGGGAAAGCAAGCACAAGCACCGGACCAGTCAAATCAGAGTCCGCGTGGCTGCCAGGGCAACCTGCACCCGTGCGATTCGGACCCGAGATCCTAGTCTGGGGGGCCCAAACAAACTTCCAATTAAAATCTTTCAGCCCAGTTGGGAAATGCCGTGCAATTTCCATGTGAAACACTGGGTGCTGCTGGCTGCTTTGGGATAAGCTGCAGCAGTGTTTGGCTCTTGTGCCCCTTGCCTGCCGCCGGTCACCACAGTTCCGCGACGGCACCTGACCGCGTCATCCTTTGTTGCCACATTGCGCAGCCTGGGACCCGAGCAGCAGAACAAACCCAGGCCCCGGGAGGGATGAAACACTCACTCCCCGCCTCACACCGCGCCACAAGCTGTGAACACACACAAATGCCCCTCTCTGTTCCCCACCGAGGCCGCGCGCCCGACCGCCCCCAAGCGTGTTCAACTGATACTTCGCCCCCAAGATGCGATGCGATGTATGCATTTAATTATGAATATGTTGGAAAACATAGAGCTTTATAGACAGCAGCTGTCATTAGGATAGACATAAAATTGAAAACTAACCCAATTGATACCCACTATACACCACCAGATCACCATTAAGCAAAGCTGGTATCAGATACTTTAAAATCATAAGGCAACATATGGCGTGCTTTGTTTGAAGGATGTAATGACCTGCTGTTTACTGTACATGTATTGAAAGTAGCAAACAGTCAGAAGCTCGCGGGAAGAATGTCATCGCAGAACCCCATGACCAAACAAGCATGTATCTCGTTTTTTTTTTTTTGTGTTTTTTTTTTGGAGGAACTGAACACTTCCTTTTCTAGCTTGCGGCTAGGCATAGATTAGGCATTCTTGTAATGGTGATTTGCGCTGCGTGCAGCGGCCATTTATTGACGGCATGGCGAGCCTCTCGGTGGACTCCTATTCTCATAAGAGGATGCCGAGGGGAGGGAATTCGAGAGAGCACGAAAGGACAGCAAAAGGGAGTCGGGATTTATTTTCTCACGTTCGACCGAGGGCTCTCTTTGATGACACACCACAATACCTCGGCACTGCAACTTCTTTGAGTTTCTGGTTGAAACCAATGAAGAGAGAAATGCACCATATGCGCTCCCTGTGAGCGGCTTAAAGGAATAAATGAAAGGGGCCCCAGACTAGAAATGGCATATTAAATAGGTCTGCTTTAGAAGCAGCAAAGCAGAAGCAAACCTCCCCACGTACAACGTACGGCCTTTGCTGCGCGGCCCACATGTGGAATCCTCCCTACAAAGCCCCCCTCCACATCATCCCCCTCGCTTCGTGGACGGAGCCCCGCGGCGGGTCAACTAGCCCTAAGCCAGGTTTCGCGCTGCATGAATGCAGCGGCCACAGGCAAGGATACATGGAGGGGGGAGCGGGGACGGCAACGGTGCTGCTCGTGCAAGCTTGCCAGGCTGCGAGAGTGCTAATGTCGCACCAGATGGCCTCCGGGGTAGCCCGAGGGGGTGGGGGGATCTAAGGGCAACTCACCTGGGGTCCAGAGGGGGGGGTACGACCGACCGCACACGAGGACGGGGCAACGATCTGCGACCAGACAACAGCGAGACGGGTAGCGGTCAAGAGACCGTACCGTCTTGTGTCTTGTTTTCGTCTGTCAGATTCCTTCTGACAGTGGTGAGTTTTTGGATACCGAGGCGGTAGCCTCATTACTCCATATTCATTTTGAGTTTTTTAGTCGCTGTTTAGGTTGTCTTATTGATGTGTGACGCTTTGTCACCGTTGGGGTTGTATCACGAGGTCAGCGCTGTGATAGGCCGTGGGTTGCGGCCAATTGGGTTTGCAGAAGTGTCAGCAAGTTTTATCGCAGAGTCTTGTTTTCATCTGTCAAATGTCTTCTGGCGGTGATGAGCTTTTGATGGCTGCCGCGGCGGTTGCCTTCTGACAGTGGTGAGTTTTGGATGCCTGCCGAGGCGGTTGCCTTCAGGCAGTGATGAGTTTTGGATGCCTGCCGAGGCGGTTGCCTTCAGGCAGTGCTGAGTTTTTTGGATGCTGTGTTGCTGTTTCAGTTTCACAAGGTTAGCGCTTCGATGGGCCGCGGGTAGCGGTCAAATGGGTTTGTAGAAATGTCTGCAAGCTTCCTGATCAGTGGGTTTTCTTTTTGATCCAATTCTTTGTAGAATGTCCTGTTGAGTTTGCAGAGATGGTCGTCCAACATCTCAACGCTCAGGTCTCTGTGGAGGTCTGCTGTTCTTGTGAAGTTAGGAGCACCTGTTGCAATCCGTAAGGCCTTGCTCTGTACTCTCTGTAGGTCTTTCCGATGATGCGGGCGGCAGCCACTCCAAACTGGTGAAGCATATGTCATAGTTGGTCGAATTATTGCGGTGATTGCTCGCACCTTGCTCTGAATGGGCATCGACTTGGTCTTCAGGAGAGGGTATAATGCAGCCAGTTTTGTTGCTGCTTTCTGGCAGGTCTTCTCTATGTGGTTTTTCCAGCTGAGTTTAGAGTCCAGAGTCACCCCCAGGTAGGAGCTGCTGTTTTCCCATTTGATCTCTTCCCCATTGAGGAGGATCTGTGGGGGTTTCCTGTTCAGCTTCCTGGTAAATAATGTTGCTGTGGTTTTGCTTGTGTTCAGGGTGATCTGCCAGTCGCTGTACCATTCGGAGAGTCTGCAGAGCGATGTCTCAAGGTTCTTGGCCACTTCTTTCTCGCTGAAGGATTGGGAGAGGACTGCAACATCATCGGCGTAAAGGGCAAGATCAGTCTTCTTTAGGTCCGTGGGGATGTCGTTTGTAAATATGTTAAAGAGGAATGGTCCTAGGATTGATCCCTGAGGCACTCCAGCAAGAATTGGGCGTGGCGTTGAGCATTCCTCTCGTACCGCCACGTGAAAGGTCCGTTTTGACAAGTAGCTAGACAGCAGCTTAACCAGGTAGCTTGGAAACTTGAGCTTGATAAGTTTGTAAAGCAGTCCCTCATGCCATACTCGGTCGAATGCTTTGGCTACATCCAGAAAGACTACTCCAGTAGACTTGTTGATGTTGAATCCGTGGCTAATGATGTCCACAACTCTGAGGAGTTGGTGATTGGTTGAGTGGTCTTTCCGGAACCCAAACCGTTCTTTGGCGAGGAGGTTTTCGCTTGTCGCAAAGTCCACGAGGCGGGCAAGGATAACTTTTTCGAAGAGCTTTGATAGGCCAGATAGCAGACTTATGGGGCGGTAATTTGCAGGATCTCGTAGTGGTTTCCCAGCCTTGGGGAATACGACGACTCTTGCTTCTTTCGAGACCGTACCGTGGGCGGGGGAAGGCTTTTGTACCCCTGTCCCCCTCCCACGGCCGGAAGTGACGCGGCCCACAGACCCCCTGGTCCCTAGCCCAGGGAGCCTAGTCAGCAGACTTCTGTGCCTTCCTGTGGCACTAAAGCGGCCGCCCTGTTGGAGGGTCCCCTACGTGGCCCCCCTGGGCAGCCTTGGCAATACTGTCAGACTATAAAACAGAGAACATAGCAACTAACCTAAGATCACACAAAGTATCAGTGTGTGGGATGGAACACAAGACGGGTGCCCCTACGTTTTAGCACAGTGGCCGAATCACATTAGACCTGTGTTGGAACTGATTGTCTGACTTGTGTCCTTTCACTGTTCACATTTAGAGAACGTGCACAGGGGGTGTCAACAAGCATTTTCTCTTTTTGTGTGGGCAAATCTGCATAGCAGCGGCGAAAGGCATTTTGCTTTTTACCAATGCTGTACAAGATCGCCAGACTGCATTGGCAAAGCCAATAGGTCCCAGAGACGAGACCTATTGGCATCCATAGTGCTTTTTTTTCTTGAAAGGCAATCAGGGGTTAAACAGCTCCATGCATCTCACTGCTAATGGGCTAACATTACCACTCTGTAGACAAACAAAGCAACCTGTTAAAATGACTTATTTTCCAGACAATGGGAGCAGTATCCGAAAAGGCAGGAGAAAGGAAAAACAATGTATCGGTCATCCAGTGCCCCATGACCAGGTCCACTGGAATTGTGCAGTACTGGAGGGCCAAATTATGCAGAGTAATGCGGCACATTGCCTGGGCATAGGTTGCTCCTCATTACTACCAGTTTAACACCCAAATTTAGCAATAAAGAACAGAAAGGTGACCAGCCAACCTTTGCACAGGGCCTTCTACTGCACGGCAACACGTTTTGCTGCATTTTTAGTAACTTTTGAATCGCATGAGCTAGAAACAAAGTGATTTTTTCTTAAATCTGCAGAATATGCAGCAGGTGATGGATTATGTGGCAAATGCAGCAAATCCATAATTATGCGAATATTGCCACAGCCGCACAATCACATTCATTCCAGTGGCCTTGCCCATGACCAAGAGGCTGTTGGATGGCTTCACTGCTCCCCAACACACTTATGCTAGTGGCCTGGGAAGAACGAATCTGGGACAGTTGAACTGGGGAAGATACTCTGAGGTTCAAAAAAGGTCTTGGAGGGCATCGTGGAAGAAATAAATATAGGACAAGCCCACCTTTTCACAAAGTATAGACAAAGAAAAGGCAAGTATTGGAATAGGTTTTCCTCAGTAAAATAACCTCTGAGAATTAGGTGTAAGATAGCTCAGGGTGTTAAACACTCACTGCTGAGATGTGTGTACAAACTGATGGTCAAAACTCCTCGAATGGCTTATTCAGCCAGTCGTTCCTTCGATATTGATACATTTAGTATCAATAAATTGGATCATATAACATCTACTATTTATATCAATGTGAAACTATATACTGCAGTTGCATGTGAAACATAAAAAGAAAACATGGCATATTCAATAAATCTGCCTTGTATTTTAAGTCCTGAATAAAATCTTGATAAACTTGCATCGGCCCATCGCGGATCCGGCGTATACAATGGACAGGTACAATATGTCTTCGGGTAATTATCTCAGGGCTCTGTACGGTGGGAAAAAATATGCGCCTAAATACACTCCAACCTCTACTACGGTTTCTTTATGGTACTCGGCCACTGCGGCGTTGGGATGGAAAGGTAAGATTACTAAGGCCACCCCGCTGCTTGAGTCTATTCAACTGGGCATGCTTTATGTATGTATGATGTATGATGATAGAGTGCACTTTGAGAATGGTAAACTAGTCCGTCATCCATTGCAATTCAATCACTCCTTATGAGTCGGATGGTTCACCAAACCGCCACCTCACCCTTTAATGAAACAGATGCAATTACAAATGTTGTAAACCGTCTTATAGTTAAGATTGCATATCACGTACCCATATCACTCTGATGAATGTGACTATGAATAGAGTATCGCTGATTAATTACATTTCACTTTCGGTTTTTGGTAGATATTGGTATAAATACTGTGAGTGCAAAAGCATTGCATTTGGTAAGTGAGTTATGGTTTGCATGACTGTTGTTGAAGTTATGAATTCTGGTACAACCATAACTTGTGAATTTTGATTGTATTTTTAGTTTTAATTAGTAACCATAACTGCACTTTAACTGTGTGTTTTAGGTGAATATCTGAGGTTTTTTTTTTTTTACTGTACGTTAAGACATTATAACAAAGACATTCATAGCTTCACTCTAACCTTTGTTTTTTTTTTATTTATTGATTTTTTTTTTTAAATCATATTCCACAGCCAAGAGTTCCCTACACCGTCCTCTCACAGGTAGCCAACCCCTGCTGCATGCAGCTATTGCCAGTGGGGTTTGCATCCAAACCTCGGCAGGCACTGAACCCCTACTGCGCAGGCCTTCAGCCATGCGGAGCTGAGTTGGGATCAGTGTCTGGCCTCCTGCACCAACCCCACCAAATTTGTGTAACCCATTCTGCACACGACCTATGAATGTGTGCAACAGGGGTTGGCCACAGGGTACCAACTTCAACCATGACCTGCATCAAACCCTTCATGGGTGGTCAACAACGTGGGTTGACCGCAGGATCTAGTCTACTGCCAACCTTTTCTTTTTAAATGTATTTTTTGGATCCAAGAATTCTCCACAGATTCGTGTATCTGTGGAAGATCTGAGGATCCTCTCTGGATCCTCAAGTCCAAGGAGGATCTGCAAATTTATATGAAGAGAGCCGCGCTATGATCTGCAGATCAAGGTGCTGGATTCACAAATCATGCAAGAAAAACACCTTTTTAGAACCATTTTAAACACAGGAGGAGGGGTCCCTTTGCAGTCCCTCCCTACATGGGCCTGGTGTTCAGGGTGTGCTCTCCCTGTCCCCTTATGTGCCCTTTCAATTTTTTTGACAAAACTTGGGGACTCAGGGGTCTATTAGGATGGCGGTCGGATGACCGCCGCCGGGCCGGCGGTCATCCGCCCGCGATCTCAACACTAAAAACCGCCGGTCCCATTAGCATGGCGGTGACGACCGCGGCGGTGCGATTTTCCGCCCGCCACTTTTCCGCCGGTAGCAGTCCGCACGCCTGCCTGGTGGGCGGATCTGGACCGCTAAAATGGGGCCTGTGCAGGGCCAGGCTCCGCCGGCATGATTATGATGCCGGCGGTAGCCAGCCTTTCCGAGGCGGTGGAACCGCCATGAAAAGGCATACGGAGAATGTCTCCGGGGGCCCATTGCAGGCCCCCATTGTGTTGTGGGGGTGTGTGGGTGCACTGGGATGGGTACCCCCCTACATGTCCCTGTACCAGGTGGCAGGCACTGTGCAGTGCCTGCCACGCAGTGCAGGGATATGCAGGACATGCTTTTTTGGACATCGCTGCGGTGCTGCTGGCAGCAGCAACCACCGCAATGTTAGATGCCGCGACCGGCCGCCACGGTCGGATTTCGACTGTGGAGCATCTTAATGGGACCGGCGGTTATGCCGCGGTCCTAGCGGGCGGTGTTTTCCTGCTACCATGGCGGTCGGAGTGATTTTCCGACCGCCATCCTAATGACCCCCTAAGTACTTGAGTTGTGTAATGGGTGCCGCAGTGTTTTCTCTCAAGGTGCGGCAAACGAATCACATCCTGTCAGATGCAGATCCATGTTGGATTCGAGTATCCAAAATGACTGACGGGACAAAAAGCACCTTTGGCCAATAGTATTAGAGTATTTTTTGAAACTATAGAATTGGGGATATTCGCGGATCATTAATGGTCCAGAGATCTATAAAGTATTAACCTTTTCATGCTCAATCCAAGCCCATCTTTAAACGATATGTTCTCAAAAACTACTGAATGAATTTGCACCAAACCAAAACAGGCACTTACTTGTGTAAGGTTTTAACTTCATGCCAAATTTGGTGTAATTCAGCCATCCGTTCTGTATCGAAGAGCAAAACGACCTATTGGAAATAAAATGGTACTTTTGAGAGCCCCCTGTTTTCCTGGCCCCACTTAAAGGATCTGCACGAAACTTGCCATGAAAGACCCAATGTGATGGGCATTACTTTAGAAACTTTCTGCAAATTCTTGAACGACACCAAGGTTATTAAAAAAATTGTTTTCAATGGAAACTCTGACTCAACCGTAACTACAGAGAATCTATTGCAGTCTTTGTAAAAAAAAAATATCTATATATATATATATATATATATAATATATATATATATATATATATATATATGCACACAAATGTCATAACTGACGACATCACTGATGATCTCATATATTCATTGTGACACCATCCTATAGGTTTTGTGGACTTGAAGTAATTTAACACCTAAATATGTGGAAACATTTCTATTCATTTTAATGGGATTGCCCTCTTAAAGACTTCACATGATCCGCAATTTTAAGCTAAGAGGTTGATTCTCACAGCAAAGACACCTTCTGTTAGGCCTGATTGACAATACTCTGTAGTTCAGTAAAATCAATTCATGAGATGGGCATGGTTAGAAATTGTGTTATTAGTTGAGAGAGGCGAGAGCCCCACTCAAGTAATAATCACATTCCTTGTCAGGGTGAGCCACAAAAGTCACTAAATAAACCTGCGCTTAACCCACTGGTAGCTTGGCACAAAAGTAACCGGGCGTAACCAGAAGCATGTATTTAGGCAGTACTGAAACAGTAATAAAGTGAAAACACAATGCAAGGAAAATCCCAAACAAATACAAAAAACTAGTAAATTTGAATAAATATAATGATACCAAAACAACAAAAATCCAATAAGTAGAACTGGAAATATGATTTTTTAAAGTTTTCAGTAAAAATAGCGCCAAGACCCACAAAGCGCCAATCGCCGTTAACTGGTAGTGCTGGACCAGGAGAAAGTCAAAAGTTAAGGGACCGCAATGGAGCGTGGGTCAGATACAGGTACAGGGTTCATCCCGGTGGAAAGTTTACCTTCTAACTTAGGGGCTCATTACGATGGCGGTCGGACGAGCGTTCAACTGCCATCGAAGCGGGAGTGAGACAGGCTGACAAGGAGTTGCTGGTCCCACCCGCGATATTTTGATCAGACAGCCGTGTAGGCAGTTGTAAAATGCCTTTTTTACTGCGTCTTGTGCTGCGGCCTGGAAAAGGGCTGCAGCACAAGCCGCAGTCAAAAATGGCATTTCTCAAACATCCATGCACCATGTGCCAGGCACCATGTGGTGCCTGGCAAAGGGTGCATGGATGTTTGGCGGGGCACCACATGTGCCTCAATGGCCACTTAGCAGGGGCATGCTTGGGGCCCCCAAAGTCCCTTTTCATGGTGGTGGGGCCGCAATTAAAAGACTGTGGGAAACAGACATCATGATCCTGATGGCGGTGCCTGCTCCATTCAGGATCACAATTACGACCGCGGACCTGTCTGGATCAGTAGATCCTGGTGGAGGCGGCTGCCCATCCTCCGAGATTTTAGGGTCCGACCGCCTGCATCTTAATGTGGCGGTCGGACCGAAGGGCTGTTTGTCGGTGGGACCGCCAGCGACGGCCTGCCGGTGGCAGTCCCACCGGCATCGATATGTGATGCTTAGTTCAGTGTCACTCAAGAAGCACTTTGTCGATGAGGCCGTCGGCGGTCCGGCTGCAGGCTGGATCCAGAAAGAGGCTCATTGACAATCAATCAATCAATCAATCAATCAGAGCATTTGTATAGCGCGCTACTCATCCGTGAGGGTCTCGAGGCACTGGGGGGAAGGGGGAGGGGTGCTGCTACTGCTCGAAAAGCCAGGTCTTGAGTAGCCTCGTGAAGGTTAGTAGGTCCTTGGTCTGCCGTAGGAGGATGGGGAGGGTGTTCCAGGTCTTGGCGGCGAGGTGGGAGAACGATCTGCCGCCCGTGGTCGTTCTTCGGATGCGGGGGACGGTGGCGAGGGCGAGGTCGGCGGAGCGGAGCTGGCGGTTCGGGGTGTAGAAGGTGAGTCGTCTGTTGAGGTATGCTGGTCCGGTTTTGTGAAGTGCCTTGTGTGCGTGGGTGAGGAGCTTGAAGGTGATCTTCTTGTTGACTGGAAGCCAGTGCAGGTCTCTCAGGTGGGGTGTGATGTGGCTGCGGCGAGGGATGTCGAGGATCAAGCGTGCAGAGGGGTTCTGTATGCGTTGTAGTCGTTTCAGGAGTTTGGTCGAGGCTCCTGCGTAGAGGGCATTACCATAGTCCAACCTGCTGCTGACGAGGGCCTGGGTGACCGTTCTTCTTGTTTCGGTGGGGATCCACCTGTAGATCCTGCGGAGCATGCGGAGGGTGTTGAAGCAGGAGGATGAGACGGTGTTGACCTGCTTGGTCATGGAGAGTGTTGAGTCGAGGATGAACCCCAGGTTGCGTGCGTGGTCGGTGGGTGTTGGTGCTGCTCCCAGTGCGGTCGGCCACCAGGAGTCGTCCCAGGCCGAGGGGGTGGAGCCGAGGATGAGGACTTCCGTCTTGTCCGAGTTCAGCTTTAGACAGCTGTTCTTCATCCACTCGGCGACGGCTTTCATTCCTTCGTGGAGGTTGGTTTTGGCGGTGAGGGGGTCCTTGGTGAGGGAGAGGATCAGCTGGGTGTCGTCGGCGTAGGAGATGATGTTGAGGTCATGCAGTCGGGCGACGTGAGCGAGCGGTGCCATGTAGATGTTGAACAATGTCGTGCTGAGGGATGAGCCCTGGGGTATGCCGCAGATGATCTCGCTGGCTTCGGATCGGAAGGGGGGAGGCGGACGCTCTGGGTTCTGCCGGAGAGGAAGGAGGTGGTCCATTCCAGTGCCTTGTCTCGGATCCCTACGTTGTGGAGTCGTGTGCGTAGGGTGCCGTGGCAGACAGTGTCGAAGGCGGCTGACGGGTCCAGGAGGATGAGGGCCGCGATTTCGCCGTTGTCCAGTAGGGCCCTGATGTCATCAGTGGCGGCGATGAGGGCAGTTTCGGTGCTGTGGTTGCTGCGGAACCCGGACTGGGACGGGTCCAGGATGGTGTTCTCCTCGAGGTAGCGGGTCAGTTGTCTGTTGACGGTCTTCTCGATGACCTTCGCCTGGAACGGGAGCAGGGAGATGGGTCTGACGTTCTTGAGGTCCTTCGGATCAGCTTTGGGTTTTTTGAGTAGGGCGTTGATCTCAGCGTGCTTCCAGCTCTCCGGGAAGGTCGCGGTCTCGAAGGAGATGTTGATGGCCTTGCGGAGATGGGGTGCGATGGTGGTGCTGGCTTTGTTGAAGATGTGGTGTGGGCATGGGTCTGACGGAGAGCCGGAGTGGATGGTGTTCTTGATTTTGATGGTTTCATCGTCGTTTACGTTGGTCCAGGTGAGCAGGGGATTGGTGTGGATGGTGGCCGTGACGTCGGAGGTCTCGGTGGCTGTCGGGGCGGTCACGGTGTTGAAGCTGTCGTGGATGTCTGCGATCTTGCGATGGAAGAAGGTGGCAAGGGAGTCGCACAGGTCTTGAGAAGGTGGGATGTCGTTGGTGTTGGAGCTAGGGTTGGAGAGTTCCTTCACGATGTTGAAGAGCTCTTTGCTGTTGTGTGCGTTGTTGTCTAGGCGGTCTTTGAAGGAGGCCCTTTTGGTGGATCTGATGAGGTGATGGTGTCTGCGGATGGCGTTCTTGTGGGCTGCGTAGCTGTCCGGTGTCTGTTCGCGGTGCTATTTCTTCTCTAGTTTTTGGCAGGTTTGCTTGGATGCCTGGAGGTCCGTGGTGAACCAGCTGGCTCTCTTGTTAGTGTGTCTGTTGGAGGGTTTCTTGATCGGGGCGAGAGTGTTGGCGCAGTCGTCGATCCACTGTCTGAGGTTGCGGGCGGCGGTGTCGGGGTCGGTGGATTCGGCGGGTGGGCTTCGGGCGAGGGTGGCATTTAGCTGGTCTTCAGTGACTTTGCTCCAGCTGCGGTGGGGGATCTGTTGAGTGTGGTGGTGCGTGGTGGGTTTCCGGAAGGTGAAGTGGATGCAGCGATGGTCGGTCCAGTGGAGTTCGGTGGTGTGGCTGAAGGAGACGTGGGGGCTTGCGGAGAAGATGGGTTCAAGCGTGTGGCTGGCAGAGTGGGTAGGTGTTGTGACGAGCTGTCTGAGTCCAAGGTTGGCGAGGTTGTCCATCAAGGTGGTGGAGTTGGTGTCGTTGTTGTTCTCGAGGTTGAAGTTCAGGTCCCCGAGGAGGATGTAGTCTGTGGAGGCAAGGGCGTGCGTACTGATGAAGTCGGCGATGGAGTCGCTGAATTGTGGCCGGGGTCCGGGGGGTCTGTAGACGAGGGTTCCTCTGAGGGTGGTGTTGGGGTCTGTGTGGATCTGGAAGTGCAGGTGTTCGGCGGTGCTGAGGGTGTCGTCGGTGCTGGTCGAGACTCTGAGAGTGTTCCTGTGGATGATGGCGATTCCTCTTCCTGTTCCGTTGGTGCGGTCCCTGCGGGTGATCTTGTAGCCGTCGGGGATGGCTATGGCGATGTCGGGTGCCGAGGAGGGGTTCATCCAGGTCTCCGTCAGGAAGGCGACGTCTGGGGAGGTGGAGTCGAGTAGGTCCCAGAGTTCGACGGCATGTTTGCGGGCTGAGCGGGTGTTGAGTAAAATGCATCTGAGGTGGTTGTGTCCTTTCTCGGTGGGAGGATTGGCGGCTCGGATGCTGGTGAAGCTGCAGTTCCGGCAGGAGAAGGGTCCTTGGGTGCGCTTCGGGGCGGCCTGAAAGCAGGTGTGTGATCGTCCGGTGTTGAGTGTGTGGAGGGTGCTGGCATCGTAGCGGTGACGGGCGTCGTGGCGTTCGCGGGGGCCAGGGGTTCTGGCGCTGGGCGCGGTCCAGGCACGGACGGGCGCAGACGGGCTTACCTAGGTGCGCCATTGGCGCGCCAGCGGCGCGGCTGCCATATAAGGGGAGGTGGGAGGGAGGAGCAGCTGGGAGGCGGGAGTGGGGTGGCGAATGGGTGAGCAGGGGGGCGGGGCCGCAGGGGACGCAGCGGCGGGAACGGCGAAGCAGGGATACAGAAGGCAAAAAGGGGGCACAGAGAAAAAGGGGGAAAAGAGGGAAACAAGGAACAAAACAAAATTACACTGGCAGAACACAAAATAAGACAAAAGCAGTGAACAATTTAAGGCAGTACCGGACTACCGAGGCGGAGGGGCCTCGAACCTGCGACAGCGGCGGTGACAGGCAGCAGAGGCAGACAGAAGCCCTGGTGGAGCTGTGCGGCGATGATGGATTGCTGAATTCCCAGGCCTCGGTCAGAACCTCGTGTTGATGGTGCAGTCGTCATCAGTAGGAAGAGCAGGCCGACTATTGGATATTCGTGTTGGCAGGAATCAAGGGGCAGTTGTTGTCGACGCAAAGAGGTCCGGGTGGAAAAGTCTGGGGTCTATGTCTGGGAAGGTATAATCAGCAGTCAGATGCAGTTCCCACATTGGCTTTGATAAAGTCTGCTCGCTTTTGCGAAGAGACTGAAGACAGTTCAGAAGAAGAGCCCAGAGCATTTGGTTTTTCACCTCGAGCCCAGCTCTTGCAGTTTGGAGGTTGTAGGAGTACCTTGAAGAGAACCTAATAGGAGTTAGGAGTCACTCCAGCAGAGACCAGCAGCAGAGATCAGGCAGGTCCAGTTAGTGCTGGTCAGATGGGCAGTTGAAGGGAAGGCCTCTGGAATCTCAAACAGGAGGTCAGCCAACTGACCCATGGAGTGACTTCTGGGGTCCTCAAAGCCATCCTGCTCAGGAAGGGATCACTGTTCCCAACGTCCAAGGTCCTTTTGTCCCATTTCTAAAAGAATGCACATCACACCACACGAGAGCCATTAACAGTCATGTGATCCTTGACACTGGCAGAATGACAAATTTGGATTAGGTAGAAAAATGACAATTTTCTAAAAGTGGCATTTACAAAATAGAAATTTAAAATCCAACTTTACTATTAAAGAAGATTTTAAATTAGAATTCAAATGAGTGGAAAAGTATTTGTCTATCTGCTCCCAAACTGAAGTTATCACTTATTAAATTTAATAAGGTAACCCGGTCTTAGTCTATAGGAGAGCTAACCTTGCTGCAGTTGAAAACTACTTTGGATTTTTTTCACTGCCAGAACATGTTAAATAACATGCACCCTTCCCTATGAGCCTTTAGGGGCAAACTTTCAGGGTGATTTATAAGCATTGAAAAGGAAAGTTAAGACCTGGCAAAAAGTTTGTGTTGCCCAGTCGAAATGGCAGTTTTAAAACTGCAGACAGGCAGCAATGCAGGCCTAAGCAATGTTTCACAGTGGTACTTTAGTGGATAGCACACTTTAGTAGATGGCACAATGAGTGCTGCAGCCCTCTAGCAGCATTACATTTACAGGCCCAGGATACATGTAGTATCAAATGATAGGGACTTATAAGTAAATTAAATGTGCCAATCAGGTGGATGCCAATTTTACCATGTTTAAAGGAGAAATGAATGTTTCCTCTGGTTGGCAGGGGTAAAGTGCAAAGGGTACTAAAGTCAAGAAAAACTGGTTCAGCCACAAAAGGCAAACATGTGGGAGAATACCACTCGGAGAGGGCCATTTTCAGCAAGCATAATGGCATACAACCTTAGAATTATGCTTACAACACCAGTATGTGAAAACTATCTCTAAGTAGGAATCCCCTATAATCTGCATTATTCAGTAATCTGCAGTGCCTCAAAATCTCTATTGCTGTTCCCAAAAGAAAGATGCACAGTTTATAGAATTTGTCTATACAACTGTATTACAATCATTTAACATGGGCACATGCTTGGATATCAACTTGTGGTTAATGTATTGTCAAGAGCACCTTTGGCTTTTCTCACAGATTTCTTAGGGCAGGCTTTGGCTTTAAGCAACAACCTACTTTCAAATATACCTCTGCAACCTACATCAGGTGCACGCAACCTTTACATTGTTTAACATGGAGCACTTAATCCAGCAGAAACTTTAGTGATTGTTAAATGGCGCATGTTATAACTTTTAAAATGCACAATTCCACTTGTCTTCAGAGCTTACACTATTTCCATGCCATCAACCCACACCTGTACACTAAGTAACTCTATAATGTGTATGACTATGGTATTATCACGGTATAATCAATGATGCCACTGTGTAGTTCAAGTTAGGTCAGAGTTTCCATAGGAAGAGTGTTTTTTGTATTGCTGTTAACTTTGGTGCTGATTGATGAATCTGCACAAAACCTTTTTAAAAAGTTCAGAGTCAAACCATCAATTTAAGTTTTTGAATTACTCCTTGCTCGCAAAGCCTATAGCACACTGTCGGAATCATAGATTGAACTCATTAGTAATTTCAACAAAATTGCGATTTAACTACCATTAGTGGTTCATCAATGATGTAGTTTAACATGTCAGGAGTGTTGTAATATGTGAGGTCATAAGCAGTTATGATGGGAGTGCAGGCTACTGTTAGTTCATTAAACTTTAGCTGGCTTATTTCAGTAGTTTTTTTTTTTTTAACATTAGCTCTTGTCTCATTCCAACAAAAACTATAATGTCACTAAAACTGTTGCTTTTTTTCAGTGAAAATGTCTATATATTTTAATTGAAAAAAACTAAAGGCTAAAAGAACATTATAGTTAGGTGACAATGTTAGTTAAAATATGTCGTTTTAAACAAAGAAAATGACTGAAACTTGCCAGTTATAGTTATCTCACGTAACTATAACTCGGCCCACTACTGTACACAGTATTGTTATCAATTATGTAATTTCAGATGTTGCACTGATGTTATCAGTGATGTCATAGAACATGTCATGAGGGAGGTAATATGGGAAGTAATTAGCAGTGCATGGTGAGGACGGGAGCCCCAAGACCCCCGCAACCCGGCATTGCTTCCATATAGCGGGAACAGATTTTATTTCTGCTTCCAGTGTATGGGAGCAATTCTATAGTTCCCTACCCGCGAGAGTGCAGGCATCTAGAAACTTTGGTCCTCCAATTGAGTGGGAGCCTTTCTGCACCCGCCAGCTGGGAGCACAGAAGACTTCCCAACCCACATTCCTGTGGGCAGGAAAACAATAGTTTCAAGGGGGTGGGTTCCTTGGGGCACTGTCACTGAGCCGGCCCTGGGGAATGTGGTCCCAGAGCCATACCATGGCTTGGGGAGGGGAGCCACACGACCCTCCCCTAAATTTAATTCACGGCCCGAGGGGATGGGGTCCCAGGGGCCTCAATGAGGTTTGGGGAGGGGGGCTGCACACTCCCTTTCCAAAAGTATTAACTCAGCCCCAGGGGATGGTGCTCCCAGGGTCTGGAAATGGACCAGGGACGAGGGCCACATGCCCTCTCCCCTTTGTAAATGAATCAATCCATGGGTTGGAGTCTGCATGCCCCCTCTCTTTTATACAACAACTCGCCCCAGGGGACTGGGTCCCTGGGGCCTTGAAAATGCTCGGTGAGGGGAGGTGCACAACCCCTCCCCTTTTAAAATATTATGCAGCGCCCCTGGGCCCTGGCCTACCTCGGGGTTGGGGGAGTTTAAGCATGTAGATGGCTGCACTTTTTTGGTTAAAAAAATCCCCCAAAATTTGGGCCCATGGATCGTCCGCAAATATGCAATAACATTTTAAAAAATCAGTTTTGGCTGTAGGAGGATCCCTTTGGGACCCCCCCACCCCACCAGTCTTTGGGGCAGCAGGGTATCCCTACCATGCAGTCTTACATGTTTTTTAAAACTTTCTTTCAGGACATGGGACGGAGTCCTTGAGTCCCCAAATTACTGCCATCACATCTTTGATGATGTGGTGGCAGTCAATCAGCTCTTATCTCTAGATCTGTCGTCCCTGTGGATCCTCCACGCTGTGAAATATTTGTATTCTTTAACCATAATTTCTCAAAAACTGCTGAATGGAATGACACCAAATCTCAAAAAGCACGCTTTCTGAACCAAGAACTTGCTTTCTGGCAAAGTTGGAGTAATTGCAATCGGCCGTTTTGACTGTAGCTATGTCTAATTTCCCTATGGAAAATGCATGGGGAAAATGTGTTTTGGGACACGCCTTTTTCTCAAACCCCCGCTTGGCGGATCACCCCAAAATGTTCTACAAAGGATCTGAATTTTTTTTCAGAACTTTTTCCGGAAAGTCTTGTGAAGATTTGTCAAATGATGCCTAAGATATTAGCCAATCAAAAATGCTTTCCTATAAAAACGATATCTATCTATCTATCTATCTATCTATCTATCTATCTATCTATCTATCTATCTATCTATCTATCTATCTATCTATCTATCTATCTATCTATCTATCTGTCTGTCTGTCTGTCTGTCTGTCTGTCTGTCTGTCTGTCTGTCTGTCTGTCTGTCTGTCTGTCTGTCTGTCTGTCTGTCTGTCTGTCTGTCTGTCTATACTCTGAAGACAACACTCCTGAGGACAGCAGCGTTACAATCCCACCAGCCGGTTTGTAAACATAATTCATTTATTTGCAGAGAGTCCATGCATAAAGCGTTTCGACCCCCTCTGGGTCTTAATCATATGCAGAATGTGGAGTGGTCAGTTGCTCTTGGTCCTGGTTGAAGTGGTGGTAGCCATCGTGGATCTGTGTCTCTAGAAAAACATAAATCATTTTTCTTTAATAACGCCAAAAATACTGAACAGATTTACACTAAATTACAAAAAGCACTCTTTCTGGATCACAATATAGCTTTTTGCCAATTTTGGTGTAAATCCATTCAGCAGTTGGGGCTCTAGTCGTGTCTAGTCGTGTCTAAAATCCCAATAGGAAAAACGCGTTTTGTAACCCCCTTTTTCTTGGCCCCCGCTTGACGAATCACTCCAAAACGTTCAAGACAGCAGCTGAAGTGACTGGCACACTAGTTTTGAAAACTTTGTGAAGATTGTCAAAGCGCCAAAGTTATAACAAAATGCTTTTCCTATGGAAACTAGGTCCTAAATAGCTAGAAGTACATTATGCCTTGATTTGGTGGTCCGTGCCCGTTTGTAGGAGGAATCCTGAGAAAACAACGGAATCGAGGATATTTATATATACACGGACGCGCACACACGCACGGACGCACACACACACACACACACACATACACACATACACACACACACACATACACACACACACACACACACACACCCCCACACACACACACCCACACACACACACTGGCTGTCGCCACTGTGTATTCATTGTTGGATCAGATTTTCCATAAAAAGAGCTTTTTTTATTTTGCTAAAACTTTGGCACCATTTTGGTCCTTCCAGCAGGGGCACATATGTGCACAGGGAAGAGGTAGAGAAGATTTAGGAATACCGGAGTTAGAATTTGGGCTTTATTCCTGTTGAAGCTCAAAAAAACTCCTCATTTCACTTTTCCACAGCTATTAAGGCTTTAAGTCCTGCTCTTCAGATTCATGAACATACTCAAGCACCTATTTTTAGAGGATGGCGAGATCTTTGTCATTTGGTGTGCCAAGATTTATGCAGGGAATACTTTACCACATTTTCTAAAAGATTGATTCCATGTTATTCACTCTTGGTGGAAGAACATCTGTTAATCCTGAAGACTGCATTCCATCTGATGCAGTGAGCAAATATATTGAGCCTGCTCTTATAAAGCATACTCAGACACTAATTTAACCTTAAGAGCTGGTAAATATGCTGCTTACACAGCACAGTCTTACTTCAGAGATTTTGGTACACTTGAAAGAGTGATGCAGGTGCGTGAGGACTTTTTTGAGTTGCTGGTACAAATCGAATAGCTAGCTAGGCTCCTGTCAGATGGGCGTTTAGCCTTGGCAGCTGCTGGAGGGGCAATTCTGGCTCTATGTAATAAGTGGTTCAAATACTGGAAAGCTAAGAATGCTGCAACATATATTCTGGTGAAGATTCTCTTTTGTGATGTTTAGCTGTTTGGTGATCACTTGGAGCAGATGGTGATAAATGTGTTTAAAGACAGAAAGCATACACTCAATTATAAGGGGAAAGGTTCTTCTGCTTCCTCTTTTACTCCTAAGGATTCTGGTAAACAACAATCCTTAAAGAAGAGGAAGAAGCATTTTCAGCCAGGGCAAACCGGAAAGTAACAGTCCTCAGTTCTTCAGCTCTGAGATTAGAAGTTTTATCAGTCCTAACTATTAGAGCAAAGTGAATTATCTAGGATTAGCGGGAAGCCATATCCAAGACTTTGTGAAGATATGGGAGTCCGATATTTCAGGCCTACGAGTGTTGGAGATAGCAAAGAAAGGCATAGCAGCAAAGAAGGTTTACTGTTTCAGTTCCAGAACACAAAAGTGGTCTAGGAGTTTATTCCAGTCCCTTTCTGGACTTATTTGCGAGTCTGAAAAACACTCAATGCTAAATGTTTTTCCAGTGTGTGAGTGGAGGCAGCTGGAAGATGGATATAAAGACTATGGGGCAGATTTACAAGAAAGTGCTGCAGCGTGGCACCGCAAGCCATTTGGCTGCGCCACGCTGCTGCACTTTCAGAGCACAGGAAAGCGACATATTTACAATGATATGTCGCATTCCTGTGCTCTCCCCTGCTCTGGCGCACAAACAGCGGCCATGCGCCCGCGCAGGCACCCTTGCACCATTAGAGAGAGGATTAGGCGCCTGTCTGGGGAGGTGAACTCATCTCTTAAATGAATAATGCCTGGAACGAGGAAGCATGACTCAAAATAATGGAGCTATGGGTGTATAATTGAATTATTACACTGTTAGGCACTGGAGGTAAAACCTGAAAGCCAGTGCAGGAACACAGGTGATGTAACCACAGGTGCACAGCCTGCCTTATGTTCGAAATATCTACCCGGTGCACAAATCAAAGAATTTTAGGACTTTTTTAGGCCATGGGTAGGCATTGCTTTGACATCAGTGGAGCTCCGGCACAGAATATGAGTATGTTCACAGCACCCCGAGATTATAGCACCTTGCTACACTTTTAAAAATACTTTAGGCAGCACGACACTCACTTTAACCTTTAGTTCTAACTCATGCACTCCCACAAGACTGATGCTGGCATTAGTTGTCATGACGTCATTCTTACATTTAGTTTTGGCATACGTATTGATATAGACTGACTCTCCCAAGAGTACTGGCATAGTAGGGGAGGTAAGAGGAAGAACAGAAATCTGTAACCCGTAGGTAGATATGCCAGCCGGAGCTTTCAATGATGACTGCAATCGTCACCACTCCACCATATTTTTTTTTTTTTTTTCGCTTGCTTTACATTCATTTTTGTGACCTTTTCCCAGAGTGTGTTTTGCATTTGCGGCACAGTCACATCCTCTTTACTGATTAACCTGCTCCTAGGAGTCAATGTTCGGAAGAGTTCACTTCTCATGTTGTCTTTGGGTGACTCTTCAGCTAGCAGTCCCGCCGATTGCATAATTCCCTATTTTGTATTTGACCTCGAATGCAAAGATTTTACTCAGGTTTCATGATGTTTTTGATGAAAGGATTGGGATGGAACATGCTGTCCAATAGAAAACCCAATAATGTGGCATTTGGGAGAAGGGTTGTGGTACACCGCCATCCCGTAGTCACCTGCGTAGGATGCTGCTGAGTGGTGGAGGAGTGTGAGTAGGCAAACTGCCCATATCAATGCGTGTGCAAGCATTGACTACAATATATGGTATAGCCATGTGGCATAACGTAAAATGATGGGGCCCCCTACAGAATGTGAAGAGGGGTCCCTCAGTCTCCCACATCTCACATGTATTCATTGGCTTAGGATGGAATGGGGCCCCTGAAGAGTTGGGGTCACTGCTTCACGGCAAGGGGCTGCAGGGGCCTTTGTTAAGCACCTGCGTATAGCATTTTCAGTGCTGCATCCTGGTCTGAAGTCTGATTGAGTAAATGATTTTACATGTTAAAGGAGGTAGAAAACACCTTTAATCCCTAGCTGTATTCATTTTATTTTTAAAAAAAGGAGAAAAAGCACAATGCAGGTTCAGCAGCCCAGCAGCGTATGTACAGAGTGAAGAGGGATAAACTAATCCCTCATTATGACTGTGGCCACTGGTGTCTGGATTAGAGACGAGTCAGACATGTTATATGATTTATAAAGCAAGAGCACAAAAGATACGCCTAGGAGAACTGCTTAGAGGCATGGGTGGTGCAGGACCAAGAAGCTCTGCTCCAGGTGGCTGGGGGGGAGGGGCGGGGTAGATGGGGTGTCGAGGGGCGACATAGGGGTGTTTAAATGTAACGTTTCAAGGTTGTCTGCTCAGGACAGCCGGTGGATTGCTGTCACTCCTCACTTGACTGTAGTCCCCAGTCCTCTGCAGCCACACTTCACACTGTCCAATGTCTGTCATCACACTGTCCAATATCTGTCATGTAAATTCCCACTGCCTCTGCCATTGCTCCATACCCATGTGTCCCGCACACGGTAAACAGCACTGTCTGTGCCCTCCACCCTCTCTGTACCTCATACCAGGGTGAGCGTGGTGAGGGGGTCACAGCCACTATTTCTCACCCAGAGGATATCCTGCAGCAAGAAATGGCCATCTGCAGCCTAAACTTCACCGTGGCCAAAGCTGACTCCACCCAACTTCATGGGCTAAGTGTAAAACTTTGGTTGCACCCACTTTGATGCATCCATTTTGCCTTCTGTGCAGTGATTGACATCCTCATTGTGTGCCCTATCAAGTTCAAACAATTCTTCTTCACCTCTTCTTCTCTCGTGCTGCAGGAGCTGACATCCTTTCTCTCCCCCTTTTACTCCCTTTTCCCTCTTTTCCTGCAGACATGTCCTTTCCTGTCACTGAAGAGGTTGGAACCCCACCTCTCTCCTTGCCTCCTACATGGACTAAGCATAGAAGGCCAGTCACCTGTAAGTCTGAGCATGCTGAGTTTTCGCTGTTGTCTGGAGTTTGAACCATTACATCTTCAACCTGGATGACAGAGCTGTTATCCGGGGCAGAAAGCCCTCAGATCTTTGAACCCTGATGCATAGCTTCATTCTCTGCACCAGGTAGAACAGTTCGGCCTTAGTGTTAGCACTGTTCTCTCATGTTTGGACCTGTGGCATCTGTAAAACAGAAGGGAATGGACCCATAGCTAAGTCTTGAACCTGAATATGTTTGCCTAAAAGGACACTTTTCTAGCGCAAAAAAGGTGTCACTCTGGAAAGTAAATACTTTAGCCTCATTATGATTTCGGTTGGAGTTGCCTTGGACTGACACTGTCGCGGTCTCAGAACCGACCGACACTGTTCGGTCGCATACTCCCATTTCCCTATGGGAGCATGTGTTACAGCCGTAAACCGGCTCCCATAGAGACATGGCTGTGTGTGGAAAACCCTGCACCCTGTGGCAGGCACCCCTTGTCTACCAACCGTAGACAAGGGGGCCCTGCAAGGAGCCCCCAAAGTTGCTTTCTGACAGCCTTTCCATGCCAGAAAGACCGGCACGGAAAGGCTGTCAGGAACCAACATCGTAATCCCGATGACAGATACGCCGTCAATGGGGGGATTACGGTGCGGTTCCGACCAGCCGAATGACTCCGAGAGCCAGTCGGAACTGCATCGGAATGACCGGCCGGTTTGCACTCCGACCGCCGACATCGTAATTCGGCGGTCAGACCGCAGCCAACTGTGTTGGTCGGAAAGCTTCTGACCAGTGGTCGGAGGCTTTCCGACTGACATCGTAATCGGCCCCTTTGTGTGACCTTGCAGTAGCGCAAAGTATTGACAAATTTCCCCCAAGTTGAGAGCAAATCTAATGTTATGAAAAAAGGCAGCTTTTGCTAGGAACAATTAATTCTATTCATATGGCGTACATGTGAGGGTCATCAGTTTCACGCTAAGAATACCCTTTTTAGGTCTCGGCCTGCACCAGCGCTTGCGCTGGTCTGGCCGAGAGTTTTAGTAAGCGGGTTTTGGAAGTGCAAACACTGGCTTTCGGCTGGCGACCAGCTTGAGTTCACGATGGCGTGCACGCGCAGCTGCCATCTGGGTTTCCTATCTCTTCCTCATTTCCTCGTCATGGCTCATTAACTCTCTGGACTCTGATGTTTCAATCGCAGCAGCAGCTCACTTTACCAACTGAGGGCCCTGGACTACAGTCACATGAAAAACAACAGCGATTAGCATTGAAATGCAAGCTTTTTTTTGTCTACTTAGAAATATTGCTTCGGTGGGTTGATTTCACCTTATATCGCTATTTGTTTTATATTGGGAGTCACAGCCTAATTACCAGTATTTTTGTCTCTCACTGTTTTTAAAAAAATATTTATTCACGCAAAGCACAAAGCTATATTTAAGGTTATTTTTTCCGCGTCACTTCTTCACTCTATTTAAACTCCACACCCCCCACTCTTATTGTCTCTCTCCTTCTCTCTCTCTCCCTCTCTAATTCTCTCTCTACTTAATTAACTCTCCCCTCTCTATCTTTTTTAGCCTTTCATTCTCTCTCACCCCTTTATCTGTTTCTCTTTCAAACTCCTTCATTCACTCTCTCTCCCCTTCTTTCTCTCTCTCTATCCCGCTCCACTCTTTATTCTATGTACACCCTTTCTCTCTCTTTCTCTCTCACCACCCTCTCTAATTGGGCATTATATCTTCACTCTATCTCTCACTCGGCAACACCACAGCATCACTCAGCGCAACCACAGCATCAATCAGAGCCAGCACAGCATCAATCAGAGTCAGCACAGCATCACTCAGCACCAACACAACATCTCTCAACGCCATCACAGCATCACTCAACGCCATCACAGCATCACTCAACGTAACCACAGCATCACTCAGCGCCACCACAGCATCACTCAGCGCCACCACAGCATCACTCAGCGCCACCACAGCATCGCTCAGCGCCACCACAGCATAGCTCAGCGCCACCACAGCATCGCTCAGCGCCACCACAGCATCGCTCAGCACCGCCACAGCACCGCTCAGCACCGCCACAGCATCGCTCAGCACCGCCACAGCATCGCTCAGCACCGCCACAGCATCGCTCACCACAGCCACAGCATCGCTCACCACGACCACAGCATCACTCAGCGCCGCCACAGCATCACTCAGCGCCGCCACAGCATCACTCAGCGCCGCCACAGCATCACTCAGCGCCAAGACAATATCACTCAGCACCACCACAGCATCACTCAGCACCACAGCAGTATCACTCAGCAACACCTGAGTATCATTCAGCATCACCTCAGCATCGTCTCCGCAACAGTCACCACCACTACCACCTCAGCATCATTCAGCACCACCTCAGCCTGCTCTCGGAATCTGGCATCTGTTGATTCTCCCCTAGCGTCTGGCCGCTGCTAGTGTTATAATACAGGTACTAGTTCCCAACCTTCACCCTCCGATTGTTTATGCCCCCTCAAAAAAAAAAGCTTTAACAAACAACCATTGCAATAGGCAGAAACAAGTTGCCAGCATTGCAAGAACAAAAGAAAACTGAGGAAATTTTTTATTGTAAATACTTTTTTTAATATGGTCGTTCAGTTTTACATAATGCCTTCTTGGTCATATATAATTTAAAGTAACAAAAATGCTTCTGACACTTTTTTATTATAACTTTTCAGCATGCCGCACAGCAGCCACACTTCTCTACAGCACAGCTTGAAGACATTGGCAAAGTCAATAGCTCTGGCTAAACACTTATAAGGCCCCAAAGGCGAGACCTATTGGCTATGCCAATGCTTGTTTATCCATGTAGTCAGGTGTGTACCAGACTTGAGATTGTTCGAAGGGAGACAAGGAGCAGGTCTCTTAACATTTGACTATGAAGCAGAGAAATGCATGGACTGAAGCTAACTCACCACCCAGGTGGAGGACAGAAATAGTTCAGAAGAATCTGCCCTCCTAGAGATGGTAGACTGGAAGGAACAGTAAAACTCACAGGCTTGCTCTTAGACGAAAGAGACGACATAGAGATCTGACACGAAAACCAAGCAAGCAATGAAAAGACCTGTCCATAGCCATGGGGACTGAAATAATAACCATGGAACATCGCACATAGTTCCATTTGATGTGTGGGAGAATCGACATATTGGGGCCGATTCCGATCTCGGCCGGTAGGGCTCCGAATCGGATTTGGCTTAACCGGATCCGATTCGGAGCCCTATTGCCCGACCGATTCGTACGCGCGTCCGGACGAGCGAGTAAGATGCGAAATCGCCGACCGACTCGTCCGGGCGTCCCGACCGCTCCGACCGACTCGATCCCGGCTCTAACCGCACCGACCGACTCGCACGGACTCGACTCGCACCGCGCAATGGAGACGTTCCCCGGCCGGGTAAGTACGATGCGCGCCGCGAGCAGTCCGACCGAGCCGTGCACTCCGGCTCGAAAGAGCAGTCGGAGCCGTACTTTGGGGGTCCGTGTCGGACCCCCCTGTACGCGTAGCCGCGCGAGTCGCACACAGGGGGGACCCATGGGTCCCCCCTACCTGTGCGTGTACGGCGCGAATCGCTTCGCCGCGTACACGCTGTAGGGGGCGCACTTGTCCGCCTCGCACCCATTGAGTCAATGGGAGCCCGCGTACGCGTTGTACGACAGGCTCCCATTGACTTCAATGGGAGTCCGACCGACTTGAGTCCGATGGCATACGTGCGCATCGTACTCGTTCGGTCGGGCTGCACGGGTCCGATTCGGTCGGATATCTCTCCGGGTCCGGCTCGGTCGGAGAGATTTCCGGCCCGAATCGGAATCGGCCCCATTGTGTAGAAATTGCTAAAATGGAGAAAGCACAGTACTGACCTGTTTTTTTTTTACAAAGGAGATAAATCACAAAGAATGTTAATAACATGCAGCCAAGACGCCAGTAAAGGCGATACAAGTAATCAAAGACTGCAGACCCAGCAGGAGAGGAACAGCAGCACACATGAAAGGACACTGCATAAGTGGGAGAAAGAGAAAGGGAAACTGTATTCTAATGCATGCTACTACTGACACAGCTACCTATCTTCTGGGGCGGTTTGCTCATTTAATTGAAAATCCTGATAGAATAATGCATTCTAGCAAGTGAGTAAAGTTGGGCTCAAACTATTTTACAGTTAGTAGCGGGGTCGTAGCTTCCATTGGTGCAGCAGGTGCAGTGGTATCGGGGCCCAGAGGGGCACACTGATCCCTGATTATTGCTATATTTTATCATTCAAACAGCAGCCATGGGGCCGGTTTCCTTCTGTGTTCTAGGGCCAATGACATACTGGCTACGCTACTGGTTAGCAGCGAAAAATGTGTTTTTTTCCATATAACACATGTTCAGAAAACAGCATTTTCTGACCTCTAAAATGCTTTTTTTTAAATATACAAACACCAAACTGCGATTCTACAGAATCACAATTTAGGTTTGTGATTCGGTATTTGAAAGGGGCATGTTAAGGTCATCCCTTCCAAATACCCTATCACAGTGGTATGTATACATTTTTTGCCACAGTAGTTCGGTCGCAAAACATTAATATTTCAGAATTCCAAATTGGTGGTAACTAATTTGTAAATCCCAAGGATCATTAAAGTTTACTTTTTTTTTTTTTTGGGAAACATCTTGTTTTTCTTTAAGAAAAACAGACTGCATTAAAAAAATACTTTTTTTAAAAGCAACCACAGACATGGTGGTCGGTTGAACTCAGCCGGCCACCATCCATGTGATAGCTGTGATTCCTAGTGGGTCACAAATTGCAACCTACCTCAATACATTCATGAGGTAGGTCGATTTGCGGCCCACTAGAAATTGTTTTTAAAAAATAAACCTCTCATAATTTAAGAATAGCGATTACCAAATAGCAATTTGGAAAAAACGCTATTTAGAAATCGCTAGTCTAAAAGTTTGTACATGTGGACCGCAGTCTTATATCCAGGGCCAACATAAATTCTCATCCATGTCTTGATTGGCGGTTCAGGTCACTCCCATTGCTTATCTAACACAGCACAGTACTATGTAGATTGAACTTTTTACTTTGTCTACTTACATGCTCTCCAAATATATCTGGTGGTGCAGAATTGTATTTTGACGGTGTTAGTGCTTTTGCAGCAGCAGAGACCTTCCTTCCTATTTTAATTTCAAAGTCTAAAAACAAGGGTTTTAGTCAGTGCTTCCTTGAGTAACCATAGGCAGGACAAAAGAAAAGGAAGGCCTCTCTTCCTCAACCATGCCAAAGGTACAGGGACAAATACTTGAACTTTAATTGCGTGTTATCTATCTCACAATGAGGCAGCGTTATGGAGGCGTGCCCAACCAAATCCTCACATATAGGTATCCCATTTAGATTGCAGGCATCCCAACTACATAAAGCTCCCATCCTAAGTTCAGTTAATTTGTGGCAAAGATATTCTGGACCTGAGGAGGACATAAGAACGACATTCAGTTCTCCTGTTGTACCTGTCCCAGACTCTAGCTTTAATCAGGATCATGGTTGATTTGGAGTTGCAGCTGGGCTCTGAGCACACTGAATTCAAACCACATTCTACAATTGTCTTATGAATATAAGCAACACAGGCAGATAAATAGTCATACCAAGGAGCAATAGGTCCTGAAGTCCCTGTTGTGGTAACATCGCTGTCAGGTTAGTGCACAATTCTATCCAAGACTGTACAGGTTCCACAGCAATTACAAAGAATACACATCCAATCCTTAGGACTGAATTTAGAGTTTGGCGGACTGGGTTACTCTGTCCGCGGTATTGCAAGTCCATTATATCCTATGGCACTTGTAATATGGTGGATGGGATGTCTGTTACGCTTCTGACGCAGTAACACGTCCTCCAAACTAAATCATGCCCTTACTTCTACTCTCAAGAGTAGCCACTGGATTGTTTTGGGAAGGTTGCTAATTTTCCTCACAGAGGCAGTTCCACAAAGCCCAGTGGCTCTTCCCATATGCAGCCCCAGCTTCAGTTTTTGCCGGATAGGTCTTAAGCGAGACAGACATAGACCTTTTCCCCATGCTAAAAGGACATGTCATGTTAGATGATATGCTGAGCTCACAACTGTTTCTGCTGGCCAAGATCATCTATTATGGCAGATCCAAATGATCAAATTCATTCAAAATTTGTAGCACTTTGTCTCACAGAGAAAAAAGGTGTCCTGGGAGAATGACATCTACTAGTAGTTAGAACTGAATAGAACTGTCCATTTAGCCACATTAGGTTCTAAATTCTTGCCAATACATTTTGTGTTACATGGAAATCAGAGTCTGTGGAGAAAAAGTTAGGTCCTGGCTAAAGTACCCCCTCATCGGTGTAAAAAAGCATGGAATCTGTCTGCCATTTTCAATAAGGCAGTTGGCATTACATGCTTTAAGATCTTAGCCCAAAGCATTGATAAAAGCATCGAAAAGACTGGAATATAACAAATAATACCACTTAATTCCTTTTCTTACTCTAAAGGTCAGAGTCTGTTTACTTCTGAAACCTAAAGGGACTGTGGCAGTGCTGTTAGCATTTAAACAATATGACAGTGATTACCTCCCCAGAAACATCAGCTTTTTCTAATAATTTCTTCAGAAGAAGCATGTCAACATCATCATCATTCTTTGGGGAGACAAATATCATTATGTACATTTTCAGGTGAATGTTCCAATTCCTGATCAAAAGGCAACATGAGAGGGAGCTAAGACATTTTTGGCATCTAGCTGGTCAAGAAGCGTAGTTACCATAATGTTCAGATATAACATGTATACTCCAGCAGTTTGCCCAGGAGGTAAAACCACAGTGGAGACAAAAGTGATCATGTAGACATAGGAGTTCAGCTCATCAACCAAGCAGTGTGTTGGAGGCCTTTGACTCCACTTGCACAGAGGAGAACTCCTCAACAATTTAAGATGGCTCAATGGCCTGGGAGAGATTGTTTTGGCAAAAGTATTTTCTCCTACCTGGTGTGAACACTTTAGGCATTAGCTTTTTCTCTCAGAATCAAACCCCCAAAGCAGGATGAAGAGATGGGGAAGGCCTGCCTTCTGAATAACAAAAATCAATGGTGCTAACATACATAGAGTGTATTCCTCATTTGACAGTGCAGACACAATGCAGGGAATATTGGTTACTCAGGGCAGAGGAACCGCAGGATCACTAGTTGGCCCCTGAGCTCCCTCAGAAATGAGTAATTAGGAGGGGAAATGAGAATACCACATCTAATTCTCTGGCAATTAATTATTTACCTTGGTGTCTTATCTTCACATTTGGCTGCTTTGAGTACCAAAATATGTGGGTAAAATACAACCAATATGTGCTAAATTCTAAGATCTTGTAATTCTGAGGGGGTCGTAGCTCCTGTTACTGGCATCTTGTAATTGTGATGGGCTTGGTAACTCCTGTTACTGGCCTCCATTGGAATTCCAGCGGCACTCAAAATTAGACCCTTAGGCCCTCATTTTTATGTCGTTCGGAAAGCCGACATCTTCGGTTTCACTTTCGATAGCCGTATTACAATGACGGCGGTCGGGAGTGAAACTGGCCGGTCATTCCGGCTTGCTTCCGACGGGCTCAAGGAGCCCATCGGCCAGTTGGAACCGGTACGTAATCCCTTAAGGACAGCGTTTCTGCAGTCGGGATTATGATGTTGGTTTCCCACAGGCTTTTCATGTCAGGCTTTCCCACATGAAACATCTGTCAGAAAGCAACTTTGGGGGCCCCTAGCAGGGCCCCTTGGCAACAGCAGCCGCCGGTAGAGGACCCGGGGGGGCACATATGGTGATCCCTGTCAATCCCTGCACTGAGTGGCAGGCACCGTGTTGTGCCTGCCACGTGGTGCAGAGATTAACAAAAACTCCCATTTCTCCAGGGAGCTTGTGCTGCGGCCGGTTTCTGACCGCAGCACAAGCTCCCATAGAGAAATGGGAGTGCAGTTGCATCCTAATACTCCGGTCGGAGCCGCCGACCAGAGGTCGGTCGGTCCCCATTCTGCAACGGTGTTGGGCGGACATCGTAATGAGGCCCTTAGTGTTTATGTGGATTGTGGTGCTCAAAAAAGGTGTGTTCCTGAGTTTGAATCCAGCAAGCCAGCATCAAAAGATTGGATAACCTCAGACATGCAATTGTCCTTGAGCTCGTTACCACATTCCCTACCCTAGCACAAGACTTGGTAAATGTGTGCCAATTCCTCTAACTACTGTTGTGCTAGACTAGATTGGACACGGAGTTTGAATAGGCTAGCCCATGGCTTAATGCAGATTCCTCTTTATATGTTGAAATTATGCTCTCTCCCATTATGACTGGCTGATATAAAATTCTGTGGACTCCGAGAAGACTTTGCCTGGAGGAATTCTTTTTTCGACCCATTAAAAATTCTTAACACAAGCCACAATGACATTGTCCGCAGCCTCTAAACACTTGATAAATTTATAAATAAGAAAAATAATCTGACATCATGGAATACTGCGGGATTCAACAGATATTTAGCAGTTGATGATCTTGTAGCTGGAGATTTACAAGTATCTGTATGCCAATTGGATTAGCATTAATCCCTTAATTGCAGGCTATTTTACTTTTCTTAGACCAACAATGTCAGCAATAGATAGTTTAGCCACTTTTACTAAACAGACCTAAATGGAGAGGATCACAGTTAGATATTAATTCTGCTAAATTAATTTGATCCATGTTGGCATTCACTAGAATTGCATTACACGCTTTATTAGGAGCCTCTTAACTATTGATGTTTATTGCTCTCTCTGTTGATCAAAATTATGTCCAAAGAGAACTCCAAGCTATTATTATCGAATTTCATAATGTATACCCCGAAAACCAAATGAAAATAGCTTGGGATTTCGTTGCCAATTTTACTTAGAAGAGAGTAAATGCTTCAGGGAAATTGTATGGCATGAAGCTCCAAGATTTAAATTCTTTTTTTTTATTTAGGAGATTTTTATATTAGCGTGCACTGCCTTTGTTATTTCGGAATGCTGCGCGTGAGTAAGAAGTTTGAAAGGCTTCGGTGACATGGAAGTTAAGGGTCCAAGCTACCCGAGGTGGGAGTGAGAAATTGGGTTGTTGGTTGAGAGGGTTAAACCCCACTCAAACAACTGCCACAATCCTTGTCAGGGTGAACCACAAAAAGTCACTAAATTCCCCTGTGCTTAACCCCTTGGTAGCTTGGCACAAAAGCAATCAGGCTTACCTTAGAGGCAGTGTATAAAGTATTTATGCAGCACTTAAACAGTTATAAAGTGAAAACACAACACAAGAAAAACCTGACACCAATTTAGACAAAATAGAGTAAAATTGTAGTAAATTATTTGACACCACAACAACAAAAATCCAATCGGTTGAACTGGAGATATGCAATTTCAAAGTGTTTAGGTAAGTATAGCGCCGAAAAGCACAAAGCGCTACTCGTGGTTATCTGATCATGCGAGATCTGGTAAAAGTCACAAGTTCAGGCTGACCTTGATGGAGCACAGGCCGGATACAGGGACCAGGTCAGTCCAGCTGAAAAACTTGCCTTCTGAAGTCCAGCACAAACAGTTCCATTTGCGTTGGAGGGAGCCACGAGGAGCAGTGAGAGTGTTGTGGATAGTCGTCACTGTAACATGAACAGCAGGCCAGGCTTTGCGGATGGTCATCGCTGTAGCGTGAAGATCCTGTCGGGCGTCGCAGACTATCTTTGCTGGAGATTCCCGTTGGCAGTCATCGCAGGCTATCGATGCTGTCCTGCGAAATGCAGATGTCATTGATAGGCGATGTAGAGCGAAGAGCTGGGTACACCGCATTGGCAGTCATTACAGACAGCAAGATCTTGGCACACATGGGCCCGTTCGCGGTTACGAAGAGCCCAACACTTCAGGATTTTTCCTTTTCTTTCAGGAGAAGTTCAAATGCTGGCACAACAAGGGCCCAGGACCTGAGGGGCACCTCTTGGAGAGCATAAGGGTAGTCCTCTGGCAATAGGGCCGTCCTTCTTCTGTAGTAGCCAGAGGTCCAGGAGTGTATTGAAGAGTGGGTCTGAGAGTCCCTTTTTTATACCTGGTGGCAGAAACGTCTGGAGTTTTCCCCCTACAGAGGTGTCTGGAATTTCATGCCTTCCTGCCCTGGTCCCAGTCTGTCAGCAGGCACAATGGACTGGTATGAAGTACTTGGGGGCTGATTACGATGCCGGTCAGAAAGCAAACCGACCGACTCCTTGTCGGAATCGGTTCCGACCGACTCGTATTTGGCGAGTCCGACCGACCGATTACGATGGTTCCGAACACCATTCAGAAAGTCTCCCATTGACTTCAATGGGAGCCTGTGTTCTGACCGACAACACAGGCTCCTATTGAAAAAAAAGGGGTGGTTATAGAAAACCTTGCACCCTGTGGCGGGCACCCCATAGTGCTTGCCACACTGTGCATGGTTTGAAAAGGGGGGTCCCTTGGGTACCCTTATGGGCCTCAACCGGAGGCCTCAGGGTGAAGTGGGGTCTGCTACGGGCCCCCAAAGTCAGATTCCAACAGCCTTTTCATGTCGCACAGACTGATTCGGAAAGGCTGTCTGAATCCGACATCGTAATACGTCGGTCAGAAACGCCGTCCTTTGAGCTGTACGATTCGACTCCGACTGACTCAGACTCTCTGAATGCCAGTCGGAACCGATTCGGAATGACAGAACGGTTACCTTTCCATCGTAATCAGCTGGTTGGAAATGTTTCCGAGTCGGTCGGAAACATAAGTTCCGACACGTGTTAGGAAAATCCAAATGCTGTTCGGAGATTTTCCGACCAACATCGTAATCAGCCCCTTTGTGTGTGAGCTGAGGCAGTGCCTCTGAAGTGCAATTGTGACAGGTGACTGCTCCGCCCCCTCATCAAGTTAGGATGGCTCATCCTTCCAACATCTAGGTCCTCTATTGTGTGGCTGTCTGGTAGGAACACACAAAGAGCAACTGCCAACTGCATCTAGTTATGTGACACAGGAACAGGCTACAGGTACCAACTGGTCAGGGCAAGAAAACGGCAACTTTTAAAAGTGTCATTTTCAGAATTGTGACTTAAAGTCTGGCTTGACCTTTAAAGAGGGCTTTAGATTACAATCCCTTAGACACCAAACATAATATTCCTACCTGCTACCAACCAAACGTTTTCACTTATTAAATGTAAAAAGGTTAACCAATGTTATCAGATCGGAGAGGTAGGCCTTGCAATAGTGAAAAACTAATTTGAGAGTATTTCACTACCAGGACATGTAAAACATAAAAGTACATGTCCACATTTTTACGTACAGTGCACCATGCCCTATTGGGTGTTCAGGACCTATCGTAGGGGTGGTTTACATGCATTAAAAAGGAAGGTTTAGGCCTGGCCAAAGGTTTATTTTGCCAGGTCTTAATGGCAGTTAAAACTGCACTACCGGCTGCAATGGTAGATCTGGGACATATTTAAAAAGATTACTTAAGTGGGTGGCATAATAACTACTGCAGGCCCACTAGTAGCATTTAATTTACAGGCCCTGGGTACATGTAGTACTATTTTACTAGGGACTTCAAAGTAAATTAAATGTTTCGATTGGGTTTAAGCCAGTTTTACTAAGTTTAAAGAAGAGAACACAAATACAAACAGGTTAACAGTTATAAAGTGAGGCGATTCCTAAAGCCAACAAAAACTAATTTAGTAAAACAGGATGGGTGAAGGCAAAAGGCTTGGGGGTTACAACCCAAGGATGTCTGGTCAAACAGTGGTATTGAGTCCTATATTTTTCAATCTGTGATCCCATTTGTGTTGAGTTCTGTTTTTGACTTAGATTTGATGTGGCTCCCACACCCTGTGGTCCACGATTCCTATTTGTTTTTTCTTATCTGTAAGCCATCTTAAACCATACTAAATTTTATTAGGTAAAAATATATATTTTTTTAAATGCCTATTTCTAGTGGGGGCATTGCGGAGGACAGTTTTATATAGGTATTCTGGTACTTTTTTCCAGTAGGGAATTCAAACTTTATCATTGCTTCCACCGGCAGTCAATGCTTGTAGTTTCAGACATATTCTAGCTGCCTATTTTTGATTTCTTTGTAACATGTCAACAGGCTGCTTTGGAAGCCTGGTGTAAATGATCTTAAAGCAGTTAGGGAGCACCATTACCAAAGCCCTTGTTAAGTCAATGTTTGTGAAGAGGAGTATGAGGATTTTTTGATGAATGAATAGAAATCCATAAATGAATAGGCAAAGGACATTTCTGAAAGAAATGTGACTCACAAGTTGTGTGCGTTTAGTGTGGTTTGTGGTGGCACATAGAGACAGAAAGGACATGGGAAGAGTGGTGAGTTGTTTTCTAACCACCACCCCTCTGCATTAGGATCTCATCTTATACTCCATTGAAGCATAGAGAACTCATTCTGCTCCGGTGGAAAATGTAGTACAAAGAGGTAGCAATGTTAGGTTTATTGACTTGTTTTCAAGCTGCAAATACATTTGGGCATCATCAGTGCATATTTGGATATTCATCTGATACTGCTCAAGGAGATGTGAAAGTGGTTAAACATATATATATATAAATAAATAAATATTTTTATAAGCGTTTTTTGTTTTGCCAATAACTTTGGCGTCGTTTGATGAATTATTGCGAAATTTCCCAAACTAATGACCCGCTCCGGTCAGCTCCTGTCTTGAAAGGTTCGGGGTGATTCGTCAAGCGGGGGCCGAGAAAAAAGGGGGGTCCCAAAACGCGTTTTCCCCATGTTCATTTCCATAGGAATTTTAGACAAAGCTACAGCCCGAACTGCTGAACGGAATGACACCAAATTTGGCAAAAAGGTAGGCCTTGGTTCAGAAAGCGACCTTTTTTTAAATGGTGTAAATCCGTTCAGTAGTTCCTGAGAAATTAAAAAAAGAAAAATATCGATATCTGAGCACCGAGGAGGAGTTGCGACTCCTCCCGGGCACGAGCTTCACTCTGATTGGCTGCCAACACTCTAAACCAGAATGTGTTTGCAGCCATCTTGTGACTCGGTAACCGAGTCACAAGAAAAAAGTAAAAAAAAAGGTAAAAAACAAGAAAAGGGGGCAGGGTAGAAAGACCCTGACCCCCTAGGCCTGCTCAGGGCCACAAAAAGCATTTTTTTTTAAAACAAATCTGCAGAATTCACGCTGGGAGCGCGAATCCTGCCGAAAAAAAAAAAAAAAACAAGCGCGGGCTCGCGCTTTGTTACTAAAAAAGCCCCCGGGTGGGCCAGGTCCCGGGGGCAATATAAAATTAGGGTGTGGGGGCCCCCACAGCCCCGGGGACCGCCACCTCCCCGGGGCTTATTAAATTGTATGCGGGGGTCACGCGGCCCCCCTGCAGCTCCGGAGACCGCCACCTCCCCAGGGCTCTGGTTCTTTTAAAAAAAAAAAAAAGATGTGGGGGCAAGAGCCCCCCCACATACCCCGGGGACCACCACCTCCCCGGGGCACATACTCATTTAAATGTGGGGGGCCGTAGCGGACCCCCGGCCCTGGGGACCACCACCTCCCCGGGGCTATGTAAATTAAGGGAGGGGGGCCTCGCAGCCCCCCTCCAGGAGCCCTTGATGGCCCTGGGGACTGCCCACCCCCGGGACATTGCTGTTTGCTATGACAGGGCGGGAGCACGGCTCCCTCCCTGTCATAGCAAACTCTGCTTTGCTTCATTAAAGCGAGAGCAGGAAAACCTGCTCTCGCTTCAATGAAGCAGAGCAGAATTGCTTTTGAGCAAGGGGAGCTGCATTTCAGCAGCTCCCCAGCTCCCCTTGCTCAAAAGCAATGCCGGCTACCGCAGGAGGCGGGGAGCCGGCGGGACCGTGGGGGCATTGAGGCTCCCCCCACGGTCCCCTACAGTAAGGCCAGGCCCCGGGGGATGGGGTCCCTGGGGCCAGAAGTGGCCTGGGAAAGGGGCCACGTGGCCCCCCTCAAAAAAAAAAAAAAAAGGCTGCCAGGCCCCAGGGGATGGGGTCCCCCGGGCCATAATTGGCCTCTGGAGGGAGGCCACGCGGCCCCCCTCCCCAAAATAATAGTAAAAAAAAAACCAAGGCTGCCAGGCCCCAGGGGATGGGGTCCCCGGGGCCAAAAGTGGCCCAGGGAAGGGGGGCCACGCAGCCCCCCTCCCATAAAATATGAAAAATTAAAAACAAAAAACCGGCAACTCACCGGAGGCCCCACCCCCTCCCTGCAGCACTCTGCAAACACGCCCCCTGGCGCGTTCTAAGTTGGGGAATTTAGTCCCCTTGAATACTGAGGGTCCCTGGGGGCCAATTAGCCCACCAGGTACCTCCAATAAGCGCCACACAGCTGGATTGCAGAGAGGTGGTCCGAGGCCACGCCCCTTTTTACACCACTCTGCAAACGCGCCTCTTGGCGCACTGGTGGTGGGGCGATGATGTCCTCTTGTGTCCTGAGGACCTCAGGACACAAGTGGACTTCATCCCCCGAGCAGCAGTGCGCCAAGAGGCACGTTGGCAGAGTGGTGGAGAAAGGGGGCGTGGCCTGTGTCCACCTCTCTGCAATCGAGCTCTGTGGTGCTTACTGAAGGTACCTGGTGGGCAAGTTGGCCCCCAGGGACCCTCAGTATTCAAGGGGAATTAACCCCCCAACTTAGAACACGCCATGGGGCGCGTTTGCAGAGTGGTGGAGAAAGGGGGCATGGCCTGTGTCCACCTCTCTGCAATCCATCTCTGTGGCGCTTACTGGAGGTACCTGGCGGGCAAGTTGGCCCCCAGGGACCCTTAGTATTCAAGGGGAATTAATCCCCCAACTTAGAACGCACCAGGGGGCGCGTTTGCAGAGTGGTGGAGAAAGGGGGCGTGGCCTGTGTCCACCTCTCTGCGATCCAGCTCTGTGGCGCTTACTGGAGGTACCTGGCGGGCAAGTTGGCCCCCAGGGACCCTCAGTATTCAAGGGTAATTAATCCCCCAACTTAGAACGCGCCAGAGGGCGCGTTTGCAGAGTGGTGGAGAAAGGGGCGTGGCCTAGTATGAGAAGTTAGCAATCCTGCTGTGTGGGACTTACTGGAGGTAATAGGAGGGTAGTTGGCCCCCAAGGTTGATGTTGGGGGCTAACTACCCCTCCTGTTACCTCCAGTAAATCTCACACAGTGGGATTGCTAAGAGGTGTTCGAAGGCCACGCTCACCTTTCTCCACCACTCTGCAAACGCGACTGCTATGTTATAGTTAGAAATTAGCATTTAAAAAACCTTTGAAATTCACTGAAAAAACCATAGGTTTCAGGGACGTTATAGTTCGGGATTAGCATTTAAAAAACCTTTGAAATTCACTGAAAAAACCATAGGTTTCAGGGACGTTATAGTTAGAAATTAGCATTTAAAAAATCCATAGAAATTCACTGAAAAAAACCATAGGTTTCAGGGATGTTATAGTTAGTTGGTCATTTCACTCGTACAAAACCAGAGAAATTCGGCCGTTATAGTTAGTTGAGCTAACTATAACTCGCGCCCCGCAATGCCCTGCTGATGACGTCACATATTACATCACTCATGACATGTTCAGTGACATCACTGATGACATCACTGATGACATCATCCAGTGACTGTGTGTTTCTGTAAAGTTTAAATATGTTTTATATATATAAATGCCACGGTGTATTAAAGAATTTGTGGCTGTATAAGTGCCTGAATGGATGATTTAGTAGGTGCGTGAGTGACTGTATAAGTGAATGACTAAACATGTCTTACTGAATGCATGGGTTTGTGAGTAAACTGTGTGAATGTCTATATCAGTCTGTCAGTTGGTGTGTAAGCGGCTCCATGCGTTGGTGAGTAGCTACATGAGTGTCTATATGGGTTATTGATTTGTTGTCTGAGTAGCTGTATGGGTGCATGAGTGTCTGGGTGGGTGTGTGACTCTGTGCATAGATGTGTGAGTGGGTGGTTTTAAAAAACAGAGCGGGGAGAGAAAGTAGCATTTGGATGGTTGCGAACATCTCGGGAAGACGTTTATAACAACTGATCATGAAGGTACGGGTTTGTGCAGATAACGCTTTATGGCTGGGTAACAACTAGATGGGAGAAGGGCCGTTTTTTCACATGTTTATGGGAACAGATTAACAATGGTTTAACAGGCGAAAGTGTAAAAGAATAAAAGTTAGGTAGTTTGGGAGAGGTGGACTCGGGTATCTACTTAGTGGTAGCGATTTGCTACGTTGTTAGCGGGAAGACGTGAATTATGGGGTGAGCTGTTTTTTAGGCAGTCTAATAATAATGTTTCAATTTGTAGAATACCCCTGATGAAGGGCCAGGCAAAGGCCCAAAATGCATTGGGTTACAAAGATCAACAGATGAGGATTACTTATGTACACTCCGTGCCACAGAATAAGGCCTGGATTGGCCTTTCTGCAGCATTTAGGATACAGAGTTAACGTAAGACGCCTCTCATGTGACTAGAGGAAAAACATGGAACAATGAGAAACTTTGGATAAAATTGAAATAAATATTCGTGAAACTGGATTAACTTGTGGCATTTGTATTATGCATGGAGAATCGCTGTGCGTCCGGATTGGGGTATGATTATGCCCCATCTTCTGTAGTGTTCAAACAAATGCGTGGATCAGGGCAGACCACGGACCGGGCTTGCACGCATATTGATTTAAAACAAAATTACAGGAAGAAGAAAAGAGGGATAAACTGGTGTGCACTCTGTCGCTTTATTTTTGTGGTTATATATATATAGGCCAAGGTGTATTGAAGAATGAGTGGGTGTATGACTATCTGAATGGATGATTTAGTAGGTGCGTGACTGACTGTATTAAGTGAATGATTAAACGTGTCTTACTGAATGCATGGGCTAGTGACTAAACTGCGTGAATGTCTGTATCAGTCTGTCTGTTGGTGTGTAAGCGGCTGCATGGGTTGGTGAGTAGCTACATGAGTGTCTATATGTTTTATTGATTGGTTGTCTGAGTATCTGTATGGGTGCCTGAGTGTCTGTGTGGGTGGGAGGGGGGGTGTGTGACTCTGCTTAGATGTGTGAGTTGGTGATTCACTGGGTGTATGGGTTCAAGAGTGGATCTGTGAAGGGCTGTATGGGTGGGTGAGTGTGTGTATGGTTGTGTTGGTGAGTGAATGGATGTCTCAGTGGTACATGTGTGAGTAACTACACATGTGAAAGGCTGTATATGTGAATGTTGGAGTATATAATTGACTATATGTGAGAGTAAGTGATTATGAGAGTGGCTGTATGCATGAGTGTGTCCTTGTGTCAGTGATTGTATAAGAGAGTAAGTATGTGTTAGTCTCTGTATAAATAAGTGAGGTGGTGTGTGTATAACTGTATAGGTGAGTAAATTGGAGTGTAATTGATTCTTTGCATGACTGACTAGGTGTGTGAGTAAGTCTATGAGTGAGTGGCGGTGTGTGAGTGTCTGTATAGTTGTATGACTGCATATGCTAGTGGATGTATTGATGAGTGACTGCATGTATGAGTGACTGTATGAGTGAGTAGATGTAAGTGTAGATCTAGGAATTACTGAGTGGGTATGTACTAACTGGTATTGGTGTGTCTATGGTTTCGAGATTAGCATTCTGTATTTTTAGAGTGGGTGTATCAATGTTTTATTAGGGTGTGAGGAGGTGCATCAGATGATCACGTGGATGATGTCATCAGTGATGTCATCAGTGATGTCATTTGAGATGTCATCAGTGATGTCATCAGTGATGTCACTGACCATGTCATGAGTGATGTAATATGTGACGTCATCAGCAGTGCATTGCGGGGGCGCGCGTTATAGTTAGCTCAACTAACCATAACGGCCGAATTTCTCTGGTTTTGTACGAGTGAAATGACCAACTAACTATATCGTCCCTGAAACCTATGGTTTTTTTCAGTGAATTTCTATGATTTTTTTAAATGCTAATTTCTAACTATAACGTCCCTGAAACCTATGGTTTTTTCAGTGAATATATACATGTGTATATATATATATATATATATATGTGTATATATATTATCTACTGGCGGTCGCCAGTAGATAGTTATAGTTAGGACCTATTATCCATAGGAAATCCGCGACATTCTATTTGAAATAACTCTTGCGCCGGTTGACGAATCTTCGCGAAAGCTTCCAACTTGTTGGGGCGCTCCGCTCCGCTCCTACCCTGAAAGTCTCGGGTTGATTCGTCAAGCGGGGGCCGAGAAAAAAGGGGGGTCCCAAAACGCGTTTTCCCCATTCATTTTTCCATAGGAACCTTTAGTCGCAGCTACAGCCCGAACTGCTGAACGGAATTACACCAAATTTGGCAAAGAGGTAGCCCTTGGTTCAGTGTCGTGCCTTTTGCTTAAATGGTGTAAATCCATTCAGTAGTTCCTGAGAAAATCAAAAATAAAGTCACATATATATCTATGGCCGAGTAGGGTCCGCGTACCCTCCCGATCACGAGCTGTATGCTAATTGGCTGTCAAGTGGCTGTCAACACTCCAAATCAGGAAGTGTTGGCAGCCATTTTGTCCCTCGGTAGAACCGAGGGACAGAAACAAGTGCGCAAAGCGCAAAAGGGGCAGGGTAGAAACACCCTGACCCCCTAGGTGTGCTCAGGGGTCCCACAAGGACCCCCTGGGCAGAAAAAAGCATTTTTTTTTTTAAATCGGCGGGATGCGCTTAGGGTGCGCGAATCCCGCTGAGAAAAAAAAAAAAGCACAAGAAACAAGTGCGCAAAACGCACAAAGGGGGCAGGGTAGAAACACCCTGACCTCTAGGTCTGCTCAGGGGTCCCACAAGGACCCCCTGGGCAGAAAAAAGCACACAAAAAAAAAAGAAAAAAGACCGGCATCGTGCCGAGGCCCCGCCCCCTCCCTGCAGCAGTCTGCAAACGCGCCCCCTGGCGCGTTTTAAGAAGGGAAGTAATTCCCTTTGAATACTGGGGGTCCCTGGGGGCCAACTAGCCCACCAGGAACCTCCGGTATGCGCCAGGGGCTGCGTTGCAGAGAGGTGTACAGAGGCCACGCCCCTTTTACACCTCTCTGCAACGCAGCTCTGTGGCGCTTTTTGGAGGTACATGGTGGGCTAGTTGGACTCCAGGGACCCTCAGTTTTCAAGGGGACTTAATCCCCCAACTTAAAACGTGCCACGGGGCACGTTTGCACAGTGGTGAAGGGAGGGGCGGGGCTTCAGGTGACATGTGTGCAAACAGGCCCCGTGGCGCATTTTAAGATGGGGAATGAAATCCCCTTCAATCCTGAGGGTCCCTGAGGGCGAACTAGCCCACCAGGTACATCCAGAAAGCGCCACAGAGCTGCGTTGCAGAGAGGTGCAAAAGGGGCGTGGCCTCTGAACACCTCTCTGCAACGCAGCTCCCTGGTGCATACTGGAGGTACAGGGTGGGCTAGTTGGACCCAGGGACCCTCATGATTCAAGGGGACTTAATCCCCCAACTTAAAACGCGCCACGGGGCGCGTTTGCACAGATGTCACCTCAGGCCCCGCCCCCTCCCTTCACCATTGTGCAAATATTCCTCTAAAATCAGCCGAACTACGAATTCCGATTTACTCACCTGTTATCAGGAGAGACCTCAGTGCTGCATCTTTCAGCCCAGTACTGATCCTGAAAAGTAATTTTAACCGTACTTACCAGTAACTTGAATTTCCTTCCATAGGATATCATTGACTGGTTTCACTTGGAAATTCTTCTAAGTGTGGAGTTTTGGAACTTTATAATATTCCTCTAAAATCAGCCGAAATACGAATTCCGATTTACTCACCTGTTATCAGGAGAGACCTCAGTGCTGCATCTTTCAGCCCAGTACTTATCCTGAAAAGTAATTTTAACCGTCCTTACCAGTAACTTGAATTTCCTTCCATAGGATATCATTGTCTGCTTTTTGCTGAAAAAGTTTCTAAGTGTCGATTTTTGAAACATACAAATATTCCTCTAAAATCAGCCGAACTACGAATTCCGATTTACTCACCTGTTATCAGGAGAGACCTCAGTGCTGCATCTTTCAGCCCAGTACTGATCCTGAAAAGTAATTTTAACCGTACTTACCAGTAACTTGAATTTCCTTCCATAGGATATCATTGCCTGCTTTTTGCTGAAAAAGTTTCTAAGTGTCGATTTTTGAAACATACAAATATTCCTCTAAAATCAGCCAAAATACGAATTCCGATTTACTCACCTGTTATCAGGAGAGACCTCAGTGCTGCATCTTTCAGCCCAGTACTGATCCTGAAAAGTAATTTTAACCGTACTTACCAGTAACTTATATTTCCTTCCATAGGAATCCATTGTCTGGTTTTCAGCAGAAAAGTTTCAAAGTGTTGATTTTCACAAACTACAAATATTCCTTAAAAATCGCCTATATGACTTAAACGCATTCTTTCAACTGTTTACAGGAGATGCACCAGTGCTGGATCCAGGATCCACCACTGAGTAAGAAAAAGTAACGATAACACTACTTACCTGCTAAGTGAATTTCCTCCCATAGGATAACATTGGTGATTCTATGTGAAAAAGTTTCTAATTGTCAACTTTTAAAATACAATAATATTCCTTAAAAATCACTACTGTAACCAAAACGCTTTTACTCAACTGTTTACAGGAGATGTCCCAGGACTGAATCTAGGATCCAGTCCTGTGGTTAGAAAAAGTAATCCATAAAGTAACTAATTGCATTTAGCTAGAAATTCACATTGAGCTCAATGTTGCATTGTGTTTGAAATTGTGTTGCCCATTGCAACAACTGTAACTACTGTACTTAAAAGTCTATTGCCTATTTGCAAAGTATTTAAACTAAAGTAATTCATTCTGAGAAAGTATATTTTGTAATGTAATGTATAATGTAATTACAATGTAATTTAAAAAATAAAATATCTAAAAATAAATAGTTTAAAAAAATGTAGTAAATCAGTATAAAAAAAATAAATATAACAATTAATACATTTAAAAATTGTCATTTACAAAACCTTTGAAATTCACTGAAAAAAACCATAGGTTTCAGACATGTTATAGTTAGGAATTAGCATTTAAAAAACCTTTGAAATTCACTGAAAAAACCATAGGTTTCAGGCTTGTTATAGTTAGGAATTAGCATTTTAAAAACCTTTGAAATTCACTGAAAAAACCATAGGTTTCAGGCCTGTTATAGTTAGGGTTTAGCATTTAAAAAACCTTTGAAATTCACTGAAAAAACCATAGGTTTTAGGGAAAGTTATAGTTAGTTGGACATTGCACTCGTACAAAACCCGTGAAATTCCCCCGTTATAGTTAGTTCAGCTAACTATAACTCGCGCCCCGCAATGCACTGCTGATGACGTCACATATTACATCACTCATGACATGGTCAGTGACATCACTGATGACATCACTGATGACATCTCAAATGACATCACTGATGACATCATCCATGTGAGAATTTAATGCATCTTCTCACACCCTAATATAACGTTTGATACACCCACTCTAAATTACAGACTGCCATTCTCAAAACCATACACACTCCAATACCAATAAGTACATACCCACTCACTGATTCTTAGGTCTACACACACACATCCACTCACTCATCTGTACAGTCACTCATACTTACAGTCACTCAGTACAGGACTATCATATGCACTCATACACCTATATAAACACTCACACAACGCAACTCATCCATAGAGGTACTCACACACCTAGTCAGTCATGCAAATAATTAATCACACTCCAATTTACTCACCTATACAGTTATACACACCAGCTCACTTATTCATAAAAATACTAGCACATTCTTACGCTCCTATGCAATCACTGATGCAAGCACACACTCATCCATATAGCCACTCTCACAATCACACACTCTCACTTATAGCCATCTAAATACTCCAACCCACATATATACTGCCTTTCACATATGTAGTTACTCACACATGTACCACTGAGATATACATTCAATCACTAACACACCCATACACACACTCACCCACCCATACAGTCCATCACAGACGCACTCTTGAAACCATGCACCCAGTGAATCACCCACTCACACATCTATGCACAGAGTCACACACACCCCACCCACACAAACACTGAGGCACCCATATAGATACTCAGAGAACCAATCCATAACCCATATAGACACTCATTTAGCTAGTCAGAAACCCATGCAGCTGCTTACACAACAACAGACAGACGGATACAGACATTCACACAGTTTAGTCACTCACCCATGCATCCAGTAAGATACGTTTAATCACTCACTTATAGACTCAGTCACGCACCTACTAAATCATCCATTCAGACGCTTATACACCCACTCATTCTTCAATACGCCTTTCCCTATATATATTAAACATATTTAAACTTTACAGAAACGCACAGTCACTGGATGATGTCAGTGATGTCATCAGTGATGTCACTGACCATGTCATGAGTGATGTAATATGTGACGTCATCAGCAGTGCATTGCGGGGCGCGAGTTATAGTTAGCTGAACTAACTATAACGGGGGAATTTCACGGGTTTTGTACGAGTGCAATGTCCAACTAACTATAACTTTCCCTAAAACCTATGGTTTTTTCAGTGAATATATATATATGTATCAATTTTCCAGCTTTGCAGTCCTTTTTTTCCCCCAGGAACTCGCAAAAAGAGAAACGGACTCAAATTTCTTCGTGCCAGTTTATTTTAAGTGCATAAATGTTGCCATGATGCGTTTCGGGCTCTGAAGCCCTTGATCACATGACATGTCAGTGCATAAATCCCTTATTTAAAGTGACAGTGCAATAGACGACAGTGAAAACAGACTTTCGTTCTGTTTTCTCATTCACCTTTTTCTTTTTTCTTTTTAGCAGCAAAGTACATACAAATTTCATTTGTAAATAGCGTAACAATAATTTATGTACGCTATCTAACAGTGAAAAAAATGCATATCCACAATAATATCTGTTTAAATACACGATAAAATATTGGATAAAATATTACTTTGAGCCTATAAATACAATTAAGATATATATATATAGATATGCCTTCAGTCTTCGTTTCCTTTCAATCCCCTCAATCGGGAAAAACAAATGCGGACTCCGGTTCACTGGTGCAAAGTGATTTATTCGACCCTTACACTGCCATGACGCGTTTCGGCCTGAACAGGCCTTGATCACATGGCGCTGCTGCATAGTAAACTACCATATTTAAAGTGACGAGTGTATAAACGCGTGGTGCAAAACTGCCATAAACAGAGAAGACATACTTTTGTAAGCATTTGTATTGTCTTTGCCCAAGAGGACTATAAGCATAATCACATCTGATAAAGAGGATTAAAATATCAGTTTAAAAAAAACACAATTTGCTATGGTATCACAATATACTATGTATATTAAGTTCTCCTATAATATACAAAAAAACTATTTACATACTAAATGAAATACAATTCAGTTTGTTATTTAGTACACAGTATGTCTGATAACATTGATGGTCTGTATGAGGACTTATTTAATGGTGCCTATATTTTTGCTTATTGGCATTATCCTGTCCTCTGTGACTTTGACCACAAACAATATAGCCCAAATGGGCCTGCTTACATCGCTTCTCTCTGTTTGATATTCAATGTAAAGTGCCTTAGTGCATTTAAAACCTTACAGTGCCACCCTTTTAATGTACAAACATTGTTCAAAAAGTGCTAACTTAAAATAGTGAAATTTTAAAATATGGGACTTAGCGAATTGCATAAAAGGGACATGCATCTTTAGTGTATATTCAACATTTGTGAGATTGCCTTGCTAGTGTAAATACTAGTCATTCCTAGATGTTAAAGGCAAGTATAAAAATCCTCACTGGAATTATGACCTTGTGGAGTTTTGGTGTCAAGCTCAATGTTTTCTTAGTTCCGTCTACGGTTGCCCCCACGTCTTAGGATGGGGACTGAGTCTACAACAAAGTATTTAAGATGTTCTAGATAGATGTTGTGAATGTCCTTAAAATGGCGCGCAGCCGGATATGCTGGGTCTTAATTGGTGATTGCTCTCAGATGTTGGAGTATTCTCTTATGGACTTGCAGTCTTGTGCTGCCCACATATTGCAATCCACAAGAGCACTCCAACACATATATTGCATACTCCGTTTTGCACGTAAGGAACTTTCTAATGGTAATGGGCTCGTCTCTGAATGGTATTTTGTAGGTTGTCTTGTTTATACCAAACCTACATTCACGACAAGTAGTGCATTTGACGAACCCCTTCTTTTGTATTAACCAGTTGGTTACTGTTTTGACTTTCGGGCTGCTGCTAACTAAGGCATCGCACATGGAGCTTGCCTTTCTAAACGCGATGCTTGGTTTCAGGGACGTTACAGTTAGTTGGACATTTCACTCGTACAAAACCAGAGAAATTCAGCCATTATAGTTAGTTGAGCTAATTATAACTCGCGCCCCCGCAATGCATTGCTGATGACGTCACATATTACTTCACTCATGACATGGTCAGTGACATCACTGATGACATCTCAAATTACAGCATTGATGACATCACTGATGACATCATCCAGTGACTGTGTGTTTCTGAAAAATTTAAGTGTTTTATATATATATATATATATATATATATATATATATATATACGCCAAGGTGTATTGAAGAATGATTGAGTGTATGAGTGACCGGATGGCTAATTTAGTAGATGCGTGACTGACTGTATAAGTGAGTGATTAAAAGTGTCTTACTGACTGCATGGGTGAGTGACTAATCTGTGTGAATATCTGTATCAGTCTGTTAGTTGGTGTGTAAGTAGCAGCATGGGTTGGTGAGTAGCTACATGAGTGTCTATATGGGTTAATGATTGGTGGTGTGTGTATAACTGTATAATGAGTAAATGGCAGTGTGATTGATTCTTTCGTTGACTGACTAGGTGTGTGAGTAACTCTATGGATGAGTGGCGGTGTGTGAGTATCTGCATAGTTTTATGAGTGCATATATCAGGGGCTATATTGATGAGTGACTGCGAGTATGAGTGACTGTATAGGTGAGTGGATGTGTGTGTAGACCTATGAATCAGTGAGTGGGTATGTACTAACTGGAATTGGTGTGTCTATGGTTTCGAGAATGGTAGTTTGTATTTTAGAGTAGGTGTATGAAAGGTCATATTAGGGTGTGAGGAGGTGCATCAGATATTAAGTGGATGATGTCATCAGTGATGTCATTTGAGATGTCATCAGTGATGTCATCAGTGATGTCACTGACTATGTCATGAGTGATGTAATATGTGATGTCATCAGCAGTGCATTGCGGGGGTGCGAGTTATAGTTAGCTCACCTAACTATAATGGCTGAATTTCTCTGGTTTTGTACAAGTGAAATGTCCAACTGACTATAACGAACCTGAAACCTGTGGTTTTTTCAGTGAATTTCTAAGGTTTTTTAAATGCTAATTTCTAACTATAACGTCCCTGAAACCTATGGTTTTTTCAGTGAATATATATATATATATATTCACTGAAAAAACCACAGGTTTCAGGGACGATATAGTTAGTTGGACATTTCACTCGTTCAAAACCAGAGAAATTTGGCCGTTATAGTTAGTTGAGCTAACTATAACTCGCGCCCCCGCAATGCACTGCTGATGACGTCACATATTACATCACTCATGACATGGTCAGTGACATCACTGATGACATCACTGATGACATCACTGATGACATCATCCAGTGACTGTGTGTTTCTGAACATTTTAAATCTCTTTTATATATATAAATGCCACGGTGTATTGAAGAATTTGTGGGTGTGTAAGTGTCTGAATGGATGATTTAGTAGGTGCGTGAGTGACTGTATAAGTGAATGACTAAACATGTCTTACTGAATGCATGGGTTTGGGAGTAAACTGTGTGAATGTCTGTATCAGTCTGTCAGTTGGTGTGTAAGCAGCTCCATGCATTGGTGAGTAGCTACATGAGTGTCTATATGGGTTATTGATTGGTTGTCTGAGTATCTGTATGGGTGCCTGAGTGTCTGTGTGGGTGGGTGGTGGGTGTGTGACTCTGTGCATAGATGTGTGAGTGGGTGATTCACTGGGTGTATGGGTTCAAGAGTGCATCTGTGAAGGGCTGTATGTGTGGGTGAGTGTGTGTATGGGTGTATTGGTTAGTGAATGGATGTATCAGTGGTATATGTGTGATTAACTACATATGTGAAAGGCAGTATATGAGAGTGTTGGAGTATATAACTGACCATATGTGAGAGTGAGTGATTCTGAGAGTGACTGTATGGATGAGTGTGTGCCTGCATTATTGACTATAAAAGAGAGTAAGTATGTGTAAGTATCTCTATGAATAAGTGAAGTGGTCTGTGTATAACTGTATACAGGAGTAAATGGGAGTGTGATTGATTCTTTGCATGACTGACTAGGTGTGTGAGTAACTCTATGGGTTAGTAGCGGTGTGTAAGTGTCTGCATAGGAGTATAAGTGCATATGATAGTTCTGTATTGGTGAGTGACTGCATGTATGAGTGACTGTATGGGTGAATGAGTGGATGTGTGTGTAGACCTAGGAATCAGTGAGTGGGTATGTAGTAACTGGTATTGGTGAGTCTATGGCTTTGAAAATGGTACTCTGTATTTTAGAGTGGGTGTTTCAAAGGTTATATTAGGGTGTGAGGAGGTGCATCAGATTTTCACTTGGATGATGTCATCAGTGATGTCATCAGTGATGTCATTTGAGTTGTCATCAGTGATGTCACTGACCATGTCATGAGTGATGTAATATGTGACGTCATCAGCAGTGCATTGCGGGGGCGCGAGTTATAGTTAGCTCAACTAACTATAACGGCTGAATTTCTCTGGTTTTGTATGAGTGAAATGTCCAACTAACTGTAACGTCCCTGAAACCTGTGGTTTTTTCAGTGAATTTCTAAGGTTTTTTAAATGCTAATTTCTAACTATAACGTCCCTGAAACCTATGGTTTTTTCAGTGAATTTCAAAGGTTTTTTAAATGCTAATTTCTAACTATAACGTCCCTGAAACCTATGGTTTTTTCACTGAATTTCAAAGGTTTTTTAAGTGATATTTTGTAACTTTAATATCGAAAAAATGTTTTTCTTTGTTATAAAATAATATAATGTTTTCTCTTTTCTAAAATATAAATATACTTTTTTTTTTTTTGCAAAAAAGTGGAGTCGCGTACCTATCTCGGTGGGTGCGCGGATTCCAGCCGCCATATTGGTAAAGCCATGGAGGATGCGCGTTAGTTATGCAACGGGTGCGCGGGGCCCGGCCCCGCGTAACGTCATGTACGTATTTCTGATGGTCGCGCCGGATACGCGACTCCCGTAAAATATTTATGTTTTAAAAGTATATGTATATAACTTTAATATGTATATTAAAACAAGAGATTATCTAAACTAATTACAAAAATCCTATATTTGTAATTGCAATAAAGGTATATTATTGTTAAATATATTTTCCGGAAGTCGCGTCGGGTGCACGTTTGGTATGCGGTGGGTGCGCGGTTTCCGGCCCCGCGTAACGTCATATACGTATGGGGTCGTGCTGGGTGCGCGACTCCCATAAAATTTTTATGTTTTAAAAGTATATGTATATAAGTTTAATATGTATATTAAAGCAAGAGATTATCTAAACTAATTATAAAAATGATATATTTGTAATTGCAATAAAGTTATATTATTGTTAAATATATTTTCCGAGAGTCGCGTCTGGTGCGCGCTGGTTGCACGCCTGGTGCGCGACTCCCATGTGACTTCAAAAGAGAGCATTTCATTGGTTTACAAGGTTTTGATTCTAGAACTTGAAGGTCCCCACCCATTTTTTTTCATTTCTTCAACACCATCACAGGAGACACACCTGCTGTGTTTTGTTAGCTGTTTGGTTCATTTTTTTGGTGTTTTTTTTAACATCTTACAAAATGGCTTCTTCAATTCCTCAAGTGAATTTACCATCAGATGAAGAAGATTTGGAGGAACCAGTCAAGAAAAGGAAAGAATCTATTGTGTGGTCATTCTTCACAATACCTGAAGGGGAGAAGAAAGCGAACGCAGGAAAAGTGAGCTGCACACTGTGCACAAGGGTGCTGTCACACGGAAGTGAGAAAAAATATTTGTGCGTAACTTCCAGCATGATGAAGCACCTGCAAACAATCCATCCTCGTCATCTGGCCCGCGAGCAACATCGTCGCGCGCAAGAACTTTTGCAGCAGGATGACCCGGTTGCTGGTCCAAGCACCTCGGGAGCCTCTACTTCCTCATCTCGTGGACCTGACATCCATCCCGAATTTGCTAACTTGGAGCAGCACTGCATCAAATGTAAGACTCTCGTGTGTTATGGAGAACAGTCTGTTGATGCTGTGGTTTCTGCCACTAGAAATCACATTTGCTAATTATTTTTTTGTTGCAATGACAATCAAATTGCAAAGTTTTATAGTTTGTTCTGTTGTTTTTCCTGTTTTTTTTAAAAAACACCAAAAAATACATAAAATAGTTAAAAAAACACAAAAAAGTTTAAAAAACAAAAAAAGAAGAAAAAAAACAGTTCTCTTTAGAACCACCTATTCTGTTAAAAAAAGAGAAATAAGTGCATGGTAATGCCTGGATGATTGCATGAGTACATGTGTAGAGCTTGAGTGATTGAAAGAGTGCATGGGTAGTGCATGGGTGATTGCATGAGTGCATCAGTAGTACGTAGGTGCTTGCATGAGTGCATGGGTAATGCCTAGGTGATTTCATGAGTGCATGGGTAGTGCTTGAAGGATTGCATGAGTGCATCAGTAGTACGTAGGTGCTTACATGAGTGCATGGGTAGTGCCTGCGTGATTGGACGAGTGCATGGGTAGTGCCTGCGTGATTGGACGAGTACATGGGTAATGCCTGGGTGATTGCATGAGTGCCTGGGTAGTGCCTGAGTGATTGCATGAGTGCATGGGTAATGCCTGGGTAATATTATAAGTGCATGAGTAGTGTCTGGGTGATTGCATAAGTACATGAGTAGTGCTTGAGTGACTGAAAGAGTGCATGGGTAGTGCCTGGATGATTGCATGAGTGCATCAGTAGTACGTAGGTGCTTCCATGAGTGTATGGGTAGTGCCTGCATCATTGGACGAGTGCATGGATAATGCCTGGGTGTTTTGT